>CM053507.1:132221933-132339365 GCA_028627145.1 Eidolon dupreanum | reverse complement strand
ATACCTAAAGAAAGGACAGAAAACATGCAATAAAGTTGATAAATTCTGCACTGACCTTTATAAAGGCATTTTCCTTCCATGAAAAGTACTTGTGAATTTTTGAGCTATAACCTCTGGTAAATTGAGAATGAAGTTGGTTGTTATTCTGAATTGGTGCTATGCCTGCTTGGTTCTGTGAAAATCTTCATATTGACTTATTGTGTTTTGTTGTGTTTTGTTTTCCTTTGCTCTTGTTTTAACATATCTGAAACTTAGGAAGCAGAAAGAAAAAATAAATAGTCCTAAAAGATGAGTTAAAAAATTATCCCCCTTGACTATCCAGTTATCAAAATTTTACATTATATAATTTACAATCCTTACAAAGGAAAAATTAATTTCACTAATGGGAAAATTCCTTAAGAAAATCTGAGCAGATGCTTAATTCACATATCGGAGAGAGCAAAGTCAAGCATAAAAAAGACCTAGTCTGCCAAGGTTTAAATAGCAACTCGTGCCTCTACAGCAACAAATTTCCTTGAGAAAATCTACCATATGCTTTGTATGAAGTCCATCTGCAAATGTAATACCCAGATGCTCACATTTCCCTTCCAGAGAAACTACACTGTGACTGCACATCTTCTGTGCCCTAGAGAACTGACAAAAAGATGACATTTTCTCCTTTCTTCTTTTTTCTTTAATTTTTTTTCATTTTAAAAGTAATGGAAATATAACTGTAGAAAATTTGTAAACTTCAAAAAAAAAAACTGTGAAGAAGAAACAGCAATCACCCTAAATAATATAACCAACAGATAATTCTGTGTTACTTTTACATAAATATGATCATAATTCCTTTTCCCCTTTGTATAAATCGATCGATCTTTCCATTCTTCTTCAAAACCATTTGCTTTATCAGCAGCATAAAAAACTACATTTTATTTATCTTTATGAATTGCTTTGTTATTGAAGATAAACCATTTATGCATAAGGTTTAAAAATCAGAGTATTAGAGTTTTGAGTGAAATGTGAATCTTTCCTCTGAGATTACTTCTTGAAAGGCCAACACTGTTAGCAGTGTAAGTATTCTCCTAAAATTAGTCTATGCATCCACAATCATAAATACTTGTGTGTGTATACAGAAGGAATCACAGAATACAAGCTGTTGTCTATATCTTGATCATTTTATTTAATATTCGCTGGAAATCTTTCCATATAGAGCTATCTCAGCCTAGTAACAGCTTCAAAATGTTTTTATTTTAAGGTCTGACTACACTTAATCAATTTCCTGTTGAAGAGCTTTGAGTCCCTTTACCCAAACCTTCTGCCATGCTCTGACAAAGTAAATAAAAGGGTAGAAGTCATATACATGAAGGTCATAGAATATTTATTAATTATGGCCAAAAATATGTCACAGTGTATGTGATAAATGCAATAAAAATTCAGTAATCTGTAAATACTTTAAGCATTTGAATCTTTATTTAGTATTTAATTTTCTGTTTTGCTTTCTTTTTTATAAATATACAAATATGCAAATCCAGAATTGATAGGCAAATAAAGTATCTTCTGACCTCATAAATCAGTGATGTCTACCTTTCTTTTTCAGGGAAATTTATTTGCAGTAATGCAGTAAAAGGCATCTATTAACATGGTGATTTGTTATGAATTTATATGTTTAACAAATGAATGCATGCCCATAGTATGAAAGTCAAATAGTGCTTTAATTTAGAGCAACAAGATCGGCTTCCTACCCTGTCCCTACTCCCAAGTCCTGCTTACAGGAACCAATAACTTTCAAGCCTTCTACATACTTCTGGATTTTATTTTTATTTAATGTTTTCTTACCAGTAACAGGAGTTTATTGCTTTGGGTTGATCTATAATTTAAGACAATATATCTCGAATCCCTAAATTTAAATGTGTGTGGCTCACAAACCTTCCCCATCCTCCAAAGATAATTATGTTATGGTTTTGATTAAATCAATATTTTCTGTTTTATTTATTATGCCTTGGACATACTGTTCACAGTGAAGCTAAGTAATAGGCTGTAATCACTTTTACTGTATGATTTCTTTTTGTTTTCCTAGAACATTGTTTTAATTTTTCACTTGCTTAGAGCTTTTGGAATACTTTTTATCACAACTTTCAATAGCACATCTGTCTGTCAATTCTTTTTCTATTCTCTTGCCTGATACCCTCTGACTTTCCACCCTAATCCAGACCAGCACCCCTCTAAGCCTCCTGCCTGGCTGTTTTATCACAGCAGCCCACTGGCCATCACCTTGTAAATTTCCAAACTTTTCATGGGTGTTGCGTCCCAGGATTCCTGTTTCCTGGATTCTATGTTTCCTCTAGCATGATTATTGTCTCCTTAAAATGAAGCGCGTCCTGCAGTGGAGACAAAGAATAGAGAAGAGATTATTCTTTGGAAATCTTGGAATCTCAAAAAGGTTTTTATTTTAGCCTCGTGCTTTCATGATGTGCTTCAGTGAGAATTCTGCTCCCCCTTTTTAATTTTAATTGTGTCTCATCTGGGCACGTGTCCTTCTATTTGTTTTTCTTGTTTTTATTTTGTTTTGTAATTTGCTATCCTTAATTCCTTAATTTTATTTCTGGAGCCTTTGTTAGGCAGGTATATCAAGCTGTGTCGATCAATTCTCTAATTTTGTTATCATTTTTCTCTCACTTCCCACCTATTGTCTTTTTATTTCTATTCTTTGGGAGGCACCCTTAACTTTACCTTCTAATGTTTCTATTGAATATTTGATTACTCCTACCATAATGTTAATTTCTTAGAGCTCTTTTTATCTCATTGTTCCTCATGACAGATATCCTCATCTTTTTTTTTTTTTTTTTTGGTACAATATTAACTCCTACTCTGAGGTTATTAAACATTATTCATTTTTTTAAAAAAAAAAATCTTCTGCCCCTAGCATTGTCTCTCTTTTTTTTGAATTTTATCCTATTATCTTGGTCTCTTCTTTTCCTGATGGAAGCTTTCCTCAAATATGTGATGATCTTTCTGTTCATTTAGATTTGAGAATGAGGTGTTAAAAAGGTTGGTGGCAGAGCTTGTGGGCTGGTGACCTTCACTGTAAGGTGACTGGGTGTGGATGGGAAGCTAGCTTTGTCTAGGCAGTTTCCAAAATGAATGGCATGTGAATGGCATTTTCTGGGATGTTTCTATTTTTCCTGAAGGGAGCTTCTAACGTCCCATGGGGCAGGGTGTGTGTGGTCACTGGCGTGCTGGAACTAGTGTCTGAATGACTAGCAGGAACAGAGGGCTTGAGGTGGGACATACGTTCCCATTTAGTTTTCAGACTTTGACTAAATACTGCTGTTTTTAACTTCTCACTTCTTCCCTTCTCTGTGCCTCGTGCCCCTACTCCGTGAGCCTCTGAAGTCCCCTTTCTTCCACAAAAAGTAGAGGAGGCGGGCTCTCTGGTTGTAGCCACGCCTCCCGAGGAGGCACCTCACATCTCCTGAGACTTTTGAAGGTTCCGAAAGTTCAATAATCTGACCTGTCCTTAGTATCTCCTCTGGATACTTAGTTTCAGCTTCCACTACTTGGCTTGATCACGTATTTTTCTTCCATTCTCTATCTTCCAAAAATGAGTTGACATTACTTATATGTGGTTATTTCCTTTTTTATTTTTTACTTTTATGGATTAATCTTTTTCTCATTTCTTGCTCTCCTTTAAGTGTAATTTCAGGCAAGAATAAAGATAAACAAGTATTCAATCCACTATGTTTTATTATTAGCCTTAAATAAATGTAATTTTTATTGGTAGCATAATTCCTAAAATAACATAATAGACTACTTCACAAGGGCTTAGGAAAATATATTTGGAGATTTAGCTTGGGAATTTGTTTCTGGTTTAAAAGATAAGATTCATTTATACAAAAAAAAAATCTGTTCATTTCATTTATTAGCTTAGGTCCACAGACATGGCAAAGCTTAATGCTAAAAAAATTACTTAGATGCAACTCGGTTTTATGAATTGCCAAACAGAAAAGTATAAATGACCTCATTATTCTGTCACCACTGATGTTGTACTGTTCCAGATCATAGTTTTTGCACAATGGGAGGTATTCGAAAGTTGTTTTTCTCACTGATGGCCTAGCATAGATTGATTCAGAGATAATGTACTGACAAAAACAGGATATGTGGTTTCAGGGCACTGGGAATGAGAGCAAAATTTCTGATTAAAGCCTTTTGAATAATTCTTGCTGGAGGCACTCTATCCCATTTGCTGTGAATTTCTATATGTTTAAAACGAAATATGCCAAAGCAAACAATGAAGATTAAAAAAAAAAACTGACTTTCCTAGAGAAGTACTGTACTCTCAAACAGTTCTTGGCTTTCTTGGACTGAAACTATTGAAAATATTTCTGGACAGGCCATTAACTGATGCAGTATGCTCAGGACAGGGTGCCGAATCTTTTCCCAGGACAGCCAGTCGGCCATACTTAGCATTTGGAGCGGCTTGTAAAGTTCTTTGTGAGGAATCTGGGAAAAGAAGAGTCAGAGCTAAATGTGAATTCCAGTTCTACTATTTATGTTTGTGATGTTGGGCAGATTATGAACTTCTACGAACCTCTGTTAGAATAATAAAAACATTGTCAATATCACACAAGGATTTTATGAAGGCAAAATGAAGTCACATGTAAAAAACAATCCTAAAGTACCAGCACTTGGGATAAATAGCATGCTCAATGTTTCTTGCGTTTTTTCCTCCCTTTCTCACATCAAGATTATGCCTCTATGGAAATGAAGTATTATTGGGTGCCTGGTGATTTATGTGAGTGGAGGCTAGGCAGGGGGAAGAAGGCAATTGTCACATTCTGTTCAGCTAGTCAAATAGGTTTCCACGTGCTTCAATAGGTCATGACTACACTGAAACAAAATGTATTATTTGTCTTCAAATTTCTAGCAAAGTGCCATAAAGTATAGAGTAGGTATTTACTAGGTGTTTGTCAAATTGAATTTGTGATTATGCTGTGATAACCCTGAACGAACAGGGAGAAATAGTGTAGCAGAGTAGTTAGGTGCAGGGCTCAGGGGTGACACAGACCTGGGTTCACATGCGAGCTGCCCTCTTAAATAGTTACTTGATTTGGGCCAAGTTATGAAAGCACTCTAACACTCCGTTTTCACAACTCTACTTTTCTTGAGCTGTTGAGAGGACCAGACGTGATGCCACAGTGATAACCACAGCACGGAGCCCACGCGTGCGTCCCTCTCAGGGCCTGACTAGGGTGAGGTGAGTGAGGACTTGCCTTAGTCACAAAATGTAAGGAATCACCAAAAAAAATAAATAAATAAGTAAATAAAAAATAAAAAAAATAAAAATAAATAAAAATAAAATAAAATAAAATCAATAATCAAGACAGATAATATTTTGATGCAATATTTTTAAATGCAAAAAATGTCCATGAGGAACAAAATATAAAAGTTTTAAATAAAAGTCATAATCAGTAACAGTGGAGCCTAAGGCAGGAGGAAAAATCAGTAAGACTGATTCTACCTTTATTTAAAAAATCTAAATTGTCTTCATTATGGGATTTTTTTTTTTTTGCATTGATTTAATTTTTTAAAAGTATATTACAATGCCTTTTATATTGATTACTGAGATGTTCGGTGCCCTCTTAAATTTTGCTCCCAAGATGGGTACTCGCTCCCCTCATACTAGTTCATTCCCTGATTCTTTATCTATATGAGTGTGTACATTTCCCCAGTACTTAAAAGAAGACTCTTTGAAACTCTTAATTACTTCTATTTATCTGAAATCTATGTGTTAAATAACCATATTTAAGCCATGTGGAACAAAGATTGCATCAATTTAAAAAATTCCAGGTGCCAATAAAATGGTTAATGTGATTATGCTAGTATCTTGAAAAGTAACACCAAAAGATAGATCTTTAGGTAAGTAAATAAGTAGCCCACACCAAGAGTTGGGTAGTAAGAGAGATTTCCATTTTTAAGAATACCCCTCCAATGGCTTTTTTTCCAATGACTTTAAGTTTTCTTTGAAATATATGGATTTCGAAGCCATAATAACATTCTTCTTCTCTATAGGCTGATTTCTAAAGTTTTATTCTTGGTAGAATTTGCTCCTAGTGACTCAATCCTAATACCCATAGTGCAGTAAATGACAAGCTTCTTACAGGAGACTGATAAGCACGTGTGTGAGAGAACCTGACTGCCCGCTGAATTAGTCTGGCAATGCTGATAACACTGTCTATGGGGTCTGATAGAAAAAGAGGAAAAGAAAAAAAAAAATCACTGCCACAACTTTCTGGAAGACGTACTTACATCCTATATTTTTAGTCTTGTCATAGGAAGTAGGTGTCAATCAAGATATTTTAGGGAAGAGCATAACTTATCCTAGCCATACTGTAAGCCTTTGAGTGTTTCCTTATTCAAATAAATATCCCCACATTCGTAAGGGGAAAAAAAGATCAGTTGGCTTTTTCCAGGGTTACTATTTTACTTTATTTATTAATCTTTGTAAAGAGCATCTTTTAGCTGGTGAGCTTCTGTAATGGTGCTCCTTATGAAGGCCAGGTAAGGAGGCTGACACAGTGAAAACTAAGATGGAGAAATCTCTGGTTTATTAAGACATGAGATGGATGCACTTTCCAAGGGCTAAGTGCTTATACATTAAGCTGTGCTGTTAGATAGTCTGAGGTGTTTGCAGATGATTTTTTAGATTCATCCTGTAGGGGGACAGTCTACACACAATTAGGCTTCTCTGAAAATGTTTTTGCCAAATGGTAATGTGTAATAATATATGTGTCTTCCTCTGTACTTTGAAGATTTTCAGGGAAAGTATCTTCTCAGGCTCTGCTCTCTACATTGTTCTATGAGAATGTTTGAGATTGGAGGAATTTAACTATGAATATATTTAAAAGAAACTATGATCAAACTAAACTATTTCCCCATAAAAATTTGTCTGAATTAATTGTGTGTTCATTACTTCTTCAAGTCATTCATATGTCTGGTTGTTTCAGATATCCCTCTATTTACAACACCAGAAAATCACTATACCTGAGGGTTCCTAAATATAATTTATCAAAGGAGCATGGTATTCTTCTTCTATGATGATCTTGAAATATTGAGCCAAAGATCAGGAAGAATGGTGATCAGTTACTAGTCAAGAAGATCGAAACAACAGTGCTCTGAGTAGGAAATTCAGTGAGGCGTGAATATCTTAGTGAAGCTGGGCTTTTCCAAGCCTGAATGCAATTATAACTACATAACAGATTTTCAGGTAGGTAAGCCTAATTATCCAGGATGCGAAGTGGCCAGGTTAAATTAAGTTCCTGCTCCACTTTCCCTCTTATCTTCTGTTCAAACACACCGTAACCAACATACTCATTATTTCAATGCCTTTCTCATCCTCGTCCAAAGAGTAATAGTAGGGAACTAATATTTACCAAATACTTATTATATGAGTAATAAACCATGTTTTCTAAAAAAAGTTGTCTAATTTAATTCTCCAAATAATGCTAAAAAGAATAGTTATATTAATCATGTGTATTGTGGTGCATGTTTTTACTTATAAGGAAATAATTTCAGAGAGGTTTAATAACCTGCTCAGAATCATATAGATAGCACACTTGGGAAGGTATAAAGGTAAGACAGGTTGGAAAAGGAGACACAAATTAAGTTAATGATCTACACATAGTATGAAAATTAAAAGTATCAGATTCTACATGAAAAGGTCCTAAGTTTGAGGCTTATTTATCTTGAGTCAACTGGTGACCTTGAATAAACGTCTTAATCTCTCCAGTGTCAGTTTCCTCACTTTAAAAAAGGTGTATTTAAATTCTCTGACCCCTAAATTTTCTCCAGGTGACAGAATATATCTCTCAGGTCCAAGCGTGGTGGTTTCATGTTGATGTCTCTCAAATACAAGTTCTCATATATTCTGCCCTACACTTGGCAGGCACCACTAAATATTGCCCAAGGTGCTGAATACCAATAGGCACATATGCACAGATCTCACAGGAGAAGCTACTGACCTCCATGAAAAACAGGGAAGCATCTAGAATTATGCTAATGGTGCATTCGATGATGAGCTTCAGTTTTTGATCCAAGTCGTGAAATAAGTCCCTTATCATCAAAGAGAAGGAGCAGAAGGTGTAGAGTAAATGATGCAGATGAGTCTTCTCCCTGGTGGAGAGAAAAAGCCAAGAAAGCAAGGAACCTATTTTATTGATAGAGACACTTCTCATCAGTTTGAAGAGTGATGAAAGTTGCTAGTTGTTCCTTCCCCATTTAGTCTTTTCAGTTTTCACTTTATTGCTAAAGCTTTTTCCTTGGTCAAATGCTGGGAATGTCAGTTATTTGATTCATCTTGACCTGTGGGCTAGAGGCCTACTTTTAAGAACTTTCCTTCGTCAGTCTGGTAAAGAGATGAGCCTCTAAAACCCATGCTGCTTAGGTATTTATAACCTTTAATATGATGAGCTTAGAAACCATAATAATAACAAGACTTACACATTTGTTCAAGGTGTCTGTCTCATGTCATCAAGAACAGCGAGGAATCCTTAGTCATGCTCTGGCTTGAATTTATATGAGGTATTATTAGAGCTAAGACTCATGAAACACTTGTCCCAAATGACTTATAAAGGAACCATTATTCAAAAAAGTTTTCTATAAAGAATTCTTTGTTTTCTCAAAATATTATGTATCATATGGACACTGAAGACCTGACACTCCTTGGCAGAGCCTTCGATACATTAAATAGTTGCCGTACATGATTTACTTCCAAATGAAGTCTAGAGGGAGTTGAAATAATTTAGAATTTTGGGAATATTTTATGCAACATTTCCATTTTGGATGCAGAGGCTGCCCGTCTGACATAGGCAAGAGAACTTTAGATTGCTATCTCCCATTCCTCCTGATAATTTTTCTCTGAAAATACTGTTATTTTATTTTTTTCTCTTGCTGAAGTCCATTCTTTTCCCTCTTCTCTACCTTTCAAAGAAAGAGATAGCTATGCTATTTTTAAATGTCATATTTATCTTGTACCCTTTTCTTTAATTTTCTGAATGATTAATATAGCTAACCTTACCTCTCTCTTCTGAGTTAGCTCTCTGCTATAATCTCCTAGTTTCTCCATCCAACTTAGGGGAATCCAGTAAAATCATTGCCTCACAATTTTTCAAGTATGGCGGATCAAAAATTGATGGTTTTAAACACTCATGTATTAAGTAATGGCTATGGCAGCTTCGGTAATATACAATCAGCAATCATGCTAAATGGATCTCACAGGAAGTCCTTGGCTTTGTTGTTAGTATTTGAATAATGTTATTAGTCATCAGATGGAGGCAGTTTTAGAAAATGTTTTTTCAGGTGAAAGTTGGGGAAAAAGAGTTTATCTGAGGACCATACAGTAGCCCCCTGGAGGTTCTGTGGGCTAATCTAGAATATTGTAAGGGACACTAATGCTGCACATGTAGACATTTGAAGGATCCTGCATGTCTTAACAGCACTTTCATGTGTGTGCTACTATGGATCCCTAATGTAGCTTAAGTATTTAAAAAGATAGAAAAAGTACATACTTAAACCCTTTCATTCTTATAATGAAGAAAGGAAACATATTCATATTTTTCAGTAAGTAAATCATATCAATGTAATAACTATAAAATATATTCACGTATGGAACATACTGAGACAAGAATTCACAGGCCGAACAGAAGAAACAAAAGTAGGTGAGGAAGAGAGGGAAATCTCAGAGCAAAACTTGGTGAACTGTGACATGAGTCCCTAGGCAGAAGCTGTAATGATAGGATACCCTACATCCAGTATTCACTTTGGCTGTTAGCACTCTGTTAAGCTGTTACTTCCCTTTAAAATGTGTGAAACTTGTCTCACAGGATTCTTAGGAAGATTAAAATAGTTAATAAAAGTAAAGTATTTAGAACAGCGCCCGTCACATGGTAAGTTCTATGTGTTTGTTATTATTACTATTGTTGTTGGCTCTTTAGAAGTGTCTATTTCCTATATAGATGGTTGTGTGTGTTTCTCTGTGTATGCAAGCTATTCACTAATATACAAGTTAGATCCTGAAAGTAAGTTTCATATAACACAATAGATAAGCCTGTCTCTCTTTATTCTTCTCAGCGAGCAAGGTAGCCTTGTAAGACAATGCCTGGAAATTACATTTGGAGCCAGGGTTTCTTCTGAGTCTGTTTTTTAAATATATAAGTTTAATTTTTGGACTAAGTCTAAGGAAATATATAGTGAAAACAAACAAAAAAAGAATAAAAAGTTATTTTGCATAATTGACTTAGTAGATCCTTGTAGTTTTCAATAGAATATGGAATTTGCTCAATCTAAAGCCATGCTCAGAAAGCAATATAAACATGTCTGGATATCTGAGACCTTGCAGTTCTCAGTGGGTATGTGCATCACATCCTGCTCATTCTTTTGTCATAGATCTTTTTGCTGTACCATATTAAATGAACTTACATATGTAAAGTGGGTGTCATTCAGGAGGTACTCAGTCAATGTTAATTCCTCACCCTTTCTTTTCCTCCAAGATAGAAATTAAAATCAGAAAAATAATTTTTGTTTCTAATGTTCAAAAATAGCTATTGCATAAACTTAACATGTTAGATCTTTTAATTATAATAGATATTTAATTACCTTTTTTATTATATGCATAATATATAATATTATGCTTTAGGCTATATAATTTATAGAAAGACATCAATCAGCCCTTCTTAATGATTTTGTCCTCACATTTTTACAAAGCAGGAAAAAAGTATATATATATTTCTCCATGTGAGCTTTTAGATGTGTTTCTGAATATAAACTTTTGATCCATTTGCGGCTTATAATCATCGAGATAGAAATTGTTTTGACTTGCATAACCTGCTCCGTTGTGTTTCACAGAGAATAGAGCATTTGGAATGTTTCTATCCTGAAACATCAAAGCTGCTTAATGACACTGATGCTCCTGACTTTGTCATTGGTGCTGAGAAAGCAATGTGTAGAGTGGGTGATCCCTAGGCAGCTGTCTGTGTTTCAGCCATGTTTGTGGTTGATTTTTTTCTGCTCCAGGCTAAAAGTGGTATGCTTCTGTCCACGTCAACCACCAGATCACCACTTTCTGAGTGTTGCTAAAAGAATATCAACTTTTTCAACCTGATTCTCTGTGGGGAAGATTTAGTTCTGTCTAACAGAACGGGGTAGGTTTGTTGTTCTTAGAAAAGCAGGGATATTAATAGGATCTGGTCCACATATAGTAATGGTCCAGACTATGTGACAGATGGTGATTTTGCTTTCTTAAAATAATCTTTCAATCACAATATTTTTCCTTCAGTTTGCTGAATGCTTATAAAAACATTTAGCTACCAGTGGCTTATTGATTTCAGTAAAACTGAATCACAACATGACCATTGGTGAGTTTAGATTGGGATTCTAAAATTTATTTTTTTTAAATTATAAAATAAATATGATCCTCTTTTTCTGTTATGAGAAATCAGAAACGATATAAAGATATGGGATGTGATTTTTCTGCCTCCTTTGAGACAGGTGTACATATATTTTTTTCTGTGATTGTAGATTTTGTTTTACATGAGCCATGCCCTGAATCAAAATTGTTTCTCTGGATCTTTCAAGAGTTGGCAGTGAGAGCTTGCTGGATTGACTACGGAATGCTTCAGTGTTTCAAGTACCCCTGTGAGATGAATAGGAAATGGGAAAGCTTACTTTATTTCTGAACTCAACCATTGCCACCTTTTATTCAGGCTTTTTGCATCTCTGTGGTAGGAAAAGAGTGAAGTAGCTGGGAGGAGCTTTGAAGAGAGACGGCTAGTTGTGTTGAGGGCGGGTGTGTGGGGAAGGATATTTGTAGTGAGAAAAGTTTCTTTAAAAGCCAGTAAATAGAAATGTTTCCAATGGGAGGTGCATCTTTGGAACCGTAAACAAGAAACTGAGAAAACTAAATTTCACCATTCCTTAGTGAGGGGCACTGACTGACTTTCTTCCTGAGGAATTTTTAATTTTTAAAATTCTTGTATTGAGTATGTAAGTTGTAAGATGCTAAAACTTCTAGGGCATTATATTAGTTTGTTGTTGCTGTTTAACAAACCATTCCAGAACTCATTGACTTAAAACAGCAATTACTTTTGGTCTTCCTTTTTGGACTCTAGCTACATGTCGGCCAGGGTTCAGCTGATCTAGGCTTGGCTCAGCTGCATGACTTTGCTTCAGGTTGCAATTACTGGGCAGCTCTGCTTCTTCTTGCAGATTTAAGCCAGCTGGGTTGTCTCTGTTCCACATGTTTCTCATTTCCTTGGGCCGGCAGGCTTGCCAAGGGAGGTTCTTCTCATAGTGATACTGGAGGTGTAAGAGAGCTATGCTCAAATATGGCACACCTCTTTCTATTAATCAAAATTGGTCACAGAGCCAAGCCCAAAATAAGGCAGGGGTTGATATTTAATATGCCCATTGGAGGTGGGGACTACAGAGTTATCTGGCAAAGAGTATAGTTATGAGGAAGGGTGAAAATTTGGGCGAAAATTATTAGTGTTTCAAATGATTCCTCTTTCCTAGTTTGATTATTTTGAAAACCTTTCTTCCCTTTACACTGGCTAAGAATATTCTCTATTCAGAACTTGAGTAATATTTGTCAACTTCTGTGATGTTGAGATAACCCATAAAGATGATGCTTTGTTCATCTCCTTTTACCATTTTGCTCCAGCCAAGGTAAAGAGAGAGGTACATGGGGAAGGACGTCAAACAGAGGGAAGAAACTTATGCAAAATTTTGCAAATATTTATTTTTTTAAAAAAGTAAATTCAGGCTGACGTGATGAAAATGAGTTCCTGACAAAGATCAAAAAAAGGGTTTGGAGTCAGAGTGAATTTATCAAAATGCAAATATTTTAAACAAAACAGGACATTGCAATTGCATACAGAAGCTATTCCCTCAAAGCCTACTGGGGACATTTTCTAGTTTACATAATGTAATTAAATTCAAGCCTGATGAATTCAAATTTATCCCAAAGACATTATTGGCAACATGATCCCATGCGGTGAAAAGGCTGAGGAAGTAGCATGTTTGGGGGCCAAGGGAGAATTAGAAAATCATATCTAAAGCTCACAGCAAATGTTTGCAAGGGTTCTTCTGCAACACCGTGCAGCAGTGGGAACCCTTCTGAATCTGGTCTTTCCTGTAACATCCAACTGCATCCACAGACAGAAGAACAAACCTTATCTGCTCAAAGGGGTAGCCATGTGCCTTCTTCGTGCGTCCTAATAACTGTAAGGGATAATGTTCCTTTTTCTTTGTGATGTAAACATCACTTTCATAGTTTAGCTTTATTTTCTCTTTTATGGTAATTCCTGATGCTCCATTTAGAAACTATATTTACAGAAGCTCAAGTAAAGTTTATTATTTTAGTTACCTCTAAATTACATCAAATTCCTCAGGTAAAGTAAAACATTAAATGTTAGTAGAAAAAAATGAGCAAGGGATATGAAGAGAAATTCACACAAACACATAAATTGCTTCTATAAAAATATTAATCTATCTTAATAAAAGAAAAAAATAAATGCAAGTAACAGTGAAATGCCAATTTTTGCTTATCAAATGGATGCGCACACATATTATTTTATTGATAATATTCAATATTGGCGACGGTGGAGTGAAAATAGACACGTGCTGATATGGTTGTAAATTGGTACAATTGCCTTGAGCGCACAGTTGAACAATGTACCCAAATTCTGCACAGCAATTTTACCCTTTAACCCAATAATTATATTTCTAGGACTTTATCCAAGAAAACAATGAATAATAAGCACAAAAACTAATGAAAAAGGAAGCTCATTGTCATTCCATTTATAATAATGAAAACTTGGAAACTAAGTGTCCAAAAATAGAACAATGTTTAAACACATATGGTATACTCAGAGAGTATTGGTCACCATTTAAGATTATATTTTACAGAATTTTAATAAGATGAGAAAGATGATAGTATAATATTAAAATTTCAGAATGCAAGGAAATACTGTAAAATATTAAATGTGTAAATAATATATGCCATTATAAATAGAAACTATGTAGTTTACTATCTAAAAAGAAATAACATTAAAATATTTGTGTATGGAATTATGTGTTCTTATTTTCTTCTTTACTTCTTTTCTGATTTTTCCAAATTTTTTAATGGGAACATTTCCTAATTTTTTATTTAATGAAAAGTTCTATTAAAAATGAGCTCTAGAAAGAAATGTATACTATTTTTAGCTTGGATAATAAAAAAATGCTCTAGAATCATATCCTTTTATCAATAATAAAATCAATAATTATTTCCCTGTCATTGAAAACCACAAGTATTTTAGTATAAAAATTTAATTTCTAGGGATATAAAAACGGCTACCCTATATGAAGGAGGAAAAGATGCACATATAACCAAAACAGTCATGATAAAATTATAGAAGATTTAAATTTGAAAATTAGATAACATACAGAATTTCATTTGCCAAAAGTTGTAGCCAGAGGCAATTTAACTTTAGATAGGTACAATTAGGTTTATTGAAAGTTTAGACTACTTTTGAGATGATAGAACCATAAAAGCAGTTTCCACTGTACTCTTTTGTGCCCCTTTCTTTTTTGGTAAGGAGAAGCTATTCTTTATTTACTCTAACCTTCAGATAACCTTGGGAAGTAGCAGATTTTGTAGGTGCCAGAAATGCAAGCTCTAAGCTGATTTAAGGAGCAGATGCTAATTCTTCCTGTAAATACTGTGTAACCCTGCATGAAAGAGTTAATAAAAAGGAAAACACAAATGAAACAGAAGCAAAAGATATGCAAAAGCCATCCCTCATCCAGACGAATTCACTGAACTTTCCATGAATACTTTATACCTTTGACTATGACCTCCTCCTTATGTGATGGAGCTGGGTTGCACCACCTTTTCAAGAGCTAGTTGTGTACAAATCTAAAGCTATGTTGGTTGTGTTTATAACATGACATTGGTGTCTTGGTGGGAGTATTTAAATCATAGAGATTGGCAAATACTACAAATCAGGGCTTTGTTTCCCTGAAGAATCAACTGTGAAGCATTTACCAGCACACCACTGTCCTAGATCTCTCTTCTCAGTTTCAGAGCTTTTGTTCAACTGCCTATGTCAAGGGTCCTAAACCCTGGACCATGGATCGGTACCTTTCCATGGCCTGTTACGAACCAAGCCACACAGTGAATGAAACTTCATCTATATTTGCAGCTGCTCCCCAGCACTAGCATCACCACCTCAGCTCCACCTCAGATCATCAGACATTAGATTCTCATAGAAGCATTGGTCCCTGGTGCCAAAAAGGTTGAGAACAACTGGCCTTTGTCATTTGCATTTCCTAGTTTCAACGATACCAGAAAGATCTTATCCAAATATGTTAGCATTACCCCCTCCACTAGGAGTCTTTAAAGTTCCCCAAGTACTGAAAGCAGTGACAGGCACTGAATTGGAAAAGTGAAAACCCTAAGTTGTTCATAATCATATCCACTCCTTCATCAACCCTAGCACCACCACCCATTATCATATATCCAGTTAGTCAACAAAAACTCCTCAAAGTTCTCAAATCAGTCCATCTCTGTACTTAGCATAATATCCTTCTTAAGAACTGTTATTTCTTTTGAATAAGTCTGAGCTTTGTGATACCATGGAATTGAGACACTTCTCCCTATTTTCTCTTTTCTGCTTCCATCACAGGGTGCCATGGTCTTTCTTTTTAAGTTTTATGTTTAATAATAAGTGCCTCAAACTTGGCAAATGTGTTACTTCTGTTTGTCCCCTATTTTTAACAGAGAAAAATACTTCATGGAGAATACCAGAGAAGCCTGAAGTTGTCAAACATGAAAGCACAAAATAGTAAATTTCTTTTTAATATTACTGTAACTATTTTAAATTTACAGAAATTAACATTATGTTATTAAGATGATAATATGATGATAGCAGCTATTTTTTAAGCACCTATATGAACCAACTGTTCAAAACCACAAAGCAAAGTAAGAATCATTATCCCTGTTTTACAGATAATGAAGTACAATCTCAAAAGGTTAAGCAACTTTCATAAGGTCACACAACTTTTGAGCGGCAATGTTTGGATTCAGTCCTAGGTTGGTATTACTCCAAATCCATACTCTTTATACTGTAACATTTTGCCAGTCCTCAAACCCAAGGAGCCCATTGTTTCTGGTGGTGTAACAAATCTGTTCAAGCCTGTTAGACATTTAAGATTCATTTTGATTGTTTTATTTTCTGACCATATCTCACAGCTAATTCTAGCTTTCAGTTTTATGTTTACCCAATCCAGTTCTTTTGTGTGTGCGTGTTTAACATTGCTTTTTTCCATTTCTCTTTTTTTTGAATATGGTTTACAAGCACAGTTATAAAAAACACAGTTCTTAAGTTTAAAGTTTGATTAGTTTGACAAATGTACTCCATGTAACTACCACCTTAATTAAGATATATAGAATTTCTTCTTGGAACAGTGTAAAACCAGGTTTAGGAATAAAGCAGTTTCTTAGGACCTTTGTGGTTAAATAATAAGTGCCTCAAATTTGGCAATAGCTGTGCAACACTGCCCAAATGAGTGAGATACTAAATTTTAATGACAAAACATGAAGAATATAAAATAGGAGTTTTGCAGAGGATCTCTCCATAACTTGGATAAACTGGTAAATCTTTCCATCTTCCTCTGGTCTGATATTATGCTCCCTAGGAACAACCAATTATCTAATTAATATTTCTATTCTTCAGATTAAATAATAATAGAAAAGGGAGAAAGTCTTAGGTAGGGAAGAGTGGCATATCAGTCATTGGAAAAATAGCTTTCCTATCTCAAGACAATAAGCAATTATTTTTGGTATAAATGAAGCAAAGGCAACAAAACAAATTCTCATGACAAAATTCCATCCTAAAATATATCTTTACCATCTTTTCTAGAGATTTGTCAGAATAAATACACAGATTCTCAGTCACATGTCAATGTGACTCTTCTTCCTCTTGCATTCATTCATTCACTCCTTATACATACAGCTATTCACTCATCTAACAAACATCTATTGAGTGCTCACTATGTACCAGACACTATTGTGGGTGCCAGAAGCACAGATATGAGTAAGATTAATATAGAGATGAATACTCTGTCCTCAAGGAATGCACAATCCAGTGAAGAGAAAGGACACGCAAACAAAGATGTACCACGCACTTTGATCAAAATTTCAGAAGAATTGTGTTTAGATTGAAATTGATGGAGAAAGGGGCAAGGACTTATTGCTTCCTTGGTAAAAGGGTAGTAAAGGAAGACTTTCTTTAGAGTTTCATTCCTTAAGTTAGCCTTGCCTGGCGTGGCAGAACCTGTTAATTACACCTTGCTTCTGGCTCTTTAAGTAGAAATAATGAGGATAGAAGCTAGCAGGGAAAAAACAGAGTACTTCAGTTTAAGAATACATTCTCATTAATTATCGATTTCCTTTTTTGTATATTTAATTATATTATATCACTCCCTTCTAAACACTCTATTCTTGTGTTATAAAATGGGTCATAGTTCTATCTCCAAGAAGATCCTTCATCTTTGCCCATAACCAGAATGCAGGCATAAGTTACATGGCATGAGTGACTTTGGGGATGCTTTCATACATTGCATTCATCTGTCCCCATATCCCACTAAAATTTCTCCCTCTACATGATAGACAAGTACATGTTTTATAATCCCTTCATGTTTAGAATGTAATTATGTTGATAATTACAAGTTGTAGTAATGTAAAAATATGAGCAGTCTTTTAATTGTTGGCTAGGATTTATAAGAAGCTAATCCATTGGGTATGAGATGGGTGTTCATAGTAATATAAAACTATTATATATATTTTTATGCTTTAACTTAGCAAGAGAATCCTCTTCTTTAATTACTAAAGTGCTCCCAAAGAAAGGTCATATCTGTCTGTTATCCAAATATCTACAATTATCACTTTGTAAACTTATATCACATCCTCTTTCTTCCTCTTCTTTCTTTCCCCATCGCACATTCCACCCACAACTCTCCATCCATTTAACAAGTATGTATTGGGTACTTACCATGAATTACACACCTGATCCTCGAGATACAGTGGTAAATTCACCATTGCATCTACTTTCAAAAATCTTACAGTCTTGTGAAGTAATAGACTATTGTGGAGGAAATTATAAATGTATTATCACTAAGGAGAGTGTGCTAAGGAAGTACATAGGAGATTCATCAGCACAGTCATGACATGCTCTGGAAGAAATGGTGTCTAAGTTTAGAGGCAAAGAATGTGTAAAATTTTTCAGAAAGAATTGAGCTAAAAAGAGAAATATATTTTGTAGGATAATTATACAAACCTAAAAAAACATGTGCAGCTTCAGTCTTATTTAAAGGTGGCTGTCTCACACTGTCCTAGTATTCCTCTAAGAACTGTGATTTCTATAAAGCTCTCAGCTGATAATATTTGCTACCAAATTCTGTTTCAGTTTAGGCTTAGACAGAAATAGCTAGGGTGTGCATGTGTGTGGGAGGCAGGGAGTTTTGTACACACTTTCTTTAGCCACTTTTCATGAGCAGAAAGAAAAGATTGGAATGAAAAGGTCTTATATTTGATAGCTACATTATATACGGTCATTGAGCCCACAACTTGAATCAAGTATTGGATTAGGTAAGATTTATATTAATAGAGCCTCATCTGGCTGTGCTCTTTACCCATAGCCACAAATCCTTTCAAGTACTTTGGTTCACTATAAACAACTTTTCTAGTAAATACAATTTTAACTATGTGTTCTTGACTTCAAGGATCTCTACTTCTTTATCCTGCCTTCTAACTCATTATATCCTTTTATTCTACCTTTACTTCATTTACTATACTTTCTTTTAAATGTCTTTTATTTTTAACTTACTCTCATTCTTACTACTTATTTCTCTGTTATCCTCCACCATGACTGACTTTCTATAGAGGTTTAATAAAATTTTGTCTTTCTCCTGAAAGATGTCCCCTGAGATTTGCATCTTATAATAGATCTATTGTGAACTAGCAGAAATTGAGATAAAGGCGAGAATCAACGAATCCATGTTACTTATGGAAATAATATGTCACACTCCTACTCTTCACTAAAGCATGAACTCATCTCTAAAAAGTAAATTTTTAGACTATGGTGATCATGCCTCAATTCATGGACCAAAGTCATGGCTTTGGGTTCTGACACTTTGATAAGTGTGCTCCTGATCCATAATGGATAGAAAATTATCCGACTGACAAAAGTCAATGCTCATTATCACTCTACTAATAAAAGATTTGATTATCAAAAAAATAATACATGAAAACATGATGAATACATGTTAATTATCAATACTAAGAGTCAAAAATCTTATTGTTCACATGTATGTGTTCACAGAATATTAGTGGAAAATAGAGATTAGAAGGGAATAAGTCTTTGATCTGGAGAGCTAGAAGTGATTATCATTTTTTCCTTGCAGAAACCATTATTATTAATTCTGTAACTACTCTTAGTTCACTTCCTGAGTGCTCTGGATTCCCACACCTCACCCCCCCATCTTCCCCCACAGATGACTAACTCTTCTTTTTATCCCCAGACTACCATCTTGCCTTTATCACTGTTCTACTATCTTGTATTCTCTTGTTTAGAAGAAGTAGTCAAAAGGCTAGTACACAATACTTGACCATGACTCATCATAGTGTCAGTCTACCAAATCTCTTCCAATTAACTAAGGGTATAATAAAAGATATTACTATTTAAAGAATAGAGACTTACTGAAGTTGCCTCAAGGGGAAAAATGAGATTATTAGAAAGATGCATACAAAAAGAAATCATTGAATAACTAATGCCTGCCTATAAGAATTTGCCTCTCTTTCCATCCTGCATGTGACATATACACCCTCTCTTTCTGTATTTTGGCCTCTTTTCTACTTTTCTTATCCATCTTGCACAAGAGTCTATATGACTTGAGTTTGTATGACTCCTAGTTCCAGGACCCATCACCAATTGACAAGTTCCTTCTTCTTCTCCTAGTTTATATTTTTGAGAACAAACATGATTGTGTCAGTTCATTTTTTTAAGCTAGGTCATATATGTCATAGGCCTCAGAAAATCCTATTCAGAGGTTGCCCTAATCAAATCAGTCATGTCCAGGGGTGAGTAAGGCCTACACATTTCAAATGGAAAAGGAAATTCCCCAGAGAGGAAGATGGCTTGGCAGCAACCCTGAAATATGTCAAAGTTGCCTATATTTCCTATCAAGATTGATGCCTTACTTATATGTATAGAAAAGTGAGAGTGCAATCTCACATACTTATATTACACAGATATAGTTTGTTGTGCTATACATACATAACCTTTTGGAAGTGGCTGTTTTATTTTTCTGAAAAAAATACGATATCTAGCTTATTTTGTGAAAATGTTACTGAGATTAGAAAGACATTCATTTTTGAAACTTTAGAGAAGTAACAGGACATTTCTGGCTATTGAAAATATCTAGGACTTTATTTCTTTGAGGCAACTGTAGGTAATGGTAGTCTAAGAATACTCTTCAGTGCTTGAGAATCTTCAAAAACAGGGCCACTTATAATGTGACAGAAGTTATTTAAGAAATTTATAAGCAGGAGAGAAATGAAAAATTGAAAAAAATGAGCTTGGAAGCCATAAATGTAGAATTATACCACAACCTCAATATAAACATAAAAACTTGTGGTCTATCACTCTGAGTCATTTTCCCCATTTTCCCAATGAATCTTGGATCTAGATCCAGATTTAGAGAGATAGAGATAGAGATGAAATAGAGATAGAGATAATATATCTATATTATCTATATCTATATGATCATGTTCTTTAGTGCCTATAATATATAACACATATCTATATGTATATATTCTATATCTCTATCTATTTATCTATCATCTATCATCTATATGTCTATCATCTATAATTAGTATTTCAGTGCCAATATGTGTGTGGCACAGAATCCAACGTAGCCAGCACATTGACTCAATTGTCTCAAGGCTAATCTGGGTCAATCGTCAAACAATTAATATTCAATTTTCATTTTTGTATTCAATGCTCAGCACCTATGGCAGCTAAAAAAGCTGATCTACCTAGAAACTGGTTGAATTGGTGATTCCCAAGACAAGCCTAGCCATGCAAGACATCTCTTTTTTCCTTGCCTGCTATGTTTTATTGGATGACATATAGACAGAAAAGCTGAGGCAGGAAAACTAGCCTATTCAAGAGATTTATAGCATTACTGTGTATGCTTATCTCCAAGTTGCATGATTACATGAAAACTTTATTTCCACAGAATGCTTAATAGTAAACTATTCTAGTACCTTTCAAATCTGTAACCATGTAGCAGTCCCTCACTTTCCTGATTAAACGTTTTGTGGTTTGCCAAATCCTTGTTGCAAATTTGTGATTGCCTCCAGACTACCTGTCCTACCTCATTCTTTACCACTTTCTCCTGCCTCTCCTTATTGAATATCTTTTAGCTTGTGTCCCATATTCCTTTTTCTTCTGGACCTTTGCCCATGCTGTTAACTATGCCTGACATTCTCTTCTCTTATTTGTATCTGACTAATTTCAAATTATCCTCACCCTTCAACTTAGAGTTCACATTCCAAAAGTCCTTCTCTAACCTCCCTGACTACCCATATTTTTTCTCCCTTTCTGCATCTCAACAGATTATTGCAGCCATTGATTCATCTTTCATGATAATCGTCCATTCTTTGGAAAACTATAAGTTCCATGAAGCCAAGGACAATATCTACCTTGATGACTCCTGTATCCCTAGTCCCAAGCACAGTGCTTGACAAATGGGTGCTCAGTGAATATTTGTTAAATTAGTGAATAAATGAAAAAAATTAAATGACTTCTAAATTAATCATTGGATTTTAAAATAGGTGATAAACTGCTTGGTTTTAGTCCATATTCTGTTGTTGGTTACATGTAGTCAGAGCTTAACAGGAATGTATAAATGATTGTTTAGGGTAGACTCTCTATACATATCTCTGCATCACAGATTTTTCTAAATTAAAGTTTTTTTTTCTTCTATAAAGAATGGCTTAGTTATTAAACTAAAACAATGTAATTTTAAAAGATGTGCACTCTATATTATAAACACTAAAAAACATGATCAGTTATTCAATTTGAAAGGATTTCCCAAGAAATTTTATACTTCAAAATTATGGAAATTTCTCAAAGTTAATATATTCTTCACACTCAAAATAATTAAGGTCTTTTTTTTTCCTTTAGTTTTTTTTCTTGAAGGTGAAGAGAAATCTTTCCGCTACACAGAAACCCTTGTGAGACTTTTATTGTCTTTTCAAAGTAATGACACCTCTTAGAAAAGATAAAATGCTGAGTGATTACCTTGGTTGAAGAGAAAGAGGAGTGCATCATGATTGAGTGTCTTCTGGCAGACCTGACAGCTCTGAACCATCACTATTACTCAGACAGAGTACACGGACCAGGGCAATTATTTAAATTCTGGTCTTTCCTTTCCTCACATTAATTTCAAAATTAACAAGTCTTGAAAGAATAAATGGGCTTTATTCCTAAATTACTCAGCAATTTGAAGGGCTTCTGGGGGGAATAACCATACTCTCTTCTTTGGGAAATTAGTCTTGTTTCTCTGTAAATACTTGAGACTTAAATTTATTCCACCAAGTATTTATTGAATACTTACTCAATGACAGTGTCACAGGGTGGGTTCTCCAGGAAACAAATTTGGATGAAGGTTAACATGCAAGATGTTTATTAGGGAGCACTCTGAGTCAGCATTGTGGAAGGGAGAAGAGATTTTGGAGTGGGGAGAGGAAGAAGTTGAACTATGCTATAGGTAAAGTCAGCTTTGGCTACTTTAGAACTTGAGTGGCCCAAATTTTTACTCCCACATTGATCATTGAATATAGTCCACCATAAAGGGGAGAAACCCTAGCAAAGCAGCTTCTGGCAGTTGAAAAACAATAACTAGAGGGCCTGGCAGTTGAAAGCCATCTGTCTACAGTATTCCTAGAAGCTGAGCAACAAGTCTATTATCTTAGGGAGATCTGGGCAGTGCATCACAGACAGGCATTGCTTGTGTAATTCTGATTCTCATCTCCAGCCATGGACAATAAAATAGAGGAGACATATTAATTTTGTCTAATGAAATTTCACATTAAATGCAGAGGTACATCTAGTGAACTCAAGAGATGAAGAATTCTTGGGACATGAGAAGAGTAGTCACTAATGAGTGTGGCAGTGAGGAAAATTGTACCAGAAGAGGTGTCACGTGAATGGACCATCAACAGAGGAATATATGTTGATAGATGAATGGTAGAAGTTTGATTGTGAGGTAGGAAGAAAAGTTACAGATGATGATGGAAGGGAAGAAGGGATGCAGCAGTTGAATACAATAACAGAGACCCTTGAATAAAATACCGACATATTGGAAAAAGCTTAAAAAATCAAAAGAAAATACTTCAATCATAATTTTCAACCACCATGGCTTCATATAGAAAGTAAATGAAACTTTTTATCAAATGGATAATGTTTTAGTCATACAAAGTAAAAGCTAGGAAATAAAATGGAAGAATCTGGCAACACTGGGTGCACAGTCCCTCATGGCACACTATCAATTTAATCTAAGTAACAGGCACTCCCTTGATTATGGAAGGTGACACTCACTTTAATCCTCTAAAACTCAGATACTCTCTATAAACCCTATGCAGCTGTGTTACTTTCCTCACCTCTATAGGCTCTTGCATTGGTGATCCTTGCTCATTCCCACAACATCATTTCATGGATTAAGAAATCAAGACCCAAGGGGGCATATAACATCCTCAAGCCCCTATCTCTATCTCAGCTGATCTCTAGATCACATTTTCATAGTTTTAAATATTGTACAGAAGTCTCATTAACCAAAAAAAAAAAAAAAAGCTCCCCAAACTCGGAAGCTTAAAACAGCAATAAATATTTATCATCTTACATAGTTTTGAGAGTTGCTCAGTTGACTGGTACTGACTTGGGGTCTCTCAGGAGCTTTATTTAAAATATTGGTCATGGCCACAGGTATCTGAAGGCTTGACAGAAATTGAAGGATCCATGTCCAAGGTAGCTTACTCATATGCCTGGCAAGTTGATTCTGGATATTGACTGGATGTCGCAGTTCCTCACCATGAGTACCATTCATTGAGTTTCTTGAGTGTCCTCACAGAGACCCTTCCCCTAGAGAGTATAATCCATTGCAGAGAAACAGAAGACACTTTGCCTTTTGTGACCCAATCTTGAAAGTGACACTTGGTCATTTCAACAATACCCTGGTTGGTTACAGAGGTCAACCCTCTCCAAAGTAGGAAGGGACTGCACAAGAGTGTGACTAATGGGAAACAAGAATCACTGGAGACTATTTTGGAAGCTGGCTTCCACACATGAGGAAAGGAGCCACATTGCTTTCTTGTATTTCTCCATCAGAGCTCACCACATACGTTGAGCTATTGGTGAGCTTCTTTTCTATTTCTCCATGACTATGCTAGAGGTATGAATAGATTATCATATATAGTTGACCCTTGAACAACACGTGTACAGATTTAAAAAAAATACTGTACATGTATTTTCCTTACGATTTTCCTAACATTTTATTTTCTCTAGTTTACTTTATTGTAAGAATGTAGTATATAATACATATGATGTACAAAATATGTGTTAATCGACTGTTTATGTTTTCAGTAAGGCTTCTGGTCAAGAATAGGCTATTAGTAGTCAATTTTGGGGCCAGTCAAAAGTTATACACAGATTTTTTACTGTGTGGGGGTTGGTATCCCTAACCTTGTGTTGTTCAAGGGTCAACTGTAGTCAAAATGTGATAACATTTTGTAAAATCTTTTCAATTTTTAAATTAAATTATGGTCAGCAATGAAAAAATAATGAGAAAAAGAATGCATGTAAATCAAATTATATTAAAATATATACATATTAAACCAATCTCAAAAATATGACTCAGAGAAAGCTAACACTATCATCAAATTATCACTTGCTTTATTCTATTGGTATTCATAAAAAAGAATATAAAGAAAATTATGATCTTTTATTTCAAATACATAATCTGTGTATAGATTTTAAAACACTTTCTCAGTTGGAGACAGGCTTGATACTTATGTTTCCTGTGATTTTATAATCTTAAATATGAAATGTGCAGGCTACTTCCATGTTAGAGTAGCAGTAATAATGTCCATCTGCATAAAGGCTCCCTATTGCAAAGGTAGGCCTTTGTTTACCTTTTGAAAATGCTTTTACAAGAGGCTGTGGGTAACTTTTCCAATATAGAGAAGGCCAGTTGATCAGATAGCAGCAAAACTAATGAAAAGCATCATGGAAGTGACAGCAAGATTAATTAAGTTCCTCCAGTTGTATTCATGTGTGGCTGTGCAAAGTTCCTTTGGGTACTGCTGCAGTTAAATGGTATTCATGGTGACAAATACTGTAGATTTCCAGAGCTGACACTTTTGAGTCAAGGGTAAAAATCACATTCGGTCATTTTATCCACCAAAAGGATCATAGATGAGCCCTAAGGATTATTAACATGTTTGAGTAAAGTCAAGATTGAAATTGAGATGTAATTAAAAGAATGTTAAAACTGTAATATTTTGCTTCCCGTTTACACATTTCCTTTATATGTTTTAGACATTTTGACAGAGGAAGCCAAACAGATTTCCATCTACTGTATTTGACTGGAGGCACAGAATTATGCACACTTGGAAACACTTTCAATTACTTTGTGAATTCTTGCAACATTGGGGCTGAGTTGCACTCTCTCTGCTCACTCTACGTAGTTATTATCACAGTATATATAAAAACGGAATGTCCATGACCTACAGCATCCAAACATACTAGAGCTGTACTCAATTTATCGTGAAGTATATTTTTTTTAAGCAAAAGAAGGAATTCAGTGTGATTCTGTTTTCTTCCATTTCGTTTCCAAGCACATTTGTTGTGGGGCTGAATGAGGAGAGGACTCATTTTCAAATTGCTGCCCAGGAACTATATGAATTTTATTTTAAGAAAAATTGGAAACCTCTGGAGTGTATAAGATCTTTCAACCTGCTATACAAGATGTATTAACTCATGTTATTATGTCACCAGATATATTCGAGGTAATATTATTACATTTCTGTCCTTGGAAGCACTTTGAGACTCATTTATATATTCATTCAGCTAACACTTCCTACATTATCTGTCAAATAAGATTCACATTCTTTAACCTGGAATGTGAGATTATATCCAATATGGCTTCTATGTTTACCTCTCCAACTTTACTTAGTATAAAAACCTTTTATGAATTTCTCTTAAATACTCTAATTTGTTCTTAGTCTCCCAGACATGTCATTCATAATCCTACCCTTGTTTTGTGGAATTTGGCAACTTTTTCTGCATTTTATCAATCTGAACAAGTATTAAAAGCAAGCTTATGTTCTTCTGTAGTTGTCCAGGTTTGCCTGAAGCTATCATAATTTCATCTTTTACCAAACCCTTACATACATTTCTTAAAGTATTGACTTGTTATTTACTTGATATTACTTTCAATTTTACTTTTTTTTTTTTTTTTTTTTTGATATGTAGTTCATCTCCTTAAATACCATACTAAGTGCTTTGAGGAGCAGGGTGATAACTTAAACATGCGAGTTTGGTGCCTTGTGATAGGATCTCTCCTCCTCCTCCTTCTTCCCTCCCCCTCCTTCTCCTTCTTCTCCTTCTGCTAGTATAGTTTATAACAGTTTAAATTCCTATAGATGAGGCACCAAACTAGATGGTCTGGGGCTACCAATAAGAGGTAGCATTGACCTCATAAAACACTAGATAAAAATATAAACAACTTCCTGAAGTTTTGGCCAAATAATAAAAAACACAGGGTGACATGGAAGGGAGAAAATCTGAGAGCCTTCAGAAAGGAAGCTTGTGATGCTTCTTATTATAAGGGAATTGGTACTATATCAATCAATTAGGGCAAATGCACTTATGAAAGCCACCTATGAGAGCAGCTGGGATTTGGTTAGCTTCCCCTGAATCACTCTCTGCTTAAACTTTCTGTTCTTAACTCTGGTACTTGGCTTCCACATTGGCCTTCTGACCTGCTCTACCCACAAAATTTCTGATCTGTCTTTTGCCTAATGGCTGCTCAGCCCTCTGGTTTCTGGCTGGCCTTTCCTCAGAGTTTTGGGATTTGCCTCTCTACCCTAAGATTACTCTTTATGTCTCCTTCTTGTCTGTGCAATCATGATTCTTGTCTCCAACCACAGCAAAGGTTGCTGTTTCATAAATCATGGACAATGTCTGATGTTAATGGCATACTCCAGGCACTAACCCTGGCACTAACCTTGGTCTTTGCATCTATTTCTGCTATGTTCTGGGCTATGTTAAAACATTCAAGAAATTAACACTTATCTAACTCTTTCCATGATTCCATAGGGCCTTCATTCTATTTGGGGGATATTGACAACTGGACTGGTCATTGGAATTCAATCTGATAAATATTGTAATAGTTATGCAAAGAATGTTTTGCAGCTTATTAAAAGAATGCATGAGTCAGACAAAAGCAAAATATCTGAGTAGTTTTGGGTGGTGAATATAACCATTTAGACAAATGAAGAGGAATAGAAAAGGGCATTCCAGGTAGAATATAACTATATTTTCGGTAGGGTCAGGATGGAGGATCATCCAGAAGTAGAAGACTTTTGAGATATTTATTCACTAGACAAGTATTTATTGTATACCTCCTATTGTTTAAACACTGTTTGAGGCACTGGATATAGATAGCATGGACATGGTAGATATGCCTGGCCCTTATGTCCATTGTTTTGGAGGAAAAGAAGCAATAAATTGTTACTAATGAATGAATAAGATGAAGGATCTTTTAGGTCCTTTCCTCTGTGTGAGAGAAAAGTGGAAGAGGTTCCAAATCCTACTGGATAAGTTGAAATATAGAAATCCCTAGATTGTAAGCTCCTTGTGGACAGTGATTTCTGTAATTTCATTGATATACCTTCAGCATCTAGAATAGTACTTGGCACCTAAGTGTCCAACAACTAATTTTTGAATGCATAAACATGCTTAGGCCACAGCCAACTCTAAGGTAAGAATTCTAAGAGAGCTCTCACTGCCAGTAACTAAATATTGTAAAAGAGCCCCTATTAACTGACTATCAGAATAGATAGGATCACATGTAGAAGGGATTTATTGGATATCTCTAAAGTCATGGAAATTCAGATAGATAGAGTTTTGAAATATTATGGTATTTATAGGTTTTTATTTTTATCAAGATATTAGCATATTTTTTCTTATAGGCAATTAATTTTCTGGACTAAGGTCCATAGGAATTAATTTCAATGGAAGCATCGAATGAGAATATGGGAATAGAAATGACTTGTGAGTTTACAGCAGTGCCTACACGACCTAAAAAATTCTAATTAATTAAACTAGGCATTTCTTCTCATACAGTCAACTTACTTATTTCTCCACTTTTCAAACTATTTTGACAGTGGATGTTGATATATCAGAAAGAGGCAAAGTCAGCCTTAAAATTAATAGCCTTTCATCAAATGTCATTTGTATGTCAACAAATATTCATTCAACAAATTACACTTTCAACAAATATTCGGTCATCAAAAGCACATACTCATCTTCTTGCTTACAATGGCCCAAGGCTCAGTCTTAACCTTCTTCTCCATTTATATCTATAGTCCCTGGGAGATACATTCTACTCTCATGATTAATTACTACTTCTAAATTGATGACTTAAAAATTTAAATAGGAAACCTAAACTTCAGCCCTGAACTCCAAACCCATATAGTCAAACTGCTCTGGAATATTTCCACTTGAATACATAATAGGAATTTTAAACTAAATATGTCCTACATTGACCACTTTTCAACCCCCACACAAGCATGTTCTTCCATAGTCTTCTCCATACCAGTTAGTGGAAATTCCATCCTTTCAATTGCTCAGTCTCCAATCTTAAATAATCCATTACTCTTTCTTTCTCTACCATCACTTATCCAACCCATCAGGAAATTCTATTGACCTATTTTGTCATATGTATAAGACTCCAACCACTTTTTACCACCTCTACTGCTCCTACACTGGTCCATGCCACCAACTATTTTCTTGATTATTAAAAAGACTTCCTAAATGGTCACTTTGCCTCTTTCCTTGTTCTTTTTACTCCATTCTCCATACCTTAGCCATAACAAACCTATTAAAATATGCTACATCATGTTACCCCAAAGGCATTCTATATAAATCAGAACAAAAGTCAAAGCCCTTATAATATGACCTACAAAGTCCTATTGAATTAGGCTCCATGTGACTCATTTAATTTTCACTCCTAGTATACTCTGCAGTACCTACTCTGTTCTAGGACATTGGCCTTGCTGCTCTTCCAGGTACCCCTCTTCTCTTTGCCCTTTGCACTTTCTGCAGTGCTCTTTAACGAGACTCAGGATCTAGAATAATTTATAGCACAAAGTAGGCATTCAAAAAATATTGAATTTATTCAATAAATATTGAATGAATGAATGAATAGGTAAATAATGAATTCATTTATTAACTACCAATTCATAGGTCATGAAGATAAAAGAACATCCTCTTTCATTTGGGAGACAAGTACAGGGAAATTCTCACACTATATTTAAGTGCTATTATCAGAATTAGTGTTGTATCCTATATGAATAGAAATAGGAGCATCACCTCACTCAGTCTTGAGATTGAAAAAGTGGCCTCAGAGACATAATATTGGGACAGAGACCCAAAGTTGAATAAACTGTCCAGGTAAAGAGAGCAGATAAGAGGGAATATAGTCTTCAGGGGAACTTTAGTCATGCGGTAAGATTGGAGTAAAGAGTATGAAGGATAAAGAATTAAAAAATGAAGGAATAATCAGGGACTTGATTGTGAAAGGCCTCATATACCTCAGTTGGTAAAATAGACAGTGAAGAGTATTAAGTAAGAGAGTGATTTGATTATCTCCGTTTTGAAAAGATAATAATGGAGAATGCAAGCCTGGAGTCAGCTTGAATAAAATTTTATTTCTGCAATACAGGTAAGAGATAAAAGTGGTCTAAACTGAGGCTTGGGGTAGGCAATGTAAGACACAACTGGGCAGTGCTAACTCAATGCTAAATTACTGCTGCGTACAGCTATGAGAACTTGAAAGGGCAAGCAAGGTCATGAACTGTGTCCTGCAGATCCACCTGGCCTCTGTATTGTATGGAATTTAGGAACAGCTGCTGCTAAGCAAGGACAAATTCAATCCGTGGAAACACTTTGCATAAGACACCATCAACCTCAAAAAATTGACTGCAGGCACATAGAAAAGTATGATGTTTTGCACACAATACAGTTGTACTTAGTATGTTTATTCACTCCTTTAAAAATATTTATTGGGTAGCAGCAAGTGCCAGATACCTTTGTAAGGACTGTGGATACAACAGTGAAAAACAAACAGAAATCTCTGCCCTCATGGAGATTATATTCCAATGAAGAGAGACCAAAATAAATAGATGTCTACAGTAGTGTGTCAGATAATAGTAACTGCTATGGAGAAAAATAAGGGGTGAAGGAGGATAGGAAATGCCAGGGGAGGGTCCAGGGTAGGCTGAAATTGTGAAAGCGAAAAGAGCAAGCCAGACAAATCTTTGAGCAAGATTAGAAGAGGGTGAAGGATCCAGGTAAATAGCTATCTGGATATTTGAGCAGAGAGAAAATTCTTATCTTATCATAATTTTTTATCACTTAGAATTTTTATTTTACATTTATTTAAGCTTTAACCACAAGTATGTAACTGGTTTTGGGCATATTTTCTATCAATAGTGAAAAGTGTATTTCTATCGGGTAAGCAATTACCTGATTCTTGCTCAGAATCTTCTAGCTTCTAAAACCTTCTTAAGGACAGATAAAGGGCAGGGGTGCAAACTAGGTCCTTCCCTGGAAACTACCAGGTCCTGTCCTTGAGTTGACATGTGGGAGCATCTCTCAGGCACAGCTGTCATATCCGCAACCTCATATCTAGCTGTGCCATCATTTAGATACTATTCTCTTTCAAAATAAAAATAGTTGCATTTTTCTTTTTGTAAATATAATAATACAAATAAAATTAAGTAAAATAATAAAATGTGTACATTTGAAATCATTTATTTTCCAACCATAGATAAGCAATGTTTGTATCTGAAGCCTCAGCATTCCAGATAACATTTAATTGCGGGGGTTGGGGGAACACCCCTTTAAATAAAGAGAACACCTTCCTTCATTTGGTTCAAGATTCTAGGGATGTAACACTTGGTTGCCTCTTGGATGCCACACTCTTTCAGAGGCTACATGCCACTCTTTCAGGCATAATTCTCTATAAGCCAGGCAGAGGTTGCAATGTTCTATTACCAGATACTGTCTGCCTATATATTTGTGACCATATATATTTTTCTTGTGGAACAAACAGTGACATAATTTAATGGGGGAAGATCTTTACCTGAGCCATTATGAATGGTAAATTTATAATTTATTTCTTTGAAAAAAATATGCTGGGGACTTTAACATCAATTCAACATACAAATAGTAAGACTACTGTGCTTTACTGCTCACATCAATGAAAAAGTTGCTAATGTCTGTGACCCTCAGGTTTTCCATTTGTAACACTGACAATATCCACATGTCTATATCTCAGTTTGTTAGTAAGATGGCATAAGTAAAAGTACACTGTAAATGCAAAATGCCATGCAAATGCAAGGGTGTTATTAATTATTAAGACAGTCCTTTAGTGTCTCAAATCTCCTGTTTTAAATTGCACTCTCAGTGCTTGCATCTCCTAACTACAGGAACTCAAAAGGACCAAAAACTCTAACATTAAACTACAGTGCCCCCTAGCCCATGTAGGAGGTCAAGACAACTGATGAGTTTCACCAATAAGTTCTACCACAGATGGTTCTGCCTGAGGGAAGGGCCCATTAATTGTCCTCTTGGATGATTTCCATCTGTCCAAAAGGAAAAAACATGTGTTTTCTTCAGTATTTTCCTGTGACATTCTTTTTATTTTTAATTTAAAAAAATAAGTAAAAAAATTAAATATTCTTTATTGTTTACACTTTCTTCTTCCAAATTGCTTTACATGGAGTATATTCCTGAAAGAACATCACTAGATTTATCCTAAGACTCACTGTAATGTGTCTGATTTATATATGATTACCTATCACATTCACCAAATTATTTATAATATATTATGAAAGAGGATATTGGTCACAGTGTTCCTTTCACAGAATGGAAATGGGGGGCTAAGCTTTTTTGCAAGATTGCACAGCAAGCTGTTACTATGAGCCTCAGCCCCTAGTACCAATAATACTCATTAAACCCACCGACAGATACAGAATTGTGCAAGGTAAGACCCTTAAATATTTTAATATCAAAATGTAGAAATATTTGCTGACATGGCTTGTAAACACCCATATTAAAATATATATCAATTGCTTCCTTTCATAGGCTATAGTTCTTTATCTTCAGTTCTTAATTTCATAACATTTTGTAGAAATTTTAAGTTTAAATGGTCTGGTAGGTAAGTTGGATCACAAAGTGAGGAGTCCTTAGGAAAATGAACTTGCTCTGTGGGTTTATTTTCCACGCTGAGCATTTAAGTATTAATCAGCACAGCTTTCTGGGATTTCTTTCAAACATCCTTTTCCATGTAAGATAAGGAGTGCAATTCATTAGACCATTGGAGGAGCCAGAGGCTTTGCTAAGCTTTGCCTTTCTTGACTGTTCATATCAAATTTAATGGGAGTGTATGTGTGTCTGTATTATTCTTGTGACCAGACTGCAATTATGACAAAATCTTGGTTGCCTTTCAGGTTAAATGGCTCTCCCCTTCGGGGGTCAAAGATCATTTAAGTCTCGATGTCCTTTCTACTACCTACTAAGGAAGCCAGGAAATGTGATGCTGTGAACCTGGGAGGAGACTTTTATTACCAGTTATTTTTCTTTACATTTATCAATCAACCTAGCTCTGAAAATACTCAAGAAATAAAAATAACTCTTTACCAACTAACCACTGGCTTTCTATGATCTGATCACTTCTAAGTGAAAACCTCTATTACTCTGGCAATGGTCCCTTGAGTCTTTTATTCCTCTTGGGTATAAACATCACAAACAATAAGAAACCCTCAAGCCTCAAAGAGAACGCAGGCACGCAAGGCACCATTCCTCCTACCACACTGCCTTTTTAACTTGGTAAGGGAGGCTAAATTTTGGCGAGGATGATGGCATTCACGGGAGAGGCGGGATAAAAGTGTATCTAATTACATGTTAACGGCAGACCTCGCCTTAACCATGTCCCCTCCCGCACGCTAGTGAATATCCCCCGTGTGCTCCTATGTGGTTCCAGAGACCCTTCTCTCTTTAAGAGAGCCTCCTGCGCCCCTCACTCCGCCCCCTCCGGGTCTCTGGGCTCGTCAAAGCTTCCCGAGAGCCATGGTTGGTCCAGGCAGGCAATCCGAGCACCTCATGGAACCGCTGCTAACCGGGGGTGGGGTGGGGTAGGGTGGGGTGGGGGTGTCTGTTTGTAGTACTCTCAGTCCTGATGTCACAGGCGCGGCAAGGACATCGCAAGGAGGAGTCGGATTACAGTAAGGATGGGCAGTGCAGCAGGCAGCCCGAGCGCACGCTCCAGCTGCCGGGGATCGTAGCCCGGGAAAGGGAGCCTGCAAGGCGCTCAGCCCGCGGAGGACGCACGGTCGGCGCTCGCTGCTCTCCACGCCGGGGACGTTTCCGCCGAATGTAGCATGAAACGGCTCCGCTTTGCGTGTCAGCCTTGGGTGCGAGCTGATGCTGAAGACGCCGCGGTGGGGTTCCAGCTGCCTAATTAATGAGAAACATAATGTATTTTGGTGAGTGTTAACTCTTATGATGTAATTTTGAGTGTGCACAGCTCTTCATCAGTGCAGACAAGCCTTTAAGAAAAATTTTAAACCGCGAGAATCTATTATATTAAACCTATCTCCAGTTGGCAACTGGAGGACCAAGCTGGTGCACCCTCTCAGCTTCCTTTGTGCTACAACTGGGGCTGTTTATTAGTCGTGGATGAGTTTAAGTTGGAAAAGAAAAGAAACAGGAGTGGGGGTAGATAAACTTTCCCTTGATGTGTCTGCATGAAGTTGGCTTTTTTTAGCTAGGTGAAGGAGAAATGGTGCCGCGTGGGAAGTCATGGGCTAACTTAATGAATGTAAAACAAAGTTCCTATACTACTGAGTCTGTGAAAGCTTAGTCAATATCAGTGTTTCATTAAGTATTTCCCTAATTCTGAGGCAGAAAGGGAAAACGTTCTTTGGTGTGCAGGGTTGAGCAGCTGAGAGCACTCCATACCATCCCAGTTTCTGTCTAGCTAGAGCAGCCTAGCACAAAATGCATATTACTTTAAACCATTAGAGGTCTCGGAGCTGTTAAATATTTGTGCAATATAGTTGTGTGCCACGGTGGAAACCTCCCTTAGGTTTTGAGCTGAGCTGCTTGCATTTCCAGAAAACATGTTCAGGCTTAGATCTGGGCTCTCAGTGTAGCACTGTAAACCGGCGGGGAGCTGTACATTTGCACTGTACGCTGCAACTTACTGCTAGAAGAGAAGGCAAAATCCCTTCACTAAATAAGAAGCCAAGGACTGAATATCCTTTCCTCCTCCTTGAAGTTATGCTTTCCTTCTGTAAATTCCATCCCACGTCATCTTCTAAGGGCACCTTTCTGATACTAAAAGGTTTGTAACAGCAACTGGAGAGGGGCTAGGGAAGGATTCTAAGGGGCAAATGTTCTGAGTGGTTTCTTGGTTTGCTTTACATATTAAATTAGAGTCATATTTCAGATTAAAGAGGTATTTAGATAAACACATTGGGGCAATATTAGTTTCTCGGGTATTGATTTCTGTGTGTGCCATTTGCTTTGTTTTCTTTTCTTGAGCCTTTGAAACATTTGCGAAAGTATGGAAGCAACACAAGTTGCAAAAGCCGAACGCCTTTAGTTGTCTTGTAAGCAGTTTTAATTTCCCTATAATTTGTGTCGTATTATAAAATAAGTCTTAAAATAACTAAAAATGATTGGGAAGAAACATTCCTTATTTCAAAGCCAAATTTAAGCAGAATCCAGAGTTAAATAACATCTCTTTCCAGGGGGTAATGATGGAGGTTCTAAGCTTGTTTATTGGCAATTAATAAAATAACAAATGTTTATAGTTTATCGTGAATATATTTTTGATAAACGGAAAACCTTGTAAAGATAATGTTTTTTGGACAAAATAAAATTTTAGCATCAGTAATAATATTTGAGGGATGGAAAGTAGATCATAATTTTACTTTAAGTTTTCAGCCTCTTGCAACAATTCCTTATGTTATGGCGATGAGAAAGTAGTGTTAACCAGAGTAGTGGTATAGTCTAAAAGTACTAGTCAGAGGCCATCCATGCTGTACTGGATTATCATGTCACTATTGGAGAAATGTGCACTGGGCTAGCTCGTGTCATTAACTGTATGTTAGTCTAGCTGCCTTGTAAAGCTGAGTGATTTACAGGGCAGTTTGTTTCACTGTGCAATGCAAGTTTTTAATAGTACAAATTGAAATGTGATGTCCTGCTTCAGATGAAACTATACTCTTTTAAAGGCAAGGCTAAAGTTGCCCTCTGTGTCATGAGCATGGTTCAGTCTTACCATAATTCTGGCATGAGATTTGTTTTTCTATTCTCGGAGGAAATCATATGTATTCAGGAATGCCATTTCTTTCAGGTTATGCTATGCAGTCCCTTGCTCAAGCTATTCGACATCCAGAACTCTGAGAGCCCACCTGTCTATAATAAAATGTGTGGTATAAGAACGAAGGCAAGAATTGAGCAATATATCCCAGGCATGTTAAGATTTAATAGTGTTCAGAGGCTTGCAAATCCCTAAGACAAGATTAGTATGTGCATATTTATATGTATTATATATTATATTTATATGTATTTATGTGTGTATATTTATGTGTGTATATCCAAAATTTTAGCTATTTCAGGTGATTTTTCTAAACAATGTTTTTACTTTGCAGTTTGGTTGCCCATTACTGTCTTTTTTCATTTTTTAACTGCAGATGATTTATCAAGTCGGGGAGAACAGGGACAAAGGGAAAGTGGGGCTGCATTCTTGGGCTTTTCTGGTGATTTGTGTCAGAATTCTTTTATTCGTGTCCCGGGCACGGAGTGATGAAGAGCGTGATGATGCTGTAACATGGGGTGAATTGATATGTAAGCAGAATATTTACTTCACTTATAAATAATCTAATTAGTCATCATTGTAAATCCCACCCCCCCACCCCAAATATAACTGAAGAATCATTGCCTGAGCAGGCTGCCTTCGCCTCTCTGCACCTCCTTATCCTTAGAGACTGGACAGTTAGACCCTCTCCTTTCTCAGTTGGAGTCAGTTGTGTGTGTGCAACTTGATGGAATATATAATCTTTCCAGTTCTCAAGAATAGCTCATGTTTTGAGTGTGCTGTCTCAGGCTTACATGACTAATGGAACCTTTTAAAGGCTTAAGCCTCACTCTTATCTCCTACTGAAATTTTAGTGCAGTGTTTTTAATAATTGTTCATTTGCACTTACTGCGCAGTGATTTAAGAGTTTACTGTTCAGTCACCCTGGATACTTTTGTTACTTATTCTATTGATCTTGCATTCATTACTTAGAGTTTAAAAAGAGGTTCACACAAGAGAAAGAAGCGAGGAAAATCCCAGTCAGCAACCTGATTGGGATTTACTGTAAATGTAAGAGAAAGTAATAAATGCTTTTGAAGTTACCCTTTCTACCCCCATAAATATTTTACACAGTTAAAAATTACATGTGCCAAGGATGAATAGCCATTAAAAATTTATCCAGAAATAAATGCAAGGCAGTTGGGAGAGTTCTCCTCAGATTAAGAAAGAGAGGCCGTGGGTGGTTGTCAGTACGACAGACCGGAGCCGCTGGGTTAGCTTGGTTAAGAGGAGTGTGCTGGTATGAAGGGCAGGTTCTCTGCGTGAGTGCATCCCGGTTATTTCTCAGAGCCTGGCAGAATGTTGCAACTGTGTACTGTCTCCAGCTCTAAGCACCGTATGTCTGAATCATCTCCCCCTTTCCATCTGGCCCAACACATTTCTCCACTGCTGGAGTGGTGAGTCGTTGCCAGTGGTCATGTCAACCTCACAAACTGTCCATGGTTGGCCAGAGAAGTGCCATGTCGCAATCCTCTGCCATCAGGAGAGAAAATGGGAGGCTGATTACACTGAGGAAATTCTATGTGACTGAAAATCAGGATGTTATCAGTCCTCGAGTCAACCACATGAAGAGAGAAATGACGAAAGAAATGAAAAAGGGAATGATACACCTAAAACAAATGAGAACTGAGACAAATATTAGAGCTTCCTCTAAATGCTACTATTAATGGCATATTCATTAAACCTGGAGAAAAGTGTGAGCAAAATTTAGAAAGTGTGAATGAGCCATTCAAGTTCAGCTTGGTGTTAATTGTGGATCAGCTGTCTTCCTGAAACTGCCTAAGAAAAATAGGAAAAATACTTAATGGTGTGCCTGTCATAACAAAAAATACTTAATTGAGGAAGCTTTTAATACAACAGCTAGGAAAAATCTAGTAAGAAAATTCTGGACCAGAAACCTATTTCCTTGTCTTTAATAGCATGTTAGTACATTGTCATAAGAGAGACTTTTATTATTCCCCTGAGATGTTTAGAACATTCTTAAGTTAGCATTTACACTTTCGCTGGTGGCTGGATCATCAAGTTTCACCTCTAAAGCAGTATGCTAGAACACTTAAGCAGCAAGGTTATGAGGAAGGAAATGAGCAGAAAAAGCATTCCTGTTTTTTGGTATTTTCAGAGGAAAGTTAATGCATCCTAATTAGTTTGTACTGAGTGATCTGTTAGGGGGAGTTAGGTCCAGTAGAGTCTCCTAAACACTGGAGGTGTTTCTGTCTTCCTAAGACTGACAGGGGGAGAGAATAATTCAGGAAGAAACTTGTTAGTTCAGCTCCCACACCCCGCCACCGCCACCGCCTTTTAAGGTTTGAAGTCATTACCATTATGTTTTATTACAAATGAATCTAAACAACGTGCAATAAATCACTATGTAACAGGGTTGGAGAAGGTGACAGGTGAATACTGCGGGAAAGGATCATACGCAGGAATCTGAAATCTAAGAGAACTTCCAAAACCATAAAGATTTCTCCCTCAAGACAGTTCTCTTTTAAATTCATATGAACTTATTTCAAGGAACCAAATTCTAAATTTGATCGATATTGCAGTAACACTGATTCCTTATCACACCCTTAAAATGTAAGCTAAGCTAAAAATTTTCCTTTTTTTTAAAAGGACGTTCTTAGTTGCTGTAATTATATGGAAATGAGACGGGTTTATTTAAGGGATAAGTTCCCAAATTCATGAGATAATGACGACTTGCAAAGTTACCCTTTTGTGGGTGGCATAATTGTTCCAAAAAACAAATGAAAAATTTAAATTAGTGGTTTCTGACTTCCAGAAGATTTGGTCACAGCTGCTTTTGACTGAAACCTCCCTTGATAAGACACGATGTATTGGCTAAAGTGTGTGTGTGTGTGCGTGTATATGTGTGTGTTTAACACTGGATTTATGAATACTGCCCTATTATATAAATACTCAAATATTATTCCTCATCCACATCTTTTGTATATTTCTAAATCTTTTCACATTCTTTAAAAGTAAAACATTAAGTATTGGTTTAATAAGATGAAAATTAAACTATTTTTTGAGCACAGCTGGCTTTCGAGTTTAACAACCTTTAAATACATTAGAGGTTTGTAAAATCAAGTCAGAAGGATAATTTTCAAGGCTTTTCCTGCTAAAGAAAGAGTGATATTTGTATAAGCAGAAACCTATTTCTACTTTGACCTTGAGAAAGAGATGTTTCCGTTTGTATTACACTGTGAAAAACGTCAGAAAACAACAAAGGTCATAGTCGTTGCCCTCTATCTCTTTCCTTCTCTGTCTTTCTTTAAAGAAGCCATTACATATCATTTCCCACAAAGATTAATTTTTCAACAGAATTTCACACATGATTGGTGGCATTAAGAGAAAATACAGTATAAGAGGTGGCTAGAAATATCAAAGCTTAAAGTGGTTGAGATCATGCTTGAACCAAATTGCTAGGGTTGAAAATAGGAAGACGCTTTGCTCTGTTGCAGCCTTAAAATCGTTAGGAAGCAGCTGGAAGTCGGCCTTCATTGAATGTGAACTCCAGGTTTACACAGCCTTTAGAGTTGATGGTATTACCATGAAACCCTCTTGATTCCAAAACCTGAAATGCATGTGAACCTTCATCAGAGCACTGAGTGGAATGCATTCAACCCCTTCTCCCTATCAACTTTTTAGTTGTTTTCTTTTTTTGCCCACTTATAATATCACATTTCTGTAAGTAGGGAGGAAAGAGAAAAGTAACCTGGCCAAGGTCAAAAGGGAAGTCAGCATCAGTGTCTGGATTGGTGCTCTGAGCAAATGCAGTCTGCCCCGAAGCACCATTGTACCTGATGGGAGACAGTGGCTGTGGAGCAGGGTGGGATGGGTCCTCTGAGCTCTTTAATGAATGAATGCTCTTTAGTCTGTATCCTAAGCTCCCTGCTCAGCTCCATGCCAGGCACACAGACACTTAGAAATTTGTGTTGAATGTGCAAGATTGAAGGGATGTTGGAGATCAGAGAGCAAGGGAATCCACTTTCTCAGCAGATCCTTTAGGGCTGATGTTCCCTATGAAAGCAAGAGAAACACTCCTGCTCCTGAAACATTAACTGCCTTTTTTCTTTTCTTTTTTGTAAAAGAAAAGACTGGACCTTAGAACTTAAATCTTAAAATAAATGTAAGGAACTTCACAATCTTTTTTTCTGCTTCTGTTTACTTCTTCCTTCATAGGTCGCTGCAATGTAAAAAGAGGGACAAATCTATTAGAATATTAAGACCAATGTACAAAAATGTCTGAAGAATACCAAAAATCATCATATAAGATGGTAGAATTACACTTTGTATCAATTCGCCTGATCACAACTTCAGTTCTCAGCTTCACTTGGCTTCAGTGAACTTGCCCCACATGTTGGCATTGCTAAGAGGCTGTGATTGGCAGGAAAAACCTCTATACACAAGTAGCTGAAAATGCCCAACAAGGCCACTAGTTTCAAAGACTGCCATTGGTTAAGTCTGAAGAAATGCAGATAATTTTGACACTATTTGCAAGGCTTTTATAAAATGGTTCTTCATGCTAAATCTTATTTATGCCTTTTACTGATGAGGAAAAGCACTTATGGCAGATTGCTCTGAGGATAAAAACACAATAATGAACATAAACGTACTTTAGCAAACATGATCCCTTACATTTTTATAGCAATTTGTATTTTTTGAAATGCATAGACATTATGCTTTTTTTTTTTTTTAGCCTCAATATGACCCATTGCAGGAGGTAGAGAAAAATATAATTATTCCTATTTTTAGAGGAAGAATCTGAGACTCAGATGACTGAAACAACTTTCTCAAGGTCACACAGCTAGTTTATATTAAGGCCATGACTCTAATTGAGTACTTCTGAGGCTTACTTCAGTGATCTTTACTTTTTATAACAGAGCACAAGGGAATATTTTATGAATGGAAGAGTATCTGTAATAATAATCCTATAAAAATATTTTAGCTAATAGTTAAATGAATACAAAAGATTGGGATCTAAGGTATATTTGTGTTTTGACTTTGTTGGAATCCTAATTAATAACAGAGGTCTGAACATAATTCATGCTTTTATTTCTTGTGCTTTGTCTTTTTACATCAAATAGTTAATAATAATCAGAAAAAAATACTAATTAGAAAGCATGAATTGGCCTCAGGCAAGGCCTAGGCTTTCTCTACTGCCCCAGTTTTAACAAGGCAGTGTTATATATTAAGGCTTGTATTAATTATACGTTATGTATTCCTGCTGTCTCACTATTTAGCTCAATGCTTATTGAAAAAATACAAATCATATGTGCTACAAACTCTGCTATTTACAATGATACCAATTCCAGTATTTGTTCAAGATGGAGACCCACACTGGTCTTTATTCCATGACTGATTAAGAGGAAAAAAGTGGCCTACATTAGAATTTTAGCTGTTTCACTTACTGGCTTTGTATCTTTGGGCAAGACACCACACTTTTTTGATATCCAGATTTTTTTTTTTTTATAAAAGGAGAATAATAATAATATGTTTCCCACAGTTCTATTTTTAGGACTAAAATACACAAGGCCTATAAAAGTGCCAGGCCCCAGGAAGTACATGTTAAGCCATCAGTAAAATTTGATTCTTTCTTGATTTTCTCACTCTATCCAACCAAATATACAAATATCTAAAAATTTATTAAAAGTGATTATTTGGGGGCAACCAGAAAACAGGAACCATGCCAATTAATTCACAAAGAAGGACTTTAATGCAGATAATATGTTATATAGGTGATGGAAGCACTGTGAAGCCACATGTGGGATGATGAGGCAACCCAGAGATTAGCAGTGGCAAGAAACTGGTAGTTGTAAGATGGAGAGGTGAGATACCTTCCAGAGGCCAGGGCCCAGGGCCTACAGGTAGGAGCTGGAATCATGGCAGGGCTAAGACATTGAAGAATGGAAGGATTCAGCTGTAGGTACAGAGAGAGGTAGAGGAATACTCTGGCTTCTCCCTTTCGTTCGCCATCCAGTGCACTATCTCTGCCCCTCGCTGGTGGAACTGAGCCAGAGGCCAACTGATAAGGCCAACTGGGCAATGTATCTCGCAGGTGTCAGCACCTGGGCAGTTCAGGGAAAGTTCAAGAAGCAGATCTCAGGGCACACTGGCCAAGGACCTGGACGGAGCCTTATACCTGATTTAAGTAGCACTTTAAATTAGACACTGCCTCTGGAAAAAATCTCAGTTCATCAGTGAAAGTTTTGCTTGAGAGAAATACAAGTAAGAAGGAAAGGAGCATAGCTTGGGAGCTTTCAGCGACCTCACCAGCCCTCCCAGTTCAAGTACCTACTTTGTTATTTTCTGGTAGTGTGACATTGGACAAATGAGTGAATCTCTCTCCATGTCAACTTTTCCCTTTATACAGTGGGTTAAAGTGTCTGACAGGGAGGTTCAATGAGATGTTGAATGCAAAGCTTCATAATCTGCAAAGCGCATATGAAAGAGTCTTGTTATGAGGATGTGAAAAACTAAGTGAATTAGAAGAGCGGATTTTGAGAGAATAACAATTTGGAAATAATATGTTCAACTATGTAGCTTAGCATTCCAGCAGAGATTTCTAGTGCACTAAGGAAAAGAGTATTTGGTTACTTCCTCAAATAGCCCCTTGTATTATGGGGTTAGATATACCTTTGAGGCCACTTCTGATCTGTTCTTTGTCATTATTCTATAACAAAGGGAAATTGCAGAAGCAGAGGCAGTGAGAAAGTGAGGTGGGCAGCAAACCCTGCATAAAGATTTCATGCCCCATATTCCTTCCTCTCCAAGGCTTTAATGGGGATAGACACCTTGAAAGCTGTGAGAGTTTATTAATAGTTGCTTGGAAGGAAAGCAGGATTTGGTATTGATTTTTATCTATCCTTCCTTGTGTTGCTAGACTTCTAAAACTGATTTCTTTGGCCGACTTGCCCTCCTATTAAAAAATAAATAAAGCAAAACATTCTGCCCTTTCTGTATGGAATTATCAGCATCCCTCTCCCAAAGCCTGCTCGTAAAGCCCCGTGATGGTTCATAACTTACCGTGCCCTCATTTTGAGGCAACATTGCAGTACCTGCTGGGGAGCATCGCCCAGGCCGTGCACAGTGTGAAAGGCACCGATTCCCACAAGGTGTTTTAATTAGCTGCCCCGAGGAACGGCACGCTGTAACTTGGAGGACTATGGCGATTCTTAAGAGTCCTATCTTAAGGCAGCTTTATCAGTTAAAAAGTGCATTGAAGGCGGATTGTTATTTCTTTACTTGTTTTTTTTTCTTTTTAAACAATGTATTACATAAGATCCTAAATACTAACCTTCTGGTAAATTACTTCACTGTTGCCTAGTTTTTCCTAACTCTAACATGCTTAATAGGTAAGAAAGAGTGAGAAGCCCAAGGCATGGACTTTATATGGATCTCTTGGTTTCCTTAGAGACTGCCTCAACTGACATTGGTGGAGAGCAGCCCTAGCGCCGATGGGTGATGTGTCCACCACTGACAGAAAAGGAGTCTGAAAGAGCTTGAAGGCCTGCTTAGTGCAGGTGCTGGTGTGAGTTATTTCACTGTTACCTCACCACCATTCTTAAGAGGAAGTTCAGTGGGTCTAAATCCTGGCTGCACAAAGGAAGGAACCCCCTGGGGAACTTTGAAATTATGTATTGTCAAGGCCCCACCTCAGTCAGATTAAATCCACTTCTCTGGGGGCAGAGCCCAGGCACCTGCATTTGTTTTAAATGTCTCAGTTTTTTAAAATGATTCTGAAGGATGGCCAGAACTGAGAACCATGGAGATGGGTAATTTAACCACTTTATAGACCGCATCCTGCATCCTCGGAGTTCCCAGCTTGCTCCAGGTCACTCAGGCAACAGAATCAGGATTCAAACCCAGCGCAATCAGAATTTAAAGCCTACGTTCTTTCCTCCCCAGCACACTGTCTTCCCTTGAGAAAATTGGTCAATGCATGAAGTCCAGGCCTGCTTGCAAACTGCCTTGTGCTGCCCCCCCCCCCATTTTCAGAACAAAAGTCCCTAGGGTGGACTCTACTTTGGACCCTTTATAGAGCTGGCATACAAAAGAGATTCATGCTACACTAGTCAGTTCAGGATCACGGTGGTATATGGTTCTGGAAAGGATCTTAGACCCATGTGTTTCTTGAAATTCAATAGTGCACATCACCCAAGGATCATATTAAAATGCGGATCTTGATTCAGTAGGTCTGGGGTGCAGCCCAGGGTTTTACCTTTTGAATACGCTCCCAGGTGATGCCCCTGCTGCTGGTGCACTGACCACACTTTAGTGAGGCGTCAGGGATTGTGTAGCTAAGCTTTGTGTTCTCCTTTCTGCAGATCTGGGAAATCAGATCTAAGTCTCTAAGTTAAATTGCTTTGTTTCTGTTCTACAAGGGACTGAATGATCCCTGGTTAGAGTTACATTCAGGGTGATCAACCATCCCATTTTGCCTGAGACTGAGAGTGTTCTCAGAACATGGGACTTTCAGTGATAAAATGAAGGATCTCTCATGCAGACTGGGGTGAACTGGTCACCCTAGTCCCAGGAGATCAAATTTAAATTGTAGCTTCAGCATTCAAGACCAACTTGTTCTCCACAGAGAACTTGGTCAAGTGACTAGATTATTTTTAAGCCTCAATTTCTCCATCTCTAAAGCAGGAGTAATAAATGCAACTTCCAATTAGAATAATTGTAAGGATTAAATTAGATGGTGAGCGCAAAGCTCTCAATGCGTCATAATGTTCATTCTCACTAATGTTGGTAGTAGCACTTGCCACGAATACATAGACCTGACTCTGCATTCCCCTCCATGACTGAAAAGAGGAAATGCCCCAAAGATGAAGTGTGAATGGTCATGGACCTTCTTTATTGCACCATCTCTGTAAAGAGAGGGAAACTTGTAAGTCACCTCCTGCCGTAAGGTATGATGGGTAAGCTGGGTGAAGTCATTCTTGGTTTAGCATATAGTTTGCCTAACCTGCATATCAATACTCAGGTTTTCATTTGCTGTTTAGAGAAAGAGAGGCCTGGCTAAGGCTTAGCCACCTTGGGACATTTTGAACTGGCTCCCTGTGTTCCTGTCGACCTTGTTTATCCATTAGTGTTTTTCTGAGCTCTGTAACAACTTATAAGGGCAGCTGCAGCTAATGACTGTGCCTTCCATCTCCTGACCTGTCATTGTGTTAACAATCGATATCCTTAAAACAACACGCACACAGACAGACAAGGCAGCACCTACACTGCAGTGTCCACTAAAATGCCCACTGAGAAGAAAAAAGAGAGACTTTTAACCCACACATTTCCTCGCACAGAGCCTGGCGCATAGACACTGGAACTGTGTGTGTTTATTGAGTGGAATGCCAAGCCTTGGGTATCTCTGATGAATTTCCAATAGAGACTGAGGTTCCCCTTCCTCATGCTCAGTTGGCTGGTGTTGAGTGAATAAGGCTGTCTTTGCCAATTCTTACCTAGGAAAGCCAATTCACTCACCTCCTGTCAAATGCCATCCGCTTATCAGAGCACTTAGTCTGCCAAATATGTGACTTTTATGTGCAAAGCAATGTACACTTTTGTTTTTCTATTATGACTAGTAAGTAGGGCTGCTATAAGCAGCAAATTATTCCACAGTAGGGGTTACCAGGCCTGAACTGCTGCCGACTAGAATTTTAGACAAGAAAACAAATGAACAACAAAGCAGAAACTACTCTTGCTGTCCTCGAGCATAAAATGCAATTGCAGAAAGGGCCCAACACAATCGTACTTTTACGGATATCTGTTTTGGAGGCCAAATTGGGAGATTTTTGTCTCTATTCCCGTCGCTGATTACTATTGTCATAGACTGTGCCATCACTAAGCATATGGAGTCAAAGTCTCCATTTAATAGACAGGAAAATGGAGGCCAAGTGATTAGTAAAGTCAAATATCTGGCTGGTACCAATACTCAAACTGAAAATTAAAACCAAGTCTTGATACAGGGATTTGAATTTGGATAAATTTCCCTGAGTCTCAGCTTCCAAATCAGTAAATTGAAATAATGGTAACTCACCTTGCCTCACAAGGCAGAGCTATAACTACTAAAAATAGCTAAGGTTTATTTAGTATTTAGGCCCTGCCAGATACTATTCTAAGTATATCAGTTCAGCCAATCCTCATAAAAGCCCTGGGACAGAGGAATGACCACTGTACCTATTGTACAGATGAAGAAATGGAGGTACAGAGACTACGGTAAGCAGCCAGGCTGGGCCTTATTCAAAATATCTGATACTCTAGCACAGGCGTCCCCACCGCACTGTTTGTGTGACCTTGAGTAAATCTTGGCCTCTGAAAGCCAAAGTGGTGAGCATATTCTCACCACTTAGGTAGAAGCAGCAGGCTTTTGAAGAAGGCAACAAAGTAAAAAGTGAACCAACACACAAGCAAAACTCCTCTCAGCTTGCATGCCAAGCAGCCACCTGGTGGTGGGGCCTGAGGCTGAGATCAGGGAAAGATTCCAGTTCCTTTCCCAAGGGCAGGAGATATAAAATCTTGTTCATGGAACATGCAGCACCAATGCCCGTGATGCTTCAGAATCCCGGCCTACAAATGATGCTAATCACAAAGATAGCTGGCCTCTGTGTGCCAGAGGATATGCTGCAGCCTTTGCCCATGTGTTTGTCCCTGCTTTTCCAGATGGAACAATGGATTTCCTTTCTCACTGACTTCTTCCTGGGCACTTCATGCAATGGGGTGATCTTTTCTTATCAGATAATACACCAAACTTCTTTTAGGACCCGGAATACCAGGAGCTGAGAGAGATCATGAAACTCTTCTGTACCCTCAATAGAATATTTTCTATTTTTGGAAAAGATAATACATGTACAATTTAAAAATCAAATATTTATAAAGGAGTAAGTAGTGACTAAACCTAATTGCAGCCATAGTGCAGTGTGTTGCATTTGAGAGACTAAAGTCTATGGAAGGCGGGGGGTGGTGAGGATGGGGGAAAGATGGAGGAAATAGTCGAAGGTGGTCAAGAGTACGAACTTCCAGTCATAAGATAAATAAGTCCTGGGGATGTCATGTACTGCATAGTGACTATAGTTAATAATACTGTATTGTATATTTGAAAGTTGCTAAGAGACTAGATCTTAAAAATTATTACAAGGAAAAAGAAATGAAATTACATGAGGTTATGGGTGTTAATTAAATTTACTATGCGATCATTTCTCAATATATACATAGATCAATCATGTTGTATACCTTAAACTTACAAATGTCATAAGTCAATTATATCTCAGTAAAACTGGAAAAAAATTCTATGTAAGGGTGTATGTATATATATGTATATATATATGCACACACATATACATATATATGTATAAATAAATATATATACACATGTATATCTCCCTCTCATTTTTACATGGAATAGAATCATACTACTTGTTTGCTTATTGCTTTATTTAGCATATATTGATGTTTGTCATTCTTTTTTATTTTATGGCTACATACTATTCTAATGCAGAAATATATTTGTGATTTATTTTACTAGCCCTTTTAAAAGAAAATTTTTTCCACTTTTTACTAATAAAAGCAATGAATGTCATTATGTATATATAATTCATTGGGCACATGGACATACATATCTATAGGGTAAATTCTTAGGAGTGGAATTTATGGGACAAGGCATATTTAATTCTCATGGGTACTGCCAAAGTGATAATTTCCTCCATATATTTCTATAATTAGAGAATAAAATAGCTGCTTTTAAACTGGTAACTGTTTATATAAAAACAAGTCTTCTCAGAGTAAGGATTCTCAAAGTGAAACAGTTTCCTGTTTTTTTGTCCTTATACTCTCATATCCAATCTGTTTCCCCATTTCACTTCCATTATGCTAATTTCATATGGGTATTAGTTTCAATATCCAAAAAAGCAATGGCACTAAAAAAATGGAAAAATTCCCTATGCTTAACAATGGGGGTAAATAAAACAGGAAGAATGTATCTTATAAGTGGCATGTTGTATCCTCCTGAATGTTGATCCTTGAAAAGTCTCTAAATCAGTTTGATCTAAAACCAAATATGGTTGGAAGTTCATTTTCTTTGGAGCCACTGGTCATTAAAAGGTAAGTGCACATTTGCATAATTTCATATTTCAATGGTTTTATCTTCTATTCCTAACTCCATATTCTTTTACTTTTCCATCATCTTTATTTACAACACATTAGGGTTAGGAATAATCTGGAATGTCTATAGCATGTCTCTGTGGTAAAATTGCCACATTTATTAAAGAAACAAAATCCCCAAGTCATGATAACTGTCACCTTTATTGAGCTCTTGAGCTCTTTGCAAATATCGACTGGTTTATTTCCTAAAGGAATGATATTGTTTTAATGAACTGAATGTCATTCTCTCTGCAAAAGAGGAAAGATGTGCTTAAAGGTTAAGTTTCTTGCGCAAGAACACATAGATTGAAAATGGCAGGCATAGGATTCAAACCCAGGACTTTCTGATTGGACATCCTGTGTGCTAAAATGTTGACACCACCCTCTGGTAGTTTCTGTCCATCGTACTACTCGTGGTTTACTTCTGTGGAATTTTGATGGTAAGAGACATTTATGTAAAGTGGAGGTTCTTACTTTCCTGGTCCTTGTTGTTGAAGAGTCTTGAGGGCAATCACAGCAATTCCTCCTAAGGTATAAATAATGCTAAGAGCCCTACCCTACAATAAGGGCTCTGAGGAAGGAAGGGTGATGAGTCTCCTGTTCCCTCTTCTACTGGGGAGATGATCTTGCATGTTACCTACTGTCTCTTTGAGCCATCTTAGCATTCCCCAGTGCTCTCAAAGCAACGGAATTTAGGTGAAGGAAATCAGTAACTCATTGCACTTTATGATATGCTAAGTAGGAATGCTATGTAGAACTCACTGCCTAGTGTCTTGATTTATATCTCTTCTGTTCGCTGAGACATTAATAGTTCTTCCCCACTCTTGTGACTGTACAATCCTTGTGTAATACTCAAAAAAAAATTCATATGTGATGGCAACTTGAGATATCATCTAATATCTGACATTCTTATATTTATAAGTGAGCAAAAGGAAGATAGTGGGTTTAATTATTTAACCCACATAGTCAATAGTGAGTGGTAGAGCGAGGCTACCTGGAATTCAGGTCTGATTCCTTCCCAGTACCATTTGCTTTCCTTGGGATGTAAGGTGGAGTTCACTGGCTCATTCTTTTTTCACAACTAAATAAGAGATGCATATTACTCTTCTCATTTTATAGATGAAGAAACTGACATTAAATTACTTCCCCAATCTTAGAAAGTGTGGGAGCCAGAAATTGAATCCATTGTTCACCATTCCTCTCTACTTCCTGGATTCAGCGCTCCGCTCTGCCGTATGTGTGTTAGGTTTGAATGTGGGTAGATCTTTGTACCTCTCAAGGTCTAAATGAATTCAAATATCCCTCTCAGCCTTAAAATTCTCTAATCCAACAATAGTTGTGGGTAATAAAAGGGTGAAACTCATTGGAGCAATAAATCACTGTAGCCCACATGAGTCCCAAAAGTATGATCAAGTTTGTGTCATTTCATTTCTTACTGTCAGCAGTGTATATCATTTATCTCTTGTGTGAACTGCTACAATTTGTCCCTAATGAGCTTCCTGACTTCATTTTCTTAGGCTTCCATCTCAACCAGCACTTCGTTGTCCCAAGGCATAGCTACAGACATGATACCCACCCCCCAACACACATATACTCACATGCCTCCGGTGGTTCTTATTTTCTGATGTAGAGCTTTCAAACTCCTTATTCAGGTGGCCATTGCAGTACAAGTTCTGGCCCCAATTCACCTTGCAGTTATATTTTTACAACCCCCACCATCTCATCCTAAGCTCTCCATTCCCTATTTCTTAACTTTTCTGAAATGTCCTTCTTACCTGATACAAAGCTTGTTTTTGCCTCCGTGTCTCCAAAAATCTAAGCATTCATTATTTTTCACTTTTTTCCTTTCCTTTAAATGTTTTATTTAAAAATGCTATTTTACAAATTCTTCAAGAAGATCCACTACAATGCTTCTTTGGGAAGATGATCTAATTCTTTATATAAGGAGTAAACACCCTTTATCTGAATTCCCATGCATGGTATTGCCAAAACCTGTCTGAGCAAAAACTTGGAGTGTCTTAAAAGTTATATGTTTCCCATTCTCTACGATAGACTTACTGAGTCAGAACCTCCAGGGAAAGAGTGCAGGAATCAATATTTTCAAAAATTACCCCCAAATTTAATATCACAAGATTGTCAGCTCTCCATAAATAAACCTATAAATGTAATGCAGTTGCACTTAAAATACTAATAAGATTTAATTGTGAACTGACGAAATTATACTATCATTTATCTGAAAGAAGAAACATAAGCAAATGCTCCAGGAAATTATGAAGAATGTGTATTCTGACAGGAGAGACTTATCCTAAATTATATCATAAAACCATAATAATCAAATAATTTGGTCCTGAATGATAAGTCATAAAAAGAAGATTAGACTATCTACAAGTAAACCTTAATGCTTATGTATATGAGGTTTTAGGCAGTGATAAAAGTGACATTTCAATTTATTGTTGAAAACAGGAAGTATTAAATAAGTGATTCGGGTACAACTGGATAAACATTTAGACAAAAAATAAAGTGAATTCCTATTCCAATTTTTAAATCAAAATATAGATTGAACAAAGATTCAAACAAAAACTGAAGCCATAAATTTATAGAAGGAAGACCTGATGAATAAATTTATACTCTTGCAATGGAAAAGACCTTTGTAATCAGAATAAAATGCAAAACTGTAAAGGGGACAAATAATAAATCTAACTGCATAAAACTAATAACTCGTGTTAGGGAAAAATAATTCAAAACCTAAGTAAAAAAAAAGAACAAATTGACAAAATTGGAGAACAGTATTTAAACACCAATGTCAGATAAATGGCCAATTTCTTTAATTAACAAACAGCTTGTAGGAATCAATAGGAAAAGACAAATAACTCAATGGAAAAATGGGAAATATGAGCAAACACATTACAAATAAGGACATATATATTACCAGTGAAAATATAAAACTACATTCAATTTCACTCATAATTAACAAAATACAAATGAAAATAACAAGATTTATATAGCCCTTCACTTAGCAGATTGGTAAACATTTAAAACTTGGACAAATTTTTAAGAATTGCATGTGGGAGAAGCCAGTCTTATACACAGTGTGTAGGAGAATAAGAATAAATTTTTACAAACTTTGCACAGGTGATTTGATAATACTTACATATACATATATATATCTATATATTTTTTATAGCAAGTACTCTTTGCCTAGCAAAATTGTAACTAAGGACATACCTTATATTCCCAAAAGGTCACTCATGCATATGATTAAGGATGTTAAATGCAGGGTTGATTTTTAAATCACAAACTAGAAACAAAAAAAGTGAACATCAGTAGGGGACACATTAAATAAAATTATGATATATTTAAAATGTTGGACTGGTGTGCAGCCATGAGAAGAAAAGTAAGTATATCTTTATGTTGTGATAAGGCAAAAACCTGGACTATAACAGCAGTGAAAGCAAGGCTCAGAAGGATAAAGAGGAATCCCAAAAGAAATCCATTTGGGAATAAAAATTTAAGAGGATGTTTTGATAGCTGTAGTGAAAAGGAACATAAGAAATTGTTTGCAGTTGTAAGAGGTGGGTGGGACTTAGGCTTTTTAAGTCATTCTGGGTAGTCTTTTCACTCGCTCAGGGTTCATGTCTATTTTGTTCAGTGCTCTGTGCCCAGCAGGACTGCAGTGCCTGGCACATCAGAGGTGCTCAATCATTGTATATGAAAATGACTAGTTTACTTTTTTTTCTCTCATCAAAGGTTATCTGCCATTGGGATATGAGCCACTTTTGTTGTTGTTGTTGCTCTCTTGTTTACATTACTCTGCATTAACAAAGATAAGGGATATCTTGGTTGAAAATGATTATGAAATATATGTAAAAGCTTCTCAGGTGGTTCTGATGCTCAGCCAGAGTTGGAGAGCACTGTTGGTGCATTATCTTTTCTCCTTTTGGGAAGTGTCTTGTTCAGATAGCAGGACAGATGTTTGCAGTGAGGCATCGTCTCTGTTTTTAGGTTGCAGGACTTTGCAAGTGGAGGCATTTCTTGCACAACGCTGACTTAGGTTCCATCTCCCGTTGTCAGATTTCCTGGTTTTAGTATTACCTCTTATGCCTATCATCTGGATGACCCTGGCCAAACCCCATGATACTTGATGTTTGTACCTGTGTTTTCTCATAGGGTTGTTCTTTGTTGAGATAATAGATATGACATGCGTAATAAAATGTCCTTCGTGTTAGATGGTAGCCATTTGTTATCTAGTATGAAGAGATATATAGTCAGTAAATGGTTACTGAATGAATAGAGAATGGATGAATGGAAGAATGAAGCTCATGCACTATATTGGGAGGCCTGAGGCAGTCTACTCCTGCTTCTCATAGTTCTGGAGGGATTATAAAGAAAAATCAGCTGATGATTTATTCCAAAGTGGACACACAATTAATCCCTTTTGATTTACAAGGAGATTGTAGTCTCATGTCTTCTTCCTTATCCTGTCACTTACTGTTACAGGTCTGTTTCCTAGCAGTTATCCTGTGTGGTGTCATCTCTTGGGTCATTAAGGCATTTCCTCTTTATTGCTTTGGCTTTCTGGGCTGCTGCTGTCCTCTAAATCTCCCTTGTTTTCATTTTGTGCCAGATTTCCCACTCAGTTAATTGACAGCCCAATTCAGTACTGGATTCTGAGAGATTACAGAAGCCTGGCAAACCACTGGGAGAGCCACAGGCCTTATCTTTAAAATACTGTGTGGGGAGAGAGAAGCTTCCATCCCACCAGAGTGCCTCAGAGTTGACAAGATTGCCAGGGTCCTTGAATCACACTGCCTTCCACTGCTTGTAGAAATAGCAGTCTTATCTTCAAAGACAGTGGAGTGGGAAGATAATCCATTTTCAACTGTGGGTTATAAAATAAATGTTGCCTCTTAAAATAGTTTGAATGAAGAAGGCCTTGACTAGCCATTGACTAACAAACCAATATTTAAACACATATGTTTTAACGAGCAGTTAGCTTTTAGGGTTTTATTGCTTGTAAATCATCGTTGTTTATAAATCTTTATACCTCAAGATGTAAGGCATACTTGAATACTTATAATTTTGACTTTTGCCATCAGCAAGACCAGAATGGTGCTGTGGTAGGAATTAAATGAACAAACCTCAGTAAAGCAACTGATCTATAGTAAATCCTCAGAAAGCTGTAGGGTCTTATTGCTTGTTTTATCATTTCACATTCAGGTGGTCTTAACTTTTGTTTAAGAAAAGGTTAAGTCAAATAGTTTTTAGGTGAATGTATCTTTTTAAGTGTGTGTGTATCCTATGATGGTGTCACATAGTCCTTGAGCTTCTGTGACATGGCAAAACCTTGTTTTTTGTTTGTTTGTTTCTTTCCATAAATTCATGCTGGGAAAGAAAATGCCATCGTACTGGTTGGGTGGGCATCTGAACTTTCCTTCTTTTTACTTTATATGCTATCTTGGAAACCACCTGGGTTCTAACCTGAGAAGGCAGCACGTAGCTGGGTAGCCAGAAGGGTGAGCCAAAGCTGTATGGGCCTGGGAAACCAACCAAGGACAACCAGGTCAGAGACCCACTATCCAAAATGTGCACAAGCTTTTGATGATGTGTAGGCTGGCGGAGAGGGAGACAGGAAAGTCTGGTGAATGAGGCCAATTATACTGTAGATTTGGAGGCAGTTAGGGTTACTTGCAGGTTTTAGGACCTTTGTTTAGTGCCAGTAGGCTTAAAAATTGTTTTGAAACCTGGAGAAAAGATGAAAGCTCCTTGGTATGGAAATTGGCAAGAGAATGTAGGTCATATCAGGGGACGGAAGAGAGAGGGAGTTTGAAGTGTGAGCCATGGAACCCTAATGGGTTCCAGGATGGGGTGGGGTGAGAAAAATCAAAGCTGCATCTCAGAGTTCACAGTGGCCTCCTTAGCTGGGAGCAAGGTAAAATTCTGTTCCTCTGGGATCCAGGCTCCTGAGAATTCAGGCTCTAGTCTGTCAGGAAGCCCTGAGCCTGCTTTATGGATACCTGTGGCAGAGAAAACAGAAAAGAAGCAAGGCAGACAGTTCTGGACTGCGCACTAGATAGCTGAAAGCCTTGTTTTTCAAAGGTAAAGGGGAGAAAGAGAAGAGGGCTACGTTTACATGTCATACAAAATATCTATTGTATACACTGTAGTATCTAAGGAAAAATTTAATCCAGAGCTGCATTTTGATCTGTGCAACTACAACAGGTATGTGTGTGTTAGGGAAGGGGGTTGCAGGGAGAGGATTAGTATTGTACTATGTGCCTGTTAGAAACAGCAGGTTGGATGTGATTCCATGGTGTAGCGGTCAGCACGTCTGCTTTACACACAGAAGGTCCGAGGTTCGTCCCCCAATAGAGCCACAGTCCATGGTCTACGGCCATGCCACCCAGAACAAGCCTGATGTCTAATCTTGGAAGCTAAGCAGGGTTGGGCCTGCTTAATACTTGGATAGGAGACCACCTAGGAAGACTAGGTGCTATAGACATTAATAATAATAATAATAATTAATAATAATAATAAAACCACACACACAAAACAGCAGCTTACATTACTCCTCCCTTTTGGGCCACCCCTGCTGCCCTACTATTTGTTTGCAAATATTTCTGGAAGATGGGACACTATTACAGTTCAGACAAAAAATGCCAAGCTGAGCTTCAGATTCCATGCTGATCTTAAAAAAATATAGTTGAGAGGTTTTGTGTATTTATAAACACAGCTTTTCCATAAAGTATAACATTTCACTTGCGTAACTTAAAATAGTCTAAATTAATATTACTATCATTGCTGAGGGATTTAAAGATCAAAAGCATTTTAAAATAAATTGGACCCTCTCCAAAATGGGATGTTCTTGTCCTCATTTTTATTATAAAATCTCAAAGAAACTCAAGGCACATGAATATTATTTCTTTATATTTAACAAGAGGGATTTTTCTTTTTTTGTGTGTGGAGTCTTTTTTTAGTATGTGCCAAACTTTTGGTACTCTCTTCTCTGGATTATTTCTTTTTATATGCATGGGAAGAGTATTTCAGACCATTGAGAGACAGAGGCTGTCCAAAGGATTTCACTTGCCCTTTTTCCTATGCAGTTGAAATGTCCAGCCATGCACCTGCTTCAACTTTCTGCCTGAAGGTGGAAATCTTAAATTCTTTGACTGGCCCTGGGTAACATGCAGAGTAAGTGCCAACACTAGCTGAGATCTTGTAGGGGACTGTTGCAGCAATGGCGAAGGGAAGGTGGATATGCCGCTTTCCAGGAACATAGACTACACGATTATATTTACGTTTAATCTCTACTCATTAGAAAAAATTTTATTACAACTTTTTCATAATAATGAGAAGTGTGTCAAAGGGAGTCTAAGCAAAGCGTGTCATTCAGCAGATGGAGATTTGCTATTCATGCCCCTTTAATTGTGAAATTTATCTTACAGGAACGAGGTGCAAATAATTGCATGGTAGCTATTTCGAATTATTTCACCTCTTTGCTCACCATTTGGAAATCTCCTTGAGGATCTCCTCTTCCTTCCTCACCACTATCCCAAAACAGAAAATCTTCAAATTAGATGGTGTGGGACCCATAGAGAAAACATATTGTTAACATAGTCAATCAGAAATATGTGCTAAAATTATAGTCACTTTACAGAATGAAAAGGACCTTGATGATTTATCTCTCCAGGTCAGTGTTCTCAAACTGGAGTGCACATAAGAATTCCCCAGAGCATTTGTTAAATACAGATCACGGGACTCCTCCCCCAGAGCTTCTGATTTCCGTAGGTCTGAGGTAGCACGTGAGGATTTGCATTTCCGAGTTCCCAGGCGATGCTGATGCTGCCTGTCTGGTCCAGTGGTTTTCAACCTTGGCTGTACATTTGAATCACTGGAAGAAGTCTTTAAAATTCCAATACCCAGGCCATACCCCTGACCAATTTAAATTATATTCTCTAGAAGTGAGAAATAGGCATCAGATTTATTTCACGATCTACAAATGATCCCAGTATGCAGCTTAGTTTGAAAACCACTATTCTAGGTCTATCTTTCTTTCTCCTTATTTTTCAATTAAGAATTGTGGCCAAGAGAAATGAAAGCATTCAGGGCCATACAGCTAGTTATGAGAGATTGTTTTCCTGCTATGTGAACCAGGGCACTTTTACTACATAACAATTCTTTACCAGGGTGCCTAGATTTAAAATTTAGCAACATTGCATAATGTGACTTCTGCAGGAGAGTTGCCTGAGATCTTATTAAAATGTGGGTCCTATCTCAGTGGGTCTGGGGTGAGGTCTGCGAGTCTACATCAAGCCCTCAGGTTTGATCATACAGCCGGTTCACAGACCACACTTTGAATCGCAAAGTTGAAATGTATCTTTACCTGGGCTTTATCGTGTTTTAAATGTAAATATAACAGAAACCATAACCTCACATACAAGGTAATAGCTACTGTAAGGAAAATTGGCATATCTTATGCAACTATGCTAGACCAAGTTTTAGTCATTTAAAATTTTAGAGACTTGTTAATAATTTTCTTTCCTTTTTTGGGAGGGTTAGAATTTTAATAATTAAAAAACATTCAACTTTTTGCTGAAAATATAATTTAAAGGTAAGAAAATAGTAAAAATTGAGTGCTTTGGAGACAACTAACCTCCACAATGCTAATTGCTTTAAAATTGATTCAGTTCTGTTTTTCAGTTCTGCCTGAACATTCCCAAGTCATGGTGGGAAGTAAACATTTTAACTGTTTTAGTTTTTCTCTTTCCCGTTTTTGTATTTAGGAGAAGGCGTTATAGCATCCTGATTAAAATTTTGGCCTCTGAAATTAGAATTTCTGGGCTCAAGTCCAGCCTTTGCCACTAACAAGCTCTTTAATTATGAGCACAATACTTAATCTTGATGAGGTTCAGTTTCCTCATCTATAAAATGGAGATAATAATGGTACTTGCCTTGTAAGGGTTTTGAGAGGATTTAATAAACAAATACGTGGAAAATTCTTAGCAAATATCCAGGTACTTTGTAAACACTTAGATAAATACTGGCTTTCATTGTTACCGTGCTTCATTGGCTGGTGACTACAGCTGAATGATTGGTGTAGACAGACAGACACCTGTGATTCTGAGACCTTTATCCTCTGACTGTCTGTCAGGAATGTCTCTGGGAGGCTTTCTTAGGAGACCAAGTCAGTATCGTTCTTCCTATCAACCCCAGGGGATCAAATTGCAGCGTGGAGTTGTCAGAGTAAGATCTGCCAGGAGGGTTGGTCAGGTGCGAACTTGGATGAGCATTCCAGGAATGCCCCCAGCTTGTTGGCCTGGCAGGCCCCTGACTGCCTATTTCTGAATTCTGCAAGTTCATATGCAGGGGACACCATGTGGCAAGCAAACGTGTTCATGTTTTAGCCAAGTGGTTTGCAAAGTGTGGTCCCTGCACCCATAGCAACTGAATCCCCTGAGAACTGTTAGAAATTTAAATTCTCTGCCCCCCACGTCAAACTGATTGAATTTGAAACTCTGGGGTGAGGCCCAAGAGTCTGTCTGAAGGAGTCTTCCAGGTGATTCTAATGCAGGTGAAAATTGTGAAGCACTGCTATAGACATAGGCAACCCTAAAGGATTTTAACCAGAGGAGTGATACGATGGATTTTATATTTTAGAAAGATTATCTTGGCAGAACAATGGGACATGAGATCCAATCTCTGCATCAGAACTGCAGAAAGATCCAGGAAGTTATCACAAGGGATTTGAAAATCTCACATGGTTCCAAATATTGAAATATCTTCAAGTTCGAAAACTCAAGAGGGGCTCAAAACATTATTTTGTACATGTCCATTCTGCTTTCCTTTAATGTACTAAATTATTGTATTATTAAATAAGGCAGTTCTGTTCAAAGGCATAATTGTATTTATAAAAACTTTTGTCATATATTTTCTCAACCAACTGATAGCTAGAGATAAAGCATTTATTCTTGCAATATTTAGTAAAGATATTTAGCTGTGTGCCAGAGACTTTTCTAGGCACTTGAGACAGAACAATGAACAGAAGGAAATAAAATTCCCTAACTTGATGGAATTGACATTCTAGAGGGATATAGAGATTATAACAAGATAAGTAAGTAAAATATTTCCTACGCTATATAGGAATACATTTTTAAGTAGAAAATTAAAGGAAGGAAGAGTGAATAGAAATATTGGAGATTCAGGGAAGGTTTCAATTAAAAAGGGAACTTTGATATATTTAAGAAGCTGAGAACTCAAGCCATGCAGATATATGGGCAAAAATCATCCCCCACACAGGAAACAGTAAGTGTAAAAGGCCCAAGGGGAAACTGACCCTGACATGTCTGAAGAATAACAGGGAGGCCAGAGTGGTTAGAGTAGCATGAGAGAGATACAGAGTTTCAGGTAATGAACTTCGAGTGGTTGAGGGTGGTAGTGGTGGGGATAATGCAGGGAGATCATAGAGTGATTATATAAGGACTTTAGGGTATTATGAGACCTTTGATTTTACTTGGAGTAAGATGGGAAGATAGTAACAGTTTCTGAGGAGGGGACAGAAATGATCTGACATGTGTAAGGAATATCATTCTGGTTGCTGTGTTGGAAATAGCTTGAACATGGTCATGGGTGGAAACAAGGAAACCCATTAGGAAACTATAAAAATATTTCAGTTGAGGGATGATAGTGTACTGGACAAGGGTGGTAACAGCAGAGGTGGTGGGAAATGTCTATTTTAAAGTAGACTTGATAGGACTTGCTAAAGGGTTGGGTATGGAATATTAAGGATGATTGGAAGTTTTGGTGGGGCTTGAGTAACTGGAAGGCTGGCGCTTCCATTTCCTGAGATGGAGATAGTATTGAGAAGGGCAGATTTGAAGGGTGAATAGCAAGTTTGATTTTGAACATGAAGTCTTGAAATGCCTGTTAGATATGCATGTGAAAACTACCGAGTAGGCAGTTGCATATACCGAGTAAAAAGTCTAGGGAGAAGGTCTGGGCTAGAGATGTAAATGTGGGAGCATATCGATGATATATAAAACATGAGGCTGGAAGAGATTGCTAAAGAAATTAGTACAAATAAGATATAGATAGGAATTCAGTAAGTTACAAGGACCCAACTCTGAGGTTTTTCAATATTTAGGGGCCATGGGAATGAGAATAAGAAAGAGCAGCCAGAACAGGAGGAAAACCAATACCTATAATCCAAAGAGAAAGGTTTAGTTGGTTAGGTAATATGAGGACTAGGCATTGTCTTTAGTGATCTTAGTAAGAAGTTTTTGTGGCATGGTATAAACAAAGGCTTGGTTGGAGTGCCTTTGAGAGAATAGGAATTCGGATTTTGGAGACAGCCATTATAGACAACACTCTCAAGGAACTTCGCTTAAAGGGAACGAGAGAATTAACTGTTAGCTGGAAAAGAATGCAGGATGAGGAAAAAATTTTGCTTGTTTTTTGTCTTTGAAGATGGAAGAAATAATAACTTCTTGAAATGAATAGGACTAATAGAGTAGGGAGAGTAATTTAATGATGCAGAAGAGAGGGGAGAGTTTGTGTTCAGACTTCAGGGCAGGGATTAAGAGGAGAGATTGACTTGAGCTGGGAATACAGCTTCATTCACAGCAAGCAGGGGTGGTAGAGGATGTGGACACATGAGATTACGGGCATTTATGGTATTTATCTTCTGTTGCTCCCATTTTCTCAGTGAGATGTGAAGCAAGGCTATTGGGCTGGGGAAGATGTATTGAAAGTTTGAAGAGAAAGGAGAAAAAAAATAAAACACTTGTCTAGGAACAAATGGTAATTGAACAGGTTTGGGAATGGTAGTATGTTTCTTAGGCAGCATAAAGGGCCCACTGATGTTAATATGGATTTAAATTGGGAGCAGTCATTATGACACATTTAATTTCTTCTCCTGCTTAATTCAGCTGCACAAATGTGGGCACAGTAGACAAAGATTTAAATTTAAGTACGGTTCCACTTACTCAAAGGGATAAAGAAGTAAGAAAGCATTTGGGAGTCGAGGATGCATGCAAGAGTGTTATGATTAACGAAAGATTAAGGCTAAGTAAAGATCGAAAAGCATGACCAGGGTGAAATACTGAAAAGGTAGTAAGATCAGCAGATTCTAGGTATTCCTGGGATGAAAGATTGAGTTGGTATGAGGAAACTGACCTATAAATAAAGAACGTAGTGTTCGGAGGACAGGATGTTTGAAATTGCAGCTATTGTGAATGACAAGGTCTAGTCTATGACTGTGGGAAAGAGTGAGAGAGGTAGAGTAAGAAACAAGATTGTTGGCAAACAGGAAGCCAAACAACAGCCACTCCAGTGAACTGGAAGAATTGGGTATATATGGATATACTGAAATCACGAGGTATGTCAGAAACAGTGTAGGAGATGGTGGTAGAGAAACAAGTGCTGACACCATTAAGAAAGGAAGAGGAGCAGCATGGGGTCAAGAGTGATAGAAGCAGTAATTGTTACAGCAACAGTGGTTGCTATGAACATTTAAAATTTGAAGCTAGGGGTGGCAAGGAAGTGATTCCTGGGGATGGGATTTGAGGCAAGGAGAACATTGACTCAGCCTGCTCAGTGGTACCAGGAGGGTGGAAGAGAAACAGCCACCACATGAGAGAATTAAAGGGGAAGCAGTGACCTCAGTCAAGACAGTGGAAGAAAACATCACAGAAGAGTTTGCAGGAGCACACAGAGTTTGAGGGCTGCCGCTTGACAAGTGCAGTTCTAGAGAAGGGTCCATCTTTTCTCTAGAATGGGGCTTCGTTTTTTCTTAGCTGGTGGAGTCTTCCAGGCATTTGCAAAGGGATTATTACTCCATGTGTCTAGATTTTCCCTTGGCTCCTGACAACGGAGATAGAGGAGCCATCTTAATTTATTCTGGTGGCTCTCTCTGTCAGAGGCTAGAGGGTTGGTCAAGTTGGCATGGTAGGGAAATGAAAAAAAATTATTTTTACATTGCAAAGTGATCCTTATGTAGTTGACCCTTGCACAATATGCAGGTTAGGGGCATGGACCCTCATAGAGGTGAAAATACCCCCTGTAACTTTTGACTGTCTCCAAACCTAACTATAGTTAGCCCTTTCCATCCACAGATTCAGCCAACTGCAAATCACAAACAGTATTTTCAGTATGCATTTGGGAATCGGTGGCTGGGAATCCTCCACAGTGAAACTGCCATCGCAAATGTGAAAATACTATTTTTGATTTGGGAGTTGGTTAAATCATCAGATGTGAAACCTGCAGATAGGAAAGGGTGACTGTATTTATTGAAAAAAAATATATGTATAAGTGGACACACACAGTTCAAATCTGTGTTGTTCGAGGGTCAAGTGTATTTAAAAAATCTGGCACCACTGGCAAGCTGAAAAGAAAGACTGTGTGTGCGTGTGTATTTATGTGTGTAGTGGGTTCAGACTGAGAGTATCAAAGCCATTTAAGAGTCTATTGCAATATTTCAGGAGGTAAATCAAGAATGAATTAATTCACTGCCAGTAGAGGCTGAAAGGATATGATGGATTCAAGAAATAAATTAATCTTGATTGAGTAGAGAAAACTATATTTATTCAGAGTTGGTAAAGGCAGCCAATAGGTCTTAGGTATTTATACAACAGTAAAATCCATTTTTTCATGAGCTTGCACATTTGCTAACCTGAATAACCTCTATATGAACTATTTTCATTTCTTCCAGCATGTAATTTTCACATGGGATACCAATGTATATAGAGTGAGATTTCTCAAAATCAGAGTTTCATTTAATAGAATTTTACGAGAGTGTACAAATTACTGAGGAATATTTTTCTTAGATCTGTACTTTTCTATTTGAAATAACATTATTTCATGATGGTTTAAACCAAGCAAATATGAGGATAATACAGGGTGTAGAAACATTACAGGTTGAAATGTGGGAATGAGAGTACATTCCACATAAAGAAGACATGAAGAAGACCATGAGCTCAACTGACTGATGGGTTATGCTAGAGCATGTAGGCAATGTGCTCACTGGAGAATAAGGAATGAAGGACAGCTGGCCTTAAGGAGCAGAGATCCTGGTTCGTAACATGGGCATCACAGTCCTGTGCTGTGGAATGCCTTGGAAGCAGACATGTCTGAGGGAAGAGGGGGGATTTTGGACATCCATGGTGGTTTTCTGTAAGGGAAAGCTATTTTAGGGCAGACTGACCATAGTGAACAGGATTGCAGGATATGAAAGAACAAGGCAAGTTCTGGGGGTCATTACTTGTCCATTGCCATAAGAGTACAGGCCATGGTGGTAGGTGGTGGCAGAGGAGACCAAAATATGTTGATAGGGCCTTTATGAAAAGTCTCAACTGCTCCATCAGATAAAGGTTTAGATGTTATTGTTATAATAGGTTATAGGGAATTGTGGAAGGGTTTTAATAAGCAAAATGACATGCCATTGTATGTTTCGAACACCAGTACATTCTCAAATGATCTCGCCTTCAGAAGAAATTTATAGCTGTACTCAGATTGGCCATGCCCTTTCCAAGTGCTGCTATTCCAGAGGAGCCTGTTTTAGATTTTGCCCATATTAGCATATGATTGTCTAATCTGCAGTCCTTTTTCTCCATAGAGCACTTAGGGGTTTAAATGTTTCCTATATGTAGACATCTTCCCTTTCAAGTTTCTAACGAAGCACTTGCGGTGTCTTAAGGGATACCGTCATGATGGCCGAGTCTTATAAAGCTGATCTTCACTGACGATTCTTTGTATTTTAAGTCTCCTCATAATGATTCTAACATTTCAGAGTTAAAAGATACTTACTGCACCATGAAACATAAATGAAAGCCTGACTTCCTAGTGTACCAAAGGACTGTAAACAATCCCACACCTGTGCACAATTTATAGTAAATCAAGCATTTGGAATTTCATTTCGTGTTGAATATTTTAAGTGCCTTTAATAAAGATGGTGTGATTTGTAAGTCGCATAATGAAGCCTGTCTAAATAGGAGTTATTTAAAAAGAATAATAACTATTTGAACTAAGCATCTCTCTCCCCCAGCAGTGTGATTCAGATCATCGGCTCACTCAATTTTTCTTTAAATAATAACAAATACTCTTGGCAAATAAGACCCACTCAAGTTTAAATCACATCTGGGTTTCATTAAAGGTAAGCTACTGAAAGCCTTTGAACTTAAACTTCATCAAGCTTTTCAAATTGTTTCTATGGCTATGTCTAAACATACAGAGGAATAAAAGCTGAGGCAGCAACTTGAAGGGGGAAGAAAAGAATAAACTGTCAGCTCTTTAAACTTAATTTTATCTCTGGTATTAGAACCTGTATTTCTCTCTCTCTCTCTCTCTCTCTCTCTCTCTCTCTCTCTCTCTCTCTCTCTCTTTCTTTCTTTCTTTCTTTCTTTCCCCCCTCTCCTTCCTTCCTTCCTTCCTTCCTACCTTCCTTCCTTTCTTCCTATCTATCTATCTATCTATCTATCTATCTATCTATCTATCTAATTTATCTACCTACGTACCTATCTATTACCTACCTATCAGCTATCTATCTATCTAAATGCCCTTTCCACAGAAATAGATTATTAGGGATGTGGCACTCTATTACCCTAACAGCTAACTTCATGGTGCATGCAAAGCTATAGGTTTCTGGATGTTGATCTTAATTATAATTGACTCTTTAGCACTGAAAAAGATTAGAAACTAGAATAAAGCCTCCTAGTTCAAGGTCACTTGTGATCATAAGCTTATAAAATTAATATAGATATGAATTTGAAAACATAGTCCTGGAGCCCCAATTTCTGTCTCTACTCAAGGAAGCTTAGAAAAAGTTAGAAAATCTTCTCTTTTGTATTCTAAAGTCATAAATATGCAATGACTGATGCAAGATTAACCCTTGACCTCATTGCAGTTTCTACCAAAAGATACAGCTTTTTGTGGAGGTATGTGGTTTTTCAATGACTCCAGTGTAAGAAGTTAGAGGTGAGCTATCAAAAATTGATTGTTTATAATCAATTGTTTATAAATTGTATGATATGTGAACAATATATTAATCAAACTGTTAGGAAAAGAAAATTAAAATGCTGACAAAATTTTCAGTAAGAGCCTTGCAGTAAGTCAGTGTGTAATCATGTAAGTTTGTATGGCCTTGTTGAAGTCTGTTTTTTTTTGAGGGGGGGAAGTAAGGTTATTTTTTGGTCACTGTTAGTCCTGTGACCAATGAGTAACTATTTTAAAGACAAGTCATTATGTGGAAGTGAGTTAGACCCTTGGAGGAGGCAATGCAGCGCATCAGATGTTCCCCAGTGTACAGGGATGGTGAATTTCCACATCCCAGCCCCACCTCCGCCATCATTAGTCAGGTTATGCTTTCTCCCTGGTGACTGAGCTCATCTGGGCACATGTCCCAGGCTAAGGCTTTAGTAACCAGGGCTTGATGTGGGAGTGGCAGGAATTGAGCCACTTAGTACCTCTGGGGTAGGAAGCAGAGGACAATCTGGAGAGTCAAACCCAAACAGGTGAGTAGAACAGCAAGGTCCACATCTAATGCAAAGGGTCTGAACCACAGGAGAGGCACAGTGGAGCAAGTGGGTGTTGGAGGTGGTAGAGAGGCAGTGGTAGACAGAGTGGGTTCTGTTTCTAGCTCTGCCATCACACAACCTCAGACAAGTCTTTTATTCTGCCACCCTTAATTTCCTCAGCTGTGAAAGGAAAAGATTGACAAAATGACTTAAGGAACTCTTCTTACTCTCATAGTCTGTGCCCTCCCATGCCCACTTGGGAAGAAGAACCATAGTACAAAAGAATTGAAGGTCATGGGATCTTTGAGATTATCGAGTTTTTAACACAGTAGAAATCACTTTTGATTAAGTTTCAAATTAAGTTCTAATTAGCAGTTTTAATTTATACCCTTTGGATTTCTACAAGAGAACTTAAAATAATTATATTTATTTATACACACACACACACACATACATATGCATCTGCTGCTGCTTAATCTATATTAATAAGTTACTTTTCATGTTTTTAAAGAAGGTTACTAGTCCAGGGTACTAATATTTATTAAAATTTACTTTCTTTTACAAATGCATTTTATAGGGTAGGGATGTGAGACAGAGTTCTCAAACTGGTAGCCTGCCCACTGTATTATACTTGCAGACATTTCATTTGGGTCACATAATTTTAATAATATTTGAAATTCATTACCACTTTTTAAAATGGAGAAATTTTAGCATAGAAATAGCAAGAATTTTGGCTTTTCTCAAAATATGGGAAAGTCTGGCAGCACCAAGCCTGCATTGAAAAGTGATGATAAACGTCTGGTTTGAGTCCTAGCTGCCCATTCTTAAGGGCTGGGACTTCTTCCGGTTCATCATAGTTACCTCTGCACTGTATTAGACCTCTTCTTGGAGATACATGGAATGGTCAGCACGCCACTGTAGTGGGGGACTAGAGTGACACCACTCAGCATTCAAACAAGTATTTATTAAACACCTACTCTGTCCAACATTATGTGAGAAACATGAGATTATTTGTTCATTCATTAATATAACAGAAATTTATTGAGGGCCTATTGTGTGTCAGGTACTGTTCTAGGTACTGGGGATACTGTGATGAACAGAACATGATTTCATGAACTTACCCTTTAGTGAAAGGAAAAGATAATGAATAAAGAAGCAAATAATATCAGATGTTCATAAAGACTATGAAATAAAGTAGGTAAAAGGATGGGAAATTAAGGGTGACACTTAGGAGGTAGGGAGGTAACACAGTGATGACAATAAGGTGTGCTCAGGACGCTGCTGGAGTTACACACAATGCGTTCCAGGTGTGCATGAGGTGTGGCTCTTAATCCGGAATCTGTGATTTAGTGACAGCTTTTAGCAGGAAATTGCATCTGACCAGAATCTCAAACAGAAGGAAGCGTTGATGGATGCCCGAGAAGCTAAACCAACCAAAAGCTAAGTTAAAACAACCATCAATGTCACCTCAAAAATAAGAAACTTTTTGTCTCATGGAACTTAAACGGGACTAGAACCCCTAGAAAATCTCTATTCTAATTTCTAAATACATGCATTTTGTCTTTTATGGCTGAGTATTGTTTTTGACTGCCTGTGGAAAGGGGGCACACAATTTCTTTTCAGTGTTTGTGGTTGGTAAAGGACCTGAATAGGTAGAGCCATGCAGAGAGCAGTTATGGGCACTGCTGACAGATGGCACAGAGTGCAAGGCACAGAGTCTGATGGGAGTTTGGCCTCCTCATGTTCTGAAAGGCGTACCTTCACGGCACTAGTATATGATTTAGGGAAGGAAGTGGTGGTGTTGGCTATGCAGGCATAACAGCTAATTTATTTTTAAATGCTGAGCTCAGTTTAAGTCCAAAGGTCAGGAAGAGGAGGAGCCACAAATAACGGATTTGGCCAACTCACCAGCCTAGTGATCAGGCTCATGGACCAACATGAAAAAGAACTATCTATAGTGGTATCTTTACACAGGACAATGTATGTCCTAGATTTTTTTGTTAAGAGGATTTATAGCTTAAGCTACTTTTACAAGTTTGCAATAACTGCTTTCTCTTTTTATTATTATTTTTTTAATTTATTTTTTGGTGGTGACATTGGTTAATGAAAACCAATGTTTCAGCTTTATATTTTAACAGTAAGGAATATATTTACACTGTGTATTCACCTTCTATAGTTAGATTTCTTTCTGTCACCACATATTGACTCCTTTTACTCCATCTACCTCCCTGCTCCCCTATGGTAACCACTAGTCTATTGTCCATGACCATGAGTCTCTGTTTATGTGTCCTGTTCATTTGTTGCTTTTAGGTTTATATCTCACACATAAGTGATATCATGTGATTTTCGACTTTTTCTGTCTGGCTTATTTCGCTTAGCATGATTATCTTGAGGTCCATCCATGTTGTTGCAAATGGCAGTATTTCATCTCTTCTTATGACTGAGTAATATTCCATTGTATATATGAAAACTCACATCCAAAAAGATATTTGCACACCATTGTTCATAGCAGCATTATTTAGAATGGCCAGGACATGGAAGCAACAGAAGTGTCCTATGATAGATGATTGAATAAAAATGTGGTACATATATACAATGCTTTCTCATTTAGATAGTTTATTTTACACATACTTAGCCATTGAAAGGAATCCAACAAGGAAAGGTGGCACACTACAATTGTGTAATTGTGAATAACCTCTTAATAAAGGAGTTATTTACAAAGGTTGGGTGGGATTTAAGGGAACCAACAAGGATTGTGCAGGACCCTCGATAAGGAGAAGGATGGCCACCTCTGAACAGTGTGGAGAGGGCTGCCTGAGAAAAGGTTTGTTTGAGGGACACAGATGACAGTGGAGACTCTACAGAGTTAAAACACCCAAACTTATACTTTCAGGTCACAGCAAAGACTAGAGAAAGCTTCAGAGGACATGTGGAGGAATAAAGAGCAAATGTTCAGAACAGTTACTGAAAAGATTTCATTCTTTAAAGATGGAGGAAATTCTTTTCATTATAAACTGTTATAGACAGTCGAGACAGGTGAACTAGAACTGTTTTTGGGCATCTCCCTTGTCCATTTCAATTATGAAATTGACATGTGCATATCACTTGAGTATTCCAAAATGATTTTATGCATCATATAATTTAAATAACTTTCTAAAACTTTGCAACAATTCTCTATAGCACAGAGCAAATATTCTTATTTATTTTACCCTTCTTTTTCACACAGCTGTGAATGAGACTCAAAGGCTGAGTGAGTTACTGAATGAATGTCACAGGGTCACAAAGTTTATCAGAACCAAGAGCACTCATGTCTTCATGTCTTCTGTTCCATCCAGCTGCTTTCCCATAATTCCTAATGATGGTTAATCTTGGCTGCTCCTGCTTAAAAAGTAAAATTCAAAACTAATTTTTTAAATTTATGATATAGTATAAATGCAGATCTGTAAACGTTAGTTCAGGCTTTTGAGTTTTGGATCATTAGAGCTAAAGTTTACCCCTTTATTAAGTGTCAGTTCTCTTTTTAGTTGTGTAGCATATATTATGTCATTTATCCCTAACTGTTCCCACAACCTGAAATGCTCCTTCCTCAGAAACCCACATTATTTTATCACTTTCTTCTGGTCTCTGCCCCAATGTCATTCGACTAAGAGAGGTCTTCCCTGACTTGTCTATGCCCCCTGCCTCACTAGACCTGGCCCTCATCACTCTCTAGACAAGTGGAAATAGAAATATAACATGAGCTACAAATGCAATTTAAAATTTTTTGGTAGTCACATTTTAAAATAAAAAGAAACAAAAAAATTAATTTAAATAATGTATTTTGTTTAACATAATATCCAAAAATATCATTTAACATGCAGTTAATATAAAACATGCATGTGATATTTTATATTCTCTTTTTATATATAGCACTTACATTTAGGGCACATCCAATAAATATATCATATTTACACTTAGAGCACATTTTAAGTGTGTAGTAGCTGTAGTGGCACCATAGTGGATACTGCAGCTCTATGCCCTTTACCCCACTTGACTTTTTTATTTTATTATGAGGCTCAGCAAAGCCAAATGAGTTGCTCAGAACAGATCGCAAAACACATTACTATCAGAACTAAAGACAGAGCTCAGCTTATCGCTTTGACATATCATATATTGATTTATTGTCTTAATGTGATTATAAACTTTCTAAAGGCAAGAAAATTAGTCTGTTTTATTCACTATTGTGTCTACAGTATATTGAGTCATATCTCACTGAAAGTAAGTCCTCAAACCTTGGTTGGATGAATAGCAACATGCTGGCATGGGTTCAGCTTTGACCCTACCCCTCTTGTAGGCGGAGGAAACAGAGGCACAGGAAGAAAAGTTCCACTCCTCACACCACACAACTAGTTAATGAGTTTCCACCCGGGTAACTCGTTCTTTGAGAGCACCTATTTAATCTAAGCTGTTCTGCTGAACTAGAAAAATACAAGGATACACTGATCAGAATGATAAACTGTCACTTTCTAATGTTTTTCTCATAATTCTCCTGTTTCAAATAATATTAAAATAAACAAAGCACTATGAACAAGACACAGACCGATAAATAAGATAATAACTTCAGGTCCTTTATGGCCAGCCAGAGAGAACTGGTTCAGGAGTAATGCCCTTGCTCCCTTCAGGTCCCAGTAATTGCACGTTTAACTGATTTATGAGAGGTTGGTTCAGGAGTATATTCTTCTCCACACTAAAGCATTGTTTGATAGAAGCTAAGTTCTCATTATTTTGTTAGATAATTTGCTGGAAATGCATTATATGGCCTTGATAAACAATGATCAGTTGTTTAAAGGGCTTCAGTTTGATGGATGTGCATATGTTAGGTGGACACATAGTGATGCCGATTAGATCAGAATGTCTATCATTCACCGATCAAGTTGTCTAAGAGAAAAATGTTCAAATGCTCTAGATGGTGCCTGAATTTACTGTCTTGGGTTCTCTCATATGGGGCAGCTTCTATATGACCATATATAATAATCATATGCTGACAACAAAGTGAGTATAATAACAACCAGTATTTGCTACGTGTTTTCTTTATGCCAGGGACATAAGGAGCCACAGATCGTCTCAAGCATGCTTAGGGAGTCTCCATTCCACAGACAGAGTAACTGAGGCATGAAAAGATGAAGTAAATTACTCAAGGTCACATACCTGCCTAATGTCAGTGCTCTTATTTGAATGATCCAATTCTGAAGTCCATGTTCAACCTTCCTGCCTACCCCCACCCCCTTACATTTTAAGCATCCTAACTTCCTAGGCCTCTGCCTTTCTCTACTCTGTAAAGGCACTTTAAAGAAAGTACATTCTGATGGCTTTGGAGACAGAACTGGGTCTCCATCCAACTCTGACACTTGGTTACCATAGGAAATTGGACAAAATGACTTACCTACTGAAAGTCTCACTTCTCTTATTTGTAGAATGGGGCTGTAATACCACTAGCATGATTATAATGAGAAATGCTGTATGAAAGTTGCTTAGCACAGGGTCTGGCATTGAGAAGACACAATAATGGCAATTATCTCCATAATTGTACTTCAGGAGAATAAAACAGTGTTCTTATTTACACTACACCTTTTCTCCCTAAGAGTTAGCAGCAATTAGAATTCTAACAGGGAGGGCATTTTAAAGGAGTAAAATTAAATAGCTCCATGGACTCTGTGTATGTATAAATATACTTAATAGCAAGTGTAGTTTGGCTACAATGATAAAATTATTAGGAGGGCTGTAAAATCGTATGCTCTTGGGCATGGCTGTATGACTGGCTGAGGACAAGAATATATTCTCTCTATGGTGTTTCAGAGTATGGTGATGGATATTTGATACATTTTATACTTTCCACTGAAGCATCTGATGTTGTTTGAGGAAGAGGCCTGATGTTAGCTGGATGGTCAGTTCTACTTAAGCTATAATACATACTATATCCTGCAGTAATGCTTGCTTAAAATCACATGTGGCTGCAACCTTTGAACTGAAAAGAGCTACATGGGGTGGTATCTAGCTGATGACACACATTCTGCAAACCAGACTGTATTACCATCCACTATGGATCGGCTTCACTTTTGCTCAGCTCTTGAAAATTACCTGTCTCTAGAGGCATTCGAAGATTAATCTAAAAGGGAAAAGAAAGATAATTTCTGAAATCTACTTTAGAAGAGAAAAATAACTCCATTACAAAGCTCTTCTTTTGACGTCCTTTTGAATGCCTGACTTTCAGCTTTTTGCATTGCACTTTCGTATTCTAGGAAGTGATATGATGCTAATACTTGTAATGATGAGAATGATGATGACGACGAAGATGACGTCCATTTATGCACAACTGATATGTTGCAGGCACTTTTTATACCCCATATCTAATCTCCAAGATAATGCTCTCACTTTATAGTTAAGCTAAATTATATATTAAATCACTAAAGCAGTTCTGTGATGGAGCTAGGATCCAAGCCCAGGTTGGCCTCACTTCAGAAGCCAAGCTTATCATTTCTTCTTCCCTTCATCTCTTCCTCCTTTTTTCTTTTCTTCCCTTTCTCCCTATTTTTTCCTTCCCTTTCCTTCCCTCCTCTTTATCTTCCTTTTAAAAATTCTCTTATTGTTTGTTTGTTTGTTTTAATTAGACTCAGTGAACTTAATAACCAACTTGACCCTGAACACTTAGTAAGAGGTGGGTTATTTGAAATTACAAGTTGATTAATTGAAATCCATCATAAGAAGCTTTCTAAGTTATCCCAATTCACTGTTATATGCTCAAACATGCGATATTCCATCTTTCATCCAGATGTACGTGAGTGAGCACTCAAATTAATGTCTGGATAATTAGTTCACTGTAGTTCAGATTTCTCTTTCTTCTTCCATATTGTCTTCCTCTGTCAAGTATGGGATAGTCCAAGATCCAAGAATCTCCCTGAGCACCCAGATCTGGCTATAGGAAGGCCTGAGAGAAAGCATATTTGGGCCACCTGGAGAAGTGACACTTCCTAATCTGAGCTCCTTCCACTTCTTTAGGATGCTCTTGAGCATATTTTCAAGGTGCAGGGTTTTCCACATGAGCCTTTATTGTATCAGAAGGCACACTTTAAAAAACTCTGTAGAAAGATTTCCTAAGTTTTATAGTATCAATATTTTTTAATATAATTTCTACTTGTCTCTAGCTAGATGATACATCATTTTTCTTATTTTTTAAAAATTCATAAACTGTTTTTTGGCTTTTGTTGATTGCGTAAATCTGTGGGAATTTTTTTTTAAACTTTAAAAGTAAAAGTATAAACATGGAAATAATTACTTTTAATATTTCTAAAACTGTTATACTTGGCAAAGGACATATACTACTTTAGCTTATGATCTTTAGTATATTCCTCTTAGTATATCCTTTTTATGAATGAGGAAAAGAGAATCACACAGGGAGGTCAGGTGACTTGTCCAAGGTTATACCATTTATAAATGGCAAAGCCTTACTCCAGATTTAGTATTCTGATTGTATGTCTGAGATCCCCCAGAAAGCAAAACTTGAGATAGTGGTTTGTGTTGCAAATACAGTTGACCCTTGTACAATGGACTGGGTAGGGGCCTAACTTCCATGCCAAACTTCTGATTCTACAGTCAGCAATCACAACTACAGATTCAGACAACCACAAATTGAAAACAGTATTTTTGAACTGGGCTGGGAATCTGCCATTGGTAATGCAAAAATACTATTTTCCAGCTGATGCAAAACCCACCAATAGGAAGGGCTGGCTGTATTTATTTAAAAACAAAAGGCACATTTACGTGAACCCACGGAGTTCAAACACCTGTTGTTCAATGGTCAACTATAGTTTATTTTGAGAAAGGAACACAGGGACAAGAATGGCAGACTGGGAAGAGTTAAAGACAGGTATATTATGAGGCTGAACACTGGTATGGGCAAGAAGCCTCAGTCTGACTGGGACTCTCTGAGTTGCTGTATCCAGCAGCCTCAGAAATTTCCATTCAAGAGACGAAGAAGGAGGCAGTTTACCAGCTCACATTTCTCTTTGGGTATGGGTGGCAACACGGGATAATTCATGCATGATTCAGATCTTCACATATATGTGAACTCAGCCTCCCTAGGTATCCCTCACTGAGGTTTTGGAAAAGCTCTGGGGAAGAAAGCAAGAGATAATCATTGTTACTGAAGCAAAAGGTTGTCTGGCTACAGCTGTGCAAAGCTAGTTGCCACAACTATAGCTGGAGAAAAATTGGCTAAGAGGTTTTATGTAGGTCAAAAGAAATATCCAATATATAAGTTTTCTGCTCTATTTAAAAATAGTGATTGCTTTCAAGGAGTTCACAGAATATTGGTGGAGGATGACAGATGTTCGGCTAATGGTAATAAAATGCTGGGCAGTAGGCTAGGTAATGGTAGTTGGAAGAAAGACATGGTTACTGTGCCTGAGACAGGTGGGAGTCTCCACCTAGGTAACTTATGACCTGGGCCTGAACAAGAGTTTGTCATAAGGAGGAATGCAGGGGAGGGGTGGATATTCTAAGGGGAATGCAGAGAGAACTGAGATGTGCACTGTTTGGGAAGGATGGGTGTCCTGCTTTCTCATGGCATTCTGTGTAGAGTACAGTGAGGGTGTCATTGGCAAATGGGGCCAAAAAGGTACATTGGTGGTAGAATGTGAGGGCATAAATGGCTAGCATTGAGTAGGAAGAGGATAGGAGAGAAAAGAGATATATAGGGTGACCACTGACGGCCAAATTTGGGAGAATTTGAGAGGCAAATTGAAAATGAGAAGTCAGTGATTTATACCATTGAACAGAATGCATGATTTTAGAAAGGAATGCGTAGTGAGGGAGAAAGTCAACTTGATAGAGGGTGACAAGCTGATTTAGTACAATCTCTAGAGAAATGGATGTATTTGAGATAGAGTCTCTGGGATATAGTGGGAAAAAGCCAGATGTATAAAGTGAGAGGTTTTAGATCTGATTACTCCACCTGATTAACAGCTATGTGGATGTGAACAACTAGTTAACGTCTGTAAACCTCATGACCTTCATCTAAAAACGAGGTTAAAAATAGATGCCACACAAAAGTTTTGTAAGAAGAAATAGTCCAAATATCCACTGATGGGTAAATGGATAAATAAAATGTGATATATACACACAATGGAATATTATTTAGCATTAAGAAGGAATAACATTGTGATACATGTTGCAACATGGGTGAACCTTGAAAACATTATGCTATGTGACATAAGCTGGACCCAAAAGTATGACCATTTTATGGTTGTACCTAGTATAGTCAAATAGAGTTTCACTTTGGGATGATGAAGTGTTGAAGATAGATAGTGGTGATGGGTGCACAACAATGCAAATGTACTTAATGCCGCTGAGCTATACACTTAAAGATGCTTAAAATGGTAGGTTTCATGTTATGTATGTTTTGCCACAGTAAAAATAAAGTGTGGTGAGAATTAGGGTGGGCAGTGCATATAAATACCAGTTTCATAGCAATAGTGATCAGAATTAGCAATAGACAGGTATCTGATGTTGGCAAATGTGGAAGATGAGAAAAGGATGATGGATGCAATGGCCTAGGAAAGCGGGTCAAGACACCTCTTAGAGGAAAGAAAAGAGAGAAGGATGGGCACAAATATTTGAGTCCATTTTGATGTAAAGGAGAAGGAGGTATAAGAAGCTCCGGCCCGGTGACTTTCTTCTCTTGCAGAAGAAGTGTGGAGACTCAAGGTGAGGTTGGGGGCATGGGGAAAGTTACAAAGCTGTCTGGAAGGGAAAGGAAACGGACGGGAAGAATAAAACAATAGCCAGGTAGCAGAAAGGAACCAGCTGAGGTTGGACATAATAAATTTGTAATGGAGCCAGTGAACATGGCTATGTCATTTTCTCTAGTAGTACTTGGCAACACAGAAACAACCTAGGGAATCAGTCAGTTGGATTGATTTAGGATATGATATTGGCAAGACAGTTGCAGTTGAAAGTTAAAGAGCTGAGAGAATTGAGGGTACTTGTGAGAATGTAGTTGAATTGGTTGACTATATAGTCCAGGTTAGAGAGGAAAGGAAACAGAGATTGAGAGACTGGGAGGAGACCTGGAAACTTTCAAGGGGCTAGAAAATTTAATGAAAGGAAAATACAGTAAACAGGGGTTACGATCAGAAGTTACAATTTCAGAATTCAAGGTTTTTGAGGAGGAGTAGTTCCAGATATTGATCACATAAGTGCCCAGGCTGAAGGCAGGTGGGTTCATGTGAATTTTATAGAGTTGTGGTTCTCAAATTTTAGACCCATCAGAATTACCCGAGGTTCTTTAAAACAGGTTTTGCTGCGTCTTAACACCCAGAATTTCTGCTTCCGCAGGATTAGGGTGGGACCAATGAATTTGCATTTCTAATAAGTTTTCATTTGATGCTGATGCTACTGGCCTGGGGACCACACTTTGAGAACCACTGAAGTAGAACATGGAGAAAAGTCTATAATTAGATGGTGGGGTTGTTCTTCAGTGTAGGTGTTTTACATGACAGAAGATGAAGAAGGAGGGAGGGCTCTGTCCCAGGTGCTAAAGTTTCCAAGGAACATGAGGAAGTAACCTGGGTATCTGAAGATGATAAAGATGGTGAGGGATCAGCTTGAAATATGCACTAAGTTGACCAGTTTACCATTCAATCAGGATTTTACATAGTATTCAAACCTTGATGTGGCAGGCATTGAGTCTAAAGGCTCAGGTTCCCTAAGGATCCCTATATACCTCTATATTGAGTTATATATGCATCCCAAATGGCTGAATGATTTAGTGCCCCTTCAGATCATATTCTTTGGATTTTTTATTATATGGATGTACATGTTTATACATATATATTTATTCTGTGTTAAAATTATATCTTTTTGGTGATGAAATAAAAAATAGATCTTTCTACTAAATATCTTTTATATGGCTAAAAATTGAATACGAATTTTATGTCTATAATAAAGGATTTTTTACATGTACTTTATATATTTGATATATTTGATTTTCAGTCTTTCCTTCACTCAGAAATGTTTAGTGGATCAGACTCATTAAGATAGTTGTAAAGTCTCATTCAAAATATGTTTAATAATACTCATTCCTTCTTATTGGCAAATGTTTTCCACTTAAAAAAAAAACTCTTTTTTTTCCTTCAATTTTTGACCCAGCCAATATTTTAGAATATGCATTAAAGAGTTTTAAATTTATATTTTCAAAATAATGAAAATAATTGCTTTGTTCCTAATAAGCAGCACCATGGCATGGCTATTCAGCCCTAGAATTTCAGCTGACAATGTCTGTCATTTTCAGGCAACTCTGGGCTCATTGATCTCAGACCTGACAGCAGGATCTGTTATTTCAGAGTTGGATGGGTCTTATGCAACCCTAATTCATTGGAGATAAGTGGTTAAAAAGGAAGTACCGTTTTCAATTTCTACTGGCATTAGACAGATTTTATGAGCTTTCTTGGAAATTCTCAGAACTTTCATTTTCCAGACCCTCTGCTTCCTGCTGTGTATCACCCACCATAACAGTCAAGAAACTGTGACTGGGCCCTCAGAGTTCTACCACCTGGTGCAGGCTCTTACCTCATTTGAGGGCCAATCCCTCCTTCTAGGCTGCTGCTAAAAGGCTAGCTTAGTCAGCGCTAAGCTCTGAGTTTCTGGCTTCTGAAACTTCCAGACTTGGATGAGATACCACACCCCATGAAAAGTGGAATGTGGTTTTCTCCCAATGAGATCAGATGACGCAACCTGAAAGAGCAGGGTGTTAACTTCCTGTGGAACACACTTAGGACAGTGGAGAAAAGGAGAAGGAACGCAGTGAAACTCTCCGTCCCCTTTCTCTCATGGACTACTCAAAGGAATAGTTTCTCTGAATAGCCTGTCTAGAAATGTCAGATGTGGCTCAGCAGTTGGCTGCCTCTCTTCACAGCTTGTCAGGAAGCAGTTGCCAGCTTGACAGTGCCTTACCTTGCATTGTTTGCCATTCTTCCCTGCCCACATCCTTTTTCCTTATTCTTACTGCCCTGGCCTTGGCCCTGCACTTCCCAAATAAAGCCTGAACACTGAAGTTTGGTCTTAGCCTCTGCTACCTAAGGAACCATGTCTGTCTACTGCCCTACCAGGGCACTGTCTACTTTGGCAGGAACAGAAGCAATTACCTTTCATGGGATCTATAAAGAGTCATATTTAGAAACCAGTAAAAACTGCCATAACATTCCTAGTGTAATTTGAGGATATTTTAGGGCAGCGACTGTCAAAATAAGGTCACCAAATCCCTAGCATCAGCATTACCTGGGAAGTACTTAGAAATACAAATTCTCAGGTAGTGGGACCCAGAAATTTTTTTTAAGCTCCCGAGTGATTCTGAGAAAGTTCGTGAATCACTGATTTCAAGCTGCGTATAGATCCATGCCTTAGGCAGCTACCTGATTGGTCTCCCCTAAAATCTGTTACTATTCTAAGAAGCCGCAAACACATTCTCAGAGACTGACACCTATGAACTAAATGCACATGGAATCTTAACCTAATTGTCTAATTACTAAGGTGCAGTTGAGTCTACACAGAATTTCCAGTGACTATTATATTTATAGCTACTTTTCAAATCCACCCTTTCCAGGTTGCTACAAAGGCCCAATCAATCTACAGGTTCTCGGTGAGCAAGGGAGAAAAGGGGGGTTGATCATTTTGAGTGACAGTTCACTTAGATCGTAAGTTTAATAAGGCTTATGCTATCCTACAACAAAACAGACTTCTCCAGTGATTGAATACTAGTGGTTCATAAATTTGGTGTGTTCTCCTCTGCACAGTACTAGATAAACACAGCAAAATTCTCTCTCTCTCTGTCCTCCACTTTTACAGTACGGTATTAGAATATAGTCAGCTTGGCCTAACCGCTCTGAGATTTAGTTGTTCAGTCTTTAAGTGTGACAGTATCTTTGTGCTTCAAGAAGGTGGGGCAGGCTAGATGATTCTAAATATTTGGACATCAGAAAATTCTCTGAATGTTGAGATTACACAGCCTCAGCCATGGAAGTATATAAGATTTATACATTCAAGTTCCCTTCCATTGTCATAGAGAATATTTTTCTCAGCTTTTCTGTTTAACTAGACAACAGTCTTCTTGGCTAAGGACTATCTCTCTATACATCCTAAAGTATGTTTTTGGGAACACAAGCACATTATAATAATTTCAGAGTATGCACATACTGTTTTCAATACCCTGGTGTGCTCTTAATGATTTTTAAACATATGGTACAGTACAAAGCTGTTGAGTGGGAACTGAGAAATTTCTTTTTGTTGTTTTTTAACATTGTATGGCTTGGTATTTAGTTTTCATGCTGTATTTCTGGAGTTATTAATTGAACATTAGAATTTCATCATATGATAATAGATATGGCAGAATTCAGGGATTTTAAAAACAGTTTATGTGTATGCACTGTGGGAGTAGAGACATTGCTAAAATCACTTAAAGCAGCTGAGACTTGGAAAAAATGCAGTTAATGTCTAGCTGTGACAGACTTGTTTTGTAACTTATTATAAAAAGATAATTAATGAATAATGTCATTATGTGTTTTAATGTGATGCCTTATCTTCTCTCCTCACTTTTTTCATTGCATTATTTTGTTTCATTTGAAATAACTTATTTATGATTGTAAAAAATTATATATCAGTTTTATTTATAATGGCAAAAATAGGACATACCGTAAGTGTCCAATGATAGGGCATTGGTTAAATCAGTTGTGGTAAATCTCTAAAATAAAGTACTTTCCAGAGTTTATATGATGTTTTAGAAGTATATTTACTAAGACATGCAATTATTCTTAATAGAACAAAAGCAGCTTCAAATGATTCTGTTACTGTAAACTAACATGTTTGGCCCAATCATATACATATTTTAAAAAAGGAGCAAAGCAGTAGAGATGCCAGAAATAACAGAGGTGACTTCTAGTAGTAAGAATGCAGTGATTTAAATTTTTTTATTCTCTGCTTATTTATATTGTTTAACTTTCAACAACGACCATAAAGCTTCATTCAGCCATTTAGCTATTTCTCAAATGGAACAAATTAAAATTGTACATGATCACCATTGATGAAGCAATGTTCTTTTTTTTTTTTTTTTGCATTTATTCTCTTTTTGCATTTAGAAGTGTTTTTTGCTTTACCCAAAAAACATATTATGGGTTATGGGTAATAGTTTTGTTAGCTTTTGCTGCATAACAGACCAGCTCCAAAACTAACTGACTTACAATGGTAACAGTGTATTGTTTCTCATAATATTTGGGGTTTGGGCGCTTCCTCTGCTGTTTTGCCTGGCTCATTCATACAGCAGCATCTATCTGGAGGGTCTTCTGGGCCATAAGACCCAAGATGACCTCACTCATCTTTCTGAAGGTTGATGCTGTCTGTCAGTTTTAGACCCTGGTTCTCCATGTTTTGAATCGACCTGTTTCCTTACCTAATTTTCACCAGGCAGCATAACCAGAGAGTAAGGGCAGCAGCGCAAGGCCTGTTGAGGCCCTGGTTCTGGATTGCTCACGACATCACTTCTGCCATATTCTATTAGGAAAGCAGGTCATGAGGCCAGAGATAACTGATGAGATGAAAAAATAGGCTTCTCTTCATGATAGAAGGATTGGCAAAGTTTTCGTGGTTACATTTAATTTTCCACAAGGTATGACCAAACTGTTAAAGGCAGAGTCCCATAGTTATCAGTAAAAAATGTTTTGTAGCTCTCACACCTTGAAATTATAAGTAATTCTAATATCTCATTAAAATATTATTTATTCAAGTTAAAAAGTATTACACATTTAGTCAATGTTAAGTCAGTATTTACATTTTTTTCCTATGAATTATCTCATTTAACTGACAGAATAACACTAAGGGTAGATGCTATTATTTTTTTCCATTTTACAGATAAGGGAAATTAGTTTAAGAAATATTAACCATGTTGTCTGGGACACAGCTAGTTAGTGGGGAAATAGGATTTAAATTCAAAGTTTGACTCCAAAGGTTGATTTCTTAACTTCTATGCCTGTACTGCCAAATACAATAGCTACTAGCCACATGTGGCTGTTGCAGGTTTAAAATCCTCTAGTGTCAGTGGAGGTGTGCTATAAGTGTAATATGCACACTGGTCTATGAAGACTTAATACAGAAAAAGAGTCTATAATAGGTCTTTTTGTTTTTTAGATTGCTTGTATGTAGAAATGATCTTCTATGTATATTGAATCCAATAGAACATATTAAATCAATTTCACCCGTTTCTTTTTACTTTTTTCGTGTGGCTACTAGGAAATTTATCATTTCAGTGACTCACATCTGAGGCTCATTTTATGTTACATTTGGTGAGTGTTGCTCTATACACTGATTCTTTTCATACAGTTTCTCATAGCCCTTACAAGTCATCATTTTATCAATAACATGGCTTGAGACCATATATAATTTCAAAGTGTGATCTTTAGATCTTTTTATATCATTGTGTAACCTGCACTTGCCAGAAATAATTATAGCAACCTTAAAATCCAAACAATAATTATTTGGTGTTATATTCGTGAAGGGACTTAGAAATAAACTACTACAAATTGGTACACATTTCTGCACATTATTACCTTATTTCCAAGTACCAAATCGCTTGATGTTTTTAAAGAAGTTACTTTCTAGTTTTCATTGTTTTTACTTTATGTATTTATAATTATTTATCTTTAATTATTCTTATGTGGGTCACATGAAAGGCTAGAACATTTCAATTTGTCTCTGTCCCTTATCCATGTGAAAATGCAAGCTGGAAATCTGTGACAGCCAAAGATGCCAGCTTGCCAGTTTTCACTGTTGTTCTCTTTTCTCGGTTGACCCATTCTCCCTGCCCTGATTGTCTCAGTTGAGGAATTATTGCCCAGAGAATTCACCTATCTTGCTGTCACTCTTGGCTTATTGCTTTACTGGTCCCTTGGCCAAAACCTCAGGATGGTTGATCATGTGTACTTAATCTAGCACTTCATTTTCTAAATTGAGAAGCAGATGTGTTGTTCCAACCAAGAAAGGTTTTCCAGAAATCTTGTATCATTAGTAATGTGGTGTTGCCAATTACTAATTTCATCGTTTTCTAATAGGTTTGTACTTTGTCTTTTTATGAGCTGTGTTATTTGGAATCTTTTAAATCTGGCTGGAGCGTTTGGTTTAAACACCCATCAGGTGAAGCAGCCTTTAGGCGCTGATACTTCCTCTTGTTGCAACAAAATTACATGTGCTAGTTCATCTGTTTGATTTGTAAAGTTCATCACACACAAGGTTAGAGAAACTCATATGGAAAAACTGAACAGAGATATAGAAAATTGAAAATCAGATGCTTAAATGTCTGCCACTTCTGCTGTCGTTCATGAACTGCTAGGCTGTGCCATATTGTGTGTTTGTTTCTCTCTGTTAAGCTTGAATGTTTTCAAAGTGTGCTTATATTGCAAGGGATAGGTCGAATTCTTGTCACTAAGGCAAATGATGTTTCCAAACAGCTAGGAGCCAAAAAAATCTTTAGGGACACACCTTTTCTTGGCAATACCTGAATATTAAAGCAAAAGAAGTTTTTTTTTTTCTTTTTTGTTCTTTTTCTTTTTTTTTTACATTCAACAAAAGGGGATTTATCTTGCATCTCTCTTGCTAAGACAAAATGAGAAGGTAATTGAGAAAATAAAGTTTTTACACCTGTGTGGACCAGGATTTTGCAGCATTTCTTAGCATTTCTTGCAGCATACAAATTAGAAAAGCGTATTGCTAATACCCACTGAATTCTTTATGAAGCTTACAGATCCCATCAGTTTCCTTGCTAACTGGCAATGTACCTATTCTAAAGCATTAGCTTAAAAATTAGAATTTTTCAGATTGCCATGCAAGTTTGCTGAACTAGCAGAATACATCCCTGTCATTTATTTTCCTAAGCTGTACTCCCACTTCATTTAAAATGAAGACATCCTTTTGAACGAAATTAATTGTTAATTTTTTTTTCCAAGTAGGCTCTTGAAAAATGTGACATTCTTAAGTAGCTAATATATTCAGAATAAAAATGGGAAATTCTTTGGAAATCTGTTTGCAACCTAGCTTTGCTCTGATTAATAACCCTTGCAAATGCGTGCTTATTATACCATAAACATGACCTTTCTAAGAACATTAGAAAAATCAAACTATGGATATGCCATGTCAGAGACTTTTTAAATGTCAGAAAAATGTAATGCTTTTAAATTAATGTGATTTTATAATACTTAACTATCGATGGTATTTTTGAACTTTTATGAATTTAGGGGCTTATTAAAGATCCTTAAAGGGGTTCTGTCATTGAAATAGGGTTGACTTGAATTAGATCTAAAGAACATAAAGGTACTTAGAAAAAAAGAACAGTTAACAATTTTTAGGTTTAGTATTGTTAAGCTTGCCAAACATATAAGCTATTTATTACCTCAGTTTATTTGAGCATCTGACCAGAAGAGCAGTTGGAAGATGTTTTAATTCAAAGATACACTTCCTAAACACAATGCTTTGGGGGGTATTTGTGTAAAGGGGACAGGGGATAGAGCAGAGCATGGCTGGAAGTTGTTGGAGTTAATGACATTTGGTGGTAGATATAGAGCAGCTAGGGAGATTTAGGTGTAAGGTAGGACACATCCCACACACACAGTTTTAGATTTCTCTGACAGTGTAATACATCTACCAGAAATTCAGTGACTTAAAACAACACTCATTTATTAGTTCACAGTTCTGTTGATATGAAGTCCAGCACTGGTATGGCTGTGTTTTCTGTTAAGGGCATCATAAGTCTGAAATAAAGATGTTGGCTAGACAAATCTGGAGACACTAGGGAGAAAACATCTGTTTCCAAACTCATTCTTGTTGGCAGAATTCAGTTCCTGTGGTTGTAGGACTGAGGTCTCCATTTCCTTGCTATTATCAGCCTGGGGATATGCTTAGCTACTGTCAGCCTGGGTTTTTTTTGTTTGTTTGTTTGTTTGTTAGTGCCTTAATACATAGCCATCACCTTCAAACCAAAAACAGTACACTGAATCTTTTGGGCACTTTTGTGAGCAGCAGGAAAATGTCCTTTGCTTTTAAAGGGCACATGTGATTAGCTTGGGCATATTCTGATAATCTCCCAATTTTGACATCATGTCATCTAGCATAATCTAATCACTGGAATGATACTCACAAAATTCACAATTCTGGGGATGATGCAGTGTGTACACCAGGAGTCAGGAAGTCTTAGGGGCCATTTTAGAACTCTGCTGAACACACACAGACACATACACACACTCTCACCTGGACTTTGGGTTTATCATTTCCATTCTCTGATCTCGGGGTTCTCAGTATGTAGTCCCTGGAGGAACAGCATCAGCATTACTTGGTAATTAGTAAGAAATGCACAGGTTTTACTCAAGATTGAATCAGAAACTCTAGGTAGGAATAGGCCTCAGCAGTTTGTTTTTTTTGTTTTTTTGTTTTTTTTTTAACAAGTCTTCCAGGTATTTCTGATGCTCACCAGTGTTTGAGAACCAGTACTGTAGACCAGGTTAGCAAACTATGGCTGATTCCAGAAATGAATTTGGCACGGTGACTATTTTAGTAAATAAAGTTTTATTGGAACATAGTCATGACCATTTGTTTATATATTGTCTATGGCTTTTTTTCACACTATAGTAGTGGCACTGCAGTATAGACCATATGGCCCACTTAACCTAAAATATTTATTATTTGGCCCTTTTCAAAAAAAGAAAAAGCTTGCCTACTTCTTCTCAGGAAGTAGATTACTTGATTGCTTAAGTCCCATCCAATTCTAACTTATTCTGAATTTATAAATATTCCCATATGAATCCTACAAAATTATGTATGAGATTTAGAGCCTTATTCTCCTAAAAAAATTAACTTTGATAGTCATTCCTATTAGAGGGCCTGAAAATGTGTCATTTTCTCCTGATATGATTGCAAGTAAAATAACTTTTTTATCCTTCTTCTGCACTCTCTATCCTCTGCCTTTTTCTCTCTTAAGTGAAAATGGAGAACATCTGTTCACCATCCTTCCTATATTACTTTTCAAATAGTTAAAGGCTATTAAGTCATGCTGGGTCTCTTCCCTTCAGGCTAACATTGCCAGCGCAGTACCTTTAGCTTTCCCCATTCTTTCCCTTTTCCTATTTGCATATCCTTTAATCATGTCTTTTTCTCTGCTTTGGATCTTTTATAGGCTGTGTAAATCTTTCATAAGTTATTAAACTCTGAACATACTTGGCCAATCTTTCTGGCTTCTACATTAAAACAAAACAACAAACAAACCACTCCTCCAACAATCCAGGATTCGGCTCTTTATTTTGTTGAGTTTTGTGTAATTGTATATCTTTTGAGCTTACCTTTTCTTAAGTTCACTAAATGAGGCCTGCATCCCTTACTTTACATCCCTTCCTCTCAAAAATCAGTCCAACAATCCGATGTAATATGGTTAATTCTTGCTTTCTGAGGCTAAGTTCAGTGATGTCAAACATTTGACGTTATGGAGATTTTCACTGGCATCTGATATTTTTAATTGGCCAAACAATTGGTTCAACATACTTTAGGTGCCTAATTCTAATTTTACAATCCTTTTCTCCATGTTCTCAATATCTGGCAAATCAATCAATGAGTCAGTCAATAAAATCAATGAAATCTCTGCTTTCTCTTTCCTTTCATCAGGCAAGTTTGGTCCTCAGTCTTGATATTTTCTGATTTGTAGCACTAAAAATATACATGATTGGTTTTTTTTGTTTTATTTCAATTTTTTTTTTTGTATTTCTTTTATTCTTAGTTTGGATTCTTCTAGAACGTGTGAGTGTGTGTGTGTGTGTGTGTGTGTGTGTGTGTGTGTGTTTTCCAAATATATGCAGAACTGTTATTCTGTCCCCTTTGGTTTCCCACTTTATCTATGATGTACATTTGTGTTCCTGGTATTATGGATTTCTTTGAGAGACAGCCAGCTTTCCTAAGCTTGCCCCTTGAGGTATGTCCTGCCATTTCCTTTAGCAGATTAAAGCTTGCTTATTTGAAATATTTCATTACTGAAATAATCACTTTTAATTTACCAATTATACAGCCTTTACCTTTCCAGAAACATAATGAAAAACATAATTTGCTCCATGCCAATCAACTTTGCATCCCATGTGCTAAAAATGTAAGTTTTTATGGAGAAAATATATTCAGATAGGCTTTCTGAATATATGACTTATTTAAAATAAAAATAACATGTTTCTTAAGAAGACTTACCTTACCACATTGTCTTGTTATCAGGGAAGGACTTCAGGAATTTTGTAACAATATAATACTATGAAATGTGATGGGAGAGTCTGAGTTCTTCACAAACAGTTCTACTCTGCTCATATCTATAGCTAGAATTTATCAACCAGTTGAGACTCAATCCAAATTAACCAAATGAAATTGTAGCTAACAGCAATTCAAAATGGAATACAAAATTAAAAACAAAAATATAAAAAATCCAAAACATCTACCTAGTTTTGTTGCAGTAGCCATTGAAGAAAGATTGTATATACAACAGCCTTGAGGAGAAAAAGAAATGCAGGATTATGAGTTTGTCTATAACAGTAGAGAAGAAAGAATATTTCTGTGTAGAACTGTGTAGCATTCATAATTTGGCTAGGAGTATTTGAAAAAAAGAGCCAACTAAAATTTTGGCTAGACTAGTTGAATTCTCCAGCTACAGGCAAGACTGTCATAAAAAATTATCATCAAGATTTCCCTAGTGCCAATATGTCATCTAAAACTTTGCCTTGAATAGTTGGTGAAAATGTAGCAAATAGACAAGAAAGCCACTCATAAAATTGACTGGCCTTGATTCTAGTCTATGTGAATACTAGAACATGTCATATTCTGAGTAAAAAAAAAAAAAAAGCATCAGTCATTAAATTTGATACTGTTAAAGATTACATAAAACTCCTTGCTAAAGAAGTGGGTTTCAAACCATTTGAAGAAGTGGAGGAAAAGCCAAATTGAGACCAACCATTTAGAAACTAGTGTTCATATAGAAACTAGTTTGCTTTCATTAATATATGTTAGCATTAATAAATTGCACTTATTTTACTTGTTGGTTCAGGAAAGGATTCCATTTTATTGAACAAGAGAAAGCTATTATATCAAAGGGAAAGCTGGAGAAAATAGGAATGGGGAAAGAATATTTTGCTTATTCCTTGCCATCACTTTTGTTTTATCTTTACTTAAAGGGCTTAGAAACATATTTACTGTTATTGAAAATTACCCATTGCATTCAAGAGAGTGGGCAACCAATAAATATTTGATATATGTTTGTGAGAAAGAATGACCCAAGAAATAAATCTGAGAGGAAAGAGAAGTGAGAGTCAGTAAGGGAGATAACAGAGCAGGTAAGTATTTGAGAGCAAAGCTAAAAAAGGATGAATATGAATTAGTGTGTGTCCATTTTTCAACAGATCTAAAATAATGTTAATAAATATTTCCATGCCAGATTCTTAATCAGCTATCACATGTTGAGTATCCACTGTGTAGTAGGCACTAAGCTAGTCTCTATCCCATATAATACTTTGTTATGTTCTTGATTGGTTATTTTCTAATTTAAAAGATGGAAATACTTCTATGGGTTAATGATGAGATATTTTTAGTAGGTATTTCCATATATTATATATTTGGGGGCATTTTCCATACTGTTTATAGGAGGCTGTGCTAGTAACATTTCTGTCTAGGTCAAGTGAATCATCTGTATATATGATTTGGGTATGATCATTTCCCAGATTATTATTTTTCTCAGTCCCCCTCCCTCTCCTTCTCCATTCCTTTCTTTCTTCTTTTTTTTTTTTTCTTTTGATTTTTTTCTCTTTTTAATATTGTTTCCTAGGCCAGCCATTACAATGCTCATGCACTGGAAACAGACATCAATGAATATTTCATGTTCTTAATAGGAATCAACCAAATGGTATTAAGGAAATTAAATATAGTTTACCATTTTCATTTATTCCTTTAGATAAGCTTTCAGATAAACACTGTCTTATTCATTTGTTCATTTATTCATTCATTCACTCAAGAACACTTGAATGCCTATAATTTTCAAATCATTTTTTAGGCATTATGGGAAAAAAAATAAAGTAATACAGGCATGGACACTTCCCTTTAAAAACTTTTAAGCCAGAACCAAATAACTCAAAAAGTAAGACCCATAAGAGACATAATGATTAATGATTTATATAATAACTTTAATCAAATCAAACTTAATAAATTATATATTAATTTATTTTCTATTATTTTAATAAACATAATTTTATAAAACCAATAAGAATAGTTACTATAATTTAGTATTTACTTTGTTATGTAGTTCTTCATGTACTCCTTATAGAAATCGTGTGATTTAGATGTTATTTTTCTTAACTTACTAGAAGAAACTAAATAGCTGTTTAGTTCCTTAGGACATGAAAATGTTGGAAGTTGGATTCAGGTTTCTGATGACAAAGCCTGTTCTCATAACCACTTAAAATATTCTGTGGAAGTTTGCAAAAGAGAAAATTGATTATGGTGCTAAATGGACAGGGGAGGCCAGGGCAGGGAGAAGTTAAACCTTGAGGAGCAGAGGGCAGTTAAATGACACAAATTAAAAAAAATAATAATGAAAGTATTTTTCTTATCTTAGTTATATGAGGAGGCCACTAAATAGTAAGAATAGGCAAGAAAAGGTCATGATGACATTGATAACATGGGAGACAGATACTTAGCAGTTGGAAGGCATAATGACTTTTGAAAATGATATACAGCACAGATCAGAATCATTCAGGAAAATGCAGGGCCAATTTCAGAAGAGACATTTCTTACAGAAATTCTCTCTTTTCTCAGCAGGCATTCCCGCTCAAAGCAATTTGACTCATCTGTTTTGTTCTTCCTTTGGGATTAATATACTTCAAAAGCACAAAATAATCTTCACAATTTCAGGCAAACAGGCCTGTAAATTTGAAAGGACTAACTCCAATTCTCTGGACTTGTGATCAGAGCCCCTCTTCAGATTTCTTTCTAAGATCAGTAGTTGTTATGTTTTCCGCTGAATTTTTTGGGTTTACATTGATCAGGTCAATCCATGGGTTTCCACTGTATTAAGAAAGGTCAGTAAGGAAGAATAGCAATAAGGAACTGATATATATTTCAAGACATTCAATCACATCTGAGTCATGAGGGAATTTCAACATTCACTGTTGCATGAAGTGAGAGAATAGATGTCTCCTACTTATTGAGGAACAAATGCAAATCTCCAGTTATCCTAATAAGCTGGACAAGTTTTGGCAGAAAAGTCAAATGCTCTTCTTAGTCCTTTCATCAGATTCTAACCATAAGAATGCTGAGCGTTTTGCCAAAAGGCTTAGTATAAGAAAACCATGAGGATTATTCCACTATCCATCTTGCAGTGGTTACAAAGGTTATCTGTATCTCTCGTAACCTGATTGATGAACATAAGAGTAGGGTTTAGGATGCCCTAATGTTACCATGTTTAGATCATTTTGAGTATTTATGTTGGGAATAGCAAATTCTCATCAACTAGATTAGATACTGGTATGTTGATATGTTGTATTAGAAGGATTCTGAGGCAAACTAGAAGTATGACTGATTGGTAATACATGCCCTAAGTACTAGAAAGGAAAGCAGAATTATGGATTTCTGTCCTTGGCTTATGGGGACAATAGACATAATATGATTTTTATAAACAGCAAGAATATTGAAATCAGTCAACCTAAGTTTTCATCTTACTTTGAATTAGCTGCTATAAAGTACTTTTTTCATATAAGGTTTCCAATACTAAAAAAAAATGAAAATCTTAACAGAATTGTCGTGAAAATTAAAATCATCTGTGTATATATAATATATATTATGTACATATTATATAATTTTATGTTTATAAAATTGAGGTATTATAACCTCATATATTTATATTTATAATTATATATTTTAGTGCTTATCATTACAATTTGAAATTGGGACTGCTTCAAATATTTCAGTTTATATGGTCCACCACATGCCAGCACAGTACAATTTTATAACTGGAATATTTTATTCTCATTGCTGAATTAAAATGTTAAGAAATTTATTTAGGCCTGTGAATTCTAAGGAATAATAAGGTGAGCTTCTTGCAAACTTGCATTCAAAGAAAAATCAGAGACAATTTTTGTCTCTTTCTTACATCATTCAGTTAATTCAGGCTCAGTCTGAGTTGATCAAAATCGATGGGAATTAGTAGCACAAGTCACAACGTATGTGCCTCGTGGCAAGTCAAAAACTGCTGATTTTATGCTGCAATTCACAAGAAGGTGAAAACTTGATCATGGCAACAAGAAAAATCTGTGCTTTCTTATGACTTTGGCCTCTGATTTTGGACTTCTAGTCAATGCCTGGTATTCTCTGAGCTCAGGGCCTCACCAGATTTAACCTTTAATGTTCATCATTCTATCAACATGGCTCTCAAGAATGATAGCTCCCGCTGATCATTTGCTTCCCTTTCATTTTAGGTTAGCTTTAATCCTGTATTTAACTACACCGTTTTATGATGTCTTTTATTTTCTCATAATATATGTCCCTTTTCATTGTGTGTTGCATCTTGGTGATGGCTCCATAACCTGGTATGATGACTTTCTCCTCTCTGAGGCTATAAACAATTTCTTTTTTCTTTTTTTGGGGATTTGTAAATCCTGTACTTGCTTCCCACCTGGCAATTTGAATGTGAAAACTTAGGTCCTTTCTTCAGAGGCAATTTCTGCTTCCATCAATTTCTCTTTCAAATTTGTGAGAATCACAACTTCTTAGGTATTTGAGAGGGAGAAGGATATGATATAATCAAGGAATATGGGCTTTGGAATCAGGCATCTCTGGTTTCTAATTCTTCTAGGCTCTATCACTTAGCAAGGTGTTTTATCTTCAGTAAAATAATCTCACTAAGCCTCCATTTCTTCACCTGTGAAATGAGAACAAGTAAGGATATTGTCATTGTTTACATAAATAATGTATGTAAAGACATCTAGCACAGAATCTAGAATAGAGTCATTGTTCCAAATAGCAGGACATCTTATAAAAATAAAATATGGTTATGTGTATCTTCTTGTTTGCAATCACAGGCATTTTATTCCTCTTCCATTAAAGCCAGTCATTTTCAGGATACCACAATTACTACAATTTCATTAGTAACTGATTTTACATCTTTCCCAATGACCAAATGTTTCAGAATTAAAAGAAAATAAAAAGTTAGGTTTCTTTTAAGCACAGCCTGCCAGAAGAAACAATCACATTGAGGCTGAGACAAAACAGAGCACATGTCAGCTTCACAGGGAATGTTCTTGAGGAAACTGAAATCAGAATTTCTTTTCGCTATTATAGAGTTCATAAGAACACTCAACAAAGCAAAGAAAACCAGAACTCGCAGTTCCTAAACCTTGTAAGCTAATAGATGCTACAAATGGGATATGCTAAGTATAGGCCCCTTAAGATAGCAAAAATGTGATTGTCACTGTTCTTAGCACGTTTTATTTAGTTCAATGATGGTGATAGTGCCATAATCTTTTCTTACATGGTCCTTTCTAAATGCCACCAAGTGCTAACTCCAGTGGCATTTCCTAGGAATTTTTTTTTTTTTTTGCCATGGCTATCATGAAAGAAAATTCATTTAAAATGTGGAAAAAATTACAGTGAAACATTGAATGAAAACATTCACAATCAAGCACATGCTCTAGAAGGTATTGCCATTAGTTTCAATAAAATTAATTATGGCAAATGTAAATTTAGTTTCTACTTTGCTCTTTTGGGCTATGACATAAACAAAGTGAAAGGGAGACTAAACCACAATTAGGTTAATTCAGATAAAATAGTAATCTGATACCATAGATGAACACATATGTATTAGTGTATTTGGGCTGCTTTAACAGAGTATCATAGACTGGGTGGCTTATAATCAATAGGCACTTATTTCTCACAGTTTTAGAGACTTGGAAGTCTAAGATCAAGGTGCCAGCAAATACGATGTCTGGTTAGAGCGCACTTTCTGGTTCATAGATGGCCACCTCACATGATGGAAGGGGCAAAGCATCTCTCTGGGGCCTCTTTAATAAGAGCATGACTAATCCATTCTTGAGGGCTCTGCCCTCATGACCTAATCAGCTCCCAAAGGCCTCACCTCCAAATGTGATTACATTGGGGGTTAGGTTTCATGATATTAATTTTAGAGGGCACAAATATTGACTCTATAGTATTATTGGGGGGGGGGGGCACAAATATTGAATCTATAGTATTATGGTATTTGGTAGACAACATATGCAGATTCTACTATACATTGTATTATAAGCCCTAATGGAGGCAAGAGACAGGTGAAATTACTTCCTGACCAGTCTATTGCCTTTCAAATGAACACCTTTTAGTATACATTGATTTGATCCACTTCAGCAAAGTTTAATTGAAGCTTCATTTATAGAATTAGCACCTGTTAGTGAAAACAATGACAATCACTGAATAAAATGTAGATATAAGAGCTTAGATTATGGGAGCAGAATATTTGGTGTCAAATCCTGGATCTCCAACTAACTAACTATATGGCCTTGAGCAATTCTCTTAACCTCACCATTGCTCCATTTCCTTGTTCATAAAGCTATGGAAGGACAAAGGAGATATACTACATAGAGTACCCAGCACAACACCCTGTCTGCAGGAGAAGCAGTGCTATTGCTTTTATGCCTGTGGAGGGAAAGGGAGTACTTACAAGATAGAATAAATTTACACCTAAAAATGAAATCTATGTTTAGGAAACTTGTGCAGAGGAAAAATTTTAATAAAATTATAATGCAAAAAGATTAGAGCTTCTTATTTTTGGACCATATATTTTTTAAGAAAGAAAATCAACAATGGAAGCTTAATTGAACTCAAAATCTACGACAAAATGTTCCTCACTTTTTAGCAGTGCACTCCAATAAACTGATTATTTAGTTCCTGTTTCTTTTCTAGTTCTTCAAGGAAGTTGCTCAGTTTTGAAGTGGCTATGGATTATTAATTTGGGCACAAGAGAAGAGAGGCTACAATATCTCAAAAGGCTGTGATTCACTTTAATTCAGTCATTTGTTTACTCATCCAGCTATCCATTCATTCACCTGTTTGTTCCTAAAGACAAACCATTAAGTAATGAGAATGCCTTAATACATAGAAGTTAAAGAGGAAAACAATAGATAAACTCCTCAAGACCCAGCATACTCCTGTGGGGAGATAGACATAGTAGCAAGTCCAGAGATGTGTGTTCAAAAGGAAGCCTGTGCAGGGCAGAGCAGGGCACAGAGGGTGTGATCCATCTGCAAGGATGTCCAGTAAATACTCTGTAAAGGAAACCATACAGGAGCTGTGTCCTGAACCAGGAACAGATAATTTTTTTTTTTTTTTTTTTGCCAACTTTGGTGTAGGTTTAGAGAATATGTGGCGAGGGATGTAAGTGAGATAAATATAACTTACAATGCTTAATATACTGTCATGGGTTCACATTTTCTGGGCTTAATTGCTAGTTGAAACTTGCCATCCCAAAAGTGAGTTATATTAGATATTCTAGATTGAATTAGTTCCTTTCTATACCTTTAAAACATATTTTCCCATATCTATAGTACCCTACACTACTTTTCCTTTTAATTTTTCAAAATAATTTTCTCTACTAGTCCCTATTTTGAATCCCTTGTCCATGCCTGATCCTTCTCAAAAGTAGCTCCTCTTTGACGTTACCTGCTTAAATGACTGCAGTTAGATAACTCATAAAGGTCACCAGAAATCTGCAGGACGTTAAATCTAACAAATGTTGCTATCTTACTTGATCTCTCTGCAGGCAGCCTTAGAAAGTGTGGACCATTCCTTTCTTTTCTGCATAGTCTCTCTCTTTTGCCTCTGGTGGTCCCATTCTCCGCTCTTCCTCTTGGTCTTTTTCTTGTTCTTCTCAGTTTTCTTCACCAGGCTAAAGATCCTCAAGGTTTAGGACTTGTTCTCTCCATTCTACACTTTCCTGGGGAAGTCTTTTTCCTATCCACAATTTCAGTGTCTACCTGATGACTCCAATATTTCCTCAGAATGAAGTGTACCCAGAACTAGCTTCTAAGCACTAGTCCCTTTTTTGCAATGGCCACATTTTCACTTATACCTCAAACTCATTATGTCAGAAACTTAGCTTGTCTTCTTTTAGACCTATTCTTCCTCAGGTCTTCTGTATCTCAGACGATAGCCTCACCATCTGCATCACAAGGACACTTTAGTGAGATAAATGAAGGTGTTCCCTAATTTGTGTCGTTCTTACTTAACTCACTTTGATGGTACTGGGAAAACCACACTAAACCATTTAAACTCAGAACTGTCTCATTAAGACCTTAGATCGCATTTAGAGCCTACATAGATTGACGAGTGCTTAGAGATCAAGCAAAAAATGTAACACAGTTACATCATGTGAAAAAAAACATGGGAGAGAAAATATTTATCAGGTTATGGAGGAGGAATTGCCCATCCTACTCTCCTGGCAAAGACAAGATCATGCAGGCAAGTCCCGACTGAAAGGAACAGATCATGGAAAAACAAAGCTAAGTAACAAGACTTTATTTTTTCCTCTTTAAAGTGTGAGATGACTAAAGCCTAGATATTATGTCAAAATTACTCTGAGAGACAGACATAGCTAGGCAGAGTTAACTGCCTTCCTCAACCAGATTTAAACACTTAGCTGTTAATGAGACTGAATTGTGACACACTTTGGGGAAATAAAAGCTTTATGATAGCATTCACAAGGATTACCAAATTTTAATAAACATCCATTTATCTCACAACTGCCCCTTTTACATTCTTCATTTGAAGGTGGTATCATTTTTATATAAAACACTCATTATTCATTAATATTGATTTCAGCATTAACAATTTTTAAATCATCTTGCCTTTTTAGTATTATCATCATTGAACACACATGATGCTTCATAGATTGACCACTGCCTTCTCTAAAAATGGATGACTAATCCTTTTGTTCATGACCCCAACAGTGTCTGCCCTCTGACAGTGGCCATGTTTGGCTCTGGGTAAGCTCTCCTCCTCAGTCCCCAAAAGAGAAGGAACTAGGAGAAAGCAAGACTGCCTCTACTATCTGCATGCAGTGCATTCTGAAACGGATTGTATCAAGCACCTTATCTGTAAATTACTTTCACTAGAGAATGTTGGTTTTGCACTTGGAGTTGTAATGTCCAGTAGCATCTTTTGCATTGATGGAAATATTTTTTAACTGCACTGTACAACTTGGGAGCTTTTAGCCACATGTGGCTATTGAGCATTTGACATGTTGCTAGCATGACTTGAGAAACTGAATTTTTAATTTTACTTCATTATAATTTAAAATAGCCACATATGGCTAATGACTACCGTATTGGACAGCTCAGCAGATGAGCACCTTTTTTTTTTTTTTGTTAGTTATAATTGATTTTGTGAAATTGAATCTTGGGAAATTCCTCTTGAGGAAAATTTTACATTTTTACATTCACTGGTGCTGATTCAAGGGATTGTTTCTAGGCAGAATCTTTTGCTTTCTAATGAGGAGGTATTTGTCCTGATTTATGATCTATTTGGCAAAGGGGTTGAAGTACAGAGGAATATTTAGGGTTAAACAACTAAAACTCTTTACTTGGGTCCTTCTAACAGAATCTTCTACAGTGTTTCCCAGACGCCAGAAATTGTAGTGAATATTGGTTAAAGAAGTGAGAGATTCAGCTTTTCTAGTGAAGACTGGACTCAGGATATTGGCAACTGGATAATAGCAGTATTTTGATTTTGGTCATGGCATTCGATGACAGTGATAGAAAAAAAAAAAAAACAATATTAGTTAGTCTTATTTTCTTAGCTTCCTTCCAAAACGAGTTTTGAGGTGACTTACTGGGATGTTTAAATATCACTTAAAATGAGTAAATAAAGAATTTGGATGAGGGAAAACATGGATCACTCACATGTGTTTGCCTTCATGGGTAAAGATTAAGTCACTGACCGTTGACTCGGGCAAATGGTTTTGAATCAGTGTTTCCAGAATTGTACTTCTGTTGACCTGACTCATACTTCCATTCTCACTTCATTCCTCTCTGTGGTCAAGAGTAGGATGTGTGAGACTGCAGTCACCATCCCATGTGGCTGAATGCTGCCAACTGCCCCTGTTGTCAAACCTGGCTTTAACATTTGAATTGACCTGCCAAGGGCAAGTCACTTTAGGCCAATGAGGACTTTCATCTTTAGGTAGAAAGTACTAGATCAACTTTCGAAAACCTGGTAGGTGAATCAACACTCCAAAACAGAGGGAGGATAAAAAGAAAAAAAAAAAAGAAAGAAAGAAAGGAAGGAAGGAAAAATTGTGATCAACTCACATTAAATTCAGTTTTATCTCAAAATAAGTGTCTAGTTTTATCATTCCATTGGGAACAACATTTAAACAAAGATAGGAACTAAATAGCAGTTTGTATCACTGAAGTTTAAGGAAACATGGTAAACCTATAGTTTTCCTAGCCGAGGAGTAAAAAATAACAACTACCCATTGTAATCCACAACCAACAACCTTGACTATTTGAGAGACAGCCACACAAAGGAATACAACAAACACATACTTATTTTTCCGATTTGGCAAGTAGACATTAAAAAAGTAAACTCAAGGGGCTTTTGAAATATGTTTGATGTGATATGCGTGTCTTCCTGGATTCTTTCTCAAATATAGGGCAGTGACAATGTGTCCCCATGGTAGATAAATATTAGTGATAAATACTGAATATCCCTTTGTCATCTCCTTTACAAAGAGTGTATCTGTTCTTTTTTTGAGTAGTATTAAAAGTTTCTCACAAGATTTCTGATTTTAAAGCATTTCATTCTGGGTATAAGGGAGCTAGCTGGCTTGCATAATATAACAAAACTGACTTTGTAGATTGTACTTTTTTGTTGTTATAGTGTTTGTTTGTTCTTGTTTGCATCAGTGCATTGCAAGTTGTTAAGGTTGCTCAGGTTCACATCAAATGCCATTCCCTGTGTGATGTTAGGTAACATATTTTGGTTCCTAGATCCTTGGCTTTTGAGTTTATAAATTAGGTATTTCAGTAGCTACCTGGCAGAATTATTATGCATTTTAAAGGAATTAAGGGGATAGCAGGCCTAGTCCATATGAATTACTCAATAAATTTATAAAATTTAGCTATATTCTCTATATCACTCCTACCCACAAGTCAAGTTTTGCCTTCATCTCTCAAATCCATCATTTCTTTTCTACTTCCTGTTTGTAGTGTCAGATCGAAATGTTTTATTCCTACTATTGCATAGACCCCAGAATTCCTAGCGTGCCTCTCCCTCCTACAATGGAGATGGCAAATTCTAACTGAAATAGTTGGAAGTGGATGTGAGTAATGTTCCCTGTGTATTAAATTAATTGTTTTGTAAGAACTACTTAGGACTCGATGTTATATAAATGCCCTAAGAATTTTTCTGTTAGGTATGAATATTCTGAGTAGTTTAAGAATATAATATAGCTCATTGTTCTATGTATGTGTGTGTGTGTGTGTGTGTGTGTGTGTGTGTGTGTGTGTAAATGTATACACACATACACACATATATATAAAATTAAACTGATGGTGGAGGAAGAGGATTTCTATAAATTGTTTCTCTCATCAGGAAATCAGGGATTTCTGCTGCTTTCTATAAATGTGTGTGTATGTATATGTGTGTGCGTGTGTATGTATGTGATTCACAGTTCTGGTGCATACACTGGCATGAATATTTAACAACGGCAACCCCTGATCATTCTGAACTTTAGTTTTGTCATTTGGGAAAATGAAAGATTAAGCAGTAGTTTAAGCTGTCACACAAGATGTCTGTGACTGTGTGACTGATGAACTCAACACATCAAGTGCAGAAGTTCAAGGTTAAAAGTATTGTATTATGGAAAGAACACTACACCACGTTTAAGGAATATTTCAGAATATTGATTTACAAACTAACCTCTTATTGTAAAGATTCTCCTTCTGCAGAGTTTAAAAGAAAGTGGAAAATATGAAGTTGCTTTTAAAATGATCTTAATTAACTGTTTCCAGAGAGCCTAGATTTATGTCTGGACCAACCTGAACCACTCCTTTAGAATTTATTAAGTTCATTAAAAATATATGCCTCACCTTAATGAGCACCAATCAGCCAGGCACTGTGCTAGGCACTTTGTATACATTATCTCTAATCTAGTACAATAAGCTTCAACTGACAACTACCTGCTTAGAATTCCTATTTATCTGTATGAATTGTTAAAACAAATGTTTCTAAATTTACATTTTAATTTAATTATCACAAATCCAAATTTTTGAAATGAATGGTCTTTCTCATATAGTCTCTATTAATAAATATTCTGTTAACAAATAAGTTACTCCAGTATATTTTTCGAATTCATAAATTTGTACTTTTGTGAATACACAGCTGTCTTGTGAATAGAGCAAAGTAATATTTGATATGTGTGCTCTATAGTTCAATTCTAAGTTCTAAATATAAACTAACAGAAACAAACATCAAAAAAGGACAGAGTTTATAAGCTTTAATGATCACTATCTTATTTATCTTATCTACCTTATTTAATATCTTACTCAGTGTCTAATAACTATTCAGTACTCTGAATGTTTTCTAATTTGTTAACTTTAATGACATGTAAGAAACTTGGGATAGTGAGATAGTAATTGCTCTGAAATCAGAATAAGTGGTTAAAATTTAACTCGTAAAACTGTATAATTCAAAATTGCACAGGCTACGAAATATGTGCCGCTAGATACAGGCAGAGTTTTATATACAAAGGACATGAATGTATACCTTCTTCAGTTCCCATCCCATCGAAGTTTCAAAATGCTTTCCTCAAATATTAGTATTTCCAGAAGCGTGACATACCAATGTATGAAGCAACACTGTTTATAAACAATAACAACAAAACAACTCTTCTAACCTATAGAAATATATGTAAATTTACTACATATTTTGATGTTCATTACTGTCAAAATAATTTTATAATAAGCAAAATAGTAATAAACATATTCATATCCTAAATGCAATAGTTTTTATTAAGAAAAGAAGACACGAAATAACTATTTTCTCAAGAAGTATATATATTATTTTTCTCTTCATGATGTTATGTTAGCCCTTACCTTGACTAATTTCTGAGATTTCAGGATCAAACAATGTTATGAATACAGTTGCAGAGCATGACTTGACACAGGTAAAAATAATTTAAAATGATTAATTAAAGCTCAGTATTATTTGTGGACATATTAAATCACGTCACTGATTTCAACCACAACTTATTTTTACTTCCAAATTTTCTAAAGGGGCACCAACCAAAAAATTGATTTTGATTCTCGAACTTTTCATCAAAAGAGAAATTTTCAGCAATACTAAACTCAAGATAGGTATTTCACCAAAGTTTTATGGATGTCCTCTCTAAGAGAGTTTACACACTCACACTCAATATACTACCAGGCGAACAATAAAAGAAGTTCATGATGTGCCCTGGTGAATGTAGACTTGTTATATTTTGTTTGTTTTAATATCTGCCCTGTTTCCTGACTTGCACTACTTTTTATTTTAATTGGTTTGCTGATTCAAACTTGCTATTGTAGGCCTTGCCAATGTTAAGAAACCTTTCAAGAGGGATGTAAAAAGAGTGGAAAAAATACTGTTTTGTTAATTTGGCTCCAGCTGATTTTATACCTGGAAGCAGGAGGGCTAATGTTTTTTTTTTTGGTATGGTTAATTAAATCCTGTGCTGATGGCTTATGTTCTAGGTATTATGTCACCCACCTTGTTAGCAGATCCTCCAGTCCAGTAGGGTTGGATTTACCATTGGGGAATCATTCTTAAAATGTTTACCTTGTGTTCAGGTAATTGATTGAGAGCAGGATGATAGTCTGTGTGCATTTGGCCAGAGAGTTAATTGTGAGATATGTAAAGATGATTCGTATGGGGTCTCACTCTGCTTTGTTTTAAAAACAGAATGATAGGCAAGTAATTGGCACAGACAGGAACCTCCCTTTTCTGTCTCTTAGAACTCTTTTCCATGAGAAACAAAAATTCTGCATTTTGTTTTTCTAATGCTTCTTGGATTCTCACCAGCAGGTTTTACAGTCTGTTGCCTGCCTCTCAGATTAGAAGAATGCTCGCATATTTTAACGGTTTCCTAGGATTCAAACAGCCTTTAATTAACAGAAAATTGATGTTTTGGAATGTTACCAAAATATGGGAGACGGAACACTGTGGTGGGCTTCTGACCTTCAAGCCTCTGAGGCCAGTGAAGTTCTTCTATAAGGGGGCAAAATTCTGAGCTGTTGCAAACAGTTGGTTGCCTACTGGTATGCAAAGAGGGTGTCTTTGTTGGCATAATAGTCCCACTGCCTGCTCATCAGTGGATTTCTGAAGTCCACCTACTCATGACTGGGAAGGAGGCAGGTAGCTCTTGAATGCTTAAAGCCATAGGAGTGCTGAATAGCTCAGGGATTGCTCGATTTGTAGCTGGGTTCACTTGTTTTAATCCTCCAGTTGCCAGGGCAGTAAGGTACAGCTGTCTGTGTTTGCAGTTAAGTTTCTTTTCTGTGCCAGGTTCATGTCATCTACTGCCGGAGTTTTGGATGTGATGGAAAAGAGCAGTTCTGTAAAGTAATCACTGAGACTAGATGCACATTCTGAGCAGGAGTTAGTTTGCAAAGAGGGATGGGAGGTGTAATGGAGGGGTTTCCCTTTTGAATTGAGCGATTTTGGTGACAGACTTGTAACTGACCTAAGCAGGGCTGTAGGCAGGAAAAGGATAGATTGGGTAGTATGAATTGTTTCAAATGTTAACTGTTACTTACATAACCAGATAGTTCTACTCCAAGGAGGAAAACAGAGCAGCTCAACCAGTTTCCTCTGCCTAATGGCAAATCTGCTATTGGCCAGTTCCCAGTTGAGGTCAGTACGCTCCATGTCTTGTTTTTTCCAGTGACCCACAAAACTGGCCTTTTGGTGTCAAAAGAGACCTTGGAGTTTTTTTTGTTTTGTTTTCTTTTTTCTTTCCTTTTTTTTTTTTTTAATGTGTTCAATGTCCCTGATTGCTCCCTTTGCTCTCCTCTCTGCAGGTGGTACATGCCAGAGTCCTGCTCTCCCAGCCCTGGTCCGTCCACCAGCCCCTCCTTTGCAACCATCGCTGGATATTAAACCATTTCTTCCTTTTCCTCTTGACACTGCGGCTGCAGTCAACCTCTTCCCCAATTTTAATGCGGTAAGTCCTACTATCAAATTTGCATATGCCAGAGTGGTAAGTACTGGAAAACCTTCAAGGCCAGGGATGAGTTGGTCACTACTTCTGTTTTGCTATGTTGTTTATCCCATGATTTTCTGAAGCTCAAGGTGAGGTTAGTTGCCTGCCTGGTTATGTAAGGTCCCCCCGGAGCCAGGCTCCTTCAAGGGCAAATGAAAAGAGATTTAATCAATTGGGTTGATCATGAGTTCATGTCTCCCTTTTCTGTCTTTCTGAGTAACATTAACAGTTTTGTTATCTTGTTAGAGTATATCTAAATTGAAATGTAATGAATTTGTTAGAACATTAGAATTCAAGTAAATGTCTAAAACTTAAACATGTGTTTCTTCTGTCTGGGCCCTCTAATTTTAAAATCTGTTATATTTTTTTTTTCTAATTTAATAAAGAGGACCCTGATAGTCACAACGGTGATACATTCCATGCTTAGAGTACCTTTTTTACCTCCTTAACTTAAAACAGCATGTGGTAGCAACTGTTTTCCTCCTTATTTTTTTCTTCCCTGCTCAGCCAGTTACTCTGGTTAAGTCTTTCTTAAATTTCCTTGTTTGCAGGGGGGGAAGGGGGGGTTTTGTCAACAGCCTTTTCAACACAAGTTGAATTACTTACTTTCTTCTATTTTCACTCTTAAGCATATCTTTATAAGTTGGCAGATTCCTCTTATTCATCTTTTTTGTGTGAGCGAGCATATTCTTAGGATGGAAATAGAAACAAAAGTTGAAAGGGTTAGAAACCAGTAAGAGATTTTTTTTCTAATACTTTATGATTCAGCTTTCAGCAGTTGTTATAATGCAGGTCTCAACTTATCAATGACAGGACATGTCAACACAAGCAAAGCAAAGAGGATTAAGATGGGAGGTCACTGAATGTCTAGTGTTCTAAATAATATTTCTTGTTACAATATCTTGCCCCCATGATGGATTAAAAAACAAAAAATTCTGCCCCAAATCAGATCATTCTCCTTCAGAAGACAGTAGTGGGTCTTATTTTCTTTAATAAAAGTTTGTCACGGGGACTTTGGACATGCCAGTGAGATAGTACACTTATGTGCTAGTCCTCATTAAAGGACAAGGGACAATCACAGTGATTGCTTTGATTTTTGTGGGGCTGAGGGAGTGTCCATAGGCATCTTATTTTGAAATTGATGGAGCATAAATTGAACATTATGAAGACATCACATTTCCGAAGTAGAGGTTTCTAATCCTGGGTGTTTCAATGAAAGTAGAGGACAAATTGCTCAGCATCATATTCCCTGATTTGTAAATGACCACAATGAAGTCCCTTGGGTTCCTCCTCTCTGAGCTTCTTGTCTGCTCTTCTGTTAAGTGCCTTCCTGGCACTATCTTGCTTTCCAGACCCCCAGAGATGATCCATCAAGATGCTTTACCTGGCCTCTGAGACCACTTGGCATCCTGTCACTCAGGTCTCATGTCAGCTTTAGAGAACTTGAAGTAAAATTTCTGGAAAGCTGTAAAAGGCTGGGTTTAAAATTTTTGATTTGCCCATTGAGAAACATTGAAAGCAAAATGATTAAGTCAATTAGTATTGTTTGTCATAAAACAAAGATGAGCGATAGGCTGAGTTATATGACACTGAGCAAATCTCTTTACCCTCTTTGTTACTGTTTCCAACTTCCTCTTTAAAATAAGGAGAGTGGACCTGACAATCTCTTCCTTTAGAGGTTATATTATTAAAATTTTTGAGCTTTTGTAGACAAAGGCAGCATTGTGTGCTTGTCAAGCTGGACTCTAGCTGGACTAACTTGGTTCAAATCTCAGAGCCCTTACTCACCATCACTATGACCTCGGGTATATCACACAACCCCCATGTGTCTCAATATCTTATCTGTAAAATGGAGCTAATATGTAACCTATTTTGTAGGTGTATGATGCTTATGTGGATTAAATCATTTAGAATAGGGCTCAATATGTAATAAGCACTGTTTGAGTGATAAGTATTATGTTCATAGACTATAAACCCTTCGTATTTTGAATGTAGCAGTTCATCGACTAATTGCAAAAGTTTGATTTGATTTTTTTTTCCTATGATGGATTTTGCTTGTGCTAGTGTTTGTTCAATTTAAACCAAGAAACCCTCTGTTACTACACCTATTGGTTATTTCCTTCCAGTGCTAGTCCAGGGCATCCATGGATAAAGACATTCCTTGCTTCCAACTGAGGGGAATGTTTGCAAAGCCCATACTTAAATGTCTTTGGACTCAGAATTAGGACATAGAGCATCTCTCTAAGTAAAAACCTGAGCTCTTGATGTTGTAGCAGGTACAAATCTCAATCCACAAATGCAGGGAATATGGAACATAATTTTTTATTGTTGCAAGTTGATTTTATTTCTGGTTCAAGAGCTCATTTCATCAGACTGGAGGGAAATGCAATTTAATTTTGCGCTAAGGTTCAGGAATCTAAAGGTTATCCATCCAGCTTTTGGTAGGAGAATTCCTGTGCTCATCAAGTTATTTATCCACGTAGGCACTCATGTGATGATCAACACCTGATTAGCATGCCCCGTCAGGGCACCAGCTATCAGATTTGAGCATATAAACTTTGTGAGACTGTCTGTGGTCCCTCATGCCTTGATTGCCATATCACCATAACTTCTTTGCCAAGGAAATGATGAACCTTTATGCCACCAACAGCCTTCCCTCATCTGACCTTTTCGAAACAAGACTGTCTGCCTATTATAGTCCTCCTCTGAGTTTATGAATATGGAATCATCTGTCTATTTGGGATAGTGTGAAGCGGAGTGGTGAAGGAAATTTTAAAAAAATGTATACATGTAAAATAAAATATATGAAAACATAAGTGGATATCTCTGATTATTTTTCTTCCACAGGATCATAAACCATTGGGTTTGGATGTGAGTCAGGAAGAATAATAAAACATCTGTAAAAATAAGTACAGTTAGGGGAAAAGGAAAACAGATGTAAGATCTGGGCTGGGATATTGATATAAAAGAGGACATTTGATAAAACCATTAGGATCTCTTAGTCTACCCAAAGTCAGTTTTTTAGAAATAGCAACAGAACTCTTCTCTTGACCTAAAGATATTGTGTCACTCTATGTTCCAGTAGCTTTCAGACAAGAGACAGTTTTCCTTGAATTTCTCATGTACCCCCAGGCTGCTGTAAATCTCTTAAGACATTGGAGTTTTAGTGCTTAGGACCATTCTGGTCCCAGTGATCCCATTCTGAGAAAGCATTTCTTTAAAGGAACCAATCCTAGAAGTAAGTAGAGGATGTTTAGGCAAGAAATGTTAGGAAATGGCGTGAACTCGGTCCATTTAGATAACTGCTTTTTTATTAAGCATCTATTATGTGGGAGGAATTATGATAATAAAAGTTATGTTATGACCTCTGCCATGAAATAATTCCATCTGTAAAGGAGAAGTTGGACAAATAAATGCAAATTTGTAAATATGAGCACTTTTATAGAGAAATATGTGTATAGGATAGAATGGCAGACTGGGGACAGTAGTGGAAGGCTGTGTGTGGTTGTTTTAGTGAGGGTGTGGTGAGAAAAACAGAAACTACTTTAGGCATGCAAACAGGAAAGGACTTAATATAAGGATTTAGGTGCTTGCAGAACCTTTGCTGGTGCTGGCAAACAAAGGTCAGGGAAGGCTCTTTCTGGCTCTCAGTTTTTCTGTGTGCTTTCATGGAGTCAGGAAGTTGCAGAAACACCGGACACCCAGTAATCCCATGAAATACCACTCCTTAGTGGAATCTAAGCTTGAGCACTGCTGGCGGAGATGCGTGGTCACATAAACCTCAGGCTTCCCATCTTTGTGATGGAAGAGAGAACACAGGAGAGGGGAGGCAGTGCTGAATTGCCAGCAGAAGACTTGACATGATGGTATAAGAAACCTGAACATGTCTGCAATCATGAGCAAGAGGCTAAATCCACTGACACTCCAGTGTCCTGTCCTATAGACTAAGAATGACTAAATATCTCTCAGTTTTGTTATCGGAAGGGTGGCTGAATTTTAAAACGCTAGAGACTGAAGCCAAGAATGGACTTGAGTAAGACCTTGGAATGTTGTTTAGAATGGGAGCTAATCATTTAAAAATGGCAATACTCCTTTACCATTTCTCCCAGGGGTCTCACGGCTTCCCTTTCATCTTTCATTTCTCTAACCATTTTTTCTTCATATCCTGATCAGTAGTTATGATAAAGATGAATCTTCAAAATGTTGTTAGGAAGTTACAGCTTTTGGTGGTGGTGGTGGGGGGGGCGGTGTTCGTGGACAGATTGTGAACCCGGTTCCATGCTCCCCTCTCATGACTCTGTTTCCTGTAGGCATAAAGGTTTAATGGATAAACTGACCTAATGTACCAGCATAATCCGATACTCAATAAGTATTGAGTCTGCCCTATCAGGAGATGCACAAGGAAAAGTAAGGAGGTTGCACAGAGGGCAGAGAGGCAGAAAAGCAAGCAAATACAGACTATTTCGCTTTCAGTTGGCTTTGGCTAATATTCTTCAACACTAAAAAAGTAAATTAGCATAGGATTTTGACTCTGTGCTGCTTCTCTGTATAATAAGATTTCGTTATGGGAGAGGGAGCTAAGGGCGAAGGGACAGGAAAAGAGAAAGACTAAGAAAGAAAAAGAAGTTGAATCCTAGCATGTGACTCTAGTTCTTCTTGTTTCTCAAAAACACTAATTTTTCTAGAAGCCTGAGTGTGGCTTAGTTTGGGTTTGGGTTTAAAAGTTTTATCGGTTCGATGGCAAGAAAGTGAAATTTATGTGAATTGTAGCAGTGCTTCTCATACCCTGGGGTACATATGAATCAAAAGGGGATCATGCTGAAAGGCAGATTCTGATTCAGTAGTTAGGTGGGGCCTGAGATTTTGAACATATGTGGGTGGAGGGAGGGGAAGCCAAAAGAATGATTAAATACATTAGACTCCATCAAAAGTATCAGTTATAAGGCCACCACTAATCAATATAATGGAGAGTATGAGGAAGAAGAGGTAACTAATCTTACTCCATGATTCACTCACTGGGCATTTTTTAAGCACTAACTATGTGCTTGACACTATGGTAGGCACCAGAAATACAAAAACAAGAAGGAGGAGAAGAAGAAGGAGGAGAGAAAGACAGGAAGAAGGAGGAGGAGGAAATGCGGGAGAAAGAGGAATGGTTCTTGTATTTATGGTGTTGACATAGTTGATTATTCACTCCTTTAAATAATCTTCTATCAGCCACTGGAAAAACATCCAGATGTTAAACACTACATTAGACAATAAACCCCATGCAAGCGGGAACCCTATCTGTATAGTTTGCTTCATTTATTTAAAAAATGGGGTGGAGTAGGTAAATTATTTCATAAAAGACACTGTAATTAAAGGCTTAAATAAGCTACTTTGAAAGTAAATGCTACCTGAGTCCAAAAAAAGGAGAGGCCACATGTAGATAACTAATGGAAGCTCTATGGTAAAAGTTGAAGTTTGATTTGGGAGCCGATATCAGCTGTTATCATATATGATATTTATCTTGTTTGTTAAGGTAATCATAATATAGAGCCTGAAACATCTCAAAGACTCAGCATTACATTTGTTTAGTGAATGAGTGGACAATGGATGGATAGAGAGAGAGAGAGAAAGAGAGAGAGGAAGAGAGAGAGAGAGAAAGAATGTGCATGAGAAGAAAAATTCACGACAGATAATTAATAGAAGAAAAATAGCTATTACAGTTGTACCATGAGAAACATAATTGATGGAAATGTCTCAATAAAAACAAATTTAAGTACTCACTGGTTTTATATATTAGATTATTTACATCTAACCAGAATTATTAATTTAAGCAATTATTAGGAAACATAAACAAGCATAGCATCAAGCCATCCCCTTAATTTGCAACTATAATTTTATGTTGGCTCATGTGTTTATTTACTCTGGTTATATAAGAGAACAGTGATGTAAAAATCCCAGAGTTTGTCTATAGAATATACTCTAAAATCCATCCATCATAATTTTCATCAGCTATTTCATGTGAGTCCAGAAGGGCTGTTGCTGTAAAATATTGGTGAGGTACTTCAGAACTCTAAAAAGACAGCATTAATGTGCTTATTAGCATATAGAGGTTATTCTACAACTATAGCTTAAATTTACATTCATAATACTATAGGTGAATTACAAAAAAAAAAAAAATAGAACCCCAAATAGGTAAATTTCAAATTCAAATTTTTATTATCTTTGGATAGATATCCTTCAGGACCTTCATTTTCTCTATCTTGAAAATGGAAATACTATCATATTTATTGTCACACTATGTCTCCTTTCCTTTCAAAAATTGTTCTTGACAATTGCTCTCATCTGTGGCTCTGTATTTTGTAACCTGCTCCAGGTATGGAGATGCTTCCCATCCTCAGCTTGGTGGAGTTACAGAAACAGTGGCTAAACACACTTCCGTTTGTTTGGTTCAAAGAGATATTAATTAAACTCAGTTTACACGTCAATAACTGCTCTTACTAAGTTTTTACAACTGCTGCTGTCACTAAAATAGGTAGGCAGTGAGGTTGAAATTGTGGATAGAAAAATAAACCTGACTTTCTTAGTCACAACTGGTTGAGGGTATGGAAATTTTTCAGGTGAAAAATGCCATAGTAAATATGGTATCAATTGTGAAGTTCTTTGTCCTTTGAAGATAGATGTAGCAGATTGCTAGCAAGTTCTGTGCACTGAGTGTCATATTTATAGAGCGAAAGCCTCGTCATAAACATCTGCTTATGAAGTCTCCTTTCATTATGTTTTCACGCGGAAACAAATATAAACGTGTTTGCTGAGCCCTGCAGCTTCCTGTAAAACCAAAAGTTTATGAAAGTCACACCTTATTATAATGACCCCCTTGAACACAAAATAATTTAAATACAGAATATCTAGGCTTGAAAGTAAAAGGCTAAACAAATGCACATACATGAATATCTTTCTGTTTAAAAACTTGTTTACTCTTTGAAAAGGTAACACATTTTCCTGTGATTCAAATCTAAAGAGAACAAAAAAGTTTTCCTGTTCTTCCTCTGCCGCTCAGTTCTCTCTTAAGTGACAATTAGTGTGGTAAATTGCTTTTCCGTCTATCTTTCCAGAGATATTTCGAAGCATGAATATCTTCTTCTCACTGAAGAATGAAGAATAATACACATTTTATATATTTACCTTCCTTTATCGGTCAATCTAATCATAATGAGCTGAAACTTTGCTCTTGCAAAGAATATATTTGACATATTTCCTAGTCTGACTTTCTTACTATGATTCTGGGATTCTGGGTAAATAAGGGGACTGAATTAGAAACTATCTGTCTAAGCTCATACTTCATTTTGTGATCCAGCAACTCTTTTCAAGATCCCTTTTCACACTTAGATATAGACATTTTAGAAATGAAAAACACTTTTTAAAGTTAATTTATGTCTATTTCAACTCCTTTACTTCAAGGTTAAGCCTAGAACGATTGAGAGATTTCCAGTTTCATGTCTAGTAAGTAAAGAAATAAAACTGAGACTTCTGACTTCTGACTTCTGTTTCTCATGAGGAGCGAATCATTGAACCATAGTGTTATGGGTTGAATGGTGTCCCCCCAAAACTCGTATTGACAGTGCCTTAGACTGTGACCTTGTTTGGAAATAGGGCCATTAAGGTTATAGTTAGTTGAGATGAGATCATTAGAGTGAGTTGTATGACTGGTATACTTATAAAAAGGGGAAGTTGAGACAGAGACAAGCATAGAAGAAAGATGATATAAAGACACAGATTGAACATCGTCTACACGCCAAGAAGAGAGGCCAGAACAGATCCCTTCCTCACAGCCCTCAGAAGGAACCAACCCTGCTGACACTTCGATTTTAGACTTCTAGCCTCCAGAACTCTGAGAAAATAAATTTCTGTTGTTTAAGCCACCCACTTTGTGGTACTACGTATGGCTGCCCTAACAAGACAAGGTTGTTAAAACCATCTGACCTACCTACCTACACTTGCTAGAATCTACAGTGTTCCAGACAATTTGCAATTCAACTTTTTACTTATCTTTAGTGATAGCAAATAAGCCACCCCCTGGGGGAGAGACTCTGCACTCTAGATTAACTACACAATAAAGAAGTTCTTTATTTGAAGTCACTGCATGCTACCTGCAACTACTATAAACCAAGGAAGAAGATAATGCACAATATATTCATTTTTTTATAAATCACAAGCAAGGTGACAAGGGCTAGAAAGGAAGGCAATTTTACACTTGCTATTTTTAAAAATCTCATTTCATAAGAGCCTTGCATGTTTTAGGTATTATCTGAACAATGTCAATAAGGAAACCTATGGGTGAGAGAGAAAATAATTTGCCTCAAATCACAGAAATGGTGAGTCACCGAATTTTGGCTAGATTTAGGTTCAGTGATCCAAGTCCAGTGCAATTTTTTCTAAACATAGGTAGCTGATTTCCTACCTGCAAACAGTTGTAGTTTTTTTCTAATCAGCTGTGAGAGCCTTAGTATACTGTAATAGCTAATTGAATAATCCGTAATTCCCTGGAAGACTTAACTCCAAGAAAGTATGCTATTTCTTGAATAATATTCTGGCTGTGATTGGACAGTTATGAAAAAAAATCTGGAGCATCAATGGACTGTGCATTGTGTCACATTCAGGAACATTTATGTTGTATGTGGGCAGTCATTAGTAGGGGAATAAATAACTTTAAGTGGCAGTAAATTAAAAAAAGATCCATTTCTATCCCAGTAACGATTTAGGCTTTTTAAGACTCAAGACCCATTTGCACACATAAGATAAAAAATATTAAACTTAGAATCTTAAAAGTTCTAATTTCACATTTAATACTTTATCTATGGCAAAGCTCTAAGTCCGTACTTCCTCATCTGTGAAACTAGAATAATCATTGACCTCGTATGAGTGTCTAAAGGTGCTAAAGATCTAAAGTGCTACAGAAATAGTAGGCATTAAAGAGGTCTAGTAAATCATTGTCTCTGATGTGGGGACCCTAATGAGCTATTTTCACAACCTTCCCAAGTTGATTATTTTTCTTTTTGCCCCTTAAATGTTGAGAGTCTCCGCATTCCACCCCCAGGCCAAAAGTGGCAGGAAAATCCATTTTCACAGCTAAGTACAGATGAAAGAATAACCTCAGACAATCTTTGGTGGAAAGTTGCCTTTTCAACACTTCCCCCTCAATGCAAATGTAAAGAACAATATTAATGCTTTTTCTTATTAGTCTTAGTCAAAGGAATGAGAACTTTTTGCCAGCAGGACTATTTTGTTTCTCAAAGTGTGGTTCGTAGATCCTTACTTATCCAAGAACTGTTTACAGGTCTGCAGTGAGATAAGAACAGAACTTGAGAGTGAGCAGCATTTAGACATTTTTATAACAACTTAAGAGAACAATTTTACATCTGTTGAAGCTAAGAGAGAATTGCAGCTTATATTTGATATGTCTTTTCCATTCTCTTTTTCCTGGTAATTCATCTTTGTTATATTTTGTAAAAGTATCAGCCTGTGACTGATGAGGGAGTGCTGGTCCTTCAGCCAAGGGAGTTGAGAAGCGTTACGATGTTAAGGATTTCAGAGTTTCGTGTATACTTCGAAAGTGGAGGAGACTCTGAAGCAGCTATTTAGGTAATTCGTACGCTGTACGGTTGAGAAAGCCGCAAATACAGTTTGATTCAAATTCCTTTAGCTCTATCCAATTTCTCTTATCCTGCTGAGGTGTGGCAAAGGCAAATGGCTCTCTCTGAAACTCATAAATCAAGACAGTAGTAAAATCAAAAGGAAGATCATTTGCATTTTGCCTCTCTCTGAAGCATAACCCCTTATGCCACATTTTATCTAGAGTTTGGGCAAATAATAAAGTGGTAAAATTAGTAGTTATTTCATGAGCTTCCTTGTTTGAACACTTTAGAACGGAATTTACTTCAAGGACCTTGCTGAAGTCATTTATAAAACTAAAGAAAATTGGAAAATTTAGGTGACTGTATATGGGGATAAGAAACATTTTTGTTTTGATTTCTAATCCAAATTATTTTTAATAAAAACTAGAATAAATGATACTAGTACAATAAATTGGAGATATTTTAAAAGAAGTTTCTTCAAGGAAATCACACAAAAGAATAATTGGTTTTACCAAAACATCCTTGTGCTCTTTCAAACATCTGTGCATACTTACTGTTTTAGTGCTTCTGTGACTTTTGTTACCTACTACATTGAAAACACCTGTCTCTGCTTTCCTAAAAACTTGTGGTAGGAAAGAGAAACAAGAGAAGCAACGAGCATTTTCTAGCACTTTCTACGTATGTAGAATTTATATACTCAGATGTTGCTGGGGTATAATGGTCTAAATGGGAAGACTGCCCTCTACCTCCTTTTCTTCAGATAATCCTGCTTGTCTTTTTAAGGGTGTGTGTGTGGGGGGGGGGGGCGAGTTCAGAAAATACTAATTTGATTTTCAGAGTCAGCTTACTTATCCCAGACTATCTATAAGGTCTTATTGACATATTCTGGTTTAGAGACCCTTGTTTGGAATGAGGCAGAGAAATAGGTAGAATGATTTTGAGCTTAGAGTTTATTTTTAATTCTTCTTAACTAAAATCATAATAAAAAATAAAAATTTAAAGAAAAAAACATATATGCATATGCATATGTATATGTATATACATGCATATGTGTATGCTTCCTACTGTGGATTATGGTTTAAAATACTGACCCCAAGTATGTAGACAAACTCTTGCATATGTATGTTAAGAGGCTTAATTTAAGATGATTATTGCAGCAATGTTTTTATTAGCAAAAAAAGGAAAAAAAACATAAAAAAACAATATGATTATTAATGGGGAAATGGATATATAAATTGAGATCTATTTGTGAAATGTACCTTAAGAGGAATTTGAAATGAAATAACTTTTTTACATGGAAATATCATAAAATCATAATGTTGGGTAGGTAGGAAGCAGTTTCAGAATATATAGAGAATTTTAGAAAATATGCGTGTATATGTGTGTTTTAAAATTACATGGCAGTGAGAGAGAGAGATGGATGGATTGAGACTGAATCACAGTATCTAACAAAATAGACTAGAATAACACACATCAAATCCTTATTTGCAATGGTTCTGAGGAGTGGGAAACAACAGGTCTGGAGTGGCGAACAAAGGAGACTTCAGCATATATGTAATGTTCAAGCTTTGCTATTTAAAAAGGCAATATCTATAACAAAATTAAAGAATTGGTTTAATCTAGGTATTCAGTACATGATTATTTATAATAGTCTATATACTATATGTATCTAAAAACATCAAATTTTATAAGTTATGTATATCTTCAGCAAAATACTTAATTGCAACATGTACTACCTATAATATGTTATTAGTTAAGAGCCTGGCTGATATTGACACTTAAATATGCCAGTTTCAGATACTAGTTTGTATTTTCTGGTCAATATGAGCTCAGCTCTGAGATTTTCGTGACACGCTGATGATTTGGCTTGCTCAAAGGCCTTCTAGTAGAACTATTTAGATTAATATCCAGGTAGAAAGGTTAATGCACGTATTCTTGTACCCTCCCGTTATTTAGATGACATTGCAAAGGCAATCAGAAAATGTGTTGACCAAGCTTGGCAGCTTACTCCTAAAATCCAATTCAAATTTATTTATTAAAAACATTATCATTTAAATACTTGCACATTCACTGAAAGTCAAAGAGGTTAGTAAAATTTCTGTTTTTGTTTTTTTTTTTTATTAATATCAGTTGTAATGGAATTTGAGATGACACTCTAGCTTACATCAGGTTTCATAGTATAGTAGGGATGGTGTTTTAGAGTCTCAGAGAAACTGATATCACCATTCAAACATTGCCTTGGAACGATTTTTCAGAAGTGGTCAACTTCATTTATGCTTCCTTAAAACAAGTTGATCCAGCAAGCAAAAATGTCAAGTTGATACTTAATTTTCTGTTGAACGCTGTCTGTATTTTTAAAGGAATTGTTGTACGTTGTAGATTACCACTGGGTTCTGTGTAGCAGGAAAATTTTTATTTTGAAGGCAAGGATACTGAACCCATTATAACATATGTCATGGAATTCCTGAATGAGGTTAAACAGCCCAATTTCAATTTGAAGTTAGTTGACCAGATTTGTCTATACATTCAACTTGCTATATAAATACTATTATTCTAAATAATTTTAATAATAACTTGTAGGAACCTCTCCCCACCACCAAAAGAAAAAAATCAGACTGCTTTGCTTTTTAACCCAAACAGAATCATAGAACCATTTCTGCCACACAATAGAATTTAGTGATCATAGATTATACTATGTGGTCCATCTGATGAATATATTCAATTTTAGTGAATGAAAATAACATGAGCCAGAACATAAATGAGATAATATTTTATGGGACTTGGCCACAGAATTCCTCTTCATTTTTTTTCTTTTTTAAAAAATTTAAATTTTTGAGATAATGATAAGAGCCTGAGAAACATCTGGGAATAATAAAAATGTGAAAGCTAACATACTCCTTAAAAAGGAAAACAACACACATTGATAAACTTCCAATCGATTGACCCATTCTTTGCATGATGGCTTTTACTCTATTCAAAGCCAAATGCACTCTTCTCAGCAACTGTTAGTAAGTCCAAAATGAGGGGGAAAAACTCAATGCCTTGTGTTACACTAGCTGATATCTAACTTCATTGCGTTTTGGGGATCTGTGAGAGAATATGCAGAATTGGAGAGCCCATGTCGCTCTCAGAAATTCCTTTGAAAGTGTTACATGCTGTTTATGTTATCCTCCATAGTATATCCTTTGCAGATGCCTGTGAGCACTTTGGGGGAATTTTTTTAAAATTCGTGTTTTAAAGACTCTCATGCCTAATAAAGAAATATAAATGAATGTAGCCACTTCTTTCTCATCTGAGTATTGGGCTGCCTGTTTTCAACTGGTTAAGAAGGCCCATACAGTAGTGGCCAGGAGCAAAGCTTTACCCTTTATAGAGCCAAGAAAACCTTGAAGAATAAAGAGACTTAGCGCAGGAGCAAAGAAAAATGTTCCAAGTTGAGTTTTGGCTCCTAAAATCATTCTGGAGATTTAAAGTTGACAAAACCTAAATTTTTATATTTAATATACAATTCCATAGGTTTTTGGAGATATTGATTCCATATATAATTCCTCCTCCATATTCTGTTCTTGTTTTGGCCACATTTCCCCTACTTTCAGATTTTGAAATACTAGCACTCCAGGATATTTTCTTTCTCATCACATCTTTGAATCTTTTTGCCAACTTCAATATTTGACTGTGAATATGGTAATTAGCTCTGTAATCACTATTTGATCCCATATTTAGTACCTTGGCCTCCTTCAATGGAGATGTTTTCTTTCTTTATATGGATGTATTGGCTGGTTGGTAGCCATGTTCTTAGCTGGCATTTGTGACTTGTATTTTTGAGTAAGTGAAGTGGGAGAATAAATAGCTCAAGATTTCTCTCCTGATCATATCTGTATATTTTTTCTTACTTTTTTAAGAATGACATAAACAAGAATTTTATGGATATAAAATGCTCTAAAAAACACGTTATAATAAAAAGGTATGTTTTACTTATACCTTTAAAAAACATTTTTCATTGGAACATTGTTGTTTAAAAAGGACCTAACCTAAGGAATTCTGCTGTTAAAATCATTAATGTATGTTTCATAATTGTGAGATTTCCTCCCATAAATTTTAGCTCTTGATAATGTGAGTGTTAAGTAGAAATTCATTTGGGAAAATAAAAGAAACATTTTTAAACATATAAATGTGTTTATCAGCTTGATTGCTAGCAGATAATATTGAACTAAAAATGATGTGAACAAATAGAAAATGAATATAAACTGAAAACTTTGACAATAGCTAGTCATTTAATTGAACTGATAGGTATTTAAGACATAAGGGTTCCATTGTTAACTTATAAAATACAAAATATCTACATTAATGCCATCAGAATGAGCATTATTTGTTGGATTCAACATATTTCCTGGTACCTTTCAAGAGTATGGTAACTACCCATTTCTCTCCCACCTTTTACTCATTTATTAATTCAATAAATACATTTATTAATTCAATAAATAGTTACTATAGAAGTTCTAGTCATAGGAGATAAAACAATGACCAAGATATAGTCCTTTCCTTCAAGGAACATAGGGTCTTGATCCAGGAAATTTGAATAAATTTTGTTTTAATTCATGAATTGATAAGCATTTTTTTATTATGTGACTAAGATAGCTTCACACCATGCTATACATTCTCAGATTTGAAAATCTCAGACAATTCATAAGTGCTCATAAGATGTTATAGAACAAATGAAGACTAAAGCTCATAACTTAGCTGAGGAGGAAGGCACAACAAACCAACACATTTTAATAATTTAAGTAGTAAATTTGATATTGCTGATTCGACAGACTGATTCCCTTTAATGAATCGGCTCTTATTTGGACAAAGTCAAAGGATTGGAAAAAATAAATCTATTCTATCCCATCGTTTTTTTAGCTAACTTGCATTTAGGATAAAAGAACTATATTTATTTTTGTGTTCAATATAAATTATATGTGATCTTTGAGCTATTGAAAATGTTCAGTAAAAGAGATTGGAGCTTCAAATATTTTCTGATTCTGAAGAGTCTCTTTGCAAATATTTCTCCTCATAGAAATGGAAATTCTCATGAAATGGGTTTCTTTGATTATATCTGCAGAAAGGACATTTTGTGTCACTTTTGGTAAGATAGCTTTTCGATGTGGTTGGACACCCCTTCCTAGGAAAGTCCTGCAAATGTTCATGATGTCAGCTACTAAGTAGCTTCTGGGGACATGAGTCCATGATCACCCCCTTCATAATCCTGCAAGAACACAGCATATCTATGTTATCTGATAAACTGCAGGACAAAACACCCTCTGGTGACATCCACATATACTCTTTTTCTTTCAGAACACTCTTTTTATTTGCCTTTTAGCCTTGTCTTGCCATAATTAAATAGTATATATGCACATACTTTTAAGCTATAAGTAAATATATAATATAATAGAGCTATTATTAATATTATTGTTATAGGATAGAGATGAGCACTCCCAAACTTCGATATGCAATTAAATCAGAACTTGCACTTCTAACAAAGTCACAAGTGACACTGACGCTGCCTGTCCATGGACCACACACTGAGGAGTGAGGTAGCTTAAGATGATGAGTTTTGGAATCAGAGTCTAAGTTTTATATTCTAGATTGACTACTTACTAAATATGTAATGTTGGTCTCCCTGCGTGTCAGTTTCCTCATTCGTACATTGGAAGTAATACTACCAACTGCCTCTTGGGTTATTTGTGGATTAAGACTATTGCAGGGGCTTTTGGTAGTTGTGAGAGTGGCAGTGATGACTGTATCTTTGTTATTACTTAATAGATTTTTTGCTGTTCTTTTGTCATATTCTAACATCCCTTAAACCTGTTGAATTCCTGTTATAGGCTATTTTATTTAAATAATCATAAGAAATGTGTAAGAATCACACAGATTTTAATTGGCAGTTGTTCTCTTCTCTATTTGTTATCGATGTTTATAGAAAGTAAACCTACAAACTAGATTATGATTCCCCGCTCTTTCTTTCTACCTTGATTTGTGTAAAGAGCAGTTTGCATAGCATATCTGCGAGAAATAAATGCCTACAGATTCCGGTAACTCTAGACCACCCAAGTCTCTCTGGGATCTCGCGGTCCTTCAGCATGCAAAACATCCTCATAAAGGAGATTAAATGAAGAGCTCTCCAGATTTGTCAAGTCTTAATGAGAAAAATCACTTTAAAATAAATTTCAATAAAGCATCTTAAGTAACATTTTAATCAGTTAAAGTTTACACCATGTTTCTTAATAACATTTATATGAAAAAGATCAATGATTATTTTATTCTGCTAAGCCTATAAAATTGGTAATGGATGACATATAATAAATATAGCACATAAAATCTACAGTTAAATGTAGACAGTCGTTAACCTGTTTTTTAAAGCTATAGTTAAAATGAAAAGTGATGTACTTTAAAAATTATTTGATTAAACTAGTCAGGAATAGAAAGAGAGAAGCAAATTTTACTGCCACAATTAATTTTGTGGGTAAAAGAAACAGATTTACGGATAATGAAAATGGAAAAAAAAAATCATTATTTTAGAAGTTGAGCTGTGTTAATGGGGATTGTTTAATTAGCTGAATTATCTGATTTTCTTTGGAACTTACAGCTTTCTTGAAAAATAAGCATGGGTTTGTTGTATTTGTGCTGGCAAGTAAATGGAAGGATGAAGAGAAAGAGAGAGAGAAGGAAGCAAGGAAGGAAAAAAAGGAGGAAGGAGGGATGGAAGAAGAGGAAGTAATGATTCATCACTGCCATTTTAGAACAGACTACCAAAAAAATTTAGGTCTGGAAATGATTTATGGCAAGACACTAAGGAAACTCTCATATTGAGGTTTTGTGTTGTTTTTATTATATGTGATTTAAGCAATCCCTTTAAAAGATTAGTATTTAGAAAATGACTATAATTTACTTAACAGCAATATCAAAATTTGAATAACAAGAATTATATTGGACATTTGGATTATCTGTAAATATAATATTGAAAATCTTAGATCTATCTATACCTACTGTTTTCCTTAAGTATTCTGTTTTGCTTAAAAATGAGAAGCAATGCATATCACTAAGAAATTGATTACCAATAGAAAGATCACTGGAAGCATAGTATAAATGACAGATTATAGAATCACATTGGATTGGCTGTCAATTCTGTCTAGTCTTGATTTCAGTAAGCCATAGAATCAAACAAAGTAGGGTTGGGCAGTACTGCCATTACAGGCAACAATTAGTACTTTATTGCTTTCTATTTGTATCTCAACATGCTGAAGCTGTTGGCTCTGAATGCTGGTTGAAAACATTCCCAGATGATATATGGAAGGAAAGTAAATGAAATGACTTATACAGGTCTCTGATGATAGAAAAAGGAAACAAGGTTATTTTATTTCTTTGTAATTGCCTCTGAAATAGATGGAGACAGTAGAATTTTCAAAATTATGATTTTCTCTTGGTTAACATGTTTCCAAAATCCAATATTTGCCATTTTCTGTAGCAGTAGTTAATGTACTTAGATGCTCACCTAGTATTAGCTGGATTAATTATTCTCAGTTACCACTGAAAATATTCTATGGTTGGTAAGTCCTCTTTCAAGTTCGTAGTTTACCTTTGAAAGTAAAGATCTAGGTTCAAATCTAAGCATTGTCACTTAGCAGATGAGGTTCTTGGTCCATGCACTTCACTTTCTAGAGTGATTAATTCTTCATCTGAAAAATAAGAATAATAACACCATAGCAGGCAAAACCTTTAATCAAAAAACTTTTTATACTAAGCAAATCCTGGATAAGTAGGTGCTCAGTAAATAGCATTTTCTTCCCTTCTTCATTTTCTTATAACCAAATCCATAGTTGCATTTACTTCCACGGCTTATTTCCACACCTTAAAATTATATAGCCCTCTTCCTCATATTCTGAAAAGGAAAACAACTCTTTAAAATTTCCCTGAATTTTCTCTTCTTAAAAAAGTAATTTGGCCCTGTGGCCATTGGCAGCTACTCTCATTTTAGGTCATCTCT
>CM053507.1:132173997-132221433 GCA_028627145.1 Eidolon dupreanum | reverse complement strand
AGATATTGGTAATGGAGATTGTTATGGTGACAAAGATGATGATGATGAAGAGGAACTTGAATTCCACACGTCTGATGGGAACACAGTTCCCAAGTCATCATAATATCCAAACTCAAGTGTACTTTTGAGTTCATTTAGCTCTGTCTCCCTATTTTAGAGATGAGCAAAGTAAGTCTTAAAAAGATGAAGTGACTTGCCTAAGTGTACATAGTATGTTAGTGACACTGAGATTTGTGTGGTATTTCAGAAGTTTAATTAAACTTGAAAGAAAAGGTTGTAGATTTCGAAAAAATCTTAATTTTGAACACTGGTTCCTCCAATTACTAGGTACAAAATTATGAGAAATTTTCTGAAACTTTATAATTTCTACTTTTCTTGTTAAATGGTGATGCTGATAATAAAACCTAATTCATAGGATGATTGGGATGATGCAGTGAGGAAATATATGCAGAGGGTCACTTTCTCCATGGGTCCTCCTAGAGGAAATGTCCATAAATATGATGAATATTTAATCACATCCTTGCAACAGATACTGAGGTGGGTTTCCTCACTTATTTGACAGAGCCCTATGAAATGATGTCATAATACAATCCCATCAAAGCAGTGCTAGGGTAAGCCAGTACAGTGTGTAACCAGTTTTGTGTCTTTTGGCTTAATCCATGACTAAAGTTTCAAAAGCTAGATGAGTTTCTATTATGCATTGCATCTTAGATTCTCTTCTCTAATAAATACTGGAAACAAGTTGCCTATAAAGCTTAAAATAGTAGCCAACATGGGAGGCTGCTCATCTTTTGATGGAATTTAGGTCACTTTTCCTAAAATGAGGTCTGAAAAAATACTGGTGGTAGGGGCAAAAAAAAAAGAAGAAATAAAAAATTCCGCATGGGCAGATAGAAATGTGTGCTTGATTAAGTTTCACTGGCAGCAGTTCCCAAGTGGTTACTTTTTTCATGTGCTTAATCCTTTCATTTTCAGAGTGAGCATGGGAACATGGAACATGTATATGTTCTTATTTTTTCTTCTATTGTGAGAATGAGCCTTCCTACCCAGGAAAAGAATAGGCCTGGAGAAAAACAAATGAAAATAAGAAGTAGATTTTCACAGGGTGTTTTGTGAGGAAGAGCTGAATGAGCTTCTGATGGCCTCCAACCTGCACCCTGAGCTCAAGGCAGACCTGGCCAGAAGGAGCCCAAGGAGACCCCTGCACCTATTTTGTTTCTCCTGCCCATAGCAAATGGCTTTGACAGACCATTATTTTTAGCACATCTCCAGGAAAAGAGGAAGCACAACTCCTTAATATTACAGACTCATTCTCCCTAAAGTAGACTAGGAATAGATCACAAGACAAATAGACTTCAGTCTGATTCCTTGCATTTTAGCCAACACTTACTGTCGTTAATTATAATGTACAATGTTGGTTGGGGGACTTTAAAAAATTTTTCCAGTTCTACCTTTAATAAGTATTTCTCAGGCACAATAGAAATGGGAAGGTACATGGAGTCATAAAATCATGGAGTGAGAAAGGATATTATAGGTCATATATGAAGAGATATATGCATATATTATTTTAATTAGATCTCTTGCACATAGTGCTGTCGAAGTTTAGCTATTATTTTTATCATTATTATTGCTACCACTACTTCCACTTTGGTTTAAGTGTTGGGATCATCTGGGGTGCTTATAACAATTCAGATTCTAAAGCTCCTCCCCATATTTACTAAGTTAAAATTTTAGAAATGGTTCCAGGAAGCTGGCATAATGAAAAGGATCCCAGGTTATTCCGATACTGGCAGCCAGTGACTCAACCACAGAACAGAACTCAGCAGCTACTGACAGACTCACCTGCCTTTCTTAGAAAACAGTAAATGGGAGCTTGGAGAAGTTAAGCAACTTCTCTTTATTTTTTTTTCTTATTTTATTGACTTTTTTTTCTTATCTAGTTTGTTCATAAAAGCTACCTTAAATCCTTTCTCTCAGAGAGTACCTTTTAAGGAAATGAATAAAAATGACTTGCCTAAGGTGACATAGCCAATTGGTGGCAGATTTGAGAATAAATCCTCCTTTTTTCCCACTGCCAGTTAACGTTTCTGCTATTGAAGCCCACAGCCTTTCTCAGTTAATGTTACTTGCCCTTACAGCAGAAAGGCTACTTGTGAGCAATTAAACTGTATCCCGTCCGACAGTGAAATGCCACTTAGAGCCTATGGTGTCAGAGTGAAGACTTTTCGAAACAGCGTTTTACTCAACTCCAGCTTCAGGTTTCCTAAATGCACTGCCACCTTACAAACTTCAGTAACGACCTGTCATTCCAATGAGCCTTTGTCCGCAGTGTTAGGAAAGAATGGGGAAAGCCCTAGTTGGTGAAAAAAATAGTCTTTCAGGTCATTGCTCAATTTCATCTTGCAAATCACAGACAAAGGGATTATTAATAGAAGAAAAAAGAGATAATCCTGTACTTGTAGTCTTTAGTTTTATGGAAAATAAACGAACCTTACCTAAACTACCCTAATTTTTAAATTGTATTTTACTGCAAAACACCGAAAAACTCATCGTTGATGGGCACCAAATCCCTAATTGACTTTTGCTTTTTCACTCTAAGCCCCTCCATACCCAAATCCTTTAAATGGGCCTTTCGAGACCACATCTATGTGTACTGAAGCATGTAAACAGCCCATCAGCCTTGACCCCTGGTGCTGAGATCTATTTGTATCACTGCCCATTTAGAATTCTAACATACTTGTCTGCCTCTCTTTGTTCCCCATTCTAACTTCAAATATGTGCCCTAGATTTTCTTGTATTGTAACCCGCCTTGGACTCATTTTTTAGATTCCACCTTGACACTTCCCGTTACATTCATGCACCTCAACCAGAGGACAGAAATTCTTCTAGAACCTACCCAATCTTCTCCTTAGGAGAGGGAATACCTGCAGTGGCCAAGGTCACCACAAGGTGGTGGTAGTGATAAATATCCTCAGTGCTTTATCCTCTCATAGCCACTGGGAATCTGATTCAAGTCAGATAGGAATATCCCATGAGGAGAGAAAGATAATGCCACAGATCAGAGCCAAATCTGACCTCAAGAGACATCCAGTTCAATAAAGAAGCCATTTATTTTTGCCTGTCTGTGTGATGCATATAACTGAATAGACTTTTTTTGTGAAAATTGAGACAACATGTCTGGTATAGTTCCTGGCACAGAAGTGGCTTTTGGACCATGTTAATTCCTTTTCTACTTCCTCACCTTGTCAAATTTTTACCCAAAGGACCTATATGAAGGGCATTTGCGTGGGTTTGTTCTTCTCGTCTGTGTCTCTGAAGTACTTTGCTTGGAGTAGTGAGTATAAACTCCAGGAGCCTCACAGCATTTTACGTAGAGCAGGAACCCTGAGCTGGGTGGACCTGGGGTTCTGTCCTCGGTATGTGACCTTGGGGAGTATGTTTAACCTCCTTCAGCTCGTGTCCTCATCCATAGAATGAGAATTGTATTATTTGTCACACAGTGTAGCAAGTTAAATGGAGATAAAATGTGGAAAGTACCTGGCCAATAGTATGATTTAAATAAAAGGGGAACTTTAAGAAACATGAAAGGAGAGAGGGCTTGAAAGACAACTTCGGATTGCTTTGACTACGTCAGCAGTGCTGTTCATTAGAACTTTCTGTGATGGCGAAAGTGTCATTTCTTTTCTGGCGTGGTAGCCACTTACTATACGTGACTCCTGAACACAGGAAATGTGGCTAGTGAGATCGAGGAACTGAATTTTTAGTTTTAATTAATTTAAATTTAAAAAGCCACATTTAACAAATGTCCATAGTATTGGACAGCACAGAAATAGAAGCTATATGACTTCCTTGTGTCTCAGTCACTTCCTCATCAAAATGGACAAAAGTACATTCTTAATACTTTGCTATTTGCCCAGGGCTAAATTTGAGGCTTAGCTTTAGACTCTTCTTTTTTGTCTAAGGTAGTCAAGTCACATGGTTCTCTTGAATTGTTCAAATTTAGTGAATATGTCTGGGTTTCTGTAGACACCAGTGAAGGAAGAGAAAAATGTCGCTAAGTATTCTTGCTTAAGAGAACTAGATTCAGAAAAAAAAAAAAAATCAGTGGTTGCTTTTGTCCCTGAATCCCTGAAAGCTTTACCCCAAGGCTGGTTTAGAAACCTTCTGTTTGGGCATGGCCTATGGTATTCTCATGTGGTCCTTCCTGGTTGGTCCTCATTTGGATCATTTCATATTCTGAATGTCAATAGAAAGAGCAAAAACACAGAAAATACCTGCATCAGCAAGAATGTGAACCTTGAGAAGAGAGAGTCCCATGAATTTGGAATCATGAAGAAATGTTTTCACTGCTTCTTATTTATAAAGCTAATTAGATTGTAGCTTTACTACTTTATCTAACTATTGGAATCTACCATCAAAATATTTTAGTTTTTTGAAAAATCAATTCTGTTCTATCTTGTTAATAATGACAATATTTTACCCCTTAAAACCAGATCAAAGAAAGTATTTGAGAGATAGGCAAGAAGTAGATTATGAAAATATCCATGAGTGAATAGATATATTTTTATGAATCTTAATCCTTCCTTTCTAAGCCTCCCTCATGTTTGGGGGATAGGAATAGGGTATGTTTGGCAGGTCACTCTAAGGAGAAGGAAATGTTTACCTCTACTCTTTAATAGGTTCAAATTTGGCTTCAACGCAGAAGTAGGAAAAGAGTCTAGAGATTGTATTATGACTGTGGTTGAAAGAACTTCCTCATGTCCAAGATTCAGGTTGCAGCTGGCTCATGGTTTTCCTGGAATATTCAGTGTTAAACCTTCATGATGCTTGAGTTGTGCCTTCTGAGGCTGGTGGGCGAGAGCTGGACAGTGATGATTTCCTTCCCGTGTCCTATGGAGGGACTCAAGGTTCTTCTGTGAAGTTGCTGAGCCAGCATTTTCACAGCTGCCTGGATCTCTAGCCAGCCAGTTCTTGCCAGTAGCTGTTAAAAGGCCTCAGAGTATGATTATTTCCTAGATTTGTTATTTTAAAATAAACTAAATCTTTTTCCAATTTAGGTAATGTATCTTTTCCATCTTTACACATATCTGTGTAACTGGGAATAGCATTGTTATTTTTATTTCAGTATTTTCTGAAAAGAAAAAATAATTACTTTCTTTAATGCCAGTTTTTGACATTAAATTAATTTTGCAGGTCACCCAGAAAACAGATATATGACAGGGTAATCCTCCATGCAGGGGAAAGCTGGGCTTCCTTTTAAGGTTTGTGGCCAACCTGGGAAGTTCCAAACGCCAACCAAACTATAATTTCCAAAACTGTGTTGTGATGGCAATAAAAAGCACTTTTATGAATGGAAGCATCTCTTAAAATAGTGCTGTTGGTTTTCATTAAGTAAATAATGTTGATTGGTTGCATGAGACGTGAAATTAGGAAGCTGAACTGAATACTGTTAATATTTTCTTTACTGTATCTTGCTCCATCTTGACTAGACACATGGTTCAATCTACTTATGTCCGTGAAAAAAGAACGAACCACCATAAGCACCAGAGGGCCATTCCTCCCTTTTCACAATAGAATCTGATGATTTTAACACATTTCAGCTTTTCATTTCAAACTCATTGACATGCATAATTCATTACTAATTTTTGTCAGTTTTTTGCTTTACTTTTGCAAGAAAGAGAATCCGCAGCTCAGATAGTCATGACCATCTAAACAGGGGAAAGTGTTTAAAATCAGTATCATCAGGCCATGTGTTATAAAATGTAGTAAAATAGAACTGCTGTGGAACTTGCAACCATACCGTATACCGTAGCGATATTTAAGGATCATGTGCAAAGTCTGAGATTTGTTATTAATGGGTAATAAAAGTGTCTCTAAGGCAAAACATCATTTTATGATCTATGATAAAATAATAGGAACTTGTATTTATTAAACACATTCTTGGTTCTAGGTAAAATACATAAATGCTTATCCTACATTATTTTTTTAGATCCTTACAACAATGCAATGATGTGGGTGCTATGTTGTCTTAATATACAGATGTGGAAACTAAGAGGCATGCTCACGTAAATTACATAGCTAACAAACACAATAACTCTCATAAGAATGACAGCAGATAAACACTGAGCCCCTTTTCTCAAACACAAGTTATACCGCTTCTAACAATAAAAAAAATATGGTAGTTCTTCTAGATGGGGACATTATTTTATCATCCCTTCATTTCGGTGACAGGTCAAGGAAGAAAGGCTAATAAACATTTTCTTTTTCATTTGGGGGCAAGATTTTTAAATTGTTATTTCCCTTTACCATTACATTTTGCTTGAAGCGTCCACATAAATCATTTTGAAAGAAAAGATGAATTAATTTAAATATGTGAGTCTTAGTTAAAATGAGACTAGAATATATAAGTGTTATAGCCATCATCAAGTAAAGTGACGAATAGGCAAACTACAAGATTTATTTTACATTAAAAAGCAAAATAATCATGTCCAAAGAATTAAAATGAAGACCTCTTGAGCTATATAGATAGACTGAATTCAACACAGAGAATTAATTTGACTATAGCTTTATAGATTTCATATAGATATTGATATAGATATTGACAAATATGTGTATATATTTTTTGGAGGATGCCCACAGAATTGCCTCTAACATGTCCAGAGCCTGGACAAATGTTGTTTGGCCTGGTTCCTGTCTATAAAACAAGTTAAATATAAAGTATATAACCAAACTATGGGCCCATATGAGGCATAGTGATTTATTGAAGAAAAAATAGAACATTTGTCTACTTGTATTTGGTAGACAAGAGCTACTTATATATCTATTTATTGTCCCATCTGTGCACATGAAAATTCTTTCTAGAGTTCAGACACCTTCTTTTCCATTGTGTATTGTCCAATGCACCATTCTTAGTTGATTTCATATCTCCCTCTATAAGAAGGAAAGAATAGCATTGTTATTTCAATGCCAGGGCTCTTCAGAGCAAGTTTGTATTAAAACAGACCTTGTTTCTGCTTTTCCCTAACACCAGTAATTTAAGGGCTGTTACATTGTTACTGCTGAGCCACCTCATCCATCTGCTTGAGGTGAAGACCCCTGGCGACCCACTCAAAGGTTATTACTGTGCTTCCCCCTTAATGATGACAGGAATTGCAAGCCTTCCGAAATTATGTAAGAAAGTGTGAAGGATAATTCTTGTCTGTTGACATCAAATTTACTGTTTGAATTTTCTGGCATAAGTGTATATTCCACTGTATTCTGAACAATTCAGGCAGTAATCATTGCCTTTCTAAAATGTGCTCTCTTTTCAATGAAAACTGAACTCTTGCCAGCCACACAGGGCCATCAGTCCAAAGGGTAGTGGCCCACAGGAAGATTGAGAGGAGCAGTTCCATTCTGGCAAAACATGTCCAACTCATCGAGCACAGCCTAAGATGACAGGGATAGCATGGAGAGGGAGACATCAGTGGAAGACGAGAGGACATTGACTGGCAGGGTTTGTTGGCATGAGGAAGAATAGTCTTGAAAGCCACTGAGGAAGACATTGGTGTCAGTGGTGGGGGTGAGTATCTGTCCTATCGGCTGTGGAGGTGCATGGGACCAAGGTCGCAGACCACCCCATCGGTACTGTGGACCTAGATTTTCAGCATAAGAGAGGCAAGAGCCACTTAGGGCCTACACGTGTGACTCAGGCAGGGTCCGCCATAGACGGTGGGTATCCCAGAGCCCCAAACATGCCTTGTGCTCATTTGGAGTGGTCACCCTAAATCAGGTGTCAGCACACATGGATGGCCCGATCTTGCATGTAGAAGCACCACACAAGGCAGCAGGAGTGTCCCAGGCTGCCCTCTTGGAACCACACTGGCCACAGGTGTCATGACAACCTCAAAGGTGCAAATCACAGAGCTCTGTGGGGACCTGGATGCAGGTACCCACTTCCTTTGGGTCTTGGTACCAACTCAGGACTTGGAAAATTTTGAGGAAAGCATCCCAAAGTACAAGGCCGAGGCAGGCTCCCTTCATAGATCTAATGCCTTGTCTCTAGCCCTTGGGGTTCCGATCCACTGGGTCTATACTAAAGATACATTTGTTTCTTGATAGCTGTATAGATGGACTGAATTCAACACAGAATTACTTTCCATTTTTGAACACCTACCTGTTCATAATCTCACATGAAGTCTTTAACATCTTAACATCTCCTTAGAAGGAGAGAAGGTCATCTGCTTTATCCCTTACATCTCCTTAGAAGGAGAGAAGGTCATCTGCTTTATCCCTTTTTGATAGATGAAAAAAGTCTAACTTTCAGGCTTTTTTTCCTAGTAAGTGAAAGAGGTACAATTTCAACCTTGATCTTTTCACTCAAAATTCAGGACTCAATTTATTCTATCACTTGACTTCTTAAAACATTTGCCTTTTTTTCTGTTTGTGAGGTTCAGTATGAATCTAACTGAAAAAAGCAAGTTTCCTGCACTTCCGGAAAGTTTACAAGCTAATGATCTCTTCAAACTAAGTGTTAACTGTTTGGTGTCAAGGCAAATTGGGGATATTGAAAATTCAAGGGCAAATGATCTTGACCTCATTTTCTTTTTAAAGCATTATTTTTGAATGCCTTCCTCCTTTGTCACTTTTTTTTTTCCATTAAAAAAGATTCATCTTTTATCTATAGGGTCTAAGGGAGATTTTATTGCATCTGAGTCTCAATTTGGGAGTAATAAAAAATGAGTGGAAACTCTTTCATGTCTCCTATAAAAGGAACTGCATCCATTGTTACTAAATTTAGTCTTCTGGACTGTAGAGCGACAAAGCACACGTTTCTGGCCAAAACAAAACAAAAATACAAAAGAATTAAAATCCAAAAGTAATATATTTTACCTTGTGTACTAAGGATCAAATGAACATACACACTGACAGAATGCTAAAGGGTGCGAAGGAAGGGACATTTCAAATTAGTACAAGAACAGAAAACAATTAAAAATCAGTAATCAAACTGAGAGCTTTTTTTGTGATGAGAGCAGCACATATGCTCAAGTGTTTCCGAAGATAAAGTGCTACATTCATTTGTCCTCTGTAGATAATTTGACTCTCCCGTTTCACAGTTCGCATGCCTCTGTTCCTGCATTATTAGCTGACATCGACATTTCCCACTGAAAGGTCATCTTTAGTGGTGATCATTTGCTATCGCGTAAAACAAACAACTTTATACACCCATACACACACACGCGCACACACACAGATTTTTTAAAAAACTGATGACATGACAAATTGGCAGTTTCTTGCTCACTGCATTGTGAACACCCTGCATTGTCATCCCTAACAGCTGCTGCTTTGGCCTTTCTAATTACTTAAACTTTACCATAGCTGCTACTAAGATATGTTTTATTTTTTCCCCACCACAAACTATTCTTTACAGAAGAATGTTAATTAGTAACTGATAGATATAAAGATTGCCAGCGACAGCCCATTAATTCCATTTACTTTAATAGGACTTAGAACTTAGCTTGCAGTACAGCTGTATTCAGACTGGATTATAAATGTAATTTTTTGCATCATTAACTTCCCTGATTAATCTTAGACAGCAAATGCATAATTATCAAGGGAAAAAACCACACAGTATTTGCAGCAAGGAGTCCAGCTTTCCAAATTATACTTTTGCAGCCTTCTGATTAGCATCATAGTAAATAGTGCAGGTTTTTATAAGGAAACAATTGCTCTCCATTGCTTTATGGTTAACCCATACTAGGTACTTACTGCTTCAGAAAATAATTAATGTGTGAGTGTGTGCATGTGTGTGTGTGTGCGTGCGCACGTGCATGGGTGTACATGTAGACAGCACACAGCTTTGCTTACCTACTGTGCTTGATTTGTAATGACAAGGATTTGTAGAGCAATAACACACTACTAATTTGCATATGTAGCCTTCAGTTGTTGGATTTAGGGTCCCTTGCCTCCTGATCCCTTTGTGGAAAACTGCCTTCCACTGCTGTGACACTTCAGGAGTGAGGTGTACTGGCAAGCATTAGATCACAGCCACCCACATTCCTGTTGGGCCTATAACTCCGGATTCAGCATATTGGGCAAAACCAAAACACAGAATCAAATAGGCAGAGGGCATTCAGATGAAAAAGAAAACCAGCGGGCTGAGATTAAAATACCTTTGCTTGCCATTCTCTGCTATCTGATACTAAAAGGACAGGCCTAGGTGCTAAAAGGAAAATTTCCTAGCATAGGGATAGCCTAAATCCCAGTCCCTTACTCAATGACTGCTTTGAATGAGACTAATTATTGGCTTGTTAGTATAAAATGGCAATTCATTAGCACAAAGCTTCCTGCTAAGCAAGCTAGAAAAAGTCTCACCCCAATTGTATGTCTATTCACAGAAAAGAGCCACTAAGAAGACATGGAGGAGGTGGGGGAAGACTACCTGTGAAGATTTTAAAAATTTGCAAAAATGAGGACTCTTTTGTAATGAGTTATGATGATTCGTTTGAATAGCAAACAGCCCAATTTTAGCCATTGTTCCTCTGTTTTGAACACAAGAGGTGGGAGACCTAGTGCCTAAATCTTCTGGTCTCAATTTAAAATACAGAGTATTTCGAGATCTCTGACTATGTTTGATTTAGAGTAAACTTTCCTGTGTTGTATTTCTGATGTACTATTCATTGCTTTCCAAAGTAACTTACACTGAATTATGTGCAGATGTTTTGCTAACAGGCTCTTGGGTACTTACAATGCTAATTCCTGTGGGCTTTTACAAGTGACAACTACTTTTGCATTACATTTGTCAATATCATGCATTGAAGAGAGATGACTGGTTGGTACCCTGAACGGGGTGCTATCTCTATATACGTGAAGTAGTCACTACCCCTCTTTTTTTCTCAGGTACAACATGGGCAAATTACTAAGGGTTACAATGACTAGAGTTCTGTTCCTCTCTTTATCTGATGGAGTTCCCAGAATTACCTTATCAATTAGATCTAGAAGGTAGTAGGGTCTTACCCATCATCCCCTCAGCAGGTCTAGGCTAAGAACACTAACGCTGCTTTAAGTTTGCAACCCTTACCACCATTCTCCAGACAGAGACTTGTCCTCTTAAAGAAATTTTTAATGGAATAGAGCCTGCCTGTTACAATATCATTAGTGATAAGCAGGAGAATAATGTGATCATCAGATTTGTGTTTTATCAATGTTGTTTTGACTGGATAATGGGATATGGATTTAGAAAGGAAAAATTATATGCATTTCTTGTTGGATCTAAATATGTACGTACTCATACATATATAGATATATACTCAAACATCAAGGTTGAGGCCAAGAGACAGTATGTTTAAATTTCAAGTCTTCTTGACTAAATTGCTTTATACTAGGTAGACATCCATTCTTTTACTGATAGGCTTTTCCTTGCTAGTGTTTTTCAATTTATACTTAAAGGGCCTAAAGTATATTAATTTCTATAATATGAGTTTATATTTACAAGAATATATTTCTTGCTCACTTACTCCGCAAAATCACTGAATATAAACATATTTCAGATACTACTCTTTGATTTACCCAATTCATTCCAAATAGGGACTATATTAATTTGGTAGGGCTGCTGCAACAAATTGTCATGCAATGGGGTTCTTAAAACAACAGAAATTTATTTTCTCACTGTTCTGGAGGCTAGCAATCCAAAATCAAGTAATAGGCATGACTGGCTCCTTCTGAGGGCTCTAGAAAAGAATCTTTCCTTGCTTCTTCCTAGCTTCTGCTGGCTCTCCAAAGTCCTTGGCATTGCTGGGTTTGTAGCCACATCACTTCCATCTCAGCTTCCATCTTCATGTGTCTTCCTCTGCATGTCCACGTGTGAAATCTCCCTTTGCCTCTATCTTATAAGTATATGCATATGAACTGTTTTTCAATTAGTTTATGGTCAAAATGATTAGGATAGAGAGGATAGAGAAGCATTTGCAATTTGTAGGACTAACTATACTTTTTTTTTGTAGAGGTTATTCTGGAAATGAAATTATGTTTTGCTGTGACTAGTTATTTAGCATTTAGGACCCACCTGGGTAATCCAGGGAAATCTTATCTTAAGATCCATAACTTAAGTACATTACAAAGACCCCTTTCCCAAATAAGGTATCATTTACTCTCTTGCTATATAAAGAAATATTCGCAGGTCCAGAGATTAGGATATGTTCATATCTTTTGGGAGACCACCATTCAATCCTCTACATAGGAGGAAAGAACTCATTGTACAAAGAACCTAGGTTTCTATTGACAATGATTGTTGTATCATTTGTTAATTCAAAATTAGAGTCCCACAAATGGAAAACTGGAGGAGACATTAAGGATTTGTGAGGCACAGAGACTTTTTGGCAACTTTCCTGGCTGCACACAACTTCTTAAGTTCAAAAGAGAGAGAAGGGATCAGTTACCTGGTTCCTGGTCCAGGTTCTTTTCCTTCTTTCATGTTACTTGCCTCAAAAATCTACCATGGACACTAGATCTAACTAAGTGCTACGTAAAAGAGGTTGATATAAATCAGATCACGTCAGTGTTAGAAAAGACCTTGGCAGTGTAGTGGGGTGGCTAAGAGCATTTACTCCTGGGTTGAATCTGTCTCACCTTTACTTGCTGTTTTGACCTTAGGTAACATTCTTAACTTCATCATGCCTTGGGTTTCTACATCTATAGAGAAAAAGTTATAAAAGTACTTCTTCTTTGGGGTTGTTCTGAGGATGTAATAAATTAATACATGTAGAGTACAGGAAAATATCTAGGCTGCAAGAAGCACTCTATAACATTAGCTATCATTAGCAAGTATCTCGTTCAAATACCCCCCTTAATAGATATGCACAAGAGGTCCTAAGAATTGTGACTTTTTTCAAGGCCACACAGCTATTTAATAACAGAGCTAGACTCAAACCCATCTCTCTAGAACCTAGGACCTATAATACATCCCCAGTTCTTGCCAGAAAACTTTCATGAAGAAAGTAGCTGATTGTTCTGAGCACATGGGAGTCGAGACAACTTGCTCTCAACTGTATTACATAGAAATGAAAAGTTGGTATACTTAGTGGCTAGAGAAGCCAGAATTTCAATTACTCAACACATTAAGGCTTATAAACATAGAAATTATTATTGATGGCACAGGTTTCGAGGACATGAAGCAAATGCTGAATCTCAGGCTTTTGCAAAGAAGGAGAATATCAGGTTTGTATTTGTAAAATATGTGATGGGGCAAAATGATGTGCTCTAGTGATTTAGTCAGATGTGGCAACTTCTGACATTTTTGAGGCCTTTTAAAAAATAATCAGCAAAGAGAAAGTAATAATTTGGGTATTTGCTGCAATAAATAACTCTGTTGCAGATTCTTAAGTGATGACAGTGTATACATTTTTTTAAATAACAAATTGAAGTTCCAGTGTCAAAGTGACCTATATTGCTAATATCTATCCTACTTATCAAAAGCATACAAATTTCATGAAAAGTATTTTGTCCTGTGCATTTAGATACCAAATACTGTAGTTAATGAATGATACACACACACACACACACACACACACACACACACACACACACACACACTTTCCAGAGTTGTTCACTATTGTTTGGAGATATTTTGACAAAGCACTTACAAGCAATAAAAAATTAGCAGGAGAACATGTCTGTTTTTTTTTTTTTTCAATGACAAACTAGTTTTAGTTAAAGGACAGAGAAACATTTGTGATTTGCAAGACTAAATGTGCCCTGTTTGTAGAGGGCATTTTAGGAATGAAAGTGTGTTTTGGTGTAACTAGTTATAGAAGGTCCCCAGGCCTCCTTCAAAAACTCTTCTGCAAGGAAATTGATTTTCTGATGGAAGGTACTGAAGGGTATCTTTACCATCAGTGAAGAAGCAAGTAATTTAGCACTATCAGTGAGTCAGATGTCTGTATATTCTCAACAGAAAACAAGAATTAAGCCATTCCTTGCCCTGTTTCTATTACCCAGATTCCTTTGTAAGGAAATAGCACGAATTGCAGACACCTTGGTTTCTCAAATCACCTGATATTATGTGTTCTCACACCTTCATTTGACTTTTATTTTCATCACATCATGCACATTATGTGATTACAATTAGATTTCCTTTTCTTTTTAAATTTTTTATTATATTCATTTATTTTTTAATATTAAAGGGGAGAGAAGTCTAAAAGGTGATTTAATTTTGTAAATTCTAATAGAGTTTAGCTCATTTTAGTAGAACAAATTTGATGCCTGATTACAATTTTTCTTTTCCTGTTTTCCATGCATTAATTCTATTCCTCATTTTTTCTATTCATTAATTCTGATTAGCCTTTCAGAAAGTCATCTGTTTATATCTTAGGTAAATACAACTACTCAGACTCCTGAAACTGTACTTAGAGTAGCTTGTTATGCCTTTTCCCCTCTTTCACTGAATAATGAGGTCTTTTCAAAAAGATCAGTAATTTTTTCACCAATCTCCCGATACACACACATTTTCCCCACTCTCTATATAGTTATTCTCTTGAGAGATAAGACAGAGGAGGCTTTATAAAATGATTTGGCCACATGAATGATTTTTAAATGGAAAATGAAAGATAAAGCAAAAGGACAACTGCAACAACAACACAATTTAAGTTTTTTGGAGTTGAAAAAAATTGGTCAAGGACATGGCTAGAGGGCAAGATCAAAAATATTAAGGGAGGAGACAAGAAATAGAAGTTAAATTAAATGAAATCATATGTGATGAGTTCTTGCTATGTGAGACTTTGTACTATATTTTAATAAGGATCTTATAGATTTTAATACAGTGCTATGTCAGAGATGCCTACCTATCCACCAAAAATGTGTGATACCTCCTATTGTATGAGCTTTTGTTGGGAGGTGGACACCCAGGGGTACCAAGTTTCCCAGCTTTCCTTGTGCGTATAGCCATATGTCTGAGTTCTAGCTAAAGGAATGGGACTTTCAACCCCAGTATTCTCACTCTGTACCAATTTAATAATACAAGTCTGCCTATTTACTGCTTCAAGGGTACAAAGGGTCATTTAATGAATAAAGAAACAGAAGCTTATGTAATTATAATGATGGGAGGAATTCTACTAAGGGTCTTCTTGACCCAACTTCATGTGACATTGGATTCTCTTCTAAATTATCGGTAACACACAGAGTAACATAACAAAAATGTCAGTTTGGAGTTTAGATCTAATATGAACCGATTCTAGAAACCCTAGTACTGAAGTTATGTGTATATAATAGAGGAGAAGTGAGGTTTGAAATGTATGGAGCCAGAACTAGTCTATGAAAATAACTCTAAGTCTTAGAGTTCAAATATAAAAGAGATTTAATATGTGTCCCAAATTTGACAACAATCCTAAAAATTTACCTTAGATTGTCAGTGGAAAGATTTTTTGAAGCTGAAGGAAAAAATGTTCTAAAACTGTTATTATAAAAGTTCAGTCAACCATATAAGGAGAAAGACTAATTTTGTTTTTTTAGACTCTTCACTGAAAACTTTCATATAAAATCATTGTCATATGAAGAAGCAATTGAAGAGTATTCATCTAAAAGATGTAAAGGGGAAAAAAGTGTTATTAAAGTTGGTTAGTTAAAAAAGTTATTTTTCTGAATTTTATGTTTGTGATGTCTGTCAGTTTTCTTTTTTGATATTTGGAGTTTGTTGTACATTTCCTCATTATAAATTAATATTCTTTTTCCAATGAAATTTTTTATTTGTAAGTATATGTTCTTTTTCTTAAAAATACTCACCAGAATTGTATAAATTTCAACTTTAGGATGCACAAAACCTGAATCTTCCCCAGCAATAAGCCTTTGCTTGAACTTTTCTAGTGATGGAGCCTCTCACCCCAACCATAGGGCTTTCCTTTCAATGTGGAGCAGTCCTAATCATGACAACATTAGTGTGTTCTTACTGTTCTTTCCCTGTTTGTTTTAATTTAATTTGTGCTGATGTCAGTTTCCACTAAGTCCTGGCTCTTCCAAGGGACCTGGACAGAAAGTTCCATTTCTTCTCCATTTATTCACAGATGCATGCTGATATTATAGGAAAGTAGGTGTGCGAAACTTAGTATGTTTTTTAAATTGCTTTTATTAAAACCCATCATGTTTTAAATGGAACATGAAACATTTAAGGGAAAATATGTCTGTAAATATAATGCCTGTATCTTTTTGTAGCTCATAAAATTGTATCATCATTTTTCTGAAATTAGTCTGCTTATAGGTATATAATGATTAGAAGCCAGAGTTATTTAGTTCTTCCTTAAATGTATTTTACATTTAACTATTAAATCTGAGAAGCTTCAAAGTTGTTATTTCATACACAGACTGTATTAACTGCTCTGGTGAAAGGAGATACTTCATGAGGATGTTTGTTTTTTGACCATTATTCAAAACTAAATGGGTCTAAGATTGGATTTGTTTACCCATGACTGTGATAATTCCTTACATTTATAATGCTTTATTCTTACAAACATATTAATTAATTTGATTCCAATAGCTTCTTTGTAAAAAAGATAGAGCAGAGGAAATAGGTGCCATTTTTACAGAAGAAAACCTCAAGCTTGGACTACAGAATCTAAATCAGTTGACTTGGACACATAGTTAGTTAGCAGTACCACCAGATATATGGATAGATGTCTCTTCTGTCCCACCTGAATGGTTTCTCTTTTAAAAATGCTGTGACATTTTAATCCAGTTTCTCATTGCTCTTATATATCTGTGACTGATATATTATAAGAGCTTAATTACTCCTGGTGAATTGACAACTGAATAAACGAATGAATTTCAACATAACATAATATATATCAAATATATGTGTATGTGTATTTAAATATATATTTCCCCTATTTGTCCAACCTAAAGAAGTCTTGGGTTTGAATTCTCCATTGAAAAAAATTATATAACTTTCCTGATTCATTGTTTCTTAATGTGAACATAGAGTTAATAATGACTATTTTACAGAGCTTCCTAAAGGTTAAATGAAATAACATCTATGAAGTCCTTAGAACAATGGTAACTTTTAGTAGATGCTTGCTAGATGCAAATGTCCTTCACTTTCTTATTCATTGCTACCAAAAGCCTCTCTCTAAGTCTGTTCTTTATGGAAGTATTGCAAGGAAAAGAATATGGGTGTGTGTTTGTGTGTGTGCGCGCGCATATGTGTGTGTGCATGCGAGTGCACGCACGCAAACCCATCTGTCATTCTAGTCAGGGTTCTAAAGTTTCATGTCTTGGTGATGGTGAAGCATCATGCTGTATTTAGATACCTTTATCTTCATCTCCCTCTGCCTAATAAGATTGAACTTGCCATTTTTACAGAAAGCAATGGGTGATATTGGCCTTTGACTATGTGGGTGCATAGAATTATCGTAGCTTGTAGGAAACACAGTCCCTAATTATTTGGGGAAAATAAATTTGAAGCAATGTGGTTTATGATAACTGTATTCTAGTTCCTAGAGATGTTAAGTAATATTTTTAACAACATTCTTAGACTTTCAATGTACATTTATATATATTATGTCATTTGGCCATGAATCTAGAAATGTTTTTATCATTATTTTTGCTTTATAGAAGAAAAATTAAGTCAATATCAGGGAGGCTAAGACTTTTGTCCCAGCCAACACAACTAGTAAATATTAAATCTGAGATTGGTATTGAACTTGTCATTTATAGTACGATTTTCTTTTTTCCAATAAAGAGCAGCATAATAGAAACAGACTGCCTGGATTGGAAGTATAGCTCTGTATCTTAACTTCTCTGTTAAGGATGCATCAGCATCTTCATCTGTAAAATGGGAAATAATATATACCTCTATGGCAGACAGACCCTAGGGTGGCTCCCATCAGCCCCACCTTCACAACCCTTGTGTAATTCCTCCTCTTAACGTGTAGTCAGGGCTTATGACATACTTCTAACCAATAGAATATTTGCAAAGGTGATGGGACAAAAATGATTATATGAACACGATTATGTTACATATGATCGAAGCACCAGTCTTACAAGGAGATTCTGTCTCTTACTGGCTTTGATGAAGCAGGTTGTCACTTGTATTGCTTATAGAGAGATTCCCCTGACAAGGTACTTGGGGCAGCCTCAGGCAAATAGTAAAAAATGAGGCCTAGTTCAACAGCACACAAGGAGCTGAATGCAGCCAACAACTAAGTGAATGAAGAAGCAGATTCTTTTCTAAGACTCAGATGACACTGCATCTCAGGCTCACACCTTGATTGCAATCTTGCAGAGAACCCAACTAAGCTGTATCTGGACTCCTGATCCACAGAAACTGTGATAAGTACATGTTCTTTTTAGCCACAAAATTTGTAGTTAAATTGTCATAGATACTTAATTCACCCTAATAGCACTATTGTGAGATTAAATTTGGTAATAGATGTAAAGTGCTTATATCTATGGCAGTCACATTATAATAACTCAATAAAAGTTCATATAATTATTATGCTTTATTCCTTAATCCAGTAATATAATGAGAGTTTTAGAGTCATATCCTGATATATTTGTATTCTTATGTAGTTTGTTCTATGATGCCTGTCCTTTATTGTAATACAATCTCTTAGAAGCTTACTATGAGGCCTTATAAAGATATATCCTATGTTTATACATATTTATATATGTCTATATTTTTTGTAGATATGACTACAGTATAAATTGCCCCTATAATTCTAGAGTCTTTTCAATGAAGCAACTCTCAACAATGTTTAAAGAAAGTAATCCTGGTATAGTAGATTAGTTTAAGAAAAAAAATGAGAAATTTTATTAGCGTGTATTACTGGGAATGGTAAGAATAAAGCTAAGGACACATGGAAGGGGGGATTCAAATGCCAGCAGAGGCATCTCTTTTCATCTTTCTCTGCACCTCATCTCTGTTTCTCTCTGCATGTGGGTTTCGTATGTCTCTGTGTAGCTTTGGAAATGGCTCCAAGCAAATCTAGCTTATACATTAACAGTTTCAAGACCAGTGTCAAGAACACATCCTCTCATTGTTTCATCTTCAAAAGAATCCCAGAGGCATATTACTATTGTCTTGCCTTAGGTTCCATATGACACCTCAGACCAATGAGTATGACCACCATGGAGCAAAGTACTCTAAGATGCTCAGAATAGTTCGTGAGTGGTACTATTCCAGAAGAAGAGTGGGAAGACATGTTAACTAGACCAAACAGTGGTGTCTAGAATTTATTTAGCAACATTTTTCTCAAGTGCCTTGAATTTAAATGTTTACTACTGGAAAACTTGATTTGGATAGCATTCTCCATAAATGAGCCATTTGGCTTGCTAATAGATGATTATGAAGCATAAATTGACTCTACACTTCTGAGCACTTTTTTCTTCCTTATTTTAATTAGTAATTCTAGAATGAAGGGCCCAGAGATTGAAATCTGGAAACAATTAATGGTAATTCTATCTATAGCTGACCCTAATTATTTTGCTCAATTGGCTAGAACTGTCTGTTAATGAGCCTGATGTGGTGGGTAAATCCCTATGTAGACCAGTAGGTTTTACTCGTTCTGGGATATGAACTCTACTCTTACTCTCACCTTCTTCTGAAAATACTTGCTTTTAGATGTAGAACAGAGCAGCAAAATTATTTAGCACAATTCTATTTAGCACAGCTGGGAAAACAACTCCAGGGCAACTCGTCGCCAAAGTGGTTGGCAGTCATTTACATTTATGAATGATGGCACAATTATTTTCATATTAGGTACCTGATTATATCCCAAGGTTGTCTGACTTATCATTGACAAGACGTGTAAAAAGAATTTTCCTCCCTGTCTCAGTGAAGTCTCATCATCCCAACCCATTCTTGTGAGAATGAATGAAACTTATTGGAAATTTAAACGAAGATATAGAACTAAAAATGTTAATTCTAATGGCTACAGCAGCCATTGATCTTTTTCACAGCAGAATTTGAAACTACTTTCATTTCTAGATAGTATTTTGACGCTTCTATGTGAACCCCAAAACAAAGCTTTATCTAGAAAGTAAGATAGGAAAAGTAATTGTGAGGATGATCAGAGTAAAAAAATAATAACAACAACAACTGACAATTTTTTAGCATTTCCTTAGGTCAGTTACTGTGGCAACTGCTTTCCATATATTACTTTATTTTCATAATGACATTTTTTATGTAAATTATTTTCCATATTCTACAAGAGATAGCAGAAGCATAGTAGAGAAAAATAACTAATTTTATGTTATACTAATGTATAGGTTTGAATGTAGGCAGTCTGAATCCATAGCCCATGCTTTTAAACACTATTGATAATTTGACATATTTAGTTATCTGATGTTTCATTAATGCTTATGGTTTAATAACAAGCAATACTGAGAATTCATGTCCTTAATCACATTATTTGAAGACACCCGTAATTATCAGAAAAAAAAGTATGTTTTTTCATTATGAGCTGCTTGGTTGCAAGTAATACAAAACTATTTAAACTTGTTAATATAAATTAAAGGAAAAGATGAATTACTAAAAGAATAAAGGAACATCTCATGGAACTCAAAAGCAGGACCTAAGAATCAGGCCTCTTAATAGGACAAGACTAGAAAGCCATCAAGGACCTGTATTACTTTCTCCCTCTCCCAAGAACTAAGTGATCTCTCGTCTATGTTTCTCTTTGAAGGTATGCATTTGTGCTCTTGTCTCTATACCTACTTCTCTCTGGTCCAACATGACAACAGTAATAAACGCTACTTCAAGTTATGAGAGTAATCCATTAAGTCATTAATGCAGAAATTCCCCCACTAAACAATAAATAAATGTTCATCACTATTTATCGTGGATTAAACTAATTAAATTTATATTAACTTTTAAAGACTATATTTGTGTGTGTATGTCTATATACTATGTTTATATGTTTGTATATAATTATGTGTGTGTTTGTGTTGTGCATGTGTGTATTTAAGATGCCATCAATGATTGTGTACACCATTACTTTTAAGAATAATTTTGGAGAGAACAAAACACAGCTAGAGTGTTAATTGATTAATGAAAATAAATTTTCTGCTCTGTAAATGCATCAAAATTGAAGGATTGTTTTAATTAAAGGCTGTATTCCTTAACTTTGCCTAATGATACATGATTTTCTCTAAGTATGCAAAAGAGGGAGAGAGAAAAGTATACCCCTCCACTCCTCAAACAAGAAGCAGATATAAGAACTTCATCTACTGCAGCAGAATTGATCAGAAGAAAATAGTTTTGACCCTTAAGTCACATCTCTTTTTGAAAGCTAGCAACTTTCTGTCTGCAACATGAAGGTTAAATCCTAATTATCTCCACAGAGAGAGGTGGTAGGACTGTTCTCACAATGGGGTGGAAAGGTCTGACAGTGGAATTTATTTAATAGAAGCCACAGTCACTGTCTTGCAGATGCTTCCTATAATCAGAACCTTTTGTTTTTCAGTTCAGGTTCCTCTGTGAGAGAGACCACATAATGGAACACAAATCGTCTGTTCTAGGAATCAGGAGACCTGGCACTTCTCTTTGCTCTTACTAGCTTTGCAGCCTGGGAGCCAATTTACTTCTGCAGTCCTCATGTGTTTCTTCATGTATTTTAAATGCATTCTCAATTCACTTATGGATCTTTACTACTGATGTTCCATTTTGTACATAAAATATGTGGTATTTCATTATACTCTGTGGATCAGTCAGGGTACGGATTGAAAAAAATCTATTCAAAGGTTTAATAGAAAAGAATCAATAAAAGGACAGTGTTCAGAGGTGAGGGCAATGCTAAAGGAGCTAACAAGTTGTGTGGAGGCACCCAGAGGTGGCATGATGGCCACCCCCTGAGCCTGAAGGGACAATGGGGAGAAAATAATGCTGCTGGAGCTCAGGAGAGCTGGCCTGCTGTACAGGAGCTGATGCAGGGCATAAGCTACAATCCTAAAGAGAAGTTACTGTCAGGGTGATGCAGACACTTAGAGAGTGGTGTGGATATTTAGAGGGCAGTGCGGATGTTTGGAGGGTGGTGTGGGTGTTTGGAGGATGGCGCGAGCATTTGGAGGATGATGTGGACATTTACAGGGTGCTGGCGCAGAGGTACTCTAAAGTCTCTCACCTCCATCCCTTGGTTCTCCTGTTGTGCTTCTACCAGCCAAACACAGACAGAAGTCAGGTGGAAGGGATTCAGGTGATGGAGTCCATAGAGTGAACCCCCTCAAAGAATAGAGGCACGAGAACATCAGGGACTGGATAGAAGTGGCAAAAAAGAATAACCAATCCAGTCTGCACATTCTAAGCTGTGCATGATGTGGTTTTCCTATGTGTAGTATATACATGAATCATTTTTCATGTTTCATCAAATGTTGAAGAGTATTGAGTAGAGCAGGCTATTATTATGAAATGTTTATGTTCAAATATTTTAATGAAATTATAAAGGTCAGGGTAAGATTCTTTCAATTTCTTCATCTCTAACTTTGTGATTAATGATAATACCTAACTCACCAGATTGTAGTAATGATTAAATAAGACAAAAATAACAGTAAATCTTTACATTAACCATATGGGTGTTTGGTATTATTGTAGCCATCTTGCAGACAAAGAAACTGAGGCCTGGAGAGATTAGAAATTCCATAGGAATAAGTCAGACAAAAATGTTGAAAGACATCTGGACAGGGAATGATCTCTTTTCTTTAGTATGGCCAGGAAAAGCCTTATTAACTAGGTTGTCTATTACTGCTATTCAGCTATCCCCTCTGTTTGTTTGGCCCATCATCTGTGATCAACATATAATTCCCTACCCTGGTCACAAACGTGAGCCATTGAATACAGAAAATTCTATGATAGACATGCTGTGACTCATGTTTGCCTTACTGTTCTTGCCTCAGTTTAGCCCAATGAGACCCCAATTGTCTGTGTTCTCCACTCTGTTCCCAGGCCACTGTATCTGACTTGGAATATTTACTAAACATCTATATTGGGTCCAATACAAACCTCTTCTCTATCTGAACCCTCAGTGGGACTCGGGTATCCTTTTCTTTTTCTTTTTCTTCCTGTCTCCTTGTCTGTTCCTGGAAATTAAATGTCCCCAACTCCCACACCACCCCCATCCAATGATTTCATTTCTCAATTCTACTTGAAGCCTCCAGACTCTGATGTAAAGGGAATGCCTTTTGTTTCTTCTATTGAGAAGAGTTAGGACTAAATTTAATTTCCATTTATGTTCCATCTTCTGCACTTGAGAAACATTTAGTGGGTTTGCCTGTATTTTCATGCTTCTTGCTCATGTCAGAAGTATGATCAATGCTGGTCTCTTCACCTGTGCTTTTGATTTTTCCATGGCTAACATGAGGATTATGACACGCCATTAATTACTACCCTCTAGCATCCTTTCCATCCTTCCTGACTCCGCATTGCCCACAAATATTTCATTATTTTCCTTATCCAAACAAGTGACTAAATAAACAAACGAACAACTTTTATTTACCTTTTAAAAATTTTTCTCAAGCTGTTTTTCATTTCTCTTCTTGTCATCTTTTTATAGATTTTTAAAGAGAGTTTCCTATAAGTGACCCCATTTCCTTACCACCTGCTCATTCCTCAGACTCTTACAACCCAGTTTCTTTCCACCTTACTCTACTAATTACTTTCTCTAAGTTTATCTGTTAATCATCAGAATCACTTAATTGTCAGGCCTTACCTTCTTTCATCCCCTTGGGTTTTACATTGCAAGCCACCTATTCCTTCCTTTGTCCTTGGATTTTAGGACACAAAATACTCCTCCTTTTCTCTCACTCCATTCTGCCTTCTTTGCTGAGTACTCTTCTTCAATTTCTATAACTAGATATCCCTCTTAGCATAGCACTGGCAGATTAATCTTCCTGAGTAATTGAAATGCCTAAAGTTTGATTATGTCACTGCTCAGCTTAAAACGAAGACAAAAATCATGCAGACAAAACACTTTTAGCAGATTGTAAATTGAATGTAACTTCCTGTTTATGGCAGCCAATGTCATTTGCCTTTCAACTCCAGACCACTTTCTCAGCATCTCCATTTCCACCTCTACACACATAGTAGACCTTCTCTGATATAAACTAAACCTCGTTTTTACAACCTTTCCCTGTGATGTTATTTCCTCTGCTGTCATTCAGGCTAGGCTTGGCTAGAGTAACGAGCAGCTCCCAATTTCATTGGTTTTACATAGTGAACATATATTTTTCACTGTTGGAAATTTATGTGATACAACAGGGCAGCTATTCCTTTTAAAGTTACTCAGCAAACTTATTCCACTGACTCAGCACAAGTCCTTCGCTATGACTGAATAAAATTATACAAGGGCTTTTACTGCCTCGTGCTGGAGATGGGGTGTGCCACTTCCACTCACATTTTATTGGCTAGAACAAATTATATGGCCGTACCCAATGGGCATGCGCTGGGAAGTATAGTCTAGTCTATGCACAGAATCCTTCCACCATCTGTGCTTATTGAAACACTAACTACCCTTCTAGGCCAATGTAACATAACGTTTATCTCATTTAATCTTTTCCCACTATTCATTCACTTTCTCATTAATTAGGTAAATATCTACATAATTTTAAAAACTTTATTTTAATAGATAAGTAATTGTAAATATGATAGCTGTATATGGTTAAAAATTCAAATTTTGAAGAATAAAAAAAAGTAAAGAGCCATCCCCACCCCTCACCTCCAATCCCACTTCCTAGTGATAATCGATCACTACTTATACCCTTTTGACTATCCCTTGATAATTCTAATGCATATGTGCATAGATATTTTTAAACAAATCGAATCACATTAGACATATTGTTCTCTACTTTGCTGTTTCACTTCTTATGTTTGAGTTTTTTTCTACATCAGCTTACAGAGAACTAGTTCACTCTTTTTTACACACAAAATATTATCAATATAGATATAACATAATTTATGTTACCAGCATTCTATAAATGGACACTTATTTTACCATTTCGGCCTCTTAAAAATTCTGCTACAGTCATCATAAATGTGAAAAGAATTAAATACATAGGAAAACATCTTCATAAGTGTTTACTAGAAGCAAAATTGCTAATGGGATACTTAGCTTTTAACTTGGAGACACATTGCCAAATCCTCTCCCCCCAAAATAAAGGAAAACAAAACTGTGGCACTGAGTTACGGCCCTACTAATATTGTATAAAGGAGTTTTTTCTTACCCTCTTACCAACTCTAGGTATTATTAACCTTTTAATCACCTAATTAAGTCATATGCTTCTTTAAGAGAGGCCATTTATTATCTATCTTTTTTTCTCTCTTGCTTGGTACATAGAAAGTGTTCAGTGTTGTAAGTTCTTTTTATTCTTTATAATTGAACATGATGGCATTTAAACTGGACCCTGAATGATAATAGGTTTGGAGTAGTTAAAGATAAAGGCAATGAATTCCTGGTATCATCACAGGCATCAAAGACAGGAGTAGGAGGGAGTAGGCTGGCTTTGTCAAACAGCAAACAGATCTATTTGTCTGGAGGTATAAGAGTAGCATATGATAGTAGTGGAGGAGAAGATTGTAATTGCATTTTTGTGACTTTTTTTAGTGTTTTTATTTAAGTTTATGAAATATATGCTTATCGAAAATTAAAACATTATAGAAATACATAAAGCCAATCATGAAAGTTCTCCTATAATTCCACTCCACTGATAAAAATGTGGTGTTTCTTCTCCCTTATAAGTTAGAGTATTAACAAGTTACTTCACAAAAAAAAAAAAAAAAAAAAAATGCTTACATCACTTTTTCTTAAATTTATTTTTCAATTAAAATTGACATATTATCTTAGCCAATTTGGCTCTCAAATGTGGGCTAATGAGTTCTGTTTTCAGATTTTAAATTTATAACTGATTAGCATTAAATTTGTTTAATGCTTTAAAAAAAATGATAAGCAGAGAAACAAAAGACCTAAGTTCTGCTCCTGGTTTTTCTACTAACTGACTCTGGACTGATTGATATTTGCATCTCTAGTATGGTATTTTTCGCATCTCTAAAATTAAGACTTCCATTTATTTATTCATTCTTTCCATCAATATCTGCATACCTATCACGGTGTGGTAGACAGTTTACTAGTAGTTATGGGTACAACAATGGATAATATAGCCTGCTTCCTAATTCTCTCTGAACGTAAAGGATCATGGAGAATAGGCACCAGGTGAAGAGATCATGAAAATATTGTGAGATTGCTCCAAACAGAGACATAAAAGGATGCTTGGATACCATTAGTTGGAGCACCTCACACCCGCAGTATCAACTGATCTGCTCTTCCTGGAGGAAGGGACAGCTATAGTCATCTCAAGGGTCAAATGCGCCTTCCAGATCACTGATGAAATGCAGTTACCTGGCTTGGCATCTTTGGATACTTTTGAGGAAAGTTAGTTCAAACCTGTCCAAAAGGTTTATAAAATAATGGTAACATTTTACAAATAACTACCATTAAATTTTGCTTTCCTTAATGATTTCGCATTTAGTAACTTTATAAAAGTGAAGCACTTGTTCTAATCCAGTCTTGTAAGTACAAGACATTGCTTTTTATGAGATTTTTATTTGCAAAAAAAAAAAAAAAAAGGCCAGATGCTTTCTTAACTCCCCAGTGCTTCATCCCCAGGGGTTTTCTCTGTTTTAGGAACGTAGCCTCCAATCTTCTGTTACTTTTTTACTCTTGAGGTTTCCTGGTAACACTTTGTGCTAATCAATTGGAAGTGTTCATGCTAATGAAATTGTGCAAATGGCCTCATTAGCTGGAGTTTCTATCTTTCTTGAGGTTTTGAATGTTTTTCTTCATTCATGCAAATGAGTCAGCAGGAAGAATTCAGATCTGTCTTAGCTTATGGTTTATCTTCTGCTTTCTAAAGTGAAAAATCTTTTGGGTTCACAGCAAGGAACCCATCTCAAATATGCACTTTGTAAATAATTTGTCATCTATCCTGTGGAATATATGGATTCAACTTGTTTTATAAAATTGCTTGTGGGTTTTCAAATAATAATTATTATTTTAATTTTCATCAGTGTGATTCACATATATGGTAAAAGTTATAGTAATAAAGTGCTCCTAAAAATGGCATCAATAAAAATAATAAATATTCTCTGGGCTTTACTACAACTTTCAATGCAAATTTTTCTCAGGATTTTCTTTCTTTGGTGAACTCTCATTAGTCAGATCTGCCCTCTCTAGGATTAATCTTTAATTATCTTATTTTTTCATCTATTGTTCATACTTTTGGCTTAGCTTTTATTTTTAATTAGGAGGATATTTTTCTTACTTATCTTTATAGTTTTCTACTACTTTTTATGTGTATACTTTCATATTTATAATTTCTCAGATATTTTTGCATTGGAGTATTTCCTTTTTAACAGCATCTTCTAATTTAATGTGTGGCTATGTTCTGTTATTTATCATGGAAATCAATTTTTTTTTTCTCTGCATTGCTCCTGTTTTCTCTATATTTCGTGTGTGTGTGCGCGTGCTTGTGTGTGTGTGTGTGTGTGTGTGTGTGTTTTGTTTTTGTATTTGTTTAGGTCTCTGTCTTTCATTTTGGAAGATTTTCTCAAATATCTCATGATCATCAGCTTTAAATTTATTTTCAAGAGTAAATCATGAAAAGGCTATTTGATGCCGTATATGAATGGTGGTAGGGTAAACAATATAGGGCAATAAGACTGGAAACTATTTTTCATTAGAGAACTCTAACATTAGGAATTGTAGGACTTATTCTGGGGCTTTTAGATGTTATCGAGAGGCATCATTTAATCTTCTGTCTGGTGACTATAACACAGATTGCTCATTTCTTCAGTGCTACCCAAAAGAACTGTCTGTCCTATGATGATGGGCATGTTTCTTACCTGTGTTATCTACTATAGTAACCACTAGCCACATGTAGATATTGAGCACTCAGGATATAGCTAATGCAATAGAGGAACGAGGTTTTGATTTGATTTAATTCCAATAGCCACATCTGGCTAGTGGCTACCATACTGCACAGTACCGTTCTAGATAATGGGAGGAAGAAAGGGGGTGTGAGAAATTTCACCAGTTATTCTACTGACCTTTACTAAACCACCACTTAATTAACTACTCCACTTCAAATGACTATTGTGTTTGATATCTTCTGGTCTTGAACATTTCCAGAGAATATACCTTTAGCTTCCCATGGTGATGAATCATGAGTAAGCATGAAATAGGAAATGGAGGTGGGACCTGAAGCTCTAACCACTCCTTGTAGAGAGCCCCAAAGATACTTGGTATCATAAACTCCTGATGCTCACTATAACTATGAGGGGTAACTAAGATTGATTTTTTGTTGTTGTTCTCACTCTCTCAAAATCTTTAGACCTCCTCTTTTCTTCATTTTATTCCATATTTGCAGAATAAGGACATGTCTCTTGCTATCATCCCACATAGAGATTTTGATTCTGGTTCTGGTGTTCGCTGATTTTTTTTTTCAGGTGATAAATCAAAGGAGAAATGAGGCATAAACCTATTTATCTCTTACTTTATGACAGAGTTGCTTCAACTTCCATTTGAATTTCTTTTGATTTTTATAAAGTAATACTTTGTTTTTTGACTTTCTTCAGATATTCAATTTAGAAATTGTGCTGGCCATCTTAGAAATACAAATTTCTTAAGAATTTAATCTCTTATTCTTAAAAACTTGATCATTTAGCAAACATGTTGCATAGAAATTCACAATATTAGTCCAGACCTGTCCAAAACAATCATCCATATCCTGTTAGAAACTTTTATTTGATTATCAAGTTTTAATTTTTCTTTAAAAAAGGCAATAAAGTAAATGGTTGATATATCTTCAGAGTATATTTAATGAGTAAATATAATTTAGTTTATTATGAAATTGATATTTTAAAAATTAACATTAAAATTAAAAATAAGACATGTTAGATACCATAATTTGCCCTTTTAAAGTTGATATCTTATTGATATAATTGATTTTATATCAGTTGATTTTATATAATTGATAATAACCAATATATTTGATTTATATATTACCTTGAAGAAACAATATCAGGTTAAAAGGCCTTATTTGGCAAAAATATTTTAATGGAAAAAGGATTGCACGTGTATCAAAATAGAAATGCTCTACTGTTAGAAATTAGAAAATTCTCAGACTACTGTTTTCTTTCAACAAAAGTACTTTTTAGTCAGCCTTACATTCTTGTTCTGCATACCCTGTGACTTTATATAAATAATCTCTCTGAGCATCATTTCCCTCATCTGTAAAACAGGCATAATAACACCAAACTTTATATTTGTACAATAGATCAGCATTGGAGTCAGCAAAATCTTAGCACATGGCAGATTCTGAATAAATAGGAGCTGTTCTAGTTCACCTAAAGAAATTGTCTCTTATGTAAACCTTGGGGGATATGCTTGGCAACTTGGGAAAAACTTTGGTTTTAAAAGTATAAAATGCAAACACTTCATGTTTAATGTTTTTATCTTTTGATACCACATATAACTCACCCAAGCCTTTCTGGAATCCTTTCTCAACCTTCTCATTCTCACATATGCAATAACAATATTTCAACCAAATCTGTAAAATTGCTTGCTGTCTGTTTGCTGTAAGCAGGCTGGATGTCTGTCTATAAACAATGGAGCCAGTCTGCAATGGGAACCAGCATTTACTTTTCAATGACCTTCTGTAGAAAAGTTTATATGTGACCCCTGATTCACATTAAAAAATAAATGAAGTTTATTTGGAAACCACTACCTTTTTTAGTGGGATTCTCTTTAGTCATTTTTATAAATACAACATTGTAAATAGTTTTAAACATGGTGGGTAGACTCAAGGACTCCTTGTTCCATTCAGGTCAGCCATGACATAATCCTTATTGAGATTTTTCTGAACATTAGAAAACATAGTGAACTTGTCTAGAATCATTAAAGAAGTTGAAAAAATAACATACAGTTTTGTAATTGAATAGATCTGTATTTGCCTGAGAAGCCAGAAGAAACTCTGATAACTCTGGGTGGTTTATGTTAAAAATTTGCATTCACTTTTCAAGTACCCAAATATTTATTTACTTTACCTAAGTCATAATACCTAATTTGTGCTTTAAACTGAAGCACCTAAATTCATGTAGTCACAATTCACTAAAAGCATAAACTGGTGCTTGAGTTTTGTTTTGTTTTGTTTCTTTCAGTATTCAAGTCAATAGAAATATTTTTTAGACTATAGTTTCCTATCTATTGGGCAGAAATCCCACTTTCCTGAGTTTTGAGCAATGACTTTGCTCCACTGTCATTCAACCCAATTTAGTATTTGGTCCAGTTATATTGTTTATTCACATATAAATGATCCAGTTGGGAATATGTTATATGGTGCTTGCCAGCTCTTACTCCTAAATTTCCTTTTTAATGACCAAGCTTAATATGGTTCTATGTTTTCTAAAATTATTATTGAGGATTTTTCTCCCACTACGTGTATGTGGTTCTCTACTATTGTCTATTCTTAACTTTTTGAAACACTATTTTAAATTTAGACTTCTTTGAAAATAATTTAGAAATAAGATGTGTGTGTATAATTTTATCCATGCAAATGTTAAGCTAAATATATCCTTATAGATATTAAGTTTTAAAAAGATGAAAAAAATCACTTATTTCCAAGACTGCTTTCTCTAAGACTCATGGTTATCTTCTATCATAAAGAATTTAACCCCTTATGAATTATTATAAATGTATTTGCTAAATGTATTTGCTACTACTACTCTCTAAAGTAGTAGTAGAGATTTTTTAAGGTGACATGTGAATCAGTAGTCATCTTGCTAATTCCATTTAATTCTTTTTTTTTTGCAATCTCAGTCATCCTTCCAGTTTACCTTTTTTTTCATCACTCATTAAATGTCTGTATCATTTTTAGACATAGCTTAGGTTTCTGTGTCTTCTCCTTTCTTCCCTATTCAGACATCTCCCCATATGAATGTTGGATTAAACTTTTTTCAAAAAACTGTCTACAGTGCCATTTCCCACCCATTTAGAAACACATTTAAAGTCTTTGGTGATATCATCTTAAAACAAACTTCCTAGGTTTATCACCTATTCCTACCCATACTTGAGATAAATTACAAATCGCTTTAGGCTGAAAATGATTTGTTATCTCCAAGCCTTTTCCATTCCACCCATTGTCCTATATAGTTGCCTTGTCTGATATGCCTCTCACCACTCCTTCCATTTCTATGGTCCTTTTCAACTCCCACGTTTAAGCTTTGAAGTCATTCTTCACTGAAATCTTTGTTATTTACTCCTGTCAGAAATCACTCTCATTTTGTTTCTCCTTTCTGAACACCTATGCCATTTTATTTGCATGAGTTTGTTACTGTGAGCATTCTGTCTATAAGTTTTATGGGAGTAGAAATAATGTCTCATTTTTCCTTAGACCCCTTCTTTTTTAAATAACTCAGTTTCTAGCTCACGTAAGTTGAATATGGCTGTAGGAATTTTACTTATTCCATTTAGTAAATATCAAATACAGGGTGAATTGCAGGACTTCTTGGGTCACATGATAACACTACTTGGAAGTAATCTCTGAGTGTTCCCACTACAAAAGAAAATGAAGCCACTAATTAAGTATCTGATAAATTATAATTAGTTGATTAAATCTTGAACTGAAACATAGCTTCACTTTTAAAGCAAACCCTATTTAATTAAAATACTTTGTTTTTAGGTCAATCATCAATATTTTTTATCAAACCTACAAATACACCAACTATTGGCTGTAATGTAATCTAGCATCAAAATTGCTAGCATAATTGGACACCCAGAAAAACATAAGGAAAATCAACATAACTATTATAAAACTTGCAACTTTTCAGACTACATTAGCAGAGGGATGCAGCCTTAGGCTGAATTAGTTGTTTTGAGGTCAGGTCTGGAAGTGGGAGGGAAACTGTGTCATAATGTGATACCTTTTTTTTTCCCCTCCATCATTAATCCTCTCTGTATCTCTTACCTATGAAGAAAAAGAAAAGATGAAATTGGCAAGGACTCAATCACTCAAGAGCATGGAAGGAAATTAAAACTACTTGGCAGAAGCACCTCTGATTATGTTGTGCCTCAGGCTTCCATTTCCTCATAGCATCGTCTCAAAAAATCAGAGGGCGTTGGACAAATGAAAATTTGTCTTCTGATTGTACCATACAGCTTGTAGACTATTTGAAAATGAGACTAGAAATCTCTAAAGTATAATAAGTTCCCACTCTTATAAGGATCCTCAGATCCATATACTGAATAGTGTGGTTTGTGACTTCCTAATCTTGTCTTTGCTTTGTAATTAATTTATCTTCTTAACTTCGTTATAAAATTACTGAAGTGTTTGGCAGTAAATTACTCTCAAATTGAAGTTACCCTCTTCCCTACTTAAACCTGTTAAAACAAATTCAGAACCACTTTGGTTAACTTTCTTTCCTATATCATCTTTTCTTTTCAGAAGATGATGGAGAAAGAGTTTCTGTGAACTTTTGTAGTTCAATGTTCATTATGTTTCAGTGACAGCTATTAAATGGCTGCTTCTTATGACCTGAAAAATAAAAATGTCTATGCATTATGAAATTGCATTGATACCCATGCTTCCAGATTTGTGTTGTTAGAAAAGACTCAATCCACAATTTATGTATTGTGCATGTTTTTGGTGGAAAACCATGACAGAAAGATTGGAGGCTGATGTTCAGTGTACACTGGTACTCATGACAGATCACTCTAAAACTTTCATGTGTATCATTTTTTTCTGTCTTTTTAGTCTAGAAGATTTATATCTAAAGATTTGCGTTGCTAAGAGAACTTTATCATTATTTCTGCTGCTCAAAAATCACCTCAGTTGGTAAAACATGTTTCAGATGAGAACAGTGTGTTCTTCCATAGTAAGCAAGTGCTGCCATTGGGTGTATCACATTGAACATAGAGTCCGAGATAGAAGAGAAAACTAATGGAATTTGAAACTGAGGATTAGTTTATTCCAATTTCTAGAGGTGGTCCTGTGTTCAGTATTGCTTATGTAGTAGGTACGACATTTTCCTGTTTTATATATATTGATTTCCTGTCTCCAGCTGTGCTAAAGTAATGACTTATACATGAATAATAGAGCTTGGAGGATGAAGCACAAAACTGAACAAATGTTAGACGTTTCATTGCTAAGAGAGCCTGAAAGACTGACCACTGATACAGGTATTTATAATGCCCGGAACGACAAAGAACCAAACTTACAGAGGTGCTGTATCCTTGCCCCTGGGAGAAATATTGCGTGTGGTCCAAGTACATGGCTGTCTGTTGGAACTCACAGTAGTCCCCTGGTGTATGTGAGCAGGGATAAGCATGCTCTCCAGGATTCCATCTTCTGGTTTAAGTGCTGTTAAGAAAAATTTATCTTTTGAAGCCTGAGCTAGAGAGTGTCACAACTACTTAACTACCTAATAATGGTTATGAAAGGTTAGGACATTTAATTAACTGTTGGTTTAACCTGTGGTAGCAAATGAGCAGTTTAATTTTGTAGTTTATTTAGTACTAATATATAATATATAGGTGTGTATGTCTGTCCACATGTTTTAAAAAATCTGTATACAATTGTGATTATGGTTCAAACGCTAATTGTGAAGGGCACTTGTATTCTAGGTCATAGGTTTATTTTGCATTTTCTTTCTATGGGGTCATGGCTTGAAGATTGAAATGAACATAGGATTAAATAGATTTAAGCAGAGTTTAAAAATAATTTGTCAGGCATAGGCAAGATGGAGGGAACCCTCCAGTTTAGGATTGGCTTATGTTTTTCTCCAATACTTATTCTTGTCAGACTGATCTCTAAGCTTAAAATTTTCAGTTAATGCCATGGCTGCTAATGTCAAGGACCTGTAAGTGGATACTGCCCATTATCCCCGCCACCCAGGTCCCCTTCATCTCTGACGGTATCCCCGCCACCCAGGTCCCCTTCATCTCTGACGGTATCTGTGTGCCCCTCCAGCTTTGGCATGCTTTTGCTTCCAACAATCTGTACATTGACTCTTCATTATAAAATGCCACTGGACTATTAGAGCCACATTTCCAATCTAGGCAGAGAACCAGAACTCTCTGGAAGATTGAGATCCTTAACAATAATTGACAAATGTTGGACTATGCAAGCCCAACTCCCTTACTTTAGGTCAAGACAAAGTGTGGTGTAGCCTACACTCCAGATACCCCCAACATTAACTGTCTTCTCTTCAGTCTATCTTCTGCTTCCCCTGAAAATTTATGTGTCTCTCCTAGGACATGTCATTTTTAAATCACTTGTACAGTGTAATCTGTATCTCAGAGTCTGCTTCTGGGAAACTAGACTAAGACTTTGTTTTAAACAAAGATGCACAGACTTCATCTGTTAGCTAGCTCTGTTCCTATTTGTCATTCAGCACTTTCATGAAGATGCTAAAATCACAGGTAATCTACAGGATAAATGCACACTGTGAAATAACTGAATGATCTTGGCAGTTCTAATGTGAAGTATTTCATAGAAACCCCTATGGTTTTCATTGATAAAAGAACAACTTTTGAACATTGCCTGAATGAACCTAACTTCCATCACTAATGTTCTTCTGAGACAGCAATTCTATTGAAAAGCTATCTGTTTTCTGTCTCCTTGATGTGCTACTTTAACTATTTCATGTCCACTCCTCTGCAAGTTAAGCTCTAAACTGGGGAGCCAGGATTTAGACAGTTAGGAGCCATGGGGGTAGGTCTTCATGGCAGAATAATCCCATCAGAAATCCTCTTGGCTCTGACCAGTGTTCTGGCACTTTTCTATTGTTTCTCCTTTTAAAAGTTCTCTTTTCCTTTTATTTTCTGTACTTTTCTGAAACTAGCTTATCTTTTGGCCTCTCTCTTTTTATTGCCAAGTATTTCAGATCACGTTTTCTTTCCTGTTGTCCACTGTAATTTTAAACAAAGTTTATAATATGTTCCTAGGGACCCAGAAGCAAATATAAACTCTGTTCAAGTTTTTTAAATGCACTGCGTGTACATGTGTCTATGTGTGTGTGCATGCATGCGTTTTTGGAGTAGGATGGATATTGTGTTTAGAAAGAAAGATGTATCACTCATACTAAAAGCCAGAGATGGCAAAAAAAAAATTCTGTTTAACTTTGGTGCCCCTCCCCCATCCTGCTCTCTTTCAGTAACTCATAGAGAAAAGATGAAACTTTTTGTCCACAAAAGATAGAATACGAGTCATTTGTAATTCAGAAGTTGTTTAAGATGCTTTAGGCCAGAATTGAGTCTAGTCCAAAGGTGAAAAGATAAAAAAAAAAAAAAAAAAGGTTTGTCCGAGGAGTGAGGTGATGGAAGGGGAGCCAAAAACATTGGTGTGATCACTGCCAGTGGAGCCAGGGGAGGTAGGGGAAGATGGAGAAAAGCCAGACCATTGGTCACTACACTCCTGCCATCAAGCCACCAGCCCTTCTGTTAAAGGGAGCTAACCAGAGCCCCCATTGCAAAATGAAAAGAAGAATTGGTTTGAGAGATCCCAAGTAGGGCTAGTTGGGAGTAACTAGAAAAGAAGGAAGAACAAGAATGTGCTACACAGCAGCAAGGGGCAAAGGCATTCTGTGATCTGGGGCTATTATTCTCTGTAGCTGTAGATATTGGGAGGGACACTCTAAAGTCATGCAAGAATGCCATTCAGGGTGTCATTTCACAGTCAGCCAGCAGCTTGCCACGCAGGCCATGTTTCAGCCGTTATTGTCCTTTAGCCAGTGTAGGGAATAGAGCATGTTAAGAAAAGAGCCTGTCTGAGAGATCCGCCTTTTCATTTGATTTAGATCAATGAATGGCTTTATGTTCTAGAATGCTTTTCCCTAGTGGAACTTTTGTACTTTGATTGACAGATTCAAACTGCTTTCTACTTAGAAGAAAATGGAATAGGTTTTATTCTTGAAAGGGACCTGTTGCTGGGATTCAAAATCTTAAAATAGAATTCGCCGTTCCTTTTACATCTAAAAGATCTGATTTGAGATCAGCAGTTTGAGCAAACTCCACCTTTACTGCAGATAGATATGTCTTTTTTTTTTTCTCAAAAACAGCAGAAAATTACCCATGGTACAATATTTGTTTTTTACCATGAAGACAAAATTGTGAAAGAGGGAAGAAAATATAAATAGAAGACATAGTGAGAAGAGGGAAATATAGGATACATCAATATATTTCCATCTATGGCAATCATTAACTTGTTTCTCCTGATGTTTGTTTTCTAATTTTAAAAGTAGTATCCTTTTACAGGGATACTAAATTATAATAGATCAATAAGTTATCAAATTGGAATACAAATGGATTACTGAACAATGGTATTATTTAAGAGATGGGCAGAGGAATAGGATCTTGTAATAGAATTCAAAGAAAAGCAGCAAGAGTTTGAAAACCAAGAAATTACTTGAGGGTTTTATTGTCTCAGATAAGTCAATAAAACTACTAATAGTCATAAGTGATAATTATGAGAAATTATGTTCCAGAAACTATACTAATTAAGTCCTTCGCAAATATAATCTCACTTGATATCTCACAGCATACCTATATATCACATATTATTTTAATTATAGTCAGGCCTAAAGAGGTTAATTAACTGTCTCACTACTACTAAGAGTTAATTGATATTTGAAGGAGTATCAGGATTGAGCATCTGGTAAAAAATAAACAGTAGCACTCAAAAGAGCTAAGAATCCAGGTAGTTAGTTGATCTATGATGGGCATTTAAAAAAAAAATGTGATGGACATGTAATGGCCCAAAGAGGCACGAAGGCCATTAATGTGAAATATTTCTAGGCTAGATATTAGAGAAAGAATTACAATGGAAAAAACGAGTATGTTGAAGAAAGTTTAAAAAAGTCTACGGTGAGAAAAAAAATGGAGCAGAACTTGAAGAAGTCTGTGGCCAGACTGAATGATATATTTAATATTTCAGAGGCAGGGAAGTTCCTGGGAAATCAAGGTTTAGGTTATGATCTTAAAACTAGGTTAATATGTACACACTAAATTAATTGCATGTGTGTGTTTTCTCTATATGAGGACAACATAGTAAATATTTATAAGTACCTAATAAGTTAATTTATGTTCATACTGGACTTGATATTGTTGGCTTTTAAAACTAAACATTGCTTATTATAGTATTTAATCATGTAATCAACTTATTAAACATAAATCTGGGTGAATAATGATTTTAGAAAGCTATTAAATTTCTTTCACTTTTTTTTAATTTCCATAATCATTCAGTGACCACCCCTCAAGAAATATTTAAGTACTGTAGGAGTGAATAGACTATTCTCTTTGGGTAGGTGAACATAATATTATAAAATAGTTTTGTTTATTGAGAAGATAAAGGATCACTTGTGAAAAAAGAGAAATTTATAATGTGGAATTTCAGTTTATTACAATTTAATTCAAGGAGATTGTGAAAAAACTAAAGAAACATTTTTCATACATAGTTTTCTATTTTTCTACATTGCCATGTCTAGCATGTGATTTTAAGATGTATACATATTTAAATTTTTAATTTATTTTCTTTAAAGTATAATGGATTTGAGATTCTTTTGAATGAGGTTTTTTTTTTGTCCTCGGTTAGATGGAGAATAACCGTTATAGAGTTTTTGAGATGATGCCTGCACACCATTGCAGCTACATCCCTCCTACTCCTTATTCCTCTCCCACCACTAAGTGAAGAAAAAGGAGGCAAAATAGAAGAAATAATCACTTCCTCTGCTTAGTTAATTCTAATTATTTGAAATTCATGGTAGTATGAGCCATTTTTCAGTGACTCTTCAAGATAAAAATTCAATAGATAAAAGCAATATAATTCATTTTTTCATTATACATTTTTGAAGGATCATTGTAAATATTATTTTATAGACTCTCTTGGCCTTTTTAAATGAAATATTTGATGCCTACAGGTATATGTGTCGTGTGTGTGTGTGTGTATACACACACACATATGTGTGTATATATATAATAGAACATGATATAACGTGAACATCATGAATCTCTTATCCATATTAAGAAATTCACAATTATCTTTAACTTTTAAAATAATTTTTGTTCTTTCTTGCCTCCAGATCAGATATAACCACTATCCAAAATTTTTTATTCAGCATTCCCACTTTTATTTCATTGTTTTAGTGCCTAAGGATATAACCTTAAATAAAGGATGATTTAGTTCTGCTTGTTTTTTAGCATCATAGAAATATCATTATGTGTGTGTGTGTGTGTGTGTGTGTGTGTATGTGTGTGTACATCCATCCTCTGTGGCTTATATTTTACTCAATACCATGTGTCTGAGATTCATCTGTAGTCATACATTTAGCTGTACTCATTTCTTATCATGCTGCATGGCAAATCTATTGTATGAATAGCAATAGAGTATAGGTCTATTTACTATGGATGGATATCTGGATCCAGGTTTTTGCTGTTACTGGACTGCTGTTATTAATACTCTTGCATATGCCTATTTGTGCACAACTGCAAGAGTTTCTCTAGACTCTATTGCCTAGCAATAGACTTGCTGGGTCTTACAGTACTAGGATCTCAACTTCAGTAAATGTTACCGAAAGGCAGTACCAGTTACACCCAGGCAGTACCTGGGCGTATAAGAGTTCTTTTGTTCTACATCTTTACCAATGGTTGGTACTGTTGTACATTTTAAAAAATCTACATCAATTTGTTGGATGAAAAATAGAATCCTAAAGTTATTTTGTGTTTTTAAAAATTTCTCTAATTACTAGTACTGTTGATCATTTTTTCATGTTTATTGTCTATTTATTTTTCCTTTTTTTTTGTGAAATGTCCATTTTTTATTAGGTTATGATTTTTTTCTTGAACTGAATTTTTCATGTTCTTTATATATTAAGGATGTTAATCTTTTGTCAGATTTGTGACTTGTATTTTTGCTCTCTTTACAATGACTTTTGATAAACAAATTGTCCTTAGTTTCATAGTTGTTTTTTTTATCTTAAGTAAAAAAATTTTTCCTACCTTAAGGCCATTAAAATATTCTTATTTCCTAAAAGGTGAAGTTTTGCCTTTCACATTTCGGTATATAATCTACTGGGAATTAGTATTTGTGTATGGCATGAGATATAAATCCAATTTCATTTATTTTCATAAGAGTAAACAAATGTCCCACCTCTTTCATTGATTTGTCATTTCTGTCTCCACCACATGACATCACATCTGCCTCAGGTAAGCTCCCACATCAGGGTCCTTGCACCTGATTTGGCCTCTACCTGAAGTGCCGTACCCTTAGATGGCTACAGGCTCCCTTCCTTACCTCTTTTAGGCTTTTTCTCTAAAGTTACTTTTCAGTGAGACTGTATCTATTTATATTTAAAATTCAACACTTCCCCAAATGTATTTCCCAATCCCTCTTCCTTGCTTTATTTTTCTTCATCACTCTTATGACTTTTTGAATTTGTATATACTTGTTTTATTTATTTTATTCTGTATGTCTCCCACTGTAGCATAAGCCCAATGAAGAGAAAGGTTTTTGTTTTGTTTACTGTTGGAATCCTAGTAGCTAGAAGATGTCTGTATATAATCGACACTCTATATATTGAATGAGTGGATGAATGAGCATATATCGTTTTAAAAATGGGTCTATTCATAAGCTTCAGTACTGTTTAATTGGTTTATTTCTTTTTCTTTTGGTGAGTACTTGTGTTAATCTATAACTTTATAATATGGTTTGATGTCTGATAGGACATGGCCTCTCCATGTTGTCATTCTTTAAAGGTGGTTTGTTTATTATCAGTAATTTCTTCTCCTTTGTCAATTTTAGAATCATCCTATCTATTGCTGTGAAAAACCTCATGGCTATTTGGTTCACAATGCATTGACATCTCTTATTATTTCAGATCTTTCTATTCATTATTATATCTCTCATTTATTTTTAAAATTACCTCTGTAGTTTCTGCACTATTTAATAAATTCTTATCATTTTTACAAACAGTTAAATTCTTCACATATTCTTTCATTAAATCAGAATTACTTATCTTTAAACATAGACAATATATGTTCTAAAAATTAAATTATAAAATACCACGGATTTATGAATAAAGGTAAAATTTTGAAATAAGCTACTAATTGTAAGTCATCAGAAAATTTCCATTTAACTAAGAGATGAAAATCTAAGAAGAACCTAATTAAAACTACTGAGATGTCTTAAGGAGAAAATCACTTTATTCTTAACTTGTGTCTTTTCTCCCACTGTGAAGCCTTATATGAACCCTTCCCAATGAAATTCATTAGTTTCTTCCTTGTGTTTTTAACTATGACCCTGTTTGACAGCAATTATCACAATATAGTCTTGTGCAATAATTATCTTTACATATATTTATCTTCCTTACTGGACTTTACATTCATTGAGACCAGGGACTTTATCTTGTCTTTGTGACACCAGGCTCGGTTACAGTGCCTACAATCTACAATATAGGCACTATAAGCTTTTAGGCATTAAAATTGAGCATCCAAGGGAGATCATAGAATCTACTCTCTATAAAGTCTTCAAAAATTACACAGAAATTGGCCCATACAATAACTTCTTCCTTTTAGATCCTTTTTCCCTGTAGATACAATTGTTCCATTCTCTCCTATTTCTCCTCCAACTCTCTCCTCTTCAGTTCCATTGTTGTATCTTTACCGTCTGCAATCTCCAGAAAGATCAGTTTCTCCCAGGAATCTCTTTGTAGTCCCCTCTCTTCTAATTTAACTCAAAAATCTATTACATAATATCCATTCCTGTCTTCATTTGCACAAAGAATTATGAAATTTTTAACTTTAACACTGAACACAGCTTTAAACTCTTGAGACTTGTTTCTAATTTCCTACATAACTACTACATATCTTGTATAAAGCCTACCATTAGTACGTAAAATTCAATATGTTCCCAACAATGAACTCATTAATCCCCCTACCCATGCATATACCTACACACATGCTTTTCTGATATTTATCATTCTTCCTTTATTTTTGTGATAGTTAACATTGTCACTATCCATTTAGTTACCCAGATGAAAAGAATCAAGCTTCTGTGGGCCTTATTTCAAAAAAGATAATGCTGACTTAATAGCCTGTCTCCTAAAAATCTCCCTCAATCTCCCAGTTGCTACTGGCTGAATTATGACCTATAGTTTTCAGGTGGACTACTTCAACAACCTCCTGATATGTCTCCCTGACACCAGGTTGATTTTCTCCCTGCAGATTCTTATTTAAATTATTTTTTTAAATGCAAATATTGTTACATGTACTATTGAGCTGAATGTTTTCTTATAGCTTAATATTGCCAAAAAGACAAAAGTCTAATTTAATTACCATAGCACACATGTTATGCACATACCCCAATTTACCTTGTCACTTTCATAGCTTCCATTCATACTGTTCTCCATTCATACCTAAATTTTAAATATTTATCGACATCACATTCTTTAATGCCTTTACATAGGTGGTTTCTGTTGTAACTGTCATGTCCCCTTTTTTATCTAAATAATCCCTACTCATTTAGCCCAAATATGATCATTTATTTGACATCTTCCAGGACATCACCAAACTGAGTAATTGCTTCCTCTCCTCAGCTCCCATAACACGCTGCTCATATTTTTAGTTCAATACTTGCTAATTTGAACTAAAATTTATTTATATGTTTTCTAATCATTATTCTAAATTATTTTCTGGAGCTCAGAACCATTTGTTTTGCATTATTGTATCTGCCCCAGTGGTTAGAATACAGATCCTTTCTCAGACAAAAGTCCACAGAGGTCCAGAAAATGTCTGTCTACTTCACACAGCATCCTTTCTTCTCATCAACACTGAACAAATGCTGTCCTTCTTGCAAGCCTATGTGTTAGGTCTGTTTGTTCAGGTTCTTCCTTAAAATTTTATCAAACTGATCAACTCTCCCAATTTATCTTTAACTCATTGCTTTCAATTTGTTATCATCTTAACTAATCTCTGAACAACCAATAGAGAATATTTTTTAATGACTCTATACTTCAGGCATGATCTTAAGTATGGGAAAACAGCATAAGAGTTATTATTTCTCACACTTACTTGGCTCTCAATATCTGGAGGATAATGGTGTCTGAAAAACCACAGTACGGTTATGGATCCTGAACATGCTTGGTTCTGTTTCAAGTGTTTCCCATATATTATCTTATTTAATCCTCCCAATACTCTTTCCCAAGGTCAAAAAACTAGGAGGTGACCATTCCTGGATGTAAACCCAAGACTGTCCACCATGAGATTTGTATTTCAGGATACCTCATATTTTTAGAACCAGTTTTATCTCTCCATTTTCCAATTTTCAGCTATCCCCTTCACCCCCTTTTGAGCTCTGTATTGTCTTGTTTTTTAATTCCTGTGTGGGTTTATATGATAAAGTGTGAACAGTTACAAGAACTCTTGCCAAGTTGTGTCATGCAGTGCATGGTCTTTTCCTGTTTAATGTTTTGGAATTGTTTGAAATTTAGCTTAGCAGCCTGACACTTGATATGTGATGTGTTTTTCTTAAGTGTTAACATTGCCATCCCAGAAGTACTCAGGCAGCCAGATAATTTTACTAGGCAATTAGCAGAAGTCTTTAGTACTAGTGCATTTTCTTCATTGTGATTGCCTTTTTTATATTTGCTTTTCTTTAGCCAAGGATTTTTACAATATGCAAATTATTATCAAGAAAGATCTAGAGAATTGGTTTAGAAATTTCACTTAAAATGCAAAGTAAACAGCAACAGAGGAAGGATGAAACTGTAGTTTTTAGCTATCATATGTTGTTTTCATAATGAAAAGAAATATACATTCTAAGAAGTGGGAGAAAGCAGCTTTCCCTGTGTTCCCAGATTTCAGAGGACGTGACATGATGATAACTCATGTTCTTGATGTTCTAATATTTTTTAGAAGAGTGAGTACTTAACTGGAATAGTTTATCTAATCAAATGTGAGCAACAATAATCCTTTACCTAAAAACTATAATTTATTGATATCAGTTAGAAAGTATTTTGGACTAGTGTACATTTTTAGTAGACATACTTTTCTTTAGATTTTTTTATTAAAACACGTTTAGCAATAACTTCTAGTTTTCTTTCAAAATGGAATAAAGATCATACAAACATAATTCTTTTTCTCTCAAGATTTCCTTGAAACAAACATAAATAAATATGAAAAAGACACATAGTTGCAAAAGAACAAAGGTGATTTGGGTTGCCAACAGGTAAAGGTTTAAATATCTCTGGAAACCAGAGAAATGGTGGGTGGAAATGCACAGATAACTTAAAGAAAAAAAAGTGGAGAAAAGTATAAAGTCAGAACCTTGAAGAAGGTCTAGAATTAGGGTCTTCAGGTGTAAGGTGAATGAATAAAGCAAAAAGCCTGAGACAGGTGGGGCTGAAAACATGAGGACTGATTGAGAAGAGAAAATTTTGTTTTAACTTAAAATAAAAACACATTATTTATATAGAAACAGAGGCAAAAAGAAATAATAGAAAAGCATGGTTTAATATATGAATTAATTGAAATAGGATAGAATTTCAAGCAATTGATGTATAGTGAGAAAATAGAAGCTACCTTACTCAAAGCAAGAAAAAAAAAATCTCTTGTATGGACCAAGGTTTGCAGCACAAGAACCACAAAAAAAGAAATGGAATCCTGTCATGTTACCTGGTTAGCAGACAAAAATATCGATAAAGTCAAAACAATGATAATTTTATTAGCTTTTAAACACTAGAGTCATCCTTTAACAAAGTCGATAAGAATAGGTTATAGTTAGAGTACACAATATTTCAGTTAGAAAATTTTGAACATCTAAAAGTATAAATGTAGCTGAGAGAATTTAGAAATGGAAATTGAGGGGAGAAAAGATGTAAGAAAACAAAGAACTTAAAGCAAGGAATTTGAGATACTGACTCAAATTAGTGGAACCAAACATAAAAGTACAAACATATTATGTAGTATTATAAAATGACAAGAGAATATTGAAATTAATAAAACTTTGAAAGTTTATATAAATGGGTATGGAAAGAAACAAAGAAAGTGTGATGGTGTCTACATATTAAATTCTCATCTTTATTAGTGTCTAGAGATATAAATATGTTTGCAGTTTCTTTAGAGCAATTATGGCAACTAGAAGAAAAGTAATAATAATAATAAACATTACAAGCATTTATCTCTGGTTTAGGAGGGTTACAGTGAGAGAGTTTTTCTTCTTATCTGAAACTGTTGTACTCTGGTCTGTTACCATGTGTATATTATTTGATAAAAACAAACAAAACTAGAAAATAAATTATAGCACAGTATGCACAAGAGTCCTTATGTGAAAAGACTTGAAATGCATGGGAAATACAAAATGTACTAGGTAGTGTGCCAACTAACAAAATAACCTCTCAAATCAGTATTTTTCAATGTGCTTGCTCGTGGGAATCCATTTGAGATTTGCAGCCCCTTTTGGGCCATGTGAAAAGTGGTTTAAGTGGTTGCAGTTTATATTTTAGTTTATACAATTTACATTGTAGCTTATACAATAAACCACCAAAAGTCTATCGGCACTGTATTTGGGGGTTTTCAAACCCCCAAATTATGTTTTTTTGTGTGTGTTTCTATGTGGCAGGTACCAAAAGTGTTTAAAATACAACCAAAATGTCACTGTACCTTCATGGATAAGAGAGGTTCTTATGTACCAAGTTACCTTTGCCTTTGGTTCAGATGGGTTTGATCTTTAAGATTTCTGGGAGCACCAGATAGCCTCAGTTTCATCCTTTCATGATCTCTATAGTTGAGAATGTCTTGCTGACCACTTGGCCTTTGTTACATCAGATTCAAGCTTCTAACTATAATTCGATTTTACATTAGTTTCTTTAAGTCCTTAAAAACGGTCAGAAAATGAAAAGCAGGCTGAATAGAGAAAGAGAGAGAGAGAGAGAAATGTAATAGTACTTTAAGCACACTTTGAGGATTAAAAATAGCCTGCAACGTAATAAAAGCAAGTCAATTGTTAGAAATACTTTAAAATAGCCCTTGTTTATTTCAAGTTGTTCTGGTGTAGCTTGCCAATTCCCAAGAACCCCAAATTCAGATCCAGTTTTTAAATTGAGTTCAGAAGTTTATTGAGCGCTACACATGTTTGAGAGTCAGTGTGATATGTAGGAATAATACTGGACTTTAATAAACCTTGATTTAAATCTTGGAGCTGTCTGGTAATAAATAGGTTACCATGACAAACAACTAATCCTGGCTGTTCCTCAGTTTCCATTTCTGTAAAACAAGGATAATATCATATCCCTCATAGGATTATTTGCCTAAAAATTATTTATTGGTAGAAAAGAAGACATTGGTTTCCTCTAAACATCTGGTAAAAACATTGTAATCACAGGAAGTTTATTCTAATACCTGGGTTTTAACCAGTACTTCTTAGTCATTCCCCATAGAGCCTTTAAACATTGAACGAATTTTCCTTGTGTTGGGGTTTTGGCCCTGTACCTTGAACAGGCTCCCTGGGCAACTCCCAATGTGCAGCCAGGGTTGAGAATGATTGCCTTAAATATGTGCCAAGCATTTAAGAGACAGATAATTGTTTTTACTTTAAAACATGCAGTTCATTTTGAATATTTACATCAAGGCCCCTAAGCACAATCTGCTTCAGATGACAGTGCAATATGATGACAAAGCAATTTTTCTACAAAATTGAACAAAGTGGCTTCAATGAAGAATTCTATCTTGGACCACTTTCCCTCCTTAAAATGATTGACAGTTGGCCAGAGTGGCTGCTCTTACATATCTAATTACTTTCTTCAACAGTAAAACTTTCTTGAGCATTTTCTGTCCTCAGACACTTGCTTTTCGATGACAAATAAAACTATATCTTTTGCAATTTAGGGAGAAGAGAAGTATAAATAGAGTATTTGAGTGGTGGATAGTGCATGACATAATGCTAGAACGTATAGAGTGTTTTGGGGACTGGCAGAGGGAGCATTTAGTCTGACCTACTGAGAGACTAGAGGGGTTCGATCCTCTTGGAGAAAATAGCATTTCTAAAGATAGACAGGAATTTTCCATGTAATGTTTAAGTCATAGATATTGAAAAATATGAAAGAGCCTTACAAAAGATAAGAAGACAAGAAACCACACTGGATTATACAAGGACTTGCAAGCAGATCTGTATTACAGAAGCAAAATATCAGAGGCAAAGAAGAATGGAAATGAATCTAGAGATGTGGGCCTGGGCTACTTCATGAAAGGCAATGTTTGCCACCATAAAATGTCCCTTGTGTCTTGAATTCCACATCACTGGCTAAGAAAAAGTGGTATATGGGCCACCCACAAGGGAAGGTAGGGGAAATTGTGTAAATCAGTGAAAGAATATTTCAATGCAAGAAGTAGAATATGTCAATAAATTATCAAGTCTAGACCAAACAGAACAAAAGAAATTGAATCATGCCAAATTCCAAGCAGCGAGAATTTTTATGTATGGAATTGGTGGATAAATACTGGCACATAATTTGGTATGTAAATAATATGCATGCATGTGTATATACACACATACAAACATATGTATATGTCTATTTTCATTTTTGAACAAAACAAAAACAAGCAAGGATGTCCTTACATGCTTAATTCCATATACATGTGTTACCTTGGAATTTTCATGCTAGAAGACATATAGATACTGACAGAGTTGGAATTTGTATAAAAAGAACCATTCCACACATCATTATACTTTCTCAAAGGCATTAAATGGTAGTATAAACAAAGAAACAAACAAGCAAAGGAGTAAGAAAAAATAGTACAAGGCAAAACATGTAGCCCCAAATTTATGTTTTTTTCTAATTTAACCAAAATTAGATAATCACTCACATAGCTCATACCAATGTGCCATTGTATAATTTTTCTATAGACTTTATAACTTTGATTTTGTGACAGTTCATAAATAACTCATCTACATTTTTTGCAGGCCCCCTAGTAACGATCTGCACTTTCAATTCTGTTATCCTTATCTCTCTGTATTTCAGTTCCTTGAACTTGAACTTGTTTCTTCTTCCCAGACCCGTAGGGATCACAAAACTCTTTGAGGCTAAAATCGATCATGTTAAGAAGAAGATGGGAAAGGAATAGTCTCAGCGATATATTGTTCAAGCTTTCCCTTTTAGTTTTGACCACTAAGACAAGAAAACTTATTTTAATTTGTATTTTTTCTTTAACTAAGAAATCCTAGAATTAGTGTCTGAGTAAAATTTCACAGCAGCCTCTGTATTTTATATTGTCCATTCCATTTGTTAGGGCTTGAAATGTGTCCCCCCAAAAAAGGTTGGTTGTAGTCCTAAACCCCAATACATCAGAATGAGACATTATTTAGAAATGTGCTTTTTATAGATGTAATCAAGTTAAAATGAATTCAGTAGAGTGGTCCCTAATCCAATAGGACTGGTGTCCTTATAAA
>CM053507.1:132058240-132173497 GCA_028627145.1 Eidolon dupreanum | reverse complement strand
CAAACAAGTCAAGAGGTATCTTCAGATGGTGTGTTGGAGCATTGTGAAGGATGAGTGGGAGCACCAGGCCTATTTGAAGGGGGTCAGTGAAGAATTCTGGAAGAAGAATTGAGTCCCTATTGGACTCCTGAAAAAGTGGGCAGGCATTAGCCAGGGGAAGGTGAATTTGAAAGCATGGGGAAAAGACTTCTCAAAGCAGAGGGAGTGGAATGTGCAAAAAACATGAATATAAAAGGTAAAAGAGAGCTTGGTGCATTGAAAAGCTGGCTGTGGCCTTAATGTATTTATGTGATTTATACACGTTATATTTTCTTACTTGATTTAAATGAGCAGATTAGGGCTTGACCTGATTAAAGAGATTGATGGAAATAAACTTATCTCTGGTTAAATGAATTTGTTGAATGAATTCATGCACGTCCTTTGCTGTTCGACAAAAGCAAAGAAATCATCAGACTTAATGTGTATCCCCAACACACCCCACTCAGAGCTGTCTTTGACTTAGGTGATTGATATTCCTATTAAACTCCCTACCAACACTAATCCCATAGAAAGGAGAATAAAGGCATCATCCCTCATATTCATTTTACTCATGTAAAATTTATTTTACTCTACTGAAGGTTTGCATATGAACTTTTAGATTTTTAAGAAGAGTATGATAAATATTATAACAAAACTCATATTTAATCATAATTTTACAGCTTAATATTTTGTCATTTTCATTTCCAGAAGAAATGAAATGTTATGGGTATAGCTTTAGTTCTCTTTAGCCACTGTCCTAGTCTCATCCTTAGATCCCCAAAAGACAATTATTATGAGTGTGATATACACTCTTCTTTTCATTCTAGTTAGCATATTTTTACATGCAAATATGTACATCCTCAATTAATCGATTTTTTTGATGTGATTTTTAATTTTTATTTTGTCATAATATCATCTACTCGGTGTATATTTCAGTGTGTATTTTAAAATTATGACTTTTTAAACACACTAATGATCACAACTTAAAAATAATTCTTTATTGTTATAAATAGTCAGTTTTATTTTCCCCTATTGTCTCCTAATATTTATTTTACAGTGTGTTAAAATAAGGACCCATGTAAGGCCCATCGTTTGGAATTGATTACTGTATCTCCTAACTATCATATATCATACAGGTTATAAGTCTTTCCCCTATTATGTTCTAGCTATTTATTTGTTCAAAAAAGTATGTCATTTGTTCTATGGTTTCCCAGTTTGGAATTCACTGATTTTATCCATGTAGAAACTTTTAACATGTTCTTTGTCTCTCGATTTCCTGCAAACTAGTAATTACATCTATAGGCTTGATCAGATTCAAGTTTTTTATGTTAAATACATAGATGGCATTGTACTTCAGGAGATACTTGATGTCTGGTTGTCTCTTTTGTTCATTAGAAGTGATTGATGGTTATTGTCTGGATGCATTGTTTCTTTACGAGTTACAAAACGATTCTATCCTAATTTTTTTTCCTGCTTTTTTTTTATTGACCATGAATGTGTGTTTTTGTGGTGTCTGATGTCATATTATAGATATTCTTATGCATTTTGTTTTGTTTGTTTGTCTATGCTGCTAAAGAAATATTTAAGGAATTCCTTGTAACTTCTGTATTGACGTTTCATCTTACAGCTCTTTGGCCATTTATCATTTCTCCTATTGATGGCCATTTAGGTTGTTTCAAAATTTTGGCAAATGCAAACAAAACTGCAAGGAACTCCCTTGTAATGATCTCGTGGTATACATGAGCCAGAGTTTCTCCAGAAGTTGAATATTTAGGTAATATGGTCAATTTATTTTAAATTTTACTAGGTGCTGCTAAATTCTCCTTTACTTTTCTCAAATCCTTGTCAACACTGAATGCTGTCAGATTTTTTTTCCCTACTGTGTAAAAACTGTCTTGTTATTTTAAATTTCATTTTCACAATAACTGACACATTTTATTTTTTTTTGACCTTTCAGATATTTTCTTCTACAAATTGCCTTTTAGTATGTCCTGACCATTTTGCCATTGGTATTTTTATCTTTCACATAGCGATTTCTAGAGCTCCTGTATGTAGCTGGAGTACATAATCCTTGATTTAGATGTTGCAGACATTTTCTCCCCATCTCTTTTTGTTTATACATTTTTCATTTGCTGAAGAAAGAAAATCTAATGCAGTGTTTAAGAGTCAAAGTGGTGGCATCAGATTACCTGAATTCAAATCACAGGTCTGGAAGTACTTAGTGTTGAAACTGTAATCTAGTTAAATTTGTGTCTCTGTGCCTAAATATTCTCATATGTAAAATGGGGGCAAAGAAAATATATCTACCTTGTACCTTCTGCTCAATTTTGCTGTGAATGTAAAACTACTGTAAAATAACATTAATTCAAAGGAAAAAAAATAAATATCTACCTTGTATGGATGCTGTGAAGACCTAAGGAGATATGACATATAGGCCCTACTAAAAGTGATTCACACATTGAAGTGCTTGCTCACCTAAAGTCAGTTATTGCTTCCTTCAAATATAATTTGAGGTTTAACGTAGTTGAACTTATATATCTTTTCCTGAATTTGGATCACATGGCTCTTCTGAGGTATCTTTCTACTCTTTCTAGGTTTTCTGCTTCTGGAAAGGAATGGTGAGGTTTGCTGTTATTGCTGTAAAGTAATAATAGCAAAAGCAGCTGCATTTACTGAGTGCTTTCTATGTGTCAGACACAGTGTTGGAATGTGTATACACTTAGTATAATTTCTTATTCACCAAAAACTCAACAGTGATTATCACTCCATTTTAGAAGGGAGAAAATACAGGTTTAGAAACATTAAAATAAAATAGCAAATAAAAAAGGAAGATTTTAGAGTAGCTCTTAACCAGTTGTTACTTTTTCTATTTTGGGAGAAAGAGGAAGGGTCAGACTTAGTGTCATATATTATAGCTGTAAGAACCTAGAACTGCAGAGTGACAAGTTGGTTCCTTGACCAGTTTTTCATTGGAACACTTCACCTCTCTGGGCTTTAGTGGCCTTTTAAATAGAATGAGAGAGAAAATGTGATCACTGAGATTCTTTCCATCCCTAAGATGCTATGGTTCTCAGAAAAAAAGTTACACCACAAAAGATGATCTGCGCAGTGAAATTTAAAATGACAACCTAAATATGCAGTGACAGAGAATTGACTAAGTAAATTGTGGTACGACCATTTAGTGAGATAGTTTGCCACCATTTAATTGATAACTATAAAAATTGAAGTTAAATGAAAATATTCTTTTGATACATTCTTAAATGGAAAAAAAGAAAAATATTCTATATTATGCTTACAACTATGTAAAATTATGCATTTAAAAGTATAAAGATATACAGCTGTTGTATAATAAAGAATTTGGCTGTCTTCATCCTCTGTCCTTAAGGGGTAACTTCTAAAATCTTGGATATTTCTGAGTGATAAGTGTATCTTTGTTGATCATGCACACCTTCGATCACACCTGAGTTTATGCTAATGAGATGACGTAGGATGGGGGTCAGTCACTAGAAAGATTGACTGTACAATTAGAGGACTGGGCTTTGAACAGATAATGTCAGTCCGACCTCCAGGGAGGGGAAAGGAGCTGGTAACTCAGTTCAGTCATATGGCCAGTTATTCAATTAATCATGCCTATGTAATGAAATCCCAATAAAAACTCCAGACAGCAAGGCTTGAGTGAACTTCTTGGCTGGGAGGGTGCCAGGAAGGTAATGTGTCCTGATTCTGTGGGGGAGAGCACATTGGCAGCTCCATGTCAGGATTCTCCCAGACCTCATCCTATTGGTCTCTCCATTTGGCTTATTCTGATTTGTATCCTTTATAATAAAACTGTAGTCATAATTAGAGTGCTTTCTTGAGTTCCATTAGTCATTCTAGCAAGTTATCAAAACCTCAGGAGTTATGGAGCCCCTGAAGTGGTAGCCAGTTTGTCAGAAGTGCAGATGACTTGGGAACTCCCAAATTAGTGGCTAGATTCTGAAATGAGGACAGTCTTGTTGGGGACTGTGCTTTTCACCTGTGGAGACGACACTAACTCTGGATAGTCAGTGCCAGAATTGCATTGCAGTATTGTAACTACCATTTTAAAAAACTCTCTAGGAATATCTGGTAAAGCTTAACTTATGCATCTCCTACAACCTAGAAACTTAATTTCTAATTATATATCTCAGAGAAATGACTTCTATATCCAACAAAACACATGCTCACGAATATTTATAGTAACTTTAATCATAATAGTTTCAAACTGAAAACAACCCAAATTTCCACCAACTGTAGAGTTGACAAACAATTGTGATATGGTCATGTAGTAGAATACTATACAGCAAAGAATAAGGGACAAAATACTCTAGACACAAATGTTGGATGAAAGAAACTAGATACCCAAGAATATATACTATATAATTACATTTTATAAAGAAAAAAAGCAGGAAAAATAATCTATGCTGATCTCATAATGGTAGTGATCGCTAGAGGGTGTTGACTGGGTAAGAGGAAGACCGGGAGCCTTCTTGATTTTAGAAAGTGTTCTACATCTTTATTGGGATAGTGATAGCATGGGAGTATGCACATGTTTTAAAAAATCAACTAATGATACATTTAAGATGCATGTACTTTTTTATATGTAAGTTATTTATCTATTAAAATACAGAACAAGGACAGAAGTTACAGATTTTTCAAATGGACAAATTCGTTGCAAGAGTGAGATTATTAGGAATGTTTTTATTAGTGTTTTCTAATACATGAATATAAGCAATATAAACACAAATTTTACTAATTCATAGTTGGTGTAATAAATCTACCAGGGTCTCTACTCGGTGCTACTTAACTCTACAGAGTCACAAATATCCAGGACAGTAGATATCACAAAGCTTTATTATAGTGCCTGAGGAAGGCAAAGAGGCAGAATGGGAGGCTGTGGGTATTAGCTGGCTCTGCCGCTTACTATTTGTATTATTTTAGATAAGGGGCAATGAGAGCTTCTCAGTAAATTGTTAGGGTATAAATAATGCTTATAAACAGAAAACCCACTCTAAATGCCCTTCAGTGTATATAACCTTTCGAGTTATTGTTACTGGTCATTGTTACATAGAAATACCAGCTGGAAGAGACAACCTTTATATTTCTGAACTTCTAAACTTCCTGACATTTAAGTTCTTGTTCTCTGATTTTAAAACTGAAATCCACAATAATAATAGGAACAGAGAAAGAGGCGGTCTCCTAGAATAGGAAATGTAAACCCAGGTTAAGCCCTTTCCTGTGAAAATACAACAGGCATCCTTAGAGCAGGTTCAGAACCTTGTGCTGCGGCTGCTCTACCTGAGGCTGTGCCTGGTACACTTATTTACCAATCAATTTAGCAGAATGCCCAGAGGGGAGGTGATGGAAAAGCTGGGTCTGAGATAGAAATGCACAGATCTTTAAGCCTGAAATGAAGAAAAACATATTCATTTGGCTTTAAATAAGGCCATACTGAGTTTGAAATTGAATTTTAGTCTAGAGTTTGGGTAAGCATATCAATAAGTAGTGTATCATTCTTCACTTTTGTTTGTTTTAGGGGATTGAGTATTGTTTTTAGAAAATTTTAGCTTTGAAAATATTCTACTTTAGAAATTAAATAAATGTCTTAAAATATCATGTATATTTTACCATTTCTTTCAGTCATTAATGAGTTTTATGGACCTGATTTTTATGTATTTCATTTTTAGTTTATATGTCTTTTGTGCTGAAGGCTTTACATTTTATTCGTATTTCTATAATGACTTTAATTTTCCAGATTGCGATTTTCTAAACTCCATGCATTAAACCAGGCATGCTAAATTTAAAAACAAAATGACAAAAGATTTGGTTATATTATTTTAGAAATTATTTATTTAAAACATTTTTATTATGGGATGTCTCAGAGAATTTAATATTTTATGATGCACTGTGAATACCTAGGCTGTAAAATCTGGGTTTTCTACAACTTATTTGACCCAAGAGCCCCCATTTTTTCTTGCCTATACACATTGGCATCTCTTAAAACTGATTTTGTAGAAAAAAAAAGTCTTAATGATAATATACATACATACAATAAGGTGTGATTGTTTTGACAAATCAGACCTATTTGTTCATGGGGAAAAATCCACATGTATGGCTTTCTCTTTGAACAAAATGTTTGATTATAATGGTAAATAATGGTATGTTTAGACAAAAATGATCAAAGTGGTTATGTGTCCCCTGAGTTGATAGTAGATGCTACTTTTAGTTACATACCATGTGGATTCATTTAATTGACTATCTAACAACAGAACTGGTTATTATGTAGATATTGCCCTTTCATAATTCCTTGTTGTAAATAGTTTTATGTATATTTATAGATGTATATATTAGAGAGGTGAATGCGATTTATGTTAAGTGATAAAGGCATTAGACATCATTTTTCGTACTATATTTCTAAAATGATAAAAGATAAATGGAATATTTTTTGTTGGTGTAACTTTTGTTTTTAAAATATAATTCAGTTGTGTTTTTTTTGCTAAGTATACTGGGAAATAAAATTGTCTCCGAAGACAAATATACAACTTTGCATTGTGAAATTTGATTTATTAGTCACAGTGATCAAAACATCATTCAATTCAAACAAAAGAATTAAATCTAGAGAATATGTCACATTTGCATGGGGTCTAATTCCAAAATACCTCCTACACAAATTTGGATTGAATGTGGTCATTGCTTTCTCAGTGTTATTGAAAGACCAAAATAATATACTGCTCACTAATATATGATAAATTCTCAGCACCACATTTCAGAAAGCATCTTTAATATAAATGTGTTGTTCATTTTTATTTCATTGTATTATTGTAAAGGTACTTCAATATTTCTAAATGGGTTATTAACATAATTTACCTAATCCCCTGATAGAAATGGGCCCCATTTATGCACAGAACAGATGCAATATAACATGACAAGACAAGTACTTCTAAGTTTGTGACCTCTTTCTGCTTTTAATTTTCTTTAGCTCTTGGCTTAAAGGGAAATTATTCCCCAGTGTTCTCTATAACTGTTGTCATAGAAGCATTATGATGGCATGTTTAAAGTAGTTTAAGAGTGATCCTGGGAAGCAGAATGAAGGCTTTTGAAACAGCCCAGATTCACATATTTATATGGCCTTTTCAAGCTCTGAGCATTATCTATTTTGGATCTGAAGAAATAGGGGAAGTTGGGGGGATGAAGGGAAGAAGAGAGAGGGAGGGAGAGAGAAGAATCCAATACCATGCCCTGTGGCATTTCAAACTACTCTCTGGTAGTATATCCAACCTAAGGAAAAAAGATTCTAATTTTAATTTGATTTCAATGTTCAAATTAAGATGCTGAACTGAATTTAAGAATAAGCTTTAGATTGTATATTAAGACTTGAAAAGATTATAGAATTTACTGGAAATAATTCAAATGTTCATCAGCTGACAAATGGGTAAACATACTTTTGTATCCATACAAAGGAATACTACTCAGCAATAAAAACGTATAAGCTATTGATATAGGCAATAACATGGTTGACTCTTAGAAACTTTATGCTGCATGATAGATGGCAGACAAAAAGACCACATACTGTATGATTCCTTTTATATGAACTTTGAGAAAATGCAAAAATATAGTGACAGAAAGCAGATCACTGGTTTCAAAGACTGGGGGTGGGACACAGGTATTGATCACAGAAGGGCAGGAGGGAACTTTTCCAGGCAATTCAAATGCTCTATTTGATAATTAGTATTACTGTGTATATTTGTCAAATCTCAACCAATTCTACAGTTAACACTGGTGAATGCTATTGTATGTAAATTATACCTAAATAAAACTGGTTTAAAAGGGAATATGGAGAATTCACTAGTAAGAGGGGAGGATAACTTGTTAATACCTGTAAGTGTTCAGAAAAATCTTGGATAGCTGAATTTTATCCAGAATCTGGGCCAGGATTAAAATCAGGAAAAAAATTTAGTGATGATGGAAGAAAAAAATGATTACATGACAACTTCTTTTTGATCTTTGTATCTGTTTAATATATAAACCAACTAGCCTAGTACTTAGCTAATAAAAGACACTTAATAAATGCTGAGTGCTATTATGTTTATTGTTGTTATAGCTGTTATTTAGCACACTACATTAAGAGTTTTCTACATTAATAGCCAACATTTATTGACTTGTTATATGCCCAGCACTGACTGTGCTAAGTAAATTTCATGAATTATCACTTTTAAACCTCACCATAATCTTAAGATACAGAGACAGATATTCAAAGAGGTTTCACAAATATTAAGAAGCAGATCAAAATTTTTATCTAAGAATTGAGAGCCACTGATGTGGACTGTAGGACAGAGCTTGGTGAGGAGACATTAAGCTTTATTAGAGCTGGATTGTTGACATTATGTTTTGGGTGTCAACTTGTCCTGTCCTGAGAAAATGGAATGGAGAGAAATAACTGATACCTGGCCCAAACTCTTCGAACCTCAAATAAGAAGTCTGTAGGGTCACAGTATACTGGATGAGCAATAAGTGATTGTTGAATGGAATTGATAGCTCCATGTATTAGAATTCTTAAAAGCGGAAAGTGTATACTATGTATTATATTCTCAAGGTAGAAAAGATACCAAATAGCATAAAGTTAATGTTGGATAATAGTGCATAATTTACTTTCAGAGCTGATTGTCTGACCAAGTCTATTTTGTAATATATTTGGGGCAATGGTGTAGATACATTTTTGTGCAAGATTGCTAGCATTTGCAATAACTCGAGTTTTGATAAACCTTTAATTATATTTTAGTATTATCAAACTGAGACAATTGTTGATTCTAAATGAGAAAAATAGTACACAGACTCTAATGGATACATTTATTATTTTCCTTATCATAGTAATCTTCAAGCTTATTGTTTCCTATTTTTCAAGAAAGTAGAAATGCCTTTTCTTAGAATAAAAATGTTTTTTATGATGTGAGCAATAGATTGAAGCTGTACAGATTGGCTCTTTAATGAAATAGGCAACATTCCAATGGAACTGACAAGCTTTATTTCTATTTGTTGTATTTTTTTCTCCTTACAGATGGACCCGATTCAGAAAGCTGTAATAAATCATACATTCGGGGTTCCTCTTCCTCATCGAAGAAAGCAAATCATATCATGCAACATTTGCCAGTTGAGATTTAATTCTGATGTAAGTTTATCATTTAGTATACAATAAAAAAAATGTGTTATGCTGTTCTAATCTCACAAAAGAGATTTCTTAAACATTTTTCTCCTATAATGGAGCATGTCAAAATTTAAAGATAACATTTTAACTCCTTAGGTGCTTTAATTTTGGAGTATATTATATTATGTTTGGTTGTTTACTGTAGAAAAATCACACATATCCATTCTTATATACTTGCCATTTATGGTATTTTTTTTGTAGTCTTTTGAGAATGCTAAATTGAGGTAGTATACTTTCTCTTTGGGAAATAGTCAAATTTGCAACCAATAGAGTTTTCAATAAATTACACCACTGATTTAATTCCTAGATCTTACTTCATGGCCAGATTTTGGCTTTGTAAATTCTTTTTGCCTGCTTTGGTGGTGTCCAATTCTGAATCAGCCCTTATGTCCTTAATTATATTTTTGTTAGAGCTCTCAATTTACTGTTCTAAAAATATTAACAATTTTGCAGGGGTCTTACAGATCTCAAAGCACTCAATCCCGTAAAGAATTAAACTTAAGTGGAAAACAGAAAGACACTTGTGGACCTGGCTAGTGCTTTGAAAATTATTCACAGAGAGTTATTCACATCTTTCATACCTTTTCTAAAGATTAGGATGGGCTCTTGATTCATCACAGTGAAGCTAATGTCGGATTGTGGCCAATCTGAAAAATACTGACCGCCCTCCTCCCCCAATCTGCTTTGGTGTGGAGTTGGTCCTGAGAAATACAGAAAAAAGGGGGAATGTTGGCTTGAAAGAAATAGGAATTGAACTCTAGGTAAACAGAGGGCCCCACCCTATCGAAATGATTCCTCTAAGGTGCCATTATTTTGACCTAAATTGACACACAGTGTAGAGATGATCAAACAGATCTGGATTCTAGAGACTGTTAGGCCTTCTAGGATTTACTTTCCCTGGGCAAGTAAATCCTTTAGGTGCTCTGGGTTTGGGGATAGCATATAAGATAATCAGGCACAGGAAATAGATGTATTGGAAATAAAGTGTTTTTTTCTTCTGTGAGAACATTTCATTTTGCATAAAGATTGCTAATATGACATCATACCATCTACTAGTATAACCATTAGGTAATTTCATAATATTCCTTCTGTTGGCTTAAAAAAGAGAAGAGCAGATTGTTTGCATAACACCTGAGTGGTATTTGCTGCTATAAAAAAGAATACACTAAACATACAGCATTTTATTTGAAGAGATGTTTCTTGATGTTTATTTTGTTGTTTGTTTTTTTATACTGAGCTCCTTGATCTGATTTGAATTTTAAGAAATTTATCATAGTTTATTAACAAATAATATTTTCAAGTGATCAATATTATGTAGTAATCTCTTCCAGTCATATAAAAAAAAAGAGTCCGACATGTTGATACATAAATAAGATTTTGAACTCAATACAGTTGACCGTTAACAACACAGGTTTGAACAGCATGGGTCCACTTATATGTGATTTTTTCCAATAAATACAGTAAATATATTTTCTCTTCATTATGATTTTTTTTAATATTTTCTTTTCTGTAGTTTATTTTGTTATAAGATGATAATATGTGATACATCATACAAAATATGTGTTAATCGACTATTTATGTCATTGGTAAGGCTTCCAGTCAACAGGAAGCTCAGTAGTTAAGTATTCAGGGAGTCAAAAGTGAGATATGGAATTTTGACTGCGAGGGGCATCAGTGCCCCTAATCGCTGCATTGTTCAAGAGTTAACTGTAGTTGTAATTTTGATCATTTTTAAACAGTCACCAAACAATCATATGGTTCTCTAATTGTAATTTTAAGTGGCTCCTTTTTTATTCCCTTTCTCCTTAAATTATACTGATATTTCACTTTGGAACTGAATATATAATGATGCGAAGTCTCCCAAGAGCCATGTTGCCAGCTTCTTACATCTAATGGGAGACATTTTAACGTTCCTCCTGCCAACAATTTTACTGTCAGTATTTTCCTCTGTATTAAAACTTCCTGTAAACTGGAAACCAGAAAGAGACTTCAAGCTCATTGAATCCGATCTCCCACTAAATATAAGAAAACCATCTGCCACATCCAGGCTAGCTCTTTTGGTTGATTATCCGCAGTGATGGGTCACTCACCACTTTAAGACAATTTTTCTCTTCTTTTCTTTTCTCTTTTCTTTTCTTTTCTTTTCCCTTTTCTTTTCCCTTTTCTTTTCCCTTTTCTTTTCCTTCCTTCCTTCCTTCCTTCCCTCCTTCCTTCCTTCCTTCCTTCCTCCTTTCTTTCTCTCTCTCTCTCTCTCTCTCTCTCTCTCTCTCTCTCTTCCTTCTTTCTTTCTTTCTTCCTTTCTTTCTTTCTTTCTTTCTTTCTTTTCTTTCTTTCTTTCTTTCTTTCTTTCTTTCTTTCTTTCTTTCTTTCTTTCTTTCTTTCTTTCTTTTTCTTTTTTTGAGTGTTTCTAATCCTGTAGGGTGATATCAAAGTCATGATTAAAGACTTTAGAAATATTGTCAGATATGCTTTTGAAAATACGTATATATTAACATACATAATTATTAGCATTAACAAAAAATATAACAGTATGAAAATCATTTATATACTTCTTTTCTAAAATATAATATTGTTTCCTTGGTAAGAAAGAATTGCAGTTTATTTTGCTAATGAAGTTTCAGGGTGCTGTGGGAATCAGTGCATATTTATTAGGGACAATATCATTGTCACAACTTTGCTTTCAGGTTTGTCTGGCATGTAGTCAAAGGAAAATAGCCAAGGTATTTGGAGAATTTAAACTATTCAGTCTGGGCCATAATTAAACAATTACAGGCATGACCATTCACTGGATGGTTACTATGTTAATCTGCTACTATAACAAATTACCACAAACTTGGTAGCTTGAAAAAACACAAATGTATTATCCTATAGTTCTAGGGATGAGAAGTTAGAAATGGGCCTCAATAGGCTAAAGATCAAGGTGTTGGCAGGGTTATGTTCTCTAGGCTATGTTCCTTGCCATTCTTTTCTAACTTCTAGAGAGGCTGCCCTTTCTTTTTGGCCCATTACTCCTTTCCATCTTCAAAGCCAGCAATGGCTGATCGAGTCCTTCTCCATTTAATTACTGATTCTCACTCTCCTATCTCCCTCTTTCACATTCAAGGACCCTGTAATCACAGTCGACCCACCTGTACAATCCAAGATAATTTCTCTATTTTAAACTCAGCTGATTGGCAATCATCTGCTAACTTAATTCCCCTTTGTCATGTAACATAACTTATTCATAGTTTCCGGGGGTTGGGACTTAAACATCATGCTTCTGCCTACCACGCATTCTCATTTGGATGTTTGATTTAGGTTTGAATTGACTTTCATAACCACCTGAATTTGTCAATAATCACCCAGTACAGTTTTGCAAGTTTATATGAACTGAACATGTGAATTTGCTGCCCTCACATTTTTCCTTATTTTGAACTTGAATGTATATTCACTATGTAGTGCTGATTTTTAAAATTGAAGTTTTTTAAAAATCAGAAGACCCAATTTAATTGAGTTTATAAATGGCATAGCAACATTTTAACTATGACTTGCAAATAAAACATAATTATTGAAAAATTGAAATATAGCAGTGGAAATTATTTTAGAATTTTTATTTAAAAATATTTCTGTAGCATTATTATGTCAATAAGGGAACTAAAGATTTGCTTACTTATTGACTGGTCATATCTATAAATACTAATTTTATATACATATTAATTTATGAAATATTTGAAACTGAATACCAAGATCAATTGGATTTATTATCCATTTATTGATATGTTAGAAAATAATCTCTAAATAAAAAGAAAATATAGATATATATCATGTTAGATCATTTTAATTCCCCACCCCCCAAAAAAACTTTTATAATCTTAATACCACTGCCTCTGCTCTTTTTAGGTAAATTTATCTTTCTGTTGCCATTCTTAAACCTAGAATCCTTCTGGAAAAGTAATACTGTAATTCACTTGTATGCTTGGTTGAATCCTCTATCACACAGCAAAATATTTTAGCCTTATGAACCTTTTTACATTTCAAAACTTCTTCCCCTTCCAATAAAAATAATAGCTTGTAGTTCTTTTCATCTCTGCATCATGAAAATTCAATTTCCTTTTCCTCTAAGCTTTTATTTAGTTTTTTTAACCCTTCATATTATAAACTCAGTAGTTTGGTGGTATGCCATGCTTGTTTCCTATATAGTACATTTTCCATTTTGGGCCCTGCAGATATCTTTATAAATGTCAAATTATATTGCATGTATTTTAAATCAGATTGCCTTCTCCTGGGGTAGGCTTTTCTTTAAAAAAAGAAAAAAACTATTCTCAACATTTATATGAAACACACATGGCGTTATGCAAAAAGCTTCTAGTTAAAGACTGAAAGGTTGTAATTTGCTCAATTATTTTATCAGCTTCTTAAAATAAGCATAAATTGCCATTGACCTTGGCAAGTTAGTAAGTTTGCCTTTGAAAGACAACCTATAGCATAGATGTAAGATTACTAAGTAAGTTAGAGAATAATAACTCAATGACTGTTTATTGAATAGGAAATAAGGTCTCAGGCCCCAAAGAAAGGAATTACAACACTGTAGCATCTAAGAGTTACTATAATTAACCTCCTAACAATAGCATTTCATAATATGTTAGAGACAGAAGAAAACTTGCTAATTGCATACATGGAAACTCAGGTATGGAGAATGTAGGCTGTTTATACAAGGCCAGCTGGCCAGTAGCTGGCTTCTTATAGGAGTGACATTGATGGAGATCTGTGTGTTTTTGACATACAGCCTGTCCCAGAGAGAGGGCCTTGTTGGCTCCTTCCCTTAAGAAACTAACTAGTTGTACTCAAGGCCATTGTGCAAAATCATTCACAGCCCAGCCTGTGCCTCACCCACAATGTCTCACTCAGAAGTCCTCTCATATGGCTTCACTTGTATTCGATCATACAACTCAGTCATACACATGGTGAAAATGTAAGTATGAATGCAAATTACTGAACTAAAATACAGTAGCAATGTGTCCTTTATCACGCAGGCTGTCAGATATGAGTTAGTTCAGGGAACTGTTTGATAAACCAGAAGGAAAGACAACCTTATCAGGAGGTAACATTGTGTAGAGGCCTCAGACCCCTCCAAAGGGGGTTCCTTGGGATCATCATCAGTATAATTGATATGATTTCCAATGGTATTATAGAGTAGAAATCATTATTCTTGCTCTGAATTTTAGAAATCAGAAATATAGTGAAACTAAGCAATATATCTGAATTTAATTCATATCTCTGTCATAACTTCCATACCCAGATGTGGCAATATGATGATGACGATGTGAACAGGCATATTTTTTCCTACCAAATGACCAAACTTGATAATTAAACTTTCTTAACATTGTGTCTTATCACACATCTTTTAAGCATTTAAATCAATATTATTTGTGGGGACTATTAGTTAAGGGAAATATTGCTTAGATAGAGAGAAAAACAAAAACTAACGGCTACGTGTATTAGAGTTAAAAAACTGTTCTTTTACTTCATTCTATTTTTCTTTCTTTTCCACATTTTCTTTATAAGATGCTTAAATTTTATAAAGTAAAAAAGGAATTGCTGCATCTGCTATTATATTATGGTTCTGATACGGCCATGTTTTGTCCCAAATTATAAATTCCATTTCGAAGGCCTTAGTATCAATTTTATAAATATTTCTTGCTTATTTCTGGCAATGTCTGCAGTCTCAAAACATGCCCAGGAGAGTTCATAGATAGTATCATTGTCTCATTCAGATTTTAGCATTTTATTACATATCTTAAGAGAAAGGTTAATAAAAATCTATGCATTGGGGATATGCATCTAACCCCAGACCTAAAAACAGTACCCATGGAAGATGAGTGAAATAGTAGGAAAATTATAAGATCATGAATTAAACTCCTTGTTGTCTAGATCTACCTTCTCTTAATTGGCCACGTGTCCTTGAGCTCTTCATTGAACTTACAGGGTCTATAATCATCTCATTTAAAATAACTAGCCCTTCTCTACAGCCATGTTGTAAGGATTATAAACTACAACATGTAGGCAATTAGGATATAAACTGTATGGTAAATGAACTAAATGGAAAGGTCATTTTTATTTTATGGAGTAGAAATGCAGTTATAGTTGTTGTTTTTTTCTCTGAGTGTTAAATTACTTCTTAAGAAATATAAAGGTTTGAAAATATCTTTTCTATCTTTAAGAAAAGTATTCAAAGGGATCTACTCTATGGAAGGTATCATACTTAGTACATTTTTGTGTTCTTCTGGTAAATCTTTACCTTTTACTTTTTGAAAACTGTAATAACAAATTGTCCCTGGCAAAGCTGCATTTATTAAAAACTCTCAGCCCCTTCAAGTCTACTGCTGCTGCTGCTGCTGCTGCTGCTAAGTCCCAAAGGATGTGAGGGACCCAGTTATAAATTAAATTTCCAGGCAGCTTTGAAACATCTCTTTCATAAGAGAATGTCCTCTATTAGTCTCCAGGACTCATGGAGCTATTAAGAGCTTTGGCCTGGCCTGTGCACCTTGGCCTTCCCACTGGGTGCTTTTCTTCTTCAAAAGCAGTTCCATGACAGAGCTATTTGGCTTCTGTAAAAGACGAAGCATGTCTGGGACCTGATAAGGTTTAGTTGGATTGTCAGGTTACCCTTGTGTGAGGAGCTGGTATGTAGTGTGTGGCGATGGACTGTGAATTGTGGGTGAGTTTGAAACAAGTGCCCGAGATGTTTCTTTTGAAAGGATTATATTTGAGTGTGCATTTGGGCCATATTTCATCCCTCAGCTTCACTACCTTCTATTTCTTAAATGGAACTTTGTCAGGAATTCTCAGAAAAGAAAACTTGAATAGAAAGACCAAGCAGGAAATATTGGGTCTGGCTGCTAGATATTTCAGGAGAAAATGAGCCATTCAAGAGCACAAGAATCTATTTAAGGAGCGTACTTCTTTGGCAGGCTTTTAAAAATAAAACTTTAACATTGAGACATTTTAAGACTCTCTGAATCGGGCTTTGATATTTCAGCTTCATTTGTAGATGGAATGAAGAAAGGGGACTGAGAAAAAAGAAATCTTTATAAAAAAGTCTTTCTCTGGGCTTCTTACCTTTGTAAACAAAGATAAAAAAAATAATAAATCTAATTTTTTTATCAAATTCTCCTAGACATGGAAAAGTTGACCTTGAAAGTCTAGAAAGAGAAAGATAATTTTAGACAAGTAGATACACACATAATCCCTGCTAAACAAAGATATGTTTATATTTCTATGGAGTGCTGTGAGCACCTCAGAGAATTGCTGTATATTAGGATGTAGAGATGTCTAGGAAATCATTCTGTTCATTTTATAGACTGTATAGATGGATAAACCAAAGGCCAAAATATTTAGTTGACTTTTTCAAGGTCTCTAAGCTATTGAAACAGCTGGAAAAACTGGGAACAAAGCTCTTAAGTTCCAGCATAGCACTTTCATTTACTATTTTAAGTGACATCTCCTGAGGGAACTTTATTTTGAAACTTACATTGGCATCTGCTGACAGCTTTCAGCTAAGACAATTGATCACTTAAGTTCTACACACAATACAGAAGTTGGCAAGGTTAATACCAGTAGTACACTCATATCTAGATTGCTAGTAGTACAGATACCTAAAGTATAGAAACACATTTCAAAATCGAGAACCACTGAAAGGGCAATAATATCATAGTAAGAACTGAAGGTAGGAAAAGAGAACCTGTGCTGAGCCTATTTCATCAAATGCCACCTATTAAATGCAAAGGTTTTGAGGAGAGGGTTAAGCATAGGCAAAGCACAGGAAAGAATGTGTTGGGGAAGGTACAACTTGGTGAAGTAAGAGGTATGTTTCCAATTAAATGAACTAAATGTTGTCCATGTGTCCCCAGAAGATGTGGCGAGGGGCTTATTCATGTTAGGAAAGCTCTGTAAGGCTTAGATATCAGTTAATAAATGTTGACTATACAAATGAATGAAATGCTCAAGACAAGAAACATTGTTCTTTATTGCTATAATGAGAAAATGAAGGCAGAAACAGGAATCTGTGAGATGGTCTGACTTTCATCTTCACTAAGGGCATTTAGAATAATTGCTGCATTTTGATAAAAATGGAATTTTAGGTTGCCTTTCTCCTCTGCAAAGCAGGATGTATATATCCTAACCAACTGGCTCCCTAAAGCCTAAAAATGAAAATTCACATGACCTGAAAGGTGAATATAGTAAATAAGTGAAATTAGACTTGAGCACAGCCTAGAAACTTCTGCTTATGATTTTGAAAGCGTGCCACGTAGTGACCTCTGAATTTTTGATTTTTTAAAAAAATAATCAGCATAATTATAAATCCCCAATTTTAACTTTATGATTATACCCTGAAGATTTCAGAGCACAGTAGCAACCTACCTCATCACTTTCTGACTAATGAAGCCTTTATTTGCCATGGAATAAAATCTTTGATATAACCCAGTTGCCCAGAAATTGCTTGACATACATCTCTAATATAAATGCCATCTATTATTTTATATGTCTTTTTAAAACTATATTCATTTCTCAAAGTATTACTTAGCATTGACAATACTTGTAGAAACTGAACAGAAACTGGATTAATGATCACCAATAGCTGAAGATCTCAAAAATAAAATTTTTCCATTCCTTTCTATTCATTGTAAGTCACTGTCTATCAAGCCCCTTGCTCTTTTTGTTCTATTTTATTCTGGTCTATTTCAGCACTTAATAAATTATCAGTTTCACCATAGTCCTGGAAACTAGGACAATAGAGGGATTTGTTCCTGGCCAGATGAGCAAAGGAATTGGAGAAAAAAGTAATTCGTATTAGTTTGTTCTTGAGTCATTTTGGTTTTCATGGTCCCTTATACTCTGCCTTTCTTAAGAGCTGCTATTTGGTATTCTCTTCTGCTGAGTCCTAGTCTCTGTGTTAATTTACTGGAGTAATTGTGATGAAATACAAATACATTAACCTTTCTCAGGTGTCCATATGGCCAAAGATCTCTATATAGGTGAAATAAACCTACACACTCATTTTACCTTCTTCACACTCAAATTTTCTTATGACGACTAGGTTTGGAGTGGCTTTTTTTTTTTTCTATTGTGAGCTAAAGGCGAATGAAATGCATGCTGTAAATTGCATACTACATTTGGATCATGTTGCTGGAATTTCTTTTGTGACCTTAGAACCGGAACTTGAAACGATAGATGCATTCCTTCATATTCTATGATTCTCTCCATAATCTAGTGACTGTTTTAGAACACCATACTGACACCCAAGATTCTGGGCCAAATTCACCTTTTTCAAGCCTGACAAAACCATTTTATTTTATTTTATTTTATTTTATTTTATTTTATTTATTTTTACACCTACAGCACCAGGTCTTCCTAGGTGGTCTCCCATCCAAGTACTAACCAGGCCCAACCCTGCTTAACTTCCGAGATCAGATGGGATCAGGTGTGTTCAGGGTGGCATTGGCCATAGACTGACAAAACCCATTTTAAATGCAAAGTAATGCCTCTGGGATCTGTTGTCTCAGTCCAAATCTGTGCTTTGATGTAAATTGAATCAGATAGTGGTAAAGGTTGCAGTCATTGGGGAACTCATTCCATGTGAGGAGGGAGCTGAGGAGGGCAAATGGAGGCATGGGATGCTGTGAGGGTTTAATTTTCTCTGTCCATATATGATTTTCAGTGATACTTTCAGAAGTAGAAAGAGAACTTTTTTAAGAATTGCCCACATAATTGCAGTTCACTTTTTATTAGGAGCTTTTAAATTTCTTACGTAGAAAACCTGTGGAAATTGATGTATAGCAAATTTATTCTTATCAGGTTTATTGGACTATAAGGTCTGTCTGTACAACTTTAAAGCTTCTCTTAGATTCCCTTATAAATAAGGTTTCAGAAGGTAGTCTCTGAACAGGCTTTATCCATTTCCCAAGCAGAGCTTATTTTCTCTGCATCAGTGAACTTGTCATGATAATCAACTTTTTTGTCCCAACCATCAATCACTCTTGATTACAGCTGGGTAGAAGTTCTGTACTGTTGATCAGCTCATCAGTGCACATAATATTACACCTGGAGGCCAGTAGAAATCATCCCTCGATGGGAAAAGTGTTTTCCTTCAAGGCTTTTGTCAATGGTTTTATCATTTACATTTGGGTCTCATTGAGTTGTCATGTCTGTCTTTGACTCTATCTGCTGCTCTCTCATATAAAATATTCTCTTGAAATAGCTTTCAAAGTCTGGTTGATAATTTGTACTTTATTGTTATTATTATCGTGCTTTTGCCTTCTTATTGCAAAAAAAGTAGCTTATGATCTATTGTTTCCTTATTTTCGTATTAACATTTTCCCATTCTTAATATAGTTATTGTAGAAATTAAAATCACATGAATTATAATTCAATGAATATTCAGTACTTCTGTAAGAAACAGTTTAGCATATGTTTTACTCTAATGTTTGCAAGTCTAATTTTGTTGATTTTTAATGGTTTCCTAAGTTAGGCTTTTTGTTTTATGTTTTTACTTGGTCTAGGGAATATTTATCTTTAATTTTCATCTTATTTTAAGTAACACTAACTAGCTGTCTTCATGGTTTAAAAAGAGAAGTAAATGTTTTAAAATCATTTGCTCAGTCAGCATTACTCTCAGCTGTGTCTGTAATATAGGTTATATGCAGTAAGTGTTTCTTATTTCTCTAAGCCAACTCTCATATTTCTTAAAATAGTAGCATTTTCAGAGCAGTACTAGAGTAATGATAGAGCATTATCATGGTAAAATATTTATTGATTTCATAAAGTTCTTATAATAAATATTTGATTAAATAAACATTTAATATGTCTTTGTGTATTACACAAAGACACTCTTTTTCTCTTGTATTTTGTGATAGTTTTATGACTTCTTAAAATCTGGAGTAATAATTTAGAGACATATAAAAGGTATTTTAACATTTAAAGTACAAAGTATAAGGAAAACCGAATAGAACATGGATTTGATTAGAAATCATGCGTCATTATTAAAAGGATTAATTTGAGAAACCTAAAATTTCTTCTATGGCTGGACTTCCTGTGATCATGATATATTTTGATTTTTGATTTTTGATTTTTATTATTTTTATTTTTATTTATTTTTAAAATAAATGTATTTATTTTTTATTGTGACATTGGTTAATGAAATTCGGTAAGTTTCAGCTGTACATATTAACAGTAAGGCATATTTACATTGTATGTTCACCTCCCATAGTTAGATTTCTTTCTGTTACCGCATATTTGACCCCTTTTACCCCATCTACCTCCTCCCTCCCCCTTTTCCCCTACCCTCTGGTAACCACTAGTCTATTGTCCATGTCCATGGGTCTGTTTGCCCAGTTTGTTTGTTGCTTTTAGGTTTATATCCCACATATAAGGGATATCATGTGATTTTCAACTTTTTCTGTCTGGCTAATTTTGCTTAGCATGATTATCTCGAGGTCCAACCATGTTGTTAACAAATGGCAGTATTTCATCTTTTCTTATGGCTGAGTAATATTCCATTATATATATGTACCATACCTTCTTTAGATATATTTTTATTTTTGAGTGAAATAGGACAGCAAAAAGAGATTGCTGTTTTCATTTGATATCAATATTAAGATATTATTAGTTCTTGCTTTAATCTGTTTAAAAAGAAAAAACAAGGGTAAATAGCATCACTTGATGAGGAAGTGATCCACATAGAAACAAATCACACAATGAAGAATGGGATTGGGTTTTGAAAAGCTGAGCTAGGAGTTCAAACTGGTTCATGGTATATCTATGGTCATGAATCTTCCCAGGATAGGAGTTGATCAATTTTATCAAAGGTACTTTGTCATTATGAAGGTTTAGTAATTAATGTGAATATTTTGCAGAACCCACTCTTGTCTTTTTTTATTAGCAGTCAGTAAACTGGATCTTGTCATGGAGAATAGGTCAAAATAGTTGATCTCTTTTTAGACCAAAGAGGCTAGTCAAATGGTTTGTCACAAGGAACTTATCATCTTAGCCTGCTGAATGCTTTTTATTTTTTTAAACAGTAGTCACAGTGTATGACCTAATGCTTAACCTTGAAAATCAGTCTAAACAGCCATGTTTGTATATTCATAAAACATACAGATTGGCTAAAATTTTATTACCATTTATTGGAGACCGATAAGAAATGACAGATCTTTATTTTAAATAAATAATTTAAGAAAGAGTTTTCTCTGTCTTTGTTTCTGTCTTTGTCCCTCTCTCTCTCTCCCTTGCTCGCTCTCTCTCCAGTTTTTCCACTGTGGGAATGTTTAGTTATATTGTAATTCTGTTAGCACTTCACATGCTGGTAGAAAATTTTGATGCAGATTTTAGGAAGTGATACATTTGTGGTGCAATCAGATTACTAAAATTTTGACCATATCATCTCTAATTTGTTGCTAATTTTTAAATTGAAAAAAATGCTAAAATTAAAACCACAGTGGAAACAGAGATTCTATTAAAGATATTTCATGTACAGAATCCAGTTTCTTTTTTTAAACAAACTCCTAGGCCAGTGAAGAATATTGAAAGAGGGGAAGTTAACAAACCCCCATCTCACGAAGAGATGTATTCTCTATAAAAGGTTTTCATTTCTAGTCCACATAAGAATGGTTTTAGTATTTGGAGGTAGAAGAAAGGAATATATAAATTTCAAGATGGCATCCATGTTTATATCTGCAGCTGAAATCACTTTCTCAACTTTATACTCAAATATCAAGTACTCACTCAGTATCTTCACTTGGTTAGCTAACAGATACCTCAAATCTAAAATGTTCAAAACTGAAAGCCATGACCTACTCCCTCAAACCTGCTCTATAGACAGCATTTCTCTGATAATGGCTACTCCATCTTTCTGGTTCATCTTCCTTCTCACAACCTATGTTTAATACTATGCAAATCCTGTTAGTTCTACCTCCAAAACATATCCAGGATCTGACCACTTTTCACCATCTTCATGTTAACCACTCTGGTTCAAGCCATCATCTCTCATGTAGATTTTTATAAACATCCCTCCTAATCATTCTCCCTGTTTCTACTCATCATTTTAGAAATGTAAGTTTAGAAATGTAAGTTGGCTTATGTTTTAAACCTTCCAATGGTGGCGTGTTTCACTTAGATTGACAGGCAAAATCCTTAGAATGGCTACACAGCCTCATGAAATGTGACCGCCCGATGCCTTTCTGGCCTCATATTCTTCTACCTCTCTTTTTTTCTATCCTCACGTACTCCTCTGCAGCCACAGTGGCCTCCTTCGCAGGGCTGGGACTGGGATGAGGCAAGTGAGGCACTTGGATGCAAAATTTAGGGTTGCTGAAAAACTCAGTAATTAAGACAGATAATAAATGCAATATTAAAAAGATAAAATTGACAAACTGACTCATAGGCTGGCTGCCTATTTTTATAGATAAATTTTATAAAATTTATAAAAGTTGAGCTAGGAGTTCAAAATGAGCCAGGCGAGTGAGACAGAGATGTACAAGTACTGGGTCAGATCCTGTGTTATTTAGAATTTTGATGTTTTGTTCACTATGGATTTTGTTTATTGCTTTAACTTCAATTTTTTAAAAATATTGAGTTAAAATATTATTCTTCTTGATTACTAAGTCTTTTAATATTCACTTAATTTTTTCTCCCAAGGTAAGTAATTCACTTACCTCAACCTAGTGCCAGCTCTGCCCTTACTATATCTTGAATACACCAGGCTCACTCCTACCCTTAGTTAGGCCTTTGCATAGACTCTCCTCTCTGACTGGTTATTCTTCCTCAGATTTGTACATGATATGATTCCTTTAAGCTTTACCTAAATGGTACCACATCATAATGCTTACTATATCCACTGTATTTAGAATTTTAATTTGTCTTCCCTACCCTTCTTACCTGATGGCTTTTCTCCTAAGAATAATTACCTGCTAAAATACTAAATAATTTACTTATTTATTATATTTATTAACTACTGCCAATTAGTATGTAAGCTCTATTGGATCAAAGATTTTTGCCTATTTGGTTCATTGTTTTATCCAAGTAGTTAGAGCAGTGCTTAATATATAGTGCTTAGTAAATATTTATTGAGTACACATGTTGATGACTAAATGTATATCATGATGTTAACCAGTTATATATATCCAAGCTTTATTTCACACAATCTTTATAATATTTCAGCCCTCTCCCAATTTGTCTACCTCCTCTTTTCTACTCACACATAAAAGTCCATACCCTATGACATGAAATGGAGACCTTCTTAGGAAAGATGGAACTAGCTGCCTTTCCCCCTGTTCATGCTCGGTGAATGAGTACTGTCCTTCCCCCTGTAAACTTACTGTATTTCCTGACATCATAGTATTTGGTCTGTCCATGGATATTAGATAGTTTCACAGTGGATGTGGGCTTTTCTTGGTATCTTAACACCAAACACATTGTTAGGCTCCTCTATCTGTACTGTGTTAGCAAATAAGATAAATATCCAATTATGCAGATTCTCACATGTCAACTTGAGCAGTAGTAAATGAAATAGAAGTGTACTGTATTTTCAGAAAAGTTGCCACTGTTCGATCACCAATAATATTTAAGGTGATCAAGGGATTTGACAATGCCTAATCTTGGAGAACATGGGGAAATATTTGTTAACCATAATAGATTGAGCTCCAGCTCCAACTCCATCTCTAGCTCCAGTTCCAGCTCCAGCTCCAGCTCCCTGTTGTGATTGTGCGGAACTCACAATATTTTCCTAATCATTTCTGAAGCCCCCACTTTCTCTACCCACAGACTAAAATAGATAGCTGTGTATCTAAGAAAACTAGAGGTGAAAATAATGGGATAGGGTCAGAGAAATGCAGGACCACAAACAGCAATGATTAGTGGATCGATTTGGTTTTTCCTTTGTGTATGTTGGTTCATGTGAAACAGTGAGCACATGTGAGAGTGACTAGTTAGAGGCATATTGTGGATAAAGAGAGTTTCTAGTCTAATTATCAAAGTTAGCTACAAGTATTTCTCTGTTGCATGCAAAGCCAAGCTGAAAGAACAAAAAAAAAAAATTAAAGTGGATATATTTTTCCCTTTCCAATTCTTTACTCATTATAGCAATTTTTCATTATTCTTTTTCTAAGAATTCTTTGAATTGATTTGCAGTTCCACAAGACTCATTCTCCATGCCTAACAAAACAGGAACAGATAGAGACGTACTCTTTTTCTATTGCATTAACTCTGACAGTTGCCAAGGGATGAGATCTTCATAGATATTATACAAGCTTAGGTTTCTTAAGTAACTCAATGGAATGATAAGAAACTTCCTAATAATCAGGACAGACTATTTTCTAAGATTTTGTTCAGCTAAAGAGATGAGGATCAAAACTGTGGAATGATTTAGTAAACACTTCATATATTAGGTATTCTAGAAGGTCACTGTTAGCTGGCAGTTATATGAATAAAAAGAAAAAAAGACTGCCTATTTTAACTGATAAATAATAGCTAGAGTAACAGCATTCTTTAGAGACCGGTGCAAACATTTCTATTTTCTTGACATCACAAAGCATTCTAGGCAAATTGTTTCCTCCCAGTTGCCTTGTCCTTTAAATGATTTAGCCTAAAGAAGTAGAGTTATAGATACTAAGAAGACATTATCTGAAATTAGTCTATACATCTGTCTTCTGGTCTCAATTTTACTTATGTGGAAAAGAGAATTGAGACAGATTTTAAACACCTGGACCTTCTTTCCATGTGACTGCAATCCTCCCTATAGGGGCAATTGCTCAAAAGAGAACAAATGGCACCTAAGTCTTTCTTCTTCTGTAATACTAGAGGGCATCAGGAGTGTCTTTCGTGAACCAGTACTTCAAAAGCCATCCATCACTACAACAGTTTTCCCATAGATTAAGGACTAGATTTGCATTCTAAATTAGTTCTTCCAACAGCTGCTGTAAGATAACTTGGCTGTAAGTTAAGAGTTTGTGTTTGATCATCTGCCAGTGAAGATCATAAAATTCAACTTGGCAACAGAATTTAGGAAAAGAGGTCTCCTCAGCCCAGCTGTGCTTATCTGAGTGAGCAGCATGTGTAAAAGCACTACTCCAGCTCTCTTCTTCTCTGGTCAGCATGTGAATGATTTGCTGTTGAGTAAGTTGAGTTTAGTTCCAGTTTCTTTGTGTCAGAGAGCTGAACCACCTTTTGTTCGATATTGGAGAGTGGAGGATGGAAGATTATATTAAGCCCGCTTTAGTAAACATTTTAGAGCGTGATTGGAACAATCTGTTCAAATCTTTGGATAATCCCTTTCTAAATGACTAAGACCATTGTTGCGGGTTTGCACCTAATCCGCAATGCAAGTTCAGATGAGAAAGGAGTTATTTTCCAGATTACCATTTGTTCCAGCTCTTGATATGGAAAGACTTGTATCAGGCTAATCCTGTGTCAGTGCTTATTAGTGGTGTGAGATTAAGATTTTTACCTTCTATGAATCTCAGATTCTGCGTTGTTCGGTAAAGATGGTAACACTAACACAAATCAGATGTCTGTGAGGATTAAAGAGGATATTGTAAGCAAAGCAGTAGATTTATAGTAGGTATTTAGAGTCAATTTTCTTTCCTTTTTATATTCAATATTGGCATATAAATAGTAATTTTTTTCATACTCAGTATCTTTCAAAAATCACAAGTTACGTGTGTGTGGCAGGAATTGCTAGATGTCCAATACTCCTCCCATCTTTCTCAATTAGATAATTAAGTGTTAATTTGGCACCACCAGTGTATTCTGTCCTTTTGGACAATTCTTCCTTTCACTGATGCTTTGAACATACATAGTCATTAAGTTATTTTTTAATAAATTAATAATATAAATTAATTCTGAGAGCAATTTATAGATTGACTCAGTAACTGACAGGTTGATTCTGGGTTCTCTCTCTTGCTTTCTAATTCAAAGCCACAAAATCTTGGGTAATAAATGTAGGTTTGACTTAACATTTTTCAAAAATGGTATCCAGTGAGTTGCGGCATAGGCCTCAGACAGTTGGCATTTGGCGTCATATAGATGGATAATAAATACACAGCTGTAGTTATAAATAAATTTATATACCATTGACAAACTCACAAAAGGTTTACTGCTATACGATTAGTAGAGGATGAGTGGAGTTCAAATGCTTAGGGCACCTAAATGTTTCTCAAAAAGAACTGGCCTTTATTCTCAAATACGAGACCATTAGCATGGGCAAAAAAAAGAAAAGAAAAAAAAAACCACGTATTTTCCAACTGATAAGCAGTCGCATGGTACTTGTGGTTTTTTAAGTGGGGAAAAGTTTCTTGTGTCAGCAATTCATGCGACAGGCCAATGATGAAGTGACTTCCTGTGCTCATGTTAAATGGTGAAGTGCTTATTTGCCAGTCCATTGGGAAGATTTAGAGCCGCAGCTTCCTGGGTGAGGGCCACGGGAGATTTGGTAGTACATCAGTAATTCCAGGGACCTGTGATGGCTTGTGGCCTTGTTTGTCACTGTAGCTTTATGCATAACTTATCAATTTATGGCAATGATTATATCCATCTTCACGGAATACAGACTCAGGGTTTGAGTGACAAGATCTTTAACCCTTGAATTTCTGGACCTCTGTGAAGCAGTTGCACAAACTCTAAAAATCAGAGGTTAGTAATATTTTGGAGTGTCAAATATGAATTTTATAGGCTATTTGTCTTATTAAATGCTTTGATTTATGTCCTTATGTGCAGTACCAAGATAGATTCTGGCCATCACAGGCATTCAATAAGCATTGAATGAACTCAATATAAGCTGCGAGGAACATGAAAAGGAAAGTGACCCTGGAAGTTGCTTGATCTATTTCTCTTTGTTATATGTACTTAGAGTATCGTACTGTGGACAACTGACACATAAACTTTGTACAAATACTGCCTGCATTTGTTTCAGATATAGGATATAGATATTTTCATTTTGAAAGTATTTTTCATTATTCATATTGGAACTATAGCCAGAAGAAAGCCAAAATGTTTCATTTTTAAGAATATCTTATAATTTAATTTAATTATCAGAAATCTATATTTAGTTAAATATGATATTGAATAGACTGAATTTTTTGCAACATGTACTATTCATCACTCTGTTCTCCTTCCCACACACATCTTTTCATAAACCCCCTCCCCCACTGCTGATGTACTACAAGGGGCATATGCGATTGCTCATTTTATAGGTAAAAAATGACCAAATGCCAATAATTTAATCTGATTCATACATATGTGCTTATAAATACATTTTGGTCATTATAATGTCAATCCAGTGTGGGAGGAATATACTTCATCTGAAAGCAAATTGTTTTTTTGCTCTTTTTTTTTAAATGGAAATCTTGAAATCAGCTAAAAGCCTTGTAACCTGCCCCAAGATTGTCTGTGTCAAAATAATCAAAGTGTCCTGAGCAATAGTAGATATAATTATCATGTAGTGAGAACTTAATGTTTTTAGATTCACGGGTTCCTTTAATCCTTATGATGCCATGCTCACCAGGGGCAGGAACTGAGTCTGTTTTTCCACCAATACAGCCCTAGTGTCTAGCACAGAGCTTTGTACACAGTATGGATTTTAATATTTGACGCAAGAAAGAACAAACAAACAACCCTGCATTGTTGCATCTACTTTGCCAATGAGAAGCTTCAGCTTTAAAAAGGCAATATAAATTCCCCTTCTCCCAAGTGGTGGAGCTCGGATTGGAACCAGGCCTCTGACCACGAAATCCATGCATTTCATTAAATACAGTGCTTTCCTTCACCGCCTCAAAAGGAAAGATGCATCTTTTGGCAGTTTGAACGGTGATTTTGTTTCCACTTTTTTTTTCAAAGGTCTTGGGAAAAAGTGACACAGAGAAAATTTCTCTGGATTATAGAGAAAATGAGAGAGTGGGAGTTGAAACTGTGATGGTAGTCAAGCCAGCATTTAATTAAAAACAAAAAACACAGAACAAGAAAAAGCACATTATTTATTATCGTACCAAAATTTAAAGGAAAAAATAAATTTTGAATGTCATTTCAAGTAATTTAACAAGAATTAAAATATTCAAGGAGGAAAAGGGAATGTTTCTGAAATAACATATCTTGCTTCCTGTTTTTTTCAAATGTATTATAATAGTGGCATATAACATTTTAACTGAAAGGTACCTATGAGAGCATTCCTTTTATCTATCCTTTTCCTTAAGTCTCTATGGTTCCAAAGTTCTCAGTAACTATCAGGAGAGGAATCAGCTAACATCTGTGGGGCAGAAGACCAAGAAGTTGAGGATCATTTTCCCATCTCCTTCTACTCCTAGCTTACAGCAGAGCAGCACCTCTCTATTCTGTATTTACATACAAGTAAGAATGATTACCTTGCAAAAACTTTTAAGAACATAGCTATGCCTTTAACATAAGGTTGGGAAGATCTAGCCCATTGCTAATAAGGATATCAAATATTAGATGACAATGCATGTTCACAATTTTCTTTACCTCTTCTATCTAGTCATTGATCAGTTCATAATGCCATCCATTAGTCCCTTCGGATGGGAATCAGGGATTTCTTCCTCCCCATCTCCTCTTCTTCATTTCTTATTTAACTGTCCTCTGGGTGTATTACCCCCTCTGGCAAGTCATTCTCTCTGCACTTCCCCAAGAGCTGACGCTCAGTGAGCTCTCCATTGTGTTTTCCTTTAAATGTAACTGCTGTAGGGAAGGGCAACTTTAGGTCTTGCATCCTCTGGGCTCTAGAAGAGGGACTTAGACTTCTCAGCTTTCTTAGAATGAAATACCCATAAAACAAACTCCCCCCCCCCATGATGAGGGTCTGTTTTAGCATACCTCTTATGAGTTATGAAAACACTCTTAACATCTTTTTTTTCCTACCTTACTAACACTACTACTATTTTCTCTTCTCATTAGTGTAATGTAGACCTGATTAGGGGCAGTTAGTTCAGTTTCACAAAGGGGGATGAATCTGAGATTTGGATGCAGAACAAGCTAGCTATTGTAAAAAATCGTTCTATTGTGATAGAGATTAAGTAAATCAAAGACCAGAATGGAGACTCCAAAACTTCTCATTATTATTTAGTTTTTGTCCAAAGAACTGAAATTTTGCTTCTCTAATTTGATCTTCACAAAGTAAAAAATAGCCTTTTCTATAATAATTTCACAAATGAGAAAACTGAGGTTTGGAAAATACTAACTCGCGTAAGGTCCATGATTGGAAGGCTAAAATTTAAACTCAGGATGATTAAATTCAAACTTAATTTTATTCCATCTTACTTAGAATAAGACAATGCCTAATGCTTAGCTCATAGACTTGGCGTTGTGATCTCCTAGATTGTATTAAGATTTGTACAAGAATTTATTCATTTTTTTGCATTTACACACCTATCTCAAGGCAATGTTTCTTATCTCCTTCACTTGAAGATAGAGAAAAATGATTGAATGTTTGCAAAAGGAACTTGAGATCTATAGATGAAATTCATGTAAGAATGAAAAAAAGAATAACGAGATTATCTGTCTCCTGAAAAGATTTTTTATAAAGACATAGGTAAATTATTTTATATTTTTAAGCTTTCTAAGTATGTGATGAGAAAGGACAGCCAGGAGAAATGAAGAAACGTAAAAAGTTACAGATTTAAAGGGTTCCTGAAATAAAAGTAGTACTTATTTTTGAAGTACATGATATTAAAATCTTACGAAGTTTCATCAATCATTTGTACGGTCTCTTTAGGAGGAGCAAGGTCTTTTGATTTATTCTGTCAAAGTCAAATAGGATGTCAGAAACTAAAATTCCATTGCATTGTCTAAGAAGACAGACACTCCCTGGCTTTGATGAAGGACTGAGACAACCCTCCAGTCATGGTTCTGCCTTTGGTTTCAGATAAAGAGAGCATTTGGGGAAACTGGGTATGCCAACCATAATGGCTTACTAAGAAATGACAAGGAATTATATAGAAAGGGTGATTTGGGTCTGTTGAGATCTATGATTCAGCCCCTCTCCTAGATATTTCTTTACTCTAGGCTATCCAAAATAAAACCCAAAGAGGCCCAAAGATATATTGCATTTCCTGTTTCTCTTAAGATCACAGAACATGTAGATTTTCAGAGCACTCTGGTGCATTTAGGCAAAGATTAGCTAAAAAATAAATTTTGAACACTTAAATGTGCCTTTCTGCTCACACACCCTCTCTTCTTTCCCTTGGCTGGGAACTCTGTGTTTTTCTAGATTTAAAGCATAATAAGAAGGTAGATGCATTCATTAGGTTAATGTAACTCTTGTTGTCCTATGAATCAATCAAAAGATGTATCATGGCTCTAATAATAGATATTTAAACTTTGCTTATGTAAAATCCAAAATATGCATTCTTCATCCATTGGCACATCTCTTTCCAGTGATGATTCAGGATTCCAGGCCTTTGCATCTTGTTGGTTTAACATCTTTAATGTGTAGCTTCCAAGTGGCTATGCTTGTTTGCATCAAATAGGTTAAAGGGGAAAGAATCTGGAAAATTATGCTTGGGAAGTTTTAGTAAACCAAGTCTGGATATATTGAAGATCACTTCCACTCACACTCATTGTCTATAACTCAATCACACAGCCACTTAAGTATGAGAGTAGCATAGTCCAACTGTGTGCCAAGAGGAAGAAATAAGTGTCTTCTGTGAGTTCCTGATATTGTACCCCAGAAACTAGTTAGAATATTACAAAAATGTTCTATTTAGTTTCTGTGGTAAAAGATAGTGGGTCATAGAAGAAGATGGGGAATCTGTTTTATCAGAAATATACTTTTTAAAATCTTTTCTCCCCTTCCTGGATCAATTTTTTCTTTTAATTTTGTTAAATATCTGCATTGAAGACAGAAATATTTGAAAAATTCTTCATGGTGTGATAGAAGGATCATGAGCTTTGGAAACAGGAAGACCTAGTTTCAAATCTTTCCTGTATGGCTTACTCCGTATGGACCTTGAGCAAGTTACCTAAACATTATGAACCTCAATTTTCTCATCTGTAAAATGGATATAATAATAACTAATTTTGAGGGAAACTATGAACTTTTCATTAAGCCCCTTGAACAGAACATAGAATATATTAGTTGGGAAATATTTGGTAGCTGTAACGGCAGTTTCTTCTTATCCATGTTTTTCCTTTTCATTGTTTTAGTCACCTGCGGTCAACTGCACTCTAAAAATATTAAAGTGAAAATTTGAGAAGTAAACAATTCATAAATTTTAGTTGCACACTGTTCTGAATAGTCTGATGAAATCTAGCATCATCCTGCTCCATCTCACCTGGGATACCAATCACCTCTTTGTCCAGCATATTCATGCTGTACATGCCACCCACCTGTTAGTCCCTTAGTAGCCTTCTAGGTTATCAGATCAGCTGTCCCGGTATCACAGTGCTTATGTTCTAGTAACCCTTATTTTACTTAACAATGGCCTCAAAGTCATTTATATAACTTTTCTTACAGTATATTGTTGTAATTGTTCTATTTTATCATTAGTTATTATTTGTTAACCTAACTGCGCCTAATTTGTAAATTAAACTTTATCATAGGTATGTATGTATAGGAAAAAACATAGTATATATACAGTTCAGGTAACTCTTATTTTACTTAAAATGGCCCCAAAGCTCAAGAGTAGTGATGCTAGCAATTTAGAAATACCAGAGAAGCCTTAAAGTGCTTCCTTTAAGTGAAAAGGTATATATGTACCGGAAAAAGCATAATATATATAGTGTTCGGTAATACTTGCAGTTTCAGGCATCTTTGGTGGGTCTTGGAACATATCTTATACAGATAAGGGCATACTACTCTACTATCATTATTAGGACAACTCCAAATTCTTTTTTCCTCAACTGAAAATCTATGGAAAGATTATGTACTAGTTATGTTAACACTAAGCTGCTATAACAAATAGACCCCTAACTAGAGAGACTTAGGTAGCATAGGCGTTTATTTCTCTTAAATATCATCTTTCTGTAGTGAGCGTTTCTGGTTGTCAGGCACTATGCTCGATGTGGTTTTGGTGATTTAGCAAATCATGGCCATTGCAAACATTGAGGATACGGAAGATAGAGGGTAGCCAATTTAAAACATTAATCTGTAGAGGAAAGCCTAAAGTTAATATTTCCATGGCTAATTGAGATTCTTTATCTAAAAATTTACTCTCAAAGTAACTAATAAATCTTTTCACTCAATAACCTGTTTAAAACCTCTTATACAAATGCTGCATTTTAAGAAAGGGGAAAATCTCATACTGGAGGTGAAATGATTTATGTTGGATATATGAATAAAGTTAGGAGACTCATTGGGAGTTGTGCCTTTACATTTCTAGCTTGTTGTTTACTGTACCAAGTTACATCCCATCTCCCTCAGAATGGAAATCATCATGAAGATGTGATCCCAAAAATATTCAATCAAATATAGAAATGTGTAGTGTGTATTAATTAGTGAATCAAGTAGTTTAAGTAACAGTGAAGAGTGTGATCTCATTTTTGTATACAAATATATTAATATTCAACAAATAGATATTAAGCACCTACTGTGCACCTACTGACAGAATAAAATCCCTAAAAATCTGAAAGGATTAATACTGGTCGATTTGCGTATTGGTTATTTTATATTATTTCTTCTTTTTATTTCACCTTTCAAAATTTTCTACTTGATGGACTTTACAAAAAAAAAAGTATTTTAAGAAAACTGATTTATGTCTTTAAATATATTAACTGATTTTTCTGCTTTTAGAAATGATAGACTCAAAATGCAGGTCTATTTCCAGATATACACTTATAATGTGGAAACATATATTAGCAAAATAAAACAAGGAAATAAATAGTGCTGAGTTCAGAATGACAGTTTCAAATGAATGAAGTTTTCATCTGGAGGCCACCTGAACTGACAACTCTGTGACCAAGTATTCAGATCTTTTATTCCCTACCTTTCCAAATTCTATTGTTCCAATTAATTGATTAAGCATCAAATTATCCTGTCCTGTATCATCAAACAATGTACCTGTTGCAAAATTCAATGGACGTTTTGTGTTCTCTTTTCACCTGACATGGCAGCAGTAGTCATTTCCCTTCCACAAGCTATTATGTCTCTTGGCTTCCATGATACCAGATTCTCCAGACTTTTATCCTATTTCCATTACTGAATCTTCTTCATCTCCTCTTCTGGCTCCACTTCCTGCAATGCCTATCTATATGTTGGGATGCCCCATAGCATACGCATTGGTGGAAAACATAAATATTTAAATGAACAGATAAATAAATAAATAAATCTAATTTTAACATAAAAGAGTTGCACTAATAATGGGAGTTTCAAGAACTAGGAGCACAATGAGCAGAGGAACCTGTGGAACCCTTTCACTTGGAAGATTGGTTACAGGACTCACCCAGAAAAGGTGAAAACACAACTTTGAATAAACAACCTCAGAGAACAGGGGCTCCACAATTCCTCATTGAAAACTAAACCTTGCAATAACTTCGCAAACTTTGTGCTTGATTTTTCTCTTGCTTTCCATGAAGCTTGAATCACTAAATCATTCTTGTAGTTCTTTTGTTGTTTTTAACACATTAAATTAGCTCATTACAGCTGAATATGTAGTGGAAAATAGCATCTGTTTACACTGTAATAATATAAAAATTACTTACCAGTAACAGAATAAAGAGCAATTTGCAAAAGCTAATCATATTTGTGCACTTGTCTGCAAAAAAGTAAATTGTTAATATATGCCCAAGGGGAGAAGTCTCTTGCTGGCTTGTGCAGTGGAAGCAGTGATATTAACAAGCATCACTTAAATAACTCCTGTATTTAAGATTGGGTCCAAAATATCGAATTTGTCATGAAAATATAGATGTTTATTAATTTTGTTAATTTACTTGACCTTGGTAAATTTAAACAATTTAGAGATTCAAATAATATCATTGAAAATCCTATGGTTAGAAATTTCTTCATATTTACAAAGTCAAAGTTTTAATAATTTTTACTTAGAAAAAACTTTTTGACTTTTTTAGTGTTTAATCATAAATACTATTCAAAAACATGTCAAATGAAGCCCCTGCTTTGATACCATCCCCCAGAAAATGAAATTAAAGGCCTGTTTTAAAAATTGAAAATTATCTTTGAAAATGTTGAAAAAATATAGAATAGATTTTAGTTTTAGTAATCTAAGTTGTAGCTTTTTATTTCTTCACATGTAGAAGCCGAGTACTTAAATTTTATAGTTATTGATACTTTAAAATGTTATACTTATAAAATTTATAAAAATATGATTTATAGAATAAACTCTCCTTTGATCATCACAGAGACAGATGGCATTAGTATTTTTTTTTCCTCCTGTATTTATCAGAGAGAGAGAAAGAAACCTATATGGCATTAATTTTTAAATTCCCTTTTTCTAGATGCCAGGATGAAACCTATTCAACTAAGACAGTCTTACTTCAGACATGTTAATAATATTCATTAAGCACAGCTCTCTTTTATATTTAGTCAGCCCTTGATTATTGCCTCGTTGCTTTTGACCTACCCTTTAATAAGTTTCCCGTAAATGGCTAATTCCATCCACTACAATTTTATCTGAGGGAACAACTGACTATCGGGTTTGGAGGCTGCCTCATTGTAGCATTCTGTAGTCTGACTTTACCAATCCTCATTTTGCTGCTCTAGTGATAGAATTTTTATTTTTATGAAACCAGCCTCTAGAAGCTAAATACTGACATATAATATTCTATATAGCAGAGAGAAATGGGTCCTTTCTTTCTAGTTAACTTACTTTAGTGTGAAGATGAAAAGAGAATGACTCGTTCTCTGGCTGAAATTGAAGATTTTAAACACTTTAAGAAAATACTTTTTAAAAAAAGCTAAGTGATGAAGTATACTTTAGCTCAATGAAGAATTTGGAAATATGTTATCTCATACACTGTCAGTTGGAGTTTTAGATCATTCATTCAAATGTTGCAGCTGATTAAAGATTGTGTTTCAGTGGTTAAACAGGAAAAAAATATTTTATTTGCCTTTCAAATAGCATTTCCCAGTGGCTTTGGTTACCATCTGTTGCTGATAACTCCACAATATAGCTACAGCCTAGAATTCACCTCTAAGCTCCAGACAATATAGCTAATTACAAAGCCCACATTTTACTTAGACCTGTTACAGATACCTCAAACTCAGCATACCCCAGCCCAACCCATGATTTCTCCCCAAACATTTGAACCTCTTTGAATATCAACAATTCTAGGAAATGGAATCTCCAATCATACATTTGCAAGAAGCAGAAACCTGTGAGGCATCTTTAAGACCACCCCTCAAGAGTCTCCATCAGTTCTTGACGTTTTTAACTTACATAATAATCAAATGTGTGTAGTCCTCTCTCTGCTTTCACTGTCTGGACCTCTACAGTAATAATCCAATGCTCTTCTTTTTCCCCATTCTTGCCCTCCCCGTCCTTGTCTAGCCTCTTTGTACCTGCTAGAGTGACCTCATAAAAAAATGCAAGTGTATCTATGTGTCTGTATTTCTTAAAACCTTCGAGAGGCCTTACCTTTGAACAAAGAGTAAAGAACATAATTCTTAACCTAGCCTACGAGGCCCTCTGCAAGAGCTGACTTATGCCCAGTAATACGTTCTGATGCCTGAAGCCTTCGCATTTTGGGATATGAACAAACATAATGTGTCTTCCCACACTTTGTTTAGAACATCAGCATTAATTCATTGGAGCTTATATTGAAATAATTAAACTAAGCGAACCCTCAGATAGAATGATGCTAATACTATGTAAAGCATGGGCCTAATATAGAATGAAATTTTGTGATTTATTGACTACATAAATCAGTCATTTCTTATTAATGAGCTTAGTATCTATGTAACATTTAGTCTTATGTCCTCTACAAGGCAAGCCACTATAAAGTCACATAATAAGGTGGTTTTCCATTGGGTACATGCCCTGTTTTGCCTTCACTATGTGGTTTGGTTGTTCTAGCTTTCAGAGTGTCAGTCTCTTCATCTATAAAATGCCCATGTCATTCTCTCATAGGTCTTCATAAGAGATAGAATATCCATAAAAAGCCTTTAACACAGTATCCTGCACAGATGAACATTTAATAAATGCCTCACATAAATATCCACCGTGTAAAGAAATAGCAGGGTCACCTTACTGCAGTTGTGACACACTCACTCTTCCTGCAAGCATCACCCAGGGAAAAAACCCTCTGGACAAAATTCTACTAAGGACTGCTGAACGATCCTGGGGGATACTGTGCTGTTAGCACCTGATTGTTCACATTTTCTCTAAACATTAAGCTCTTGGGATTATAACTCTTCCTTGCTAACACAATTCTTATATGAAAGTTAACAACAACAATAACAACAGCTTTTTTCTGTCCTTTGAATATTTCCTTAGTCCCTTATTTGAGAAGTTTGGTGATTTCTCCAGTTTTTGCCCATGAAATATCTCACTTCAGACCTCTTTGATCAAAGGGATATTCTGAGGTAGTGTCAAGTCAGCTGATCTTCTCTTCTTTAAGAGCATTTTCTTTTCCTTTGTTCTTAAACCCTCAAAAGCACAGTTCATTCACAGTGTTTGTACATATCCAGGGTTCTAACCTAGACATCAAATTGATTTATACAGATAAACATTTGTATTCTTTTATTTTGACCAAAAAATGGATATTTATTCTCATTATTTGAGTCTTTATTATAACCCAAAAAGCCTTAGGTACTTTGTCATAATTTATCTCATTGAATCAGTTGAAACCTTTGCCAATTTCTCAAATGGTTGGTGTCTTTGTCTTCCTGATTGTCTAGATATTTGTTATATAATATGAAGTTTAACAACCTTTTGCAATAGGACTTGAAAATACTTTTTATATCTTTTCAAACCATTTTACTATGATATTTTTAATAGAGTAAATTTAGTTTATCAGTCTGACTTGTTTTCTATTCTGTCCTCATTACTTCAGTAGCATCTGGCCACAGGTCAATGAGAACTTTGTGAATGAATGAACAGGAAAAGGACTGAAATAAGAGTGGATTCTGCCTGTGAATCTAGGTTCTTGAGGTTATTTGTGGTCTCATTCTCCAGCTTTTCTCTGTGTGCCCAAAGTGCTTCAGAAAACTGTTATGATGCTTAACACTGACAAAACATTTGGCCCAAATAGGAACCATTATTATTTTGTGGACCCAATTGCATATTTTAACAATTGCATATTTTAGAAATGATCTTTGAAAGTTCATTAAGGGAACAATTAAAACAATTCTCAGATTTATGAATTAGAAATTAGAAATGTTACAAACCTACTGAAAGAAGCCCTTCCTTGGTTTATGGAGAAATCGATAATTTAATCATTTTTCCCTAATGGAAGGTACTCTTCTTCAGCAAATACAGGATATGTATTATTATGCAGATTTGCAGGGAGGAAAATGGGTTAATGATGTCATAGTTAATTTCTCTATATTGATTTGAGAGCATTTTGAGAGTTAAAAAATGGTGTTAGAGAAATGGCATTCTTTTGAGTACTAAAAATTTCTAGATGTATATTTAAGATAATTGCCTTTTGTATAAATCTTAAAATGCAGAGTTATCTCTGGAATTACTCATTACATTTCCTAGATTAAAAAAAAACTTGTAAGTTATTCATCAAAATTTTTAAAAAGTGAAACAATCTCCATATTATTCCTTTGCTACATCTGATGCAAAGAGAGCTCCCGTAAACAGCACAATTTGCAGTTGGTGATAAGCTTCTCCCAGAGAAAAAATAATAGTTTGTATTTGTGCCAGATGCTTTTCCAGCATTGAGTACCATAAAAATTCCCTGAAGTGTGTTCAACAGATAAGGCAAAGTGCCAAAGAATGGCAGAGAATTAAGTTGAACCCTGTTCACATATAAAATCCATTGAGACACCATATGCATATGTCCATTTTAAAATCAAAATGTGAAGCTAACTCAAAGTGCATTTCATAGGCACCTATTTAGAGATCCAGACTAGGACCTAGGGACAGAATGACTAGTAACATCAGTTCTTTATCTGTTGACAGATTCACTCTCTATTGGAAGAAGCAGACATTTAACCCTTCTTGTGGCAATGACATAAGTGCTATAATGCTGACATATCTAAGACTACATGGAGAAGGTGACAGGTGATGAATAGAAATCTGTCAGCCAAGTTCAGGTGCTCTAGGCAAAGGAAGCTAGTCATACAAAGACTTGAAAATTATTTCTTCTTGTGCTATAAAAAGGAGGGCTATCCTTCATTTGTCTACATTGCAAGAAATTTTCTTACTAGAGAACAAACATAACTGTGACTGGGTGGCAGAGGGAGTGGGACAGGTAGGTTGTCTGGAGGAGGAAGGTGGGGGTTACTTAAAGGAAGCATGCATGTTATGCCAGGAAATAAAAACATTTTTATCTGTTACTGAAACCAACACCTATGACAGCTTGACCTTCGGACATAATTAGATTCAACATTTTTAAGTGTACCTGAACTTTTAAATGGTAATTGACAATCACACGCTGAGTAAAGTATTAAACTATGGAAATTGCGAAGCCAGATTGAACATTAGTTGAATAGTTAGGCAAAGTGTTTTTTCTGCTTTCTCTCAGTTTCATACAAGAACTCTTTCATCACTACAGTTAAAACTCATTCAAGGTCTCTGGCTTACAAAAAGCTCCCCAAAAATATTGAGCAAACTAAGCCAGAGCCAGGTCTTTGTTTTGGCTCCATTAGACGATGTGTACCAGCTCCAGAGCCCACTGTTAGCTGGTGTCCCCAATCAGGACCCTACCATTAGAAGTCAATGAAATAGCTATTTGGATTCCCAAATAAAACAAAACAAAACAAAACAAAAAACAGAAAACAGGAAGAACCTTTTAAATTAGCTTCTCTCTCTTAAATAAGCACTACTTTATCATTCACATTAGATACCTGAAAACATTAAATACTTATTGTTTCAAAATTGTGACTTTCATAGATAAAGTGAGAAGCTTTTAAAAGATAAATGAGTCCATCGAGATTATTTTTATACAACCACATAACTGACAAGATATTTTCTTTGCCTTTAAAATGTTTATTTAGAATTTTTTTTCAGTTAGTAGTGGTAGTGGATAAAAATCATGTTACTCTTGTGGTATTATCTTTCTTCTTTTCTATTTTTCTGTTCCTGTGACTGTTACTGTTCATTTCTGTATTGAAGAGTACAGGGGACAGGAACACATTTAAAGTAAGGCATCAATCACATGAGCTCAAAGGGAACACTCTTAATTGAATCGTGTTTTTTTTCTTTGGGACTCAGTGCCAGTGAAGTTTCATTTTTATTCATAATGTAGTCATCTGCTTCCATGTTAACTACACAATCACAAGTTAAATTATTAAATAGTCTTTATGGCACATGTAATTGAGGAATAAAAATATCTGTATCACATCATTCCCCCTGATGTGTAAGAGAATTTGAAAGGTGCATGTATTCACAGCAGTAAGGCAAATGTAAAACAATGAACTATTGTACCTTGAAATTTCTTCTTCAGTTATTTTGTTAAGTGGAGTAACAGAAAAGCTCTCTTCTTGGCTTACCAGAGTGGTTTTTATTTGCCTGCTGGCAAGAAGTTTCCCTTAATAAAAAAGCCCTAAGTACATAATGAAAGAACCTGAACATGACTAACAGCAAATCAGTTTCATGCAAACAAAATAGTGAGATACATATTTGTTATATAGTGAAGTTTTAAGAATTGTGACACAGGGTTAAGCTTAGCTTATTTTTTTCATAGAGCTGGGGATACCCCCAGCCCCCACAAAATGGACCATGGCAAAGCATTCAATATAGACGTAAAAATAATGAGGTCAGTGGGTCATGCTGCAACAATAATTAGCTTGGAGAGAAAAGGTAAAAACTGGAAAGAGAAAAATCACAAGGACTTGGAAAGCACTTATATGGAGTTTTAGAATTGTATGGAGGTTTCCCAGGTTGATTTGCTATTTTGCATTGATCCTTCTTGGATAGATGCTCCCCAATTACACATGCATCCTAGTTATTTTTTACTTCTTTTATTACGACTGGTTTTTAAGAAAAGAAATTTTTGATAATTTGGGTGCGAAGGTGTGGTAATACACCTTGCTCACATTTATACATATGTAAATGCTCAGTCTTCAAATGATTCTGCATTAGTCTTAAAAAAATCTAGACTTTGGCTATTTATACAAGAAGGGGTCATCTTTGGAGAAAAGTCACTAATATTTAAGATGAGTGGTTCTGAAATTTTAGTATGCATCAGAATTACCTGGAGAGCTTATAAAACACAGATTGCTGAAGCCCATCTCCATAGTTTCTGATTCCATATGTCTAGGATGGAAGCTGAGAATTTGGATTTCTGACAAGCTGCCTGCTGCTGCTGCTGGTCTGGGACCACACTTTGAGAACTAATGCTTTACATGAATGTTAAATTAAGCTGAGTTGATAGAAAAGAATTAAGGTAAAATAAGGACTTGGAAATATTCTACTGGTGTATACAAAAGTTATATTCAAAATATTTAACAAGCCACTGACCAGATTATTATTATTAGAATACATCTGGTCTTAATCCATATGGCTGAGCCTGTGCACATTGCCTCATCCTTAGACTTGAGTGAGTATATGTAACATTAAAAACAACTGTATTTAGGTAAATCAAACTTTTAAACTTTTTTTCCTCTAGTACTTTTTTAATAGTTCTTAAAATGTAAATCTTCATTTAATGTTTTAGAGTTTGGATACTATATCATGTGTTATTTCATTTTGTCTTTATCTATAAAAAATTAAGCAAAAATTTTTAAGTAAGATAATTCTTAAAAAAATAATAATAATTCCTCTGGCTCAAGTGTTCTCTCCCCTCCCCAAAAGGATGCCAACTTCTTTAATAACTACTCTTTCTTTTCCCGATGTTACATTTTAAAAGGATAATGTTCATTTTGTTTTAATAAATTTAATATGTTATAAAATTACATGATATCACAAACTAACAAAGACCACCTTGTTCCTTTTAAAATCACATGTTTTCATGAAAATTAATCGATTATGGTAACCAGGTATGTATGCATATAATATACTTCCTAGATTTAGAAAAGCATGTTAAAATACCTTTATATAAAAGAGACATAGAGTAAAAGTATACAAGGTATATGATGTTAAGGAATGCAGTGACACATGAATATTAAATATCTAGTGAGTTTCACAGAATAATAGTGATTTAGAAAGAAGCTTCTTACTTAGATAAGTAAAATAAATGTGTGTGCATGTGTGTTTCAAAAGTATGAAACTCTTCTCCCGAATGTTAGCCATTTAACACCTATTTTTATTGACTTTGGAACATTAGTTGTTTTTAAACTGGAAACCATTTTGAAATACTGAAGACAAAATCTGACTGGCTACAGATGCCTAGGATATGAGGATGACATTTAAACTGGCATCATTCTTTTCTCCAGGAATGTGTGTGCGTATTTTTCATGTCAGCACTTGCCTCTGTGATGACACTTGTTAGATTTCTTTGTGTCATGTGCTGTTTCACAGTCTATAGTAGAGATTTTTATTGTACAGTCCCCATATTGCACTTATTATTTAAAAGTAAGTTGTCAAAGCCCTATTTTTATTGTTCTGCTCACTTCTATGTGTACTATGACCATCTGATTCTGTTTTAGTTTTAAAATACAGAATTCTGAAATGGGCCATAATGAAGTACTTCTTTAACCTTGAAATCATTCCCGTGAAAAATAACTGTTTGCTTGTGTCTGATAGTTCCCAGGCTTCTGGGAAAAACTCGATTCAGAGACTGGCTAATAAATAACAGAAAACAACCTTGAAGGGAATGTGATGTGCTACATTATGTCCAGTACCTCTCTACCCAACAGAAAAGCAGATGGGACCCAAAGAGACATCTCTGGCCAACTGCTACTTTTAAAAATCTCGCAGCAGGATTCTTTCTTAGGCTGCAGCTTTGTTTATAGTCACAGAAAGATTAGATGTGGCTAAATAATCTATCTAGTCCAGTGAAGTGCCCAAAATGGATAAGGAGAGCTGACTGAGTTTTCTTTTTTACACAAGAAGCACATCTTTATATAACATACCTGTGTCGAGGTGGACCAAGAGTTATGGGTCATTGTACATCGATAGAAAAATTGCTCCTAGTACAACCCAAGAGCAGTTCAATAAATTCTACAAACATTAAACAAAGGTTGATGACAAAGGAAATTTGTAGCATCCAGGATTATCTCTCTACATTCAGTTTCCAACTCATATGTCCGCTTCCACTTCAACGCACATACCCTGCACCATCATAATTACCTTGATCTCCTCTATTACACTCACCGCCTCCATCATTCCCCTAAATTCTACATGTTTAGTGCTTTCCAGAGCACTTTGGACCTTCATATCATTGAATTATTTTCAAATTTATGGGACTTAGTTGTCTTTATTTTAATCAGATAATTTTTAATTAAGATAATTATTATCAGGGTGTTTTGAGACTATTATTCAATTAACAAGTGAGTATGCATTATCTTATTATTTTGTTCTGTTTTGCTTTTTAATTCATCGGGTGTCTCAATTGGGACATACCAACTATTATTGGTCATTTAATCATCGCCTTCTCCCCACAACTCCCTGAGCCATTTCACTTGTTGGGAGCATCAGCTTAACTGTACCTGTGCAAAGAGTATTTGTGGGATATAAGTATTCTCTTTACTTGCAGGATTCTTTTAGATTTTTTCTTAATTTCCAAAATTGTTATGTTCACCTGGTCCCATGGTGTACTCAAAATAAAATTTTGTCTTGTTTGAAATACCTCTAAGACTGCAGATTTGCTAGAAACTTTAAAATGTACATTTTGGAGGTATAAGTGAAGATATCACTGTTAATTTAAACCCTATCTTTTAATATGTGTTATATCTGAAATATCCACTTCTAAATATGCTGGGCAGAGAAAAGAGAGGAACTTTAAGAGAAAGTATGTAGCCAGCTGCTTAGAGAAGATGACCAACTGTAATTTGGATTTAATTGACTGTATTGCCTTCAAAAGATATGGCCAAGGGACTTGATTTATTAAAGAGGAGAACTAGGCAGGAAATAAAAAGAGATACACCTTTGTCCATCAAAGTAGCATTCTCCATGTAGAATCAAATCAATCCAACCTATCACTGGTTCTTCAATAAATTATAGCAAGTCTTAATTTCATATTTGGCTCACACTATGTCTTTTGATGTTATATGTTGTTGGAAAACTTGTAACTGATGCATGAGTGTCCTCTCTGTTCAAACTGTTCTAATATATAATTTCCTTGTCCAGTGTTCTTTCAATAAGGGTACCTAGTTCTCTGAAGATACTTGTCAGAATGATGCAAATGAAGGTGTGGATTATTTATTTATCATTTATTAAAAGATAGTGTACTGCAGCACCTTACCTACCACAGTTGCTGAGATGAAGAGGACAATGTGATTATTATTTTTCTGGCAAAAGGGAACATTGAGTTTAAATAAGCCATGGAAAATCATGGATAGTCTAACAGCATAATCCTCCACTGAGAAATCTTCTTTGTTAGATGACATTTTTAAATGTTTTGAGCTGGAAAACCTGCTGATCTAAGAATCTCCTTGCCCATTCCCAGCCCCATCTCAAGCCACAAAGACTTTTGTTCCCTATAAATCAACATTAATAAATATAGATTTCTTTAAGATGATTTTCTATCTCAATTAATGTGTCTCTACAGCACCCCCAAAAATAATGTTAAGGAAATATAAACTTGGGAAAAATATATCTTACTGTTTTAAAAAAATCTCGGAGGGCACAGGCAAAAGAATTGCCTTGGCCCCATTAGGTAGTCAAAACACACTGGAATCTCCTTACAATGGATCAGGGTTTGAAAGACCTACGTGTTGAAAGAATGTCACTACCATAATTTCTCAGACTACCCTCTGTAAGAATCAAGGAGAAAGAATGAATCAGAAATTTGCCCAGCTTCTGTGTACCCCATTTGGACTCAAGCAGTGCCTTTGGTTTTGAACTCTCAAACTTTAATCTCAGTCTCCAGGGTGCCCACTTCCCTTGTTATATGTGAACTTTTTCTTATAGATACCCTTTGGGGACTGTATTAATAAGACACGTTGTAGAAAGAGAAAACACATTTCCCAAGCCAAGAATAGGAGAGCTGTTCTTTTCTAGGGCCCTTGTTAATCTCTGGGAGCCCAGCATCTTCTGTGGCAGGACAAAGGCAATCCAGGTGTAAATTCGTACTTTTTTCCATGCCACAAAGAAAATGTTATTCACGTGTTAATGTTCAGCTACATGTCTCTTAAGGGAGCAATAGAATGTTTCTTCCTTCCATCCAGAGGTTTTAGAAGTTGATCCCCATTGCTTTCTAGCATCATTCTAAATAGAACCCCACCGTTTGGCCACGGCCAGAATTAGCTTGAATGGTACCTATTATTGAAAGGGAGTCTGTATTTGCAGTAATACAGAGAATGCTAGTTTAGAAATGAGCCTGATTGCATGGTTCATTTTGTTCTCCTTTGTAGAGCCAGGCTGCGGCCCACTACAAAGGCACGAAACATGCCAAGAAGCTCAAAGCACTGGAAGCCATGAAAAATAAGCAGAAATCTGTAACTACCAAGGACAGCGCAAAGACTACCTTCACCTCCATCACTACCAATACCATCAATACCAGCTCTGACAAAACAGGTTAAGCGATGATCTTTGTTGTTGTCGTTGTTGCTGTTGTCGTCGTCATTTGGGATTCCTTCCCTTGTCTAACCCCGTGTCTGTTTACTTATGTTCCTGCCACATTAATTCATGCTTGATCCATCTTTCTATATGATGATAATTGTATCACCTCAGTTTTCTAATACCCTTAAGACATTAAAGTAAGCACTAATTATACTACAGATTTTTCACTTGAAGCAGTCCTGTGGCTGTTTTAAAGGAACACAACAGTCATAAAGACATTTGAAGCCATGTTCCCAGTAACCCTTTTTGAGAAGTGCACCCTTTCAGTATGTATTGTTTGTATCTTGTACGCAGCACTCCAGCCTGTAACTCCATGGCAGATTTGGTTTAATTGTGAATACACAGCAAAGGATGCCAAATGAATTGAGAAGACCCAAATAAGGGCATTATTGACAGGCCTTATTTTTATAAATCCCAGGCATTGCAGTGTTTTAAGTAGTGGCTATGTAATTCTGGGTTTGTTATGGCTAGATAACCTTCTCTCTCTGCACACACAGGTAAGTGTTATTGATACCAATTATTCTTTTTAACAGAGTCTTCACAGTAAAGAAATGGCTTCTGAATGTCCCCATGGGATAGCTCCTACAAACAACCAGTTTATTCACAGCAGTGGAAGCCAATGGGGTCTTCTTAAGTTGGCATTTTAAAATATAAAAACACTGGTCCTCAAAATTTATATCGAAGGAAGTCCCGTGTGATTTATGGATGTACCTTGAATAAATCACTGGTTGTTTTTCAGTCCCTACAAATGACAATGGTCAGGAAGTGTTGATATTATCAGAGACGATAATGTTTTAACTAGAAAAGACTCTTCTGTCCATGACTGACGAAAATACAAAACTACAGTGATCAAATAGAACAGATTACGATGACTTTATTACACATGGTTGCACAAATGCTACTCAAAGGATCTTGGGAGATACTTACTCCTATGTGAATCAGTAAGGAATAATGATGTTCTCTCCAAGTTCCCATGACAAAACTGTTGTCCTTTACCCAGGTATTATCGGTAGATGCATCATGCTGTCCTCCCTGAGAACACTATATGTTCTCTGAGGCTGAGTGCATCTGTCATCTTTGTACCCTGGCACCTGGTGTAGATGCCGAGTAAAATGTCTATTGAATGGCTGGATTTCTTCTCACCCCTTTGATTCTCTGATTCATTCTATTTTGTGTCACAACATACTAAAGGAAAAATGAAGCCCTTGTCATGTTCACTTCTTTTGTATCAAGAATAAGACCTGGATTATGCTATTGTATTAATTTAGATGTAACACTTTACAGGGAAAGCATTAATCTTTTTTCTATTGTTGAAAACTCACTGCCTTATTTGTGGAGCTGTAGGGGAATGAACAGTAATGAAGCAGGTGAGTGCAATATTTGCTCCCATATATTGGGGCACAAATTTGCATCCCTAAAACCATACGTTCCATAAAGAAATATCTTTCATTTGTGAAAAGATAGTATAAGGAGAACAAATTGATATGTTTGGTGTAAAATTTTTACTTGCTCCCAAACTTTTTTACTCCTAGATATTTTAATCAATAATGACTTTTTGGCTTACCTTGACTCCTCTTAAAATTGCAAAAATTCTGTTACATTGAGGATGCACATCATTTAAATATAGCTTTGTACATGGTGGGTAGAGCTGCTAACTTGGGTTAGGAAGGCTCCCACATGCATTGTCTCTGTTATATAAATGAGTTATGAATTCATTCTTCCATCCCTCAACTGAGAGACAAAAGGGTAAAGGCTGGTAGTCATCATGACTTTGTCCTTTTAGAAGTTAAATGGGAACAGTTTGGGGACTGGACTGTGGGAAACAACCTATATAAAATAAATGGATCCCCAATGGAGATGCCATAACTTACCTAATTTTCGGAATGGCATTGAAATGGTGAAGCACCCCTTCAGGCTGGAGCTAGAGAAAATCCAGAAAGGCAGAAGGGATAGTAAAATCTGTAAAATTGGAAGGAAGTGATGGATATCAATAATTGCTCTCTTAATCTGTGGATACCTACATCCAAAAAAAAATGTTCCATAGGTTGAAAGACTAAAAATCTAGCATATTCACCAGATATTTTAAGCCAAAGTCTATCAAACTGGGATTTCCACAAAACTACCTATGAGAAGTAGCCCAAGAATACTCCTGTCATTTAATAGTTTCTTTACCCATCAGTATTGCAAATCAGAGACACCTATGCTGACAAATAGGAGTTTTCTCAAAATTTATTATTGGTCCTTTTTATTACTGCTTGCTTCTTCATGCTGATTAGGAAGGAGTACAACCCTGAATATAAGATGGTTCTCTGAGCTAGTTTCCTAGAACAGTTAAATATTTGGTGACAGAAGGAGAGAGAGATAAGACTATAGAATTAAAGATCATGAATTTTTAATAATAAAAAATATTAACCATTCTACTTAATGAACAAGGTTTTTCTTTTGACTTATGGATTTATCCATACATAAAATTATAAATGTATTAAGTCACATTTTACTGATTTTACCAAATTATTCTTAATAAAAATAATCCAAATATATTAAAAAACATTGCTTTTTAAAAAGCTAAATATACAATTATTTGGTAGATGAGAATCTTAAGAGAAAGTTGAGCAACAATAATGAAAAAGGCAGGAAGTAGTGTGAACTTGAGAATGAGAAAATTGACAGAGGTATTCTTGGGTTTCTCTAACATACAAGAAATAGAATACTCATTAAAAACAAATTTTCATTGCAAATCTACTTGATAAAAAGAGCATTGTGACAAACAATTCCTCTTGAATTCCAAAATCATATATTAATGGTTTTAATTGCTGCCTTGGGCTAACAAATATGTCTTAATGACACATGGGGTAAGTTTTTATTCACTAGCTTTATGATCTTGGAATTCTTTTTCATTATTTATGTCAGTCTGCATGCTGGAGTGGTGAGCAATAGATAATATTCAGTGATCAACCACCAACTGCTCACAGAAAGCCTTGTTTCCCTATCTCTAGGCATGAAAGATACTCCCTAATATAAAAGCATAATTTTAGTTCTTGTGATCTAATATTAGGCTGGTGAATTGACACAAAGAAAAATTTACAGACAAAAGTAATATTTTAAAAACTATTCTGAACACTCAAAATCGTTGGCATATAAAGGTGATTGCTATTTATTACAGAATATTTCATAGAGCAAACATTGTTCAAGTTGGCCAGGATAACTTTATCTGATCTAGCAAGGTATTTTTTAATACAAGGAAAGAATTTTATACAGAAAAAGGAATGACAAGAATTAAGAAATTATGCTCAAAGCAACTTGGCATATGTAACTCAGTTGTTTTTGTTTTGTTTTGTTTTGTTTTGTTTTGTTTTCTATGAAATGACAAATTCATAGTTGTCTGATTTAGTCTTCTGCTAGGTCAGTCATCCTGTGATCTTTCTTTGCTATCCCTTTTTGGGAATTCTTTATTTTTATGGCCTATTAGTTAGTTTAGGCTAGATTATACTGTAGTACGAAATAATTTATAAATCCTCGTGGCTTTTTTCAAATTATTTCTCATTTACACTGCATATCAGCTATAGGGTTTTTTTTTTTTCCATGTTAATTTAACTCTAGGGCCAGGCTAATGAAGCAGTTACTAGCTGTATATTACCAATTCTATGGAAGAGGGGAAAAAAGAGTCCTGAAACAATTGGCTTTTAAAGCTTTTTAATGGAAGTGACATATAACATTCCTCATGTGGCCATTGGCAAATCCCATGGTCAAGCCTGATTATAATTGGGAAGGAAGAATAATCTCCAGGGAGGGGAAGCAGATATTAGTGAACAATTAAACACAACCTTCTATCTTAGCCTCAACTATCACTTGTGCTTAGATGTTTCAACGACATTTGACATCTCTAACACTGTTCTTCTAAGTGCTAACCTGATTCTTCATGGCTTATTGCTCTTTCACTTGGATGTTTGTTAGTACCTCTAATTTACAGGTTTAAAAAAATAGAGCTAATCTTGACCATCATCCCCAGCTTTCTCTTCATTCTGTCTTTACTTAGTTTTATTTTGGGTTGTACATTTCAGAGTTGAAACCTTCTAGTTGCTTTGCCTTTTCTAACTATCTCAGTCTGCACATTGATTCAGTTGTTGGAATCTGCTCCCCTCCCAGCCCCAGAAAACATCTTTCACTCTTTCACACACACAGTTACTACCTGTTCTCTGGCCTCATAGCTCTGTGTCTTGCTCATACAATTGCCCTAGCCTCCATTCTAGTCCCTCAACAACCCTATCCTACACTCTACAGATAGTGCATAGATCACACCACTTACCTATTCAGAAACCTTCAGTTTACCTTTATGTGGAACCTCATGGCCCTCCTTGATATGACCTTGTTTTGACAACCTGCCTTTCCAAACTTTTCTTGTGTTGCTCATCTACAATATTTTCCCCTAGAGACACACTTTTTTTAATCTGTGTTTTTTCTTCTGTTTTTCTAAATCTCGTAAAAAATATATTACATTTCTCTTTATCCTTTGCCTATGAATTTCCATAAGAATCCATATTCTTATAACAAAACTTTCATATTCTTAAAATATAACTTTTATGTCTTTACTTTCTCCTGTTGCTAGATGATGTGTTCCTTAAGAGTACACACTTGAATAATCCTTTTATTTATTTTTTTTACTGTTCTTTTTATATAAAAATAATAAATAAGTAGTTTTAAAACTTAAAGCAATCACTTTTGTGTTTTTGTTAATGAATTGAAGCATAGCAAAAATTTAGACTTCTTTGTGAGTATATGGTTCTCATTAATCCAAAAAATTCTGAGCTGTTGCTCATCAAATTATAGAGTTGCAAATTTTCATAAAGATCATCAAGTCAAACCTCTAAAATTTCTTTGTTTTTTGGAGATTCTCTGGTTGCACAGATAAAAAACACTTGACATTTCTAATGCCTCTTCAGTGACTATCAATCAGGAGTTAATTAGCCTATTAAGTATATAGATTTACCCTAGTCATCTAATTGGTAAGATTGGGAACATTTCTCCAGGGTTCTATTACATAATTCTCTTTACAAAGTCAGTGAATTGCAAATATATTCATTAGGTAAAGGTAATATGTTACAATTTAAATGTGCACTTTTCACTATTGTGATTCAGTAATTTTTTATACATTTTTACCTCTCTTTTTCTTCTTTTAAATATAAAATTATAATCCTGAGGTGTTGTACTCACTTGACTCAAAGGTGCAAGAGTGAAATAGATTCACTTTTGAATCTATTGTTGAAAAGGTCTGTGAATGCAAAGGAGCATTTATTTGCTCTGGATTAATAACTGACTAGTGTTTATTGGAATTCACATTATTTGTTCTGGGACTTAGAGTGATAAAGAGACTTTTCTAAAGATAAAGAATATATCTGATATAAATTGATGGCCAGTGACTGCAAACAAATACGTTAGGAAGCAAAGCCTCTTTGGGAAAATCAGTCACTTGTAAGGTCACAAAGTCTCTGTTCTTTCCTTTCCTGAGTGTTACCCTCTCGAGCCAGCTATTTCCATCAGGCCCTGTGCCAGGCAAAGCTAGTCACACACGTTTTTTCCTTCCTATTTAGCTAAAAGCAAAATCATTGGAATGGTGATCTGGAAATAAAGGTAGTGGATGAATAATTTGTAAGGAAAAGCCAATTCCAATGTTATTTAAAAAACAGACACGTAGTTTTCAGCGGAGGACAAGTAGGAATTAGTTTGGTTTCTGTTTTCAAAAGGAAGATGGGAAAAATTTGCTTTTTTGACATAGGCTTCAGACAAATGTCCCAAGGCGAAAAATTATAACAAAGTACAAACACACACACACACACATACACACACACACACAAAATTATAGTATATATAAATATTTTATACACATATTTATTTATATGCAAGATTCTGTCTTTAATACCTGTCTTTGAAATATCCCACTACATCAGATCTTTATAATTAGCATTGTACATTTTCTTTAGGAAGAAAACAAACATTTCTGTGGCTTATCAATCCATAGCTTTGTTGTACTTTAAAGGCAATATAAAGCCATTTGAAAGGGGGCACATTTCTATCATCACTTACAGATCTGGTGCAGTGGTGTACAAATGCCCCTCTTAGCATAGGGGAATTTTTGCTATCTCCTGGGGTCTTTCTTTTCTGACCCATTCTCCCAAACAAAGCCTCCCTGGGACAATCACTACTCCATGATAAAGAACCCTATTGCAAGCACCTTGGCGTAGGAGTTGAAGCACCATTGTGAGACCATTTATTTTAAAAGAAAGTGCTCTTTCTTTTCTTAGCACTGGCTCATGACATGCTTCAAATTGGTCAAAGAAAGAGACTTTATCAAGTGTTCTCTTCTCAAGATATGTGAAAAGTGCCAGTAGATTGTCCTGGTAGCAGATATATAGAGAGATTGAAAAAGAGAAGGGGGAAAAGAAAACACCTAAAGCTCATTTGAATGTTGTGGCTCCAGGATCTTCGTATGCAAATCAGTGATGACAAATTATATATATTATGGGTGATGTGAAATAACAAAAACAATATCCCGTTCTTTTTGTGTACGAGGAAATCAAATGGAAGTTATTGCTGGTTCCATCAGTCTGACCTAGATGCATTACATATGACTTGAATCACAAAAGAATTTGACAGTGAATTCTTCATGTGAACAAGAAGAGTTGCTTTCCTCAACAAAATGAATGGATTATGTAGTAAGGACATAAACTTCTTAAGGAAACTGTCATAGAGCTTTGTGTGGGTGCTGGTGTATGGCGTGCAAGATAAGAAGGGAATTAAGACTAAATTGATATACTTGTATATAATTTTATGATATAGTCTAAAACAACAGGGTCTTTTACTTGTATATGTGTGTGTATGCATGCACGTGCTTGTGTATACACTGTGTATGTGATTGTTTGACTTTCTTTACCATAAATATCAAATCTATAAAATAAATAAGCTAAACATCTAACCAGTATCTGTGAAATACTAGACATCTGGATGAATTTTAAAAATTAAATTAAATTCCCAGTGGCTTTGTCTACAGATGCCATACTTCTGGAAACATCTGTGCCTATGTGTGTGTTTGTATTTTTTTTTTTTTTAATTTCTGAAGGAGTGTTTTTTTTCTCCTGTTTTAATGTTGTTCTTATGCATTGAGTAGACATGATCTTACATAATGATAAAATATTTCAATTGCAAAATAATTCTTAAAGGTAGAATCTTAACTATAACAAAAAGTAGAGCAATAATCAAATATGACAGAAGGTGAAATGAGAACCTATAAAAACATGTGGACCATTAAAGAACTTTGTCTCCAAAGTGGAAAAGTGAAGGTTTGCTATCTAATAGTAATAGACATGAAGTGTGAAACAAAACATGTTAAAAAACACATTTCTTACAACCAGGAGCCATAAGCTTCTACTGAATTTTTGGCAAAACTCAAACTGAAACAGACACTTAAAGTAAGAATTACAATTGCATTTGTGTTCTATGAAGTCCAAAGTCTTAAACATGGCATCAGAACATTTTTTTGTAATCTACTATTTCTGGCAGGCATCCACATCCCTCCTTAATAATAGCCCAACAAAATCACTTGAGGATTGAGAGCAAGGTATCCACATTCTTTTACCTGGCAAAACCCTCCCTTATACTTCACCCCATCTCATGCATCATGTACTGATATACAAGAATTCTTTTACCTGGCAAAACCCTACCTCATACCTCACCCCATCTCATGTATCATGTACTGATACACAAGACACACATGTAGTGTGCCAGGGCACACATGAATGGATTCACACAAACATGTACAAATACATTCACACTCTTTTGCCTGGGTGATTCCTACTTCCAGGCTTCTTTGTAAGCTCTGTACTAGCACATACTTGTCAACTCCATCAAATTTCCACCTTCTTGATGGCATGTACACCTTTATCCTATATGTCTTTATCCCAGCAAGTAGAAGTTTTACACTAAAACTATCATTTAACAGTGATTTATTACTTTTACTCTATGGAAGATCATCCTAAAAATTATTTTAACAGTAACAACTAGCATACTCTAAAATATATAATAATAATAATTTGAATACATATAGTCAATAAGTTTTGCTGAACTCTAATACATTTAACTACTTTATAATACAGATCAAAGACATCAACCAACGTAACTCAGAATTTGAATGTGCAACCTTTGAGTTGAGCATTTTCCAAAGACAGCATAAAATTAAATTGCTATTTTAATTATCATAATTACCTTCAGATTTGTCATTAAATTACTGTGCTACTTCAGTTTCTAATGAGTGTTAAGAACATTTTTAAAAGCTCTGTTGAGTCAGATTGACTGTGTACTAACTTCAAGTTGTGACAGTGGTGTCGGGTTAAATTTGAGGTCAGGGAGCATATTTAACTCCATGGGGTAGAGTCTGTGCTGCTTGGCCAGTGCTCAGCCAGTGCTCTAGTTTGCTTTTGTTATGACTCGGTTTGGGGACAGCTTGACAACATTTTACACTTATGTGATTGCTCAAATCAGTCGCCCTCAGACTAACAGTTGGTGCCTGGACAAACTGCAAGGTGAAGGTCAAGATGCAGAATGTGTAGCAGTAATGATACCCATTTGGACTTTATTTTATTTTTTGTCCAGTTTTCTGTTTCCCTGCCAGCTCTCTAGTAGAATTAAGTAAAACCAGGAAAAAAAAGTAATCCATTTTTTGCAGGCTGCTCAGGAAGTAGAAGAACGTGTAGATAAGAAAACCTTTTTTATCCTTCTCTGAAATGGTCAGAGATTTGAGTCTGACTCGTGAACTCTAGGTTATTTATTTGTTCTTTTGTCTGCCCACGTCCACTCATTCATCTACAAGTATTTTTGTAATATATAAGGTATTGCAGAGATGAAAATTAAGATGCAGAATTCTACCCACAAGATTGGGAAAACAAGAAATAAACCCAAAATGCAAGCCAGGGTAGGTAATGGTTTGTCAGAAGAAAATAGCAGATATGGTGCCATGAAAGTGTAGAGCAGGTAGAATGATCCTTTCATATGAGAGAGGTAGAAGCAGATACAGAGATTATTAATCAGCATGTGCACTAAGCTTAATATCAGGGGTATGTAATCCCTAAAATAACTCCTTGGATGAAATAGTTCATTTAACCATTAGTGAGAACTCAGTAATTGCTTGTCTTTAGATATGGCTCCTGTCCTCTAGCGACTCACTTTAGTAGGAGAGTTAGAGAACAAAAGGCTATAACGAAGTAGTTTAGAAATTCTGTACTAGAGGATTGAAGGTTATGGCAGCACCTAGCAATTGGAAGTAGACATTCTTAATTTGCAGATAAAGAAAGCAGGTTCTGAGTTAAATAACTAGTCTGAGATCAACAAATTTGTAAGAGACAGAGTTAGGATTTGAACCGAGTTCTAATTATTCCCAGGGCCTTTTGCCTCCCTGTCTCCTCTTAGGCAGCAAAATGTTTAATCCTCCCATAATCCTTATTAGCACTAGCCCCAGTTTTGGTTGCTAATTGATATCAACATGTTGTTGGATTATTCAGATAGTTCCTCTTATTTTGCAAAAGCCTTTGATACTCCTAAGGATGCTGCTGTAAATAGTTGCTTTTGCATACCAGCCCTTGGACCTGTTAAAAAATTTCAATGTGTGTGTCTGCCCACATTTATGCTCCTCATGTCTTTATTGTGGTTTTCACCTGCATGGAAGCTGGTAAGAGAAGATAAGATTAAGGGCCAAAGCATTTTGCTAGGCTACATTTTGTTAATGAAAACCATGCTGTTATTTTTATTATTTTGCCAGACAGAAAAACATCATGTGTACTGAAAAGGAATGTCTTTGATCTTTCTATGTAAAATTTATAGTAGATAATTTAGGATTGCTTACATGAAGGCATTTCAACCATAGTTTTTCTATGTATGTTGATTTTGTAATACTTTCTAGACAATGACAGAATTCTCTGGAAGAACAAAACTGAGGTCTTAAATACAAAGGACAAAAAAAAATCTGCTTTTTTTGGCCTTTAAATGTTAATTTTTCTAAATGAGTATACAAAATTGTCAAATAAAGGTACAAGGTTACCTACATTGAAAGAGATTAAGGTCTGCGGGACGTGTATTGTCTCCTAGGAATTTCCACTTTGGAAAAGCGCTTTAATTCTTTCAGGTAACTAAGGCGATATTTAGTGCAGTAATTTTGGTAATTGAAAATCCAGTAACCTAGAAAGGATTGGTTCAGGGCCCATAAATGCAAGTTTCCTCTTTTGTTAGTAAGACATTTTAGATGAGGATATAGCAACATTTAAAAATAAGCTAATATAGTCTAGAGTCTAAGGTTATAAATTGTCTTTTCCCTATAAAGTAGGTTAATTTACTAAACAGGAAAACCAGTGTGCTTTTTATTTATATAGTTTTTAAAATTTCAAAATGGTATCATATAGATTATCGTGTTTTATCCTCATACAGAATTTTTTAATGTGTAAAGAATTATTTCTAAGTATTGAAATCCCCATTTAAAAAAAATTTGCTTTACAGGAGACTATCAAAACTGGGACAGAAATCATAGTTATCTCCCTATTATTAGAAACAGTTTATATAGCACTCATTTGCCAAATATTATTGAAAAATATATTTGTGATGTAGTATCAGCCTTTTAGTTATTCCCAGATATTCATGTATATTAACTTTTGTGTCCTAGGAAGGAGCCAATTACATATCACCCTGAAAGATGAGTAGATCTTAAAAAGGCTTTTAAATCAGTACGTGAAAAGCAATTTCTTTCTTCAAAGTAATTCAAGATTCTAACCAGATTATGTATCTTTGTGTTAAAAACCACTAATCTAATAGCTATGTTTGGAACAGTGGTAGAATAATTTACTTGTCATGGCTCTCAAACTATTGACTATTTCTGTCTGCTATTGTTCTCTTTATTCAAAAGGGTAAAGGTAACATCTTCCATCAAACTTGCAATTAATTGAAGAGGGTGAAATAGTTTTCCTAAGTTGTGTCCTGCAGAAATTTAATTTTTTATAATGCAAACAATAATGAAGGAAAGAAGTCAAGCGAGACTTGATTGACAAAGTTATTTTTCACACAGAACACGTTTAGAATCTATAAAGTAAGTCTGCTCAGTTTGCAGGTACTTTGTCATCAGGTTAATACAGTTGAGTTCTGTTTGTTTGTTTTGTTTTTGTTTTTGTTTTTGTTTTTTAGGATATTTGTTTTTACTTTAAAACCAGACAAAGGCTTTGTTTTATCTTCATCCAAATCCCACCCAATGTAAAATTCTGAACAGTAAGGAGTTTCTGTTTTTCTCAGCCATCTTTTTTTTTTTTTTAATTAAATTTTTAGGGTAACATTGGTTAATAACATTATATAAGTTTCAAGTATATAATTCTATAAAATATCATATGTATATTGCCTTGTGGGCTCCCCACCCAAAGTCTAGTCTCCTTCTGTCACCATATATTTGACCTTCTTTACCCTCTTCATCCTACCCACACCCCTCTTTCCCTCTGGTAACTGCCATACTGTCTGTGCCTATGAGTATTTGTTTTGTTTTTTCACTTGTTGCTTTCTGTTTTATAGCCCATATACAAGTGAAATCATATGCTTCTTGTCCTTTTCCATCTAACTTACTTCACTTAACATGATACTCTCAAGATGCAAGTATGTTATGTCAGCTGTCTTCTTATTCCAGAAAGAAAAACAAAACATTTACTATAATGTGTCACAATCCCTGGTTAATCAATGAGCATATTTGCTTTTGGGTACCTTAGTGTATACTCAATTCCACATTAGCATTATAAAAATCACATATATGACTATTTAGAATCTCTGCGTTGTATTTCAGTTTAATGAAAGCTTTACTCAAATGCATGAGTGTATATGTGTAGCTTTACTTTAGTGTGAAAATTAAAACAAAACTTTTAGTATATTAGGTGGCAAATGGTAAATATCCACCGTCAAATGTTAAAAAAAAAAAAAAATGAAAAGACAAGTCAGCCATTTGTCTAAATCATGGTTCAGAAAAAATTTTCAGTGAGGAAGCTATGTAGTAAATATTTTAACCTTTGTAGATCATACTGTCTGTCACAACTATGAAACTCTGACACTATCAATGAAAGCAGCCATTGGCATATGTAAACAAACGAGCTGTATTTCAATAAATCTTTATTTACCAAAACATGAAGCAGACTAGATTTGGCCCAAGGGCCATACTTTGCAAATACCTGGTCTAGAGGCCTCCATATATTCAGCTATTTCATATGTTTTCCCCCATTATCTGTGTACTCAAAACAAACCACTACAGATGTTGCAGTGGGAAAATACAACAATCTATCTTAATATCTCTCATGACTATTAGTATCTTAGTAGTATTATGTTATTGATATCTCTCATGATTCTGAGATTTAATAAGGGGTATTCTTTTGAGTGAGGGTGGAGGGAGGCTATCTTCTGTGTAGTTACAGTGAAATGGCAGCTTATGCTTGAGTCATCTTGACGCCTTCCTCACTCACATGTTAGGCTATATATGTTGCCCGTTGGCTGGACCATCAGCAGGACTGGCTGCTAGAGCCTCTACTGGTGGCCTCTCTATATCCTGGGCTTCTCACAGCATGGCATCTGGGTTCCAAAAAGACAGCCAAGTTGAAGCTTCATTTCCTTTTATGATATATCTGTAAAGTCATAATATCATTCCACCATGTTATGTTAGTTGAGACAGGCGCAAGGGTAGAGGGCCCAAATTCCACTCAATGAAGGCAGACTGTCAGAGTCACAATGTAAAATGGTCATGTGCGTTGGGAACTATTGCTATGGTCATCTTTGTAAAATAAAATCTACCCCAGTGGTATTCTAGTCTAGTCTAGTCTATTAACAGCAGCAATAGAAAAGGCAGAACAAAAAGATTTAGAAAGCAAGGGAGAAATTGGGTCAGTAATAAGAAGGACACATTGATCACAGTAGCTAAGGCAAGCAGGAGGTAAATCTGGGTTGTTATAAGATTCAAAACACTAGAGCCATGCATTGAAGCAAAAGAATTTTAGAAATGCTACATCTATAAAAGATGAATGGATGTCCCTATTCATACAAACCAGAGAAGAAATCAGAAAGAGGCCTTTACAACCAGAAGAGTGAGGTTCCCTTGACACTGGGGCCACATTCTGACCCTACCAGGAGCTGCAAAATCTTCTGGAGGTCTGAAACCCACTGCATCTCAAGGACAACCCATAGCATAGGGTGGGGCAGAGAGAGGAATGTTTCGAGCTAGAATGAGAGAATCAAGTGTTGACTGTGAAGCTGAATCCTGACAGGTGTCACAGAAGCAAAAATCTCACTGAAGTGGCTGCATCAACTGGTTGGTTTGACATCATGAATCCCAAAATAGATGAAACAGCCCATCTGGGAACTTAAAAATAAGGAAAGTCTTTAAAACTCCATCCCCTAACTTCTCTCATTTTTGTGCTCAATCAGCCATTTTCTGCATTAGGGCCCCGGAAGAGCCCTTCCGAGCATGCACCTTGATACGAGAGCCCTGAGACATCTGCTGTTCCGTTTCAGTCTTCTCTCCGCTGTCCCCAGATCTCTTTGTCTGTGAACCAAATGTGCCTATTTTTCACTCTGCTGGTTTAATAGCCCCGAGAAAAGTTGATAATGTAATCATAGAGTTCTGTCTGAGTAAAACATCTCGAGTTTTATCTCCAGCCTTTCTGTGAGGCTTCTTGGACCCTGTAGACTCAGTTTTGCTCGATTCCAGCTGCTTTTGGTATAGAGCCTATTGAAATTATTCTCTGTGTGTGTGTGTGTTCTTGTCCTTCTATCAACTGCGAGAAAAATGTACCTTATTATTTAGCAGTGTTTTAACAGGTTTCAGTCCATTAAAAGCAAAAGAGTGTATTAACTAGCGTTCTTCAGCTTTTAACTGGTGAGCTTTCATCAGTTTATTAATAGGCTCTAACTGCAAATGTGCTTGTTAAATGCTAGGGCGTTAGGCCGACTCTAGCAGCAGCAGCAGTGTCCTCTGGGACTAGAAATCCAATTCTAAGTTCTAGCTTCAGGTAATGCTTTTGGACTGCTTGGAGAGATTAAACAAATAAATGCTGAAACTTACCTTCCAGGGAGCTGGATTTATATTCATACTCTAAAACCCTTGGCCTAAGAAAATAGTCAAGACTTAAGCAGCAAACTGCCCAGTGGGCCCAAGTCTGTTCCAGCTGCAAGCTCCTTAATATCATTTCTGTCCTGTTTCTACAGAGCTGTGACATTGGACGGACAGAAGGTTGAGAACCAAGTTAATCGGAGAAATGCATTTCAGTTCTTCTACAGAGTCAGATGCAGTTGAACAAGATTACGAGTTTTGCCTTGGTCGTAGTATGGTAAAAGATTCTATTCTAGATATGGAGATTCATGCAGGCACCAGAAAAGCTAAATTGATATTAGCTCTCTGTGGAACTGGCACGTTTCTTCCTCTTTCATAATGGAAATTATGCTTTTCTTTTTGCCTTGACTGCCAGGAAGATTAGAACAAATGTTATGAACAATTGTAATCCTCCTGAAGGTAATAGAAGGGAAGAAGAAGAGACATAGATTTTATCTCTGTGCCATTGCATTAAAAAAAAATCCGAAAGAATTCATTCAACCTGGAAAGATCACAATGATGTTAATATATAAGTTCATTGAGAAAATACATCCTCCTGCTCACTTCCAACTTAGCATGGTGGAAGCTCTTAAGGAAGACTGACTGAGTTTTAGCAAATAAAAAAATTGTATTTTCCTGAACATTCAATTGTAATAATAGCAGTAGTGTACACATCTATAACACTAAGAGTCAAGCCCTCTAATATTTTACAGAGATTGACTTATTTAATTTGCACAGTAGCTTGGCAAAGGTTTTGAACTTATTTGGTGAGTGAAGATACTATAGAACAGAGAGGTTAAGTACTTGGCCAGAGTCATACATATTATGCTGGTAATAATGGAACCAGGATCAGAATCCAGCAAATCTGTCTCCAAAGGCACTGATCCTGAGTGGTAGGCATGGTGCCTCTGTGATGCAAGGTGGTGATCCAGCTCTATGTGTTATATTTTCAGTAAGCATATTATTTAATTCTCTTTCCTCAAACAAAATATCTCCATTCTATTGCCATATTAATGTTATGTATGTATGTATTATAGTGCATGCGTGTATGTGTGTGTGTGTGTGTATGATACATTTGGAAATAATATAGTAAAGGTATAGGATTAACAAAGAAAGATAATACTGTTGTTAGATGTAATATCATGATGTTAGGTGAGATTTGGAATTTGCAGTAGAGACAGTGCTCACTAAATATCCATGTGTTCTCTTCCATTTTCAAGCCCCTCTTGCATTTATATTGGGGCCATATAATTAATTATACTAAATGTGACTATGAACAGATGTGATAGATGTGAACCACTGTGTTGACAGAGAAAAAACCTAGCATGTAGGACTAGAGTGGTGATTAAGGGCAATGACATTTTGTTAAATATGAAATTATTATTAAAATTCTGGAGGCATTTGTCCTAGAGAAGTTTTGAAGGTGAAATGCTAACTGTCTTCAAATATCTGGTGTGTTAATATGTAGAAGAATGAAAAAAGCCTTGTTCTGTATGGCGTATACAACCAGGACTAATTGGTGAGACATACAGAGGAACTTGCTGGGTTAAGTATAAAAAAAGAACTTTTTTTTTTGATACCACATATGGACTCTCTACTACATTTGTAAATAATTGATTTCTTATACAGTTTTGTCTGTCTGCTACCTCCAGAAGACTAGAAGTCCCTTAAGAGCAAAAATATGTGTGTCTTGTTCATGGCTATTTTCCTAGTGCCTTGCATAGTCTCTTCTCATTAAAAAAAAAAAAAGCATAATGTAGTCATCGAATGAATGAATGAATGAACACATGAAAGAATGAATGAATGAAAAAAAGAACTTTCTGTAAAATAGAGCACTCCAGATATTTTCCCAACTATGGAGGAATTCTGGTACAAGCTGTGTGACTAGTTGTTAAGAATGTTTCAGAGCAAGTTCCAGCTCCGGATTGTGGTTGTACTAGAGTAGTGTAACGTCTATTCCAACATCCTGATCCTCTGATTTCTATCTCTTTTCGTTGGAGCTTTCCTGATAGTTAAAGCCTTTTGCTTTTTTATTCTCCAGCAGATAGGAAATTCAGTCAAGATGTTTGTTGTTGCAAAACTACAGAGAAATATTGCAAGCATTTTTTAGCCCACCTGTTTGTGAGGACATTTATCATCTTTTGATAACATGTCATCATGTTCAGAGAAATGGACAGCAAGTACTTTGTAATCAGGACAGGAGGCTGTGGCATAACTGATGGGAGCTTTTATCAGGTATCATTGTCAAATGTGTGTTTCTGAAATGTGTGTGTTTGAAAGGCTTGTACTTGCATTTATGACACTGGGCTCCATTTCTTCATATGGAGCTATAAATTAAGGCGTACAGTGACACCTCATCTCAAGTTGGGTGCTCATATGTATGCATGGTCAAATTTTGATCACCAGTCAGATTAGCCTCATTAATCACTGAGCATCCCTTCCACTCAGCTGGTCATTGAATGGATTTGTGACTCTCTAGATAAATTCTTTTAATCTCTCTGCTAAGTCAGTTTCCAGAGAGGGACAGCCTCTAAATTGGCAGCTATGAAAGTCAGTAGCCACTCAATGCCTAAAACAGGATTCTGTGTCATGTTAAGTGTTTTAAAACCTATGATAACTCACTGCTATCAAGGAGCTTTCAGCCTTGTTTTATAGATTAAACCCAAATCAAAATGCTATGACGTATGTCTAAAGGTACCTGCAAAAAGTGTGGTACATGTATGTTTGTGTTGGGGGTGGGTTAAAGGCAAGGGATGGTTTGAGGAAAAGTAGATGAGGTTTGGAATGAGACTGCAGGTGTCTAATTTCTCCAATACCATTTAATTTTTTTCATCTCTCAAATAATAAATTATAGTGAGGATGACTAGTAATACAGTTAAGACACCTGTCATAATGACTGGGACATAGTTGGTTCTATGAAATGGTTAGAAAGATCACTATTACTATTTATTATTGTGGTCATTATTGTTATAATTATTAAATTTTTGTGTAATTTTGACTAATCTTCTGTGGTCTGCACAAATAAGTAAAGAAGGTGGGGCGGGGGGTGGGAATTAAAGGATGTCAGGAAACCCTGAGAAGAAGCTGATAGCTAGCAAGATCAGAAATGGTGGTGGTATGGCCAGAAGAGTGCCAAGGCATTCCCAGATCTTTGATATACCACAAAGGTGGGAATCAGTGATGCCAAGTGAATATTTGCCACCGCCAGCTGGCAGTTGAGGACAAGTTCAGTGTTTTCCTTATGTCAGCTTCGGTATTTAGTATAGCTTGGCCTTCACAATAACATGGTATCTCATTATGGCCCACCTCCAGCTTTAGCAAATAAGGAAGCCTTGTGGATCAGGATAAGCATTTTTTAGAAGGAGTCTCCCTGAGCCGTGCTCAGGAACACCTACATATGGAACAAAGCTTGGCATTCAGTCTAAGGAAATAAATCAATCTAAACAGAGGCCATGGGTAGTGTGTGGTTCCAGAGAAGATGGAGTAAACACATTTTATCCTATCTTTTTCCAAATTACAACCATAAACCCTGGACATATAAGACAATTATAAGAAGACTCTGAAGGGTGGAGAGAAGTAGGACTGACTAATGACTTGAGGATGACCCAGTAGGAATTTTCCTAGTTTTTTTGTTTTTGTTTATTTCTTTTGTTTAGTTTTTTTGTTTTGCCTCCTATATATGCCTGCCTGGGCGCCAGAGCAGCTTGCATCCTGAAAATGGAAATGGTTACAGACACAACAACCCCAAGAAAGTTCTGTTCTTTCTACGTCCTTGGAAGGAGAGAGCCTTCAAACACTTTTGACTATACACGCCCTGTTTAGATGAATATCACAAAGAAGCCATTCTGCTCCCCCTTCCCACTGGACCCTGCAAAAGCTGGGGACAAGAGTCATGTCGACCATCTGTGCTCAGCACTGATGCAAGCAGAGGCAGTGACCCTCTTCGGCAGGCACTGTGAAAACTGTGGAACAGAACCCTGTTGAACAGCCCCACCCTGTAAATATGGATCTGGACCCTTTTAATATCCTTCCTTTACCAACTGGCACGATTTTCAGCTTTGTCAGTAGAGGGCACAATCGAGACATTGCAGGAGGAAGGGATTTTTCTTTCTGGTCTCAGGTACTCACAGGCCAGGCTCTTGCGATGTGGACAGCTTCTCCCATAGATACCCAGCTCCTGATGTAAATGCTGATGAGAAGCATCCACAGGCCAGCAGCTTCTCCCAACACGCCCCTATGACAATTTTGTAGCTTGGTGCCTCCAGTGAGATTCCTGCTCATGAACAGCTGAATAGCTTTCCCTGGTACCTAGGGGAAAGATTTCCAGGAAGTTCCACCAGGGAGTTGACCCACAGCAACTCTTCAACCATTAAGTGAGCCATGGCTACACCCTCCGCCCCAAGGTCTGGAGCTCAGCCCCAGGCTTCTTATATGTGCTTGTCCTACATTATTTAGAGATCTCTTTACTTCTTATTAGCCAATCATCATTAAGCAATCCTGTTACAGTCAATACTGAACTTTCCATGTTCAAATTACTGTGTAGTTTCTCCCTCCTGATTGGACCCTGACTAATAAAGAATGACACTGAAAACATGATCCATAAAAGAAAAAAAAATTGATAATTTGGACTTTACCAAAGTTAAAACTTTTGTTCTGCCACAGACAAACCTCAGTCTGGGAGGAAATATTTTTAATTCACATGTCTGACAATGATTTTGTATCCAGAATAAAGAAACCATTAAACTCAAGAGTGAGAAGGCAAACATTCCAATTATAAAATGGGCAAAAGGCTTGACCAGCTCTTTCACCAAAGAACGTACCTATGGTAAATAAGTACATGAGAAGATGGATGTTCAACATTATTAACTATTAGGGAAATGCAAATTAAAGCCATGACAAGATCCTACACACACCAACTAGGATGGCTAAAATAAATAAATGCTGACAATGCCAAGTACCAATGAGGATGCGGAGCAGCTGGAACACATTGCTGGTGTGAATGCAAACTGATTTAGACACCGAGTAAAACAGTTGGCAGTTTCTTATAAAGGTAAATATAAAATTGCCATGCGACCCAGCAGTCTTATTCCTGGGATTTACCCAAGGAAATTGAAAACTTAAGTTGCTTCAAAAACCTGCATACAAACATTTATAGCAGTTCTATTAATACTCAGCAAATACTGGAAACAACCCAAATGGCCTTCACTGGGCAAATGGATTAACAAACTGGTCCATCGATACAATGGAGTGCTGCGCAATAATAAAAAGGAATAAACTTCTGTTAATGCAACAACTTGGGCAGATGTCAAGGGCATTGTGGTGGGTGTACAAAACCAGTCTCAAAATTTTCCATACTTTATTGTTCCATTTATGTAGCATTTCCCAAATTATACTCTGCAGTAGTTTACAGGGTGTAAAGTTGGAGGGCGGTTGTGACTACAGTGGGTAGTGTGAACAAGTTTCTTTGGAGTGATTAATAGTCTATTTCCTGATTGTGGTGGTGATCACAAGAATCTATACATGTGATACAATTTCAAAGAAATAAACCATTTAAAAGGGTTGCATGTTGAAACGTTAAATCTGAATAAAATCTGTAGTTCAGTTAATAATACTGTCCAACATCAGTTTTCTGATTTTGATAATTTTCCTATGGTATATAAGTTGTTATCATGGGAAGAATCTGCATGAAGACTGCACGAGAACACTTTCTGTATTATTTTTACAACTTCTCTGTGGGTATGTTAGGTACCGTAGTAGAAGGATAGGACTAGGACAGGGGATCTGATGCCAGGGATTAGTCAAAGCCATTCCCATGTTTCTGAGTCACTTGACCTAGTTAGAGGCCTAGGAATTGGCACTTTTTAAAAATTTCACAGATAATTTTACTGAGTAGACAGGTTGGGGAAATGCTGATTTGAAGGAATTCTAAAGCAAAGTTAGCTTTGCCTTGGAAGGAGAATTTTCCTAGGTTCCCTGGGTTTATGATATTTGATGGCACTATTTATCTTGGCCTGAACTTTCATTGATTCTGGGCAAGAATGATTTAGAACAGGTTTGGAAAACTTTTTCTATGAAGGATCAGGTGGAAACATTTCATGCTTGGCACATTGTACAACCTCTGTCATACCTATTCAGCTTTGCCATTGAAATGCAAAAGCAGCCATAGATAATACAGAAATGAACAGATGTGCCTATATTCCAATAAAACTTTATAAAAACATACAGTGGAACGAAGTTGTCCCACAGGCCACAAATCACTAAAGTCTGATTTAAAGGATTAAGTGGACCACATACTTAGTGGTAGTCAATCATGTGGTGGTCCCAGCCTATGAGTTTTTGCAATCCTATTAATCCTAGAATTAATAAACAAATGATACTATACTTACAAAACCAGTGGCTGTACCTACTCTGCCCATGTCAAACTATGCTATTGCATTGCACTTAGTCTGAGTCTCTACTTCAGTGAGGGTTTATGAAATTGTTCAAGGCCAGAATGAACCACCCAAGACAATGAAAACTGGACCATGGGGAAAGCACTTGGAGTAACTAGAACGCTGAACCTGAAGAAGAGGCTGAGAACAGTGTTCAAATACTTTGTTATTCAGAAAAGAGATTATGAAGTTTATGACTTAAAGGTGGAAACAAAGAAAGAGGCTCATTTATTCAACTCATTTATCCAAGAACTAACTCTATATTGAACACTTACTACATTCATGTGCTGTTCTAGGACCCAGAAAGACACTAGCCAACCGGATGGTGAAAAAAGGTTGTAAAAAATTGGATTTCAATTCAATAAGAAAGGCTTCTCTAAAAACTAAAAGCTATCGGAAAATGGACTGGGCTACTTGGGAGGTGATGAATTCTTCGTCTTTGGAGCTATGTAAAAACAATCTAATAAATAAAGTAATCTGGCTTGGGGCATTTTAGTGCAGAGTCTGTATGGGGCAGTGGTTTAAGTTCTGTCCTGTGGACTCTAGGGTTCTCTGTGAGCTCCGTAAGGAACCAAGGTTGTGCAGTTCGGAACTCCGGATTTTTCAATCCAGTTTCAGCTTCTGTGTTTATCTATGAACAGTTGGACTCCTGCATAATCATTTTCTGAATAAAGAGTCAGCCCTTTGGCTAAATATATATTTTAAAACCACTGAGATAATGATTTCAATCAAAAGCCCTGTGAGATAGGTCTGCTCTAAATCTGAGTTTCTGTATTATATCGAAGTAGGCAGTAGCAACTGAACACTTCAGAATTAAAATAGACAATCAGAAATCTGTAGATTTGAAGAGATAGTTTATCGGAATCCCAAAGGTGACATTTCTTTTCAAAATAATACCTATTTTCATAGTATCTTATTTTTACTTTTGTCTTGGACATTGCCTTTTATTTCTACATAGTGATTTATCTCCTTTATTGTATTACATCCCTTTTGTCGTTCAATTTCTTACAGTCTGTACATTCTGTTATATTACTTATGTTTTTATAATACAGCAAAATTCTGCCTTTATCCCCATTTTTATGATAGTATAAATTTTATTCGTTTCCCTTCCAGATAACTCAGTCACTCAGTGATTTCTCAACCAGTGCCTTAGACAGTTTTGTGTATTCCTGTCAACACTCAACTCTGCCTAGCATGTAGTCACCCTCAGGAAATCAATTCAAAAATCTGGAAAACCTAGAAGATAAAATAAAGAGTTAAGGGTTATCGTATCTTATAAGTAAACTTAAAATGTGCTTTTCGAAAATGAAATTTATTATCTCCCCTATATGTGGAAACTAAAGAACAAAATAAATGAACAAACAAAACAGAAACAGACTCATAGACACAGAGAACAAACTGATGATTGTCAGATTGGAGGGGATTTGGAGGGCTGGATGAAAAAGGTGAAGAGATTAAGGAGTACAAATTGGTAGTTGCAAAGTAGTCACAGGCATGTGAAGTACAGCATAGAGAATACAGTCAACAATATTATAATAACTGTATGGTGTCAGGTGGGTACTAGACTAATCAGAGGGACCACTTTGTAAATTATATAAATGTCTAACCACTATGCCATACACCTGAAATTAATATAAAATAATATTGAACATCTACTGTAATTGAAAAATAAAAATTAAAAAAGTGAAATTTAGTGATTTATATAATATGAAGTGACAGTTAATGATACTGTTATTTGGTTAAAATTGTTGAGAACACCATATTCAAATATCCATCAGAATATATTTGAATCATAAGATAGCTTTAAATTACTTGCTACTTGTAAATGGTCCATAATCCCTGAAACAAGGTGAATATTGGGAGATGACTATGTTTGTGGGCTGAGCTTACAAAGTGGAACAAGTCAAATATCAAATACCACCAGTCAGTAACTTAGTAGTTAATCAGGCCATATGCTTTTTAGTGATTATTAAAGTAAAAAGGAAATCCCCCTTATCTTCTGGATCTTTTCTTATTGAAAGGAGCTGGTGATTCGGCTATATGTGAGGAAAATGAGAACAGTTAAAGAAAGGGACCCCTGGAGGATGAAGTGACAGTGACAAAAAGCCCTGACCTTACTGTTAGAACTAAATAACTCATCCTCCTGAGGTCCTTCTTTTATCCATACAAGTAAGGAGTTTATTTTTTTAGTTTTCTTCTTTTTTTCAATTACATATATGAGTCCACCATGATTATTGTATGCCACTGCCTCTGTCCATGGTTGTTTTAGGGAAATGATACTAATATAAAGTGTATTTTAAAAGAAGATATTTGTAATTTCTGGTAGCTGTAGATTTTATTTTCATTTTTTAAAAGAAGACAAGAAGGAATAATCTGTGTGTTTAAATAGCAATAATTATCATAGATTCTGCTTGCATTAATACTGAATACATTATGAAGCATTTGTCATAGCTAATGCATTTCTGTCATATCAAGTAATATTAGAAGGGGGCTTTTGTGATGAATATTAATGTAAGAGACAGCCATAAGTAAAGCAAATTATAGAGGCAAGTGAATGTAGAATTAGCTGTAACTGCTAAGCAGCCTTTCATTACAAGTTAAGTTCTTATGATATTAATAAAACTGTAAGGTTCTAGGTAGCCATCAGGCTGACAGGAGGGAGGAAATACTTTTTTGGTACTCTTGATTCTAAATCAAAAGCTTTAAATAAGTTTGCCATGCAAAATAATATTTGTATGTCTTAATTTTTTCTTCTCTCCTTTAAATAAATCTTCTTTTACAGAAATCTGTTCTTTAGTAGAGTTAATTTAAGTCCAAAGTTAGTTCCAGATGCATATGTTTAGAGAATGAATTAAGTAAATAGAGTACTTTGTGTTCATTGAAGCTAGATGCTAGATGTATAAATAAGAGATCATTAACACATCATTACATGTGTTAATTACACATACTAAATTATGGATCAGATCTGAGAAGGAAAATTTCCACAAAAGTTACATAAAGCAAAGATAAATTTCTCAAGTGGTATCTTAGATGAAATTATACAGAGAGATATGCATTTCCTGCCTGATTATTGAACTAAATTAACTTACAGCTCTAGAATCTTCTAAAATTTTCCACAGAGGAAATAATTCCAATACTTCTAGGCTACCACTTCAAATATAAAAATATTAACTTGGTAATTTATGGTTTAGATCGGAAATAGTGTACATTATTCTTTTTTCCACAAAAATGTTCCTACTCAATGTTTATAATTTATGGTTGTCACTTTATTCTCTCATGTATTTCTTTTTTATTACTATTTTTTAATTATACGTAGTATAGACTCATTTTATAAGATGTGTATGACCTAAAACGTAAAAAAAAAAAAAAAAAAAAAAAAAAAAAACTTCCTGTAATCCCCTTTTCTGCAAATTTCTTCTGCTACAAAATTCGAAAAAAGACAAAAAAAAATGTCTCATCTCTCTTTCTGTCCCTTCAGTCAGTCAGTTTTCTGTTCTACTGGGGACAATGTTTTTGCATTGAAGATTTTCACAAATTTGAATAAAAAGGATTTTCCTTTCTTTCAAAGACTATAGACAGTAGTAAGAGAGAATAATTCATCTTCAAATAGTTGATTCAAATATTGGACATCTTAGGCTACGTTATCTATGGTAATAGATGGCCACCCAAATCTCAATGGCTTATAAAAAAAAAAATTGTTCGTTGCTGTGATTCTACTGAATGTGCATTTATTTCTAGACATAGTCTCATACAGTAGGTGTATCTGGGCATTGTTTGTTTTATAGTATGGGGGGGATGATAAGCCACACATTACTTGTTAAACTATCTTCTAGGAGGTGGTGTGGGTCACTTTTACTCATGTTTTTATTGGGGGGTGGAGGGTTTCCTAAAGTTAGTTGCATGGTGAGTCCTAATGGCAGTGGGACATAGGCATATATGGTCCTCTGAAGGACATTGTGGAGAAACGGTTTGAATATCTTGAACAATGATTCTATCACCCATGTGGTACATATATGTTTATATAATACATATTTTGGAATATCTAATATATGCTAAGGTCTGTGTTAGGGTTGAGGCTAGAGTAATGAATAATAGACATTTTTTGTGAATATTGTGTTGATTGAAATTTTATGCTACTTTCATAGAGGCTGCAAATATTCCTTTCTGAAAGAAATCTGATTAGGGATTAGGGAAGATGTCCCCTCCAACCCCATTGCGATAGTAGAGAAAGTCACTGAAATCCATAGATTTGTGTTTTTAAATGTGGGGTGATAGCATAAAGGGCAGAAAATTGGTGACAATGCATATGTGTTTACTGGTTTTAGTTTCTGGGAGTGAGGTTCCATGAGATGTAAAATTTAAAGGAAACATTGGCTTGGGCACAGATGTTTGGGATGTCAGAGAAAAAGCAAGCCTGGTGGAAATAAACATGAACAAAAATGGATACAGGAATAAACATTATGTTGGTTGATGGGGAGTTAGAGTGCTAGAATTGGATAGGGAAGATGTAACTCCAGCAAGAAAAGGCAGACAGTAGAATAAGGACTCAGAGTTTGACATTAGAGAGAACAATCTAACAGTTAGTAGATATTTGGGAACCAACAGTGACATGAAAAAGAAAGTATCTTGGGGAGACCTTTGCTAAATTGTAAGTTGTAAATATGATGCAATCACTATGCAGAACATGAGGTGTTAATAAAGAAGTGGTGGGCTGGAGTGGAATTGCAATCTGGTGGATTTGGTCTGTCAGACATAGTCAAGGAAGAGGTAACAGTGCCTTAAAGACTGCAAATTGGATGGTCTTAGAAGGATTGTGGGGTGGTGACAAAAATAGTGAAGGTGATTGGTAACAGAGAATAATTCAGAGAGTAACCATGGACTTTCACGTGATGGAAACAGAGTGAATATGGATGAGACTCTGCAGCCAGGAGTGCCGATATCCCAAATCTCTTCCATGTATGGGAAAAAAAGAGAGCTTCCTGGAACAGTTTTTGAGGGAGAATCAGGTTCTAGCCAAAGTGAAAGCATGAAAGGAGATAAACAGATTTTGGATACAGAATTTTTTTCTTCAATAGTAGAGAAATGTTCTTTTTAATTCTGTCCTAAGTTCAGGTGTTATAATTAAAAATGGGTAGCCACTCTTACCTAAAAACAGTATATTTAATAGGTTACAAATGTAAAATAAAACAGAATATAAGTCTCTTTCCAATACACACATGCACATGCACATACGCCCTACCCTGAGGATAAGCATCTTAAAGATATAATTCAAGTAAATATATGTACTGTTTTCTGTAAGAAGGAGAAAATTGGGCTCAACATCATTAAAAATATTCCAATTTATATGTGAGGGGAGTAAAGGATCTAATTTTTAGAATTAGTAGGTAAATAATACATTTGGCAATTATTCCTTTGAGCTGTTCCCCTTTATGTTTCCTTCATCTGGTCTATTTTAGGGGCTGAGTGAATGATTGAATAAAGAGTGGCCTTCCTTCAGGAAGACAGTATTTAAATCCAGCCTGAAACAAATTAAATCCCACTAACATGGATTTAATTCTATGTTTAAAATGCTACGGTTTAGAAGGTAAAGCTGCAACACACACTGTCATAGCTTGCAGCTTCTCTGCCCAAACAAATTTCAGTAGTTTAAATGTCTGAAACTGTAGTTTAGGGTTGAGCAATGTTTACAGAGCTATGTTCAAATAATCAGGACTATTTAACTGTGCTCTATCTCTTAATCCACATGATCAACAATTGCTGAGAAAGCAACATGCTTTTCTGTCCGTTGATGATTCACTCGGCATGCAAAATGCATATACACATCTGTATCTAAAAGATGAGGTCTTTTTCGTATGTGATACACTAGAAATGATTTTATATCAAGCCATAAAAACCAAGAGAAAAGAAATAGATTTTCCTAAGAATGCCAATGAAGTCTACTTTAAATTCAAAATTTAAGTATCTATAAAATGTAATCTTTTTTTCCTGTCTTAGATTTGATTTGCACTAATATAGGCATACATTGATTATTTCTTTGGGGGACTGAAAGAGTTAATGGGCCTGACATTTTAAATGTGCGTGTCTTTAACTTTGAGCAGAATGGCACTTTCTGGCTCAAAAAGAAAATAAAGATACCATGAACTTGTAGATAATTTTCGAATGTTAAATCTGGGAAAGTCTTCCCTCTTGGATCTTTTCTGTATTAGAGGTCAGTCTAAATAATGCCTTTGGATTTGAGAGAGAGAGAGAGAGAGAGAGAGAGAGAGAGAGAGAGAGAGAGAGAGAGAGAGAGAGAAACATTTGTTTTAGTAGCTGTGAAAGCTTTTAAAATGTGTATCAAATCTTTAATTTTCTAAAGATGAAAATTGAACAAAAACGCTGTTTGATATTGTAAATGAAGGCATATTCTTATTTTATGCTTGACATTATTTACCTTAACATCAAAACCAGAAATTGACTGCTGCAGATTTGAAATAAATGCCTTTAGACATGTTGTTATAGCATATTTCAATATAAAATTTTTGATCTAAACGCATTATCTAATATAAATATCAATTCAAATGCTAGTAATGAGAAATGGAATAACAACAAATTATTGCCTCCCCCAACCATTTTTTTGGATATATATTTTTCTTTAATTTGCAACTATCCCAGTAGCATTTTACTACTCTGTGCACCATATGAACAATAAATAACATGCCTGAAATTTTACTGCAAAACAAACAAAAAATAATTTTTTAAATTTATTCTGTATTTTCTATACCAACATGTAGAGAAGAGTCCTTATCAATTATACCCGATATATCTTAGCCATAATTAAAATATAAAACTATTCAAGAAAACATGTCATGAAGAATGTAATTATTAATATGAGGACTATAACAAAGGCCTCAAGCAATATAAAATTATTTTGAATTTTGAGAACAGCAAGACTTGTGAGAGGGCTTTGATTAGAAAATATTCTGTACGTTTTAAAATTTGAGTATCCAAAATAGTTATTTAATTTTCTCAGGATTTAAAATAAATTAAATATAGTTTTAATCTCAAAAGCAAAATGTGAGAAATTTTAGAGGTATGATGGCTTGAGCTGTGTAGGGAAAAGAATAATTTCTGATGATACTGAATCTGTAGTCACCTCCAAACAATATATTTGACCTTAAAAGAATAATTTAACCTGCCTGGACTTTGGAATGAAATCAATTTATTTACCAAACATTTGTTCCTTGGGTACACACTCAAAGTTCAAAACCCTTGCTAGGTGCTAAGGAAGTAGAACAGTATAGAGACACAGTCCCCTGTGACCCTCAGGATCTATGACAGTTATGCTGTGGTTTGCCTTGATGCTGTGGTTTAGGGGAACTTCCACAGCCACTCTGGATAGAAACCTCCCTCTTGATTTCCCTAGCTAAGCCATGGTCACTGAAAAACAATGAAAGAAGAATGGGCTAATTGAAAAAGTTAGAAAACTCTTAGGAGCAACATAGATTTATTCTAAAAATAGTTGTGCTGGTCACTCTCCAAGATACTAGGTATCCATTGCTGAGCAACTGGCAAAATTTAGTGGCTGAATATGATGAACAAGGTTGCACAGATAGATATAGATAGATATGTAGATATATCTCATATGGGATACAAAATATCTGATCTTTTGTGATGTATACTATATATCATATACTTATATACTATAGCTTATGTTAACTAAAAAGCAGTCTTTAATAGGAGAAAATTGGGGAGTATCCAAGTTGGGTTCATTAATTAAGGAAAATGCTATCTTTAGCTATGTTTGAGTAGCTAAAATTTACATTAAGAAGTTAGATTTGAGAAGGAGCCCAAAGGCCAGCCCAGTCAAGGGAGAAAGTATGTACAAAAACTTTAAAAAAACAAAAAAAAATATTTGGTATATTAGAGAAACTGAAAATAAATATATCGTTCAGAGTTGAACAGCAATATTTAGAATTAACTTTATTTCCTAATGAATCTATAATCCATTTTATCCTTCTTTTCTTCCAATCTCATGCAATCTAACTGATAGAAACTAACCTATAACAAGGACCTATGTGGAGGCGAATCTAGGACATATGGCTTGTAGCTCTCCAGCCTCTCCCCTACAAAAGAGAAGAGGATGCACACTCAGGCAGGAGCCAAATCACCCTGGAGTTTTGCAAGTTATTAAATGTACTTAGACTTTTAAGACTTTTAAGAGCAAAGTGTTTTAAGTAGGCATTATCTTTTTTATGTTTCAAAAATGGTTACTTTTGTTGTAGTGCGGGGAGTGGATTAGAAATTAAAAGTGGAATCAGGGAGACTGATTGAAGGTGATTACACCAGTCTAGGCAAGAAGTGATGGTGACTGGGAACAGTGGCAACAGAAGTGGTGGGTGGACTGAAAGTATCTTTTGATAGAGACAGGAGGACTTGTTGATGGATTGGAGGTGAGAGGTAGGAGACAAGGACAAACCAGGTTCAGACTTAAGCAGTTGGCTGCATGATGGTGCCATTTGTGGCTGACGGTTGTATTTTCTAAATAAGAGTCATCGCTTTCTCTCTGGGGTTCCATAATATATTGCTTGCTCCTGTACTGTAGCCCTCCTCTTATGTCCCCTTGCAGTATCATTGGGTAAAGTTCTTGCTTCCTTTTCTTAGTTTTAAGCTCTTCAAGAATAGAGATTTCTTGTCTTTTTATTTATTTGTTTGTTTGTTTGTTTGTTTATTGGATTTTTATAAGCATTTGAGCCAGAATATAACAATAAGATATATGCTGGGGAGCAAGATCCCAAATGCCTCCTCTTGTCATATTTTTTAAAACTTATTTTTTATGTCCCCCTGAAGTGCCTAGCACAGTTTTTTATGTCAAGAAATGTTAATTAAGTGTTTCTTCTTTATTACATTCCAACCTTTAGCAACATGGCTTTATTATAACATAAGAAATTACCACTTTAAAAGTTTATGGAAAAAGATGTATCTTAAGAACTCATCAAAGTAATTTAGCGAACTTAGCATTTTGTTTTCTGAACCTATGTATGTAATGAAATAGGACAAAATAATTATTTTTTTCCTCTAACAGGGAGAGAAAAAAAACTTAACCAGCAAGCAATTATTGATTTCCTTTGAGTTTTTCATGCACAAAGATATTCAGAAAGACCCTGTAAATATACTCAGAAAGAAATCATTTTTCCAATTGTGTCAAAAATAAAGAGTCTTAAGGGAGATGTTACCCTACATGCTGCAGACTGTTTTGAATAAGACAAAACTGATTATAATAAAAATATTTTGATGTTTTAACTTGAGGGGTGAGAAATGTTCTCTGTACTCCATCCTCTGAGAATTTTTAATCATTAGAAGACTGCATATAATAGATTAATTAACAGAAAAATAGTTTCACCACAAATATAAGAACCTGACATTTTATTACAGAGTAATAAGTTTGCTTATTTGCTCTGGGCTCTTTAGTGAGCATTATCAGAGCTGCTTTAGGGGTTATGTATTAGAACCTCTGCAGACTATGGCTTTGAACATCATTCATGAAAATAATGCACTTGTATGAATAGATCGTACCAAGTAATGGTGAGAAAACAATCCAGAGAATGGTACAGTGAAAGAAGTCCTAACTTAGAACTCAGAAGATTTTGGGATTGATCCTGTCTATGAATGACAAGTGGTACAAGTGTTGTCTTGGGCAAATCATTTAGACTTTTCTGGGCTCCTATTTTTCCATATTAAATTGAGAGAGTTATAACATAAAACACACAATCCAGCTCTAAAATTCAGGGATTTAATGAATCACTAGCCTATATTGTCTTTGTGAATTGAATATAGAATACGAGTCTAAAGTCCCACTTGCTTTAGTCTTTCAGACTCTACTGGCCACATCGTGTTGGAATGTAATTGCCAACATTTACAAAGTATGTTCCATGTATATAAGGGTATCTTGGGCCCAATGATGGCTGAAGGTTAGGAATGCTCATTTAAAAACAATTGCACCACAAAAAGGTAGTTGACTCCAGGCCCTTTCCTTTGCATTTTACTGTGTCCTCTACTTTTTATCTCCATAGTTAGTCCCAGAGGACATGTCTTCTGTCTGCAGAAACAATTTTCAAATTGTGGGTCTGGCTCAGTTAGGATCTGTGATATGACAATAAAGAACAGTCTCTGATCAAATGTTAGGAAATCATTTGATTATACTTTCCCCCAAAAAATTAAAGATAGAAATCATATTATGTATATATCATACTTAATTTGTCCTTTCCTTTATATATTTTTCCATCAATTTATTTTGATATAATTCCAGAAACAATATTTTAAAATTTTAAAAAGTTTATGTGGAAATTTATATTGTTTTCTCAGTCATTTTATACTCTGACAGCTTTATAGAAATTTGAGGATAATGTAGACAGAATACACCCACCCCCATCACATTTTAGAACAAAACTAGTGACTGTGCTGAGTATTCTAAACCTGGGCAGCTGCCTACTTTCCTCAAACTACCTGGCTAGTTACTTAGTATCCAGAACATTTTTAAGATAAAGGCTTTTCATAATGTGCTCTTAATTCTTTAGTTCTATCATCTCATGTTTGTTGAAGAGTTGGTCTGTGTGGCACAGTACTGTGCAAAGCAAGAAAATAGAAAAGAAGTACATGATATTTTTCCTTACCATGATTATGTAATGAACTCATATTTTAAACGGGGGAAAACGTGTTGTAAGTGCCTAATATGACATGCAGCAAGCAAAGTGCTCAGAGAAAAGCAGTTATACTTAGTTGATATGACTGCCACTTTATCCGACTTTAAAAATCAACACATTCCATTAGTAGCTATATTCTTAGTCCTCTTACCCATCAATTTGTTCTTAATGCACCTGCTTTGTAGAGTACTTTGCAAGAAAATGAGAGATTACTTTGGATCCAGGGTATTAAACTTCTAGACCAGAAAACAATTACTAACTTTTTTTTTTCTCTCTTTGTCTTCTTTGTATGGTTGTTTAATACCTTGAATTCCATTTTAATAATTTTTCTCGAGTTTTAAGTGGCTATGCCTATGCTAAATTATATTACACTAAAATAAGAAGAAAATTTAAAAACTTTTTTCAAGTAATGGAACTGCCATGAGTCTATATAGTTATTTAAAGGGGGGAGGGTGGGAAGAAAGGAACTTGAACATCATGAAATAACTTACAATAAAAACACTAAAAAACTTTTCCATAGTATAAACCTAAGTCAACTCTTTTATCTGATATTTGTCCAATGTATATTATTTATAATAGTTCCAAAAAATCTACTTATTTTGACACTCCCTATGTTTTTTTAGTATCCTTTGAAAAATACTATTTAAAAAAAGGACTAATAATGTACTTATATTTGGTCCTCAAAAAGAAAGCATCATATACTAAAATATGTTCTGTGAAGTATGGGGTCAGCTGGAGGTAAACACAAACTATGGCAGGTTGTAGGGAGGAGGGTTTTGGTGAAATCATAGTACGACTGTGATTATTTTCCAAGTTCATGGCACAAAAGTCTATGGCCTCCTCCTGTGTTCCATTACAATACTATATAAATCAATGTGAATGAACAAATTTCAGTTACTTTACTGTTTTTTTTGAGAAATAATTGATATACAATCAAATGCACATATTTTAAATTAGTTTAGACAGGTCTGTTTACCAGTGTAACCATCACTCTAGTCAAGAAATAGGACCTTTCTAGTGATTATGAGTAGGAAGAACCAATGTCATTAAAATGGCTATACTACCCAAAGCAATCTATAGATTAAATGCAATCCTTATAAAAATACTAATGGCATTTTTCAGAATACTAGAACAAATAATCCAAAAATGTGTATGAAACCATAAAAGATCCCAAATAGCCAAGACAATCTTGAGAAAAAACTACAAAGTTGGAGATATCACACTACCTGATATCAAACTATAGTACAATGCTATAGTAATCAAAACAGCATGGTACTGGAGTAAATACAGATGCATGGATCAATGAGACCAGAAAAAGAGCCCAGAAATAAATCCACACCTATATGGTCATTTACTCTATGACAAAGGTGACAAAAACATACAATTGGGTAAAGATAGTCTCCTCGACAAATGATGTTGGGAAAATTATATAGGTATGTGCAAAAAATGAAACTGGACCACCTTCTTACATCATATACAAAAATAAACTCAAAATGCACTATAGAGTTAAATGTAAGACCCCAAACCATAAAACTTTTAGAAGAAAATATAGGCAGTAAATTCTTGATATTGCTATCAGTAATTTTTTTTCTGCTGTATCTCCCTGGGCAAGGGAAATAAAAGAAAAAATAAATAGGACTACATAAAACTAAAAAGTTTTTGTACAGCTAAGGAAACCATCAGCAAAATGAAAAGGCAACCTACTGGATGGGAGAATATATTTGCCTACGATACACCTGATAAGGGGTTAAAATCCAAAATTTATAAAGAACTCATACAACTCAACAACAACAAAAAACAAACAATGCAATTAAAAACTAGACAGAAAACCCAAATAGGTATTTCTCCATACAGGCAAGGCAGATGGCCAATAGACATATGAAAAGTTGTTCAACGTCACTAATCATCAAAGAAATACAAATTAAAACCACAATGAGATATTACCTCACACCTGTCATAATGGCTATCATCAATAAGTCAAAACAATAAGTGTTGGCAAAGATGCAGAGAAAAGAAAACCCTCATACATTGTTGGTGAGACTGCAAAATGGTACAGCCGCTATGGAAATTCCTCAAAAAATTAAAAATAAAACTATCATTTGACTCAGCTATTGTACTTCTAGATACTTATTTAAAGAACCTAAAACACTAATTGGTAAAGATGTATGCACCACCGTGTTCACGGCAGCACTATTCACAATAGCCAAGATATGGAAGCAGCCTAAGTGCCCATCAATTGGATAAAGAAATGGTGGTACATATATGCAATAGAATATTACTCAGCCATAAAAAAAATGAAATCTTACCATTTGCTACAACATGAATGGACCTAGAGGATATTATACTGAGTGAAATAAGTCAAACAGAGAAAGATAAATACCATATGCAGAATCTAAGGAATAAAAGGAACAAACTAAACAAAAACAGACTCAGATACAGAGGACAAACTGGTGATTTCCAGAGTGGAAGGAGGATGGGAGACTGGGTGAAACAGGTGAAGGGATGAAGAAGTACAAATTAGGAGTTACAAAACAGTCGTGGGGATGTAGAGTACAGCATAGGGACTGTAGTCAATAGCATTGTAACGGCTACGTGTAGAGCCAGATGGGTGCTAGACTAATTGAGGGGATCAATTCATAAATTATATGAATGTTTAACCATTGTACTGTGTACCTAAAGCTAATACAAAATAATAAATATATTTAAAAGAAGAGATAGGGCCTTTCCATTACCCCAGGAAGTTCACTGATGTCCCATTCCAGTCAATCCCCTCCTAACTCAGAAGCAAACACTGACCTGCTTTGTATCACAATAGACTATTTTTACCTTTACTAGAATGTGACATTACTGGATCATGCTGTGTACTTTTTGAGGCCCATTGTCTTTTGTGCACTATAGGATTTTTGAGGTTCATCCATTTTTTTGTATTAATTAATTTGTTTCTTTTTATTGCTGGGTAGTATCCCATTTTATGAATATACCACAAAGTGACCATTTACTTGGTCATGGCTATTTGGGATGTTTCTTGTTAGTGCTTTTATGTACAAAGCTGCTCTGAACAATTGTGTATACATTTTTCGTGGATATATTTCAATTTTTCTTGATAAATACCTAGAAGTAGAATTGCTGTGTTTTAGGAAAGGAGTATATTTCCCCTTACCAGTAGCTGTTAATTTTTTTCTTAAAAGATTGTACCATTTTACATCCCATAGACAAGAGATAAGTCTTGTTTGCCTCATATCCTCACCAACAAATGGAATTATTGGTCTTTTAAATTTTTTACTCTAAGTAGATATGATATGCTATCTCATTGTGGTTAATACAGCCATTCTGTAGATGCAGAAAATGTAGTAGTTCAGAAGTGTTAACTTGTTCAAATTCACACCATACACAAATGGCAGAACCAACATTTCCAACGTGCTCTTAACTACTATGCATATTCTCACAAGTAGAACCTCTGGGTCCTGAAAAATGTGGCATCCAAATGAGCCTCAAATGGTCATTGAGAGAAAGCATGGCTTTGCTGGGACAGAACCAGGATTATTTGAATTATCAGCGAAATCTCACAAAAAGGTGTCTCTGACACTAGGGGTCTAAAGCCAAAACAAAGTTCCAGGGGTGGAAGTGAACTAAAATAAGCATGTTTACTAGTATTGCCCTTTCTTCTTGTTCCCTAAGTTAGACTCACTGAGAGATGCTTAAGTTTGACCCCCCAAAAATGCCTTCAATGATTTTAAAAACTATTTTGTTCCCCAAATACTCTAAAGTCTATATGCATTGATAATGCTGTCTCAAAGAAACGGTCTTACTTAAGTCTTTCCACTTATGTGCACTTAGAATCAGATTACTGTTTCGGAAAAAAAAATTCCACAATATTTTATAAACTTATTACAACACCACCTACAGCACCAACAAAACAAAACTGTTCTTGGTTTTCATATTTTGAAAAAGCTGTCAAGTACATGCAACAGAAAAGTAAGTGTAATAGATTCAAGTTTTGACACAGAAATTCACTAAATTTTCTTCTAAACTTTACTTTCATATGTTATTGATGAGCATATTGATGAAGAAATATTAATGGAATAAGCTACCCATCCTCTTCAGTATTTTACATGAATAAGAATGTAAGTTCTAGGGCCAGTGGCACAAGAACATGTTAGAAGGAACTGATAAATTCCTGATCATTGGTAAGTTGTTTGGTGTAGTCAAGATAACATAGAACAGAGATTTAGATTTGGGTTTAGGTCCAGAGCCTGCTTCTCTCCAGCGCTATGTCCTGGGAAAATTGCCTCATCTTGTTGGACTAGTGTGCATTCATTTGTCAGACTGTGAGACAGTAATAGTTATTCTCCTAAGTTACTACTCCTTTGAGTTTTTCTGTATTAACTTATCGAGGTCAATAACTCATGGAGACCTAAGCAAGGAGAAAGAGGGCAAGTGCAATTGGAAGAAAACATGGAGTTAAAGGAAATGGAACCAGCTTTTCAGCAATTTAACAAATTTTTGTGCTTAGTAACTGCCTCAAGCAGAAATCACAAGACATAATGGAGAACAAGATAAATATGTTATCATTTCTTATGGAGCTTTCAGTCTAGTGAAGAATGCAATAGGAAGGAAATTGAGATACAGATGTTAAAAGCCACAGTTGTTAGTAACAACATACAGGAGGGGTTGACAACTCATTTTAGGAGACCCTGAAGGCTTCTTGGAAAATGAAATCTCTTAGCTGAGAGACAAATAGCCATTACCCAGATATGAGAGGGAATGATGTTAAGGGCAGAGGTGACATCATGTTTGAGGCCTTGAGATAAGAATGATTTCCTAGGACATGAAAGAAGCTCAGTAGGACTAGAGCAGCGTGGATATATGGAGGAATGGGCAAAGAGAAAGATGAGTGTAGAAAGTTAAGCAAGGACCAGAGTCTTAAGGATCTTATTGGCCATATTAAGGTTGTTGGATTTTGTTCCGCAAAATGTTAAGAAAATGAACATATTATAAGGTAAAAATAATAATAGATTTGTATATTTTAATGAATTGGGATAGTGTAATAGAAGACATGCAGATATCATTTGCAGAGGTATTTCAGTGATGTGAGTGAGAAATAATTGTACTCTGAAATTTGCTATGGAAATATATGGAGACAACAATTTTCCAAGATCCTCACAAACCCTAGTAGAGGTACCTGGCAGGAATTCAAGCAGAAAAAGAGCATCTTTATTCATGCTTACAGCAGTTTCTGCAGCCTGAAGTATGATGGAACATGAGTGTTATATAGCCTGAGAGAGTGGGTCGGGCTGCGATCAGTGAGTCTGGTTATGTGCCAGATCCTATCCCCAGTGCCCTGCTTAGGTCAACTGTGTGATTAATCACAAAAATAAAATGGGTGATAAAGAAACAAATTATAGAAGTGTTATAAAATTCACACAGGTGGACTCTGAATGAATTGCTTTTCACAGTAAAGGAAGAAGCAAGGTCAGGACAAAAAAAAAAAAAACAAGACATTGAGACTCACACAGATGTGAGACAAGAGTGCCAAGAAAAATAAATAACTCTAATACATTCTTGGAGGAATTATTTGAGAGTTTAGGTTTAAGCACTAGTGATAATTGACAGGTTTGGGTTCTGTTCCATTCATTATTTTATGACTTTTCCTGGACTTTAAACTATTTTGTCTTGTGTTATCTACCCTTGCCAGGTGATGAGAGGCTGAGGCTCCCTTGCAGGGAAAGGGGTTTGCAAATGTGTGGATAGGAAAAGAGAGGCCTATTAGATCTAAACTGTGCATGCAATATTACAATATGTGATTCTTCCCATTGAGAAGAGAGAAAGTACTTCAAATTAACTGAGATTATATAAGGCATTGGTAGACCAGTTTGTATCACCTAAATAACCATGATTCTGAACAGAAATATTCAGTGCAGAGAACAGTCCTTAAAAATCAGTATGCTTTTTATTAAATACACAAAGGTTACATAAAAAAAAAATCTAAAAGCAAAAGAAATTGAGAATACTTTAGATATAAATGTAGCTGCCTACACAGAAATAAAATTCAGGTTTTTCAGCTGGTCAAGGGGACAGCGAAAACATATGCAAAGAAATGTTTAATATAAAATGTCCTGTACAGAGAAAGATGGTTGGAAATCTGTTAACCACAGGGTGTACAGTACTTGGATATAAAATCTCTCTGTGAAGTTGACTAAGTATTTAATGAGAAAGAAATTTATAGCATCTTACTTTGAAGCAGAGTCTTTGACCAGCAGTGGGATCACATGACGGCCTCACAAATTTGCGTGGATCACTCTGCCTGCACCCCACTGAAAAGCAGTGAGTAGCAGTGTGTCGTAAGCAGAGATACGATCTCATTTTCACATGGGTTATAGTTCTGTGAACATTTTAATGTTGCATATCTACTGTGATTGTTTTTCTCTTAATCCAGAAATTATTGCAAAAATATCCATGAGCGTGCATGTGTGTGTGTGCGCGCTTGCACATGCATGTCTATTTTGTTTTCCGATGGCTGTAAATAATTGAGTATGTGTGTCTGTATTTTTCACACACACACACAAAAAGGATTTTTGGACACTATGAGTTGAAAACATGGCATAAACATATTAACTTTGGACTGTAGCTTCTAACAGCTGTGTTTTTAAAACTGCAATTCTAGATAGAGCCTACTCTATTTGGAGAAGAGTTGACTGTTGTTTCTGAAGCTAATACACTGTGCCAGAGAGCGAAAAAGTAATACGCATTTGAGCATTTGAGGTTCTCTGTGTGTATATGCAGTGCAATGTGTACTGTGCCAAAAACAGGGAGAGATAGACAGGAAGACAGACAGACAACAATATTTTTGGTTTTCTTTTTAATATACTAGCATTTACTAGCATTAAGATTTATTTGTTTCAAATTAGTAGACCCATTCAAAAGAAGGATTTTGGTTTTCCAGTTAAGATTATAAGATTACATAGTTAACAAAAAAGTGTATGTATATAATGTGTTATTTTACATTAAACTTCCAGTCAGTGAGTGACTATAAAGTTATTTTGAAATCTCTGTAATTACTTTCTCAAAAGTCTGCTTATGAGTTTGCAGCATTGCTTTATCAAATACCTTGAGAATATTATAATCTAAAATATTTGTTTTAGGTGGAGAGTTAAATGAGTATAAGGCTTATTGGAACCTCTGCTTCCTTTGGTTAAGCCAAGAATTGTATATAGCATTTACCTCAACTGAACTCACTTCACTTGATTGCTATGTTTCTGTTGCTTTATTTACATATGCCGTCACCTCCTATAAATAAGAAAGTGTGGGACGTATACTCTTAGTCGTGTTGCATATGAAGAAACTGAAGCCAAGTGGGTCTCCCAAGAGTATAATATATGATAGCACCAATCTAGGAAGAAAAATGTAATCTCTAATAAAACTAAACATTTAACACTATCAATAATTTTGGATTTCATCTAGTAAGGTCTGTCACTGAAAAAGTGAGGGACTTCAGATCTGAAGAGGTTTCTCTTGATTCCCAGATATTTGGGCTGTGGCATAACCACCTGGAAATGGGTATCTTTTCATATCTGTAAGGCATCTGTGGAGGAGGCTAGTGAGTCTGGAGTCATGGATGAAGGAAAACTAGCCAGCTGTTACAGAGAGCTGTCTTCAAGGCTGTATGTGAAGGGGCTTAGCTGCTTCTCACCTCTCCCCAGCATTTAGCTCTGAGGACGCCCTCAGAACCACTCAGGCTCCTGCGCGTGCTGCTGTGTGGGTCTCATGGGTCTCAGCTGCTGCTGTGCTGCGGCCCGTGCTCTCTGTCTCTTCATTATTTTAAATAAGTGTTAAGTATTTTTTCTAATTGTGAGAGCAATACATATTTTAATACAGAAAAAAATAGATTGTGTCACTTATCACTTATATATCCTTCTAATCTCCCTTTAAAAATACATGGGAAGTATTTTTAGAAAAATGTAAATCACATGACCCATAATGTTTTGGAATCTTATGTTGCTGAATATTTTCTGTTCTACTTTATTTTTCCTCTTAATCTATATTATTTTTGTATATTTACTATTTTAATTACCCAGACTAATAAAATTATATGTATTATCCTTAGTATCACTGAGCTCTCGACTTTTTCAATCTTTCAAGTCTTTCTTTCTTCTTATCAAACAATATTTTAAAGATTGTTTTATTTGATGTTGCCTGCTTAGCTTTTTAAAAGCTTATCATGTAAATCATTATATAATAATTATTACATATTTACATATATAATTATATACTAATTATGTATATAATTATATGTAGTTATATATGAATTTCATAATTATTTATAATATATAATTATATAATTATTGTAATTATAATATATAATTGCAAATTCGAATTATATAATTCAACTTTATAGCATTTAAAATTTATTTGAATTTATTTTATCTTTTTGTCTTCATTATGTTTTTATCCTTAGCCTCCTAAAAAATGCTATTTACTTCCAGCACAATGTTACACATATTTTAATGTCTACTTTTACCATTAAAATAATATTTAGCTATTTATCTACCTGTCTCCTGCTTATGAGTTACATTTCTTCTCCTGACTTAATATCATGCAAGCATCGTAGGCATCAGGATCAGTTCTGAAGTAAATCTCTCTTGCATTTAGTTCCACGACAATTGCTCTAGGTTCTTATTCTTTAAGTTTTCCTCTAGAGACTAAATCTTAGCTCACAAATTTATAGTCTGAGAAATATTAAGTAACTGAGAATTCTTGCATCCTGTTTCTGGGTAGGGTAGGTGGAGAATAGAAGGAAATTAAATTGAAAGTAGAAAAGTTGGGTTTCTATTTTAATATAACAATTCCAACAACCAAGCCACTATGGGGCACCCTGGAGTTTCTAGTCTAAGGGATTTGCTTTTGATTGCTGTTGCCATTGCATATGCAGATAATGTGCAAGACTGTCACGTTTCAGCTGTGAAAATATTATAAAGACCAAAAAAATTAGCTCACTCATAAACTATTTGTTAAGCAACTACTATATGTCAGATACCTATTTGTATCTATTATGCCAAGAACTAGAAAGTCACAAGGAGTATCCAAACCAGAAATCAAGGACACAGAGGTTAAAATACTTTAACAGACTGCAGATGTGTTTTTGTCCCAGTTTGCACCAGCAAGCAGCTTTACTGGCCATTTGTAGCTATCCAGGAAGCATGCTGTCAGGCACTATTTGACTCCTTTCTATGAATATTTTAAATGTACAACTACAAGTTGATAGTGTGTGATTTCAACTGGCTAGAGGCCTAATTAGTAGCTTTGCAAATTTGAAGGCAATTAAATTACTATTTAACATTTGGCCCAACATGAATAATTTGAATTTATAACATCTGTACTAGACTTGCTCACTTAAATTGTCGTCTTCAAAATTAAAACTTAATTTCAAAAAGGAATTTTAAGTTCAAAAAATTCACATATCATCTAAAATGTGAAGACCAAAGACTAAACAGTGAAAATTATTTTAGAAGATGAAAAGCAGAGAATCTTCTTTCATTTTATGTCCTTTCTTTACCTTAATTCCCTGAGATACCATATACGATGAGAGAGGTACACCAAGGTCTTAGTGCTGCAATGCAATTTTTATGTCTTTAGTGAGTTAATTCAAGCCTACCAACTTTTGTGTCTGCATTTTATTTTTGTTATTTTAGTTTTATTGAGATATATTTGCCATATAAAATTGTAAGATAGTTAAAGTATAGATGGTGGTGATTTGATATATACTGTGAAAGGATTATCCCCATGTAGTTAATTAACATACCCATCACCTTATTTATTGATTGGTTGATTGATTGATTCATTTATTATTTATTTTGATGAGGGCATGTGTTCTATTCTTTTAACAAATTTAAATTATACAATACAGTGTTATCAACTATAGTTACATTTCAAAAGCAAAAATAATTCCTGTTCTGATTTTAAAGAATTTTGTTAGAATGGATGGGTATAAAAGCATTTAGCAAATTGGACAGTGCTAAACAGATCTTAGATGTTATTAAGACAATCAACTTAATATTTTTTTTCATGATAGAAAGATAAATCTTGAGTCTTTCAGTCTGATCAGTCTTTCTAGATGAGAAATCCAGTTGTCCTAATTAATTACTCTTTAAAAAAAAAAAGTCCTACGTCATGACTGTATATCAAATTAGAAAACCATCAATTTTAGAGATTACCATTGCTCTAGTAAGTAACTTTGTTGTTTCTTCATTTTTTAACAGAATCTGTAGAAAATAATGTAAAATATTACTCCTTACATGCACAGAACAAAGACCACACATGTAAACACTTGTGTTTTGACATAAGACCCATTTGGTGTTATAGCTTTATCACAAGATTACATGCAAAGACTTAATTTCCAAGTTGAAAGTAATATAATATTTTAAAGAAAAATCGATTGCTTTGTTCCTTTTGTCCCCATTGAAGTGTTCAATTTGAAAGCATGTTGGTAAAGCTTTATACTGAATATAAAGTGTTATAAGCAAAGTTAAATGATAAATATCCAATTTCCAGCAACTGCTTTTTGGCTTTCTACACTGTTTCTTACATGAGCTAATTAATATCTATGAAATAATACACAAAGCATTAGGCTGAGGCATTCGAATTTCAGGCAGATAAAGAAACTAAAAGGATTCTGCTCCAAATCTACATCAGTCGTTCATACAGTCTAGACGTACAACACTACTAAACTATATTTGAATTTTATGTTGTGTAGCACTGGAAAGAAAAAAAGATGGTGTTACTGAAAGAACATCTGAGTATAAAACAGAGGTCAGGCCTGAGTCTCTTAGGACTCCTGATGTAAACAGCATCAACAGAAATATCAATACAAAAGATCAAACTTAACGTTCAGAGTAAATTGACTGAGAATACAGAAAATTTGACAGATGATTTAGCAGCAGTCAATAATACTAGCAATGAGGATTTATATTTGTTACAGCCTAGGTTGTGAAGCACCTCTGTGGGAAGCTATAAGTAGTCTGTTGGTCTGGAACCTGGAACAGAATTTTGTATTCCCAGACTTAGAGAGTGGAGGTCCATCTTTCATGGAAGGTGGATTCTAAAGTTTTCACCTAAGGTGAAAATTAGGTAGTATCATAGTTACCTTCGAACATACCTTAAAAAGGTGGCAGTTTGGTGTAGACATTTCATCTCTCTTGAATACCCATTGTCTTCCATTTTCATCAAGCAGTATAATAGATTATGGTACATTGGATGAGCACTAGATGAGGTAGTTGGCTTTCTGAGCCATGTTGTTTAAAAATAAAGTATACCTAGCACAGTATTCTTGGGGATTCCCTTCTTTTGGGGATTGAGAACTCATTAAAAGTAAAATATATCCTAACTATAAATTTCATTCTTATTCTACATTATTGTCCACCCATTTAATTGTGATTGCTCACACCAGTTAAATAATTCTAAACTTACATTTTAATTATAAAGTATTGTTTCACTCCACCCTTCTCCTCCTTCCCTATAGAGCAGAGATGTCAAGCAGAGATAGTTAAATGCAACACTTGATTTAATCATCCAGCCAGCCAGCTAAGTAATAAGTACTTTATTTAAGCACTTACCATGTGCCAGATATTGTCCTTGGGAGACTCATAGTCTTGGGGGAAGATTACTAATTTAAAAAATCATTATAGTAACATGATTAGTACCCAAATAGGAATATGGATAAGGTGTTATAAGCAAATGGAGAAAGAATCACTGAATTTCTACAGTAACATTTGTGCTAAGCCCTGGACAAAGGGACAGAAAGCTTGGAATGAGCATAGCAGTTTGGGCAACTAGGATAGTTTGACAAGATTAAAATGTAGTGTGTGGATGAGAAGCTAGAATTAAAGCTCAAAAACTCTCAAAGACCAGACTGGTGTGTTAGATAGAGTAGTTTAGATTTTGTTCTACAGAGTTTTTAGCAGAGGAATGATGATAGTTTGTCTTTTAAGAGGATCTTTTTTTGATTTGAGATGCATAATAATTGCCATCCATTTGCATATATTAATATATTAGGCCCAACCTCCCAGCAGAACAACCTAAATGCATAAGTAGCACAGGGGCCTTGCTCCCTCTTGATGCTTCACCACTGCACCAACATACAAGTTGATATAATGTGTTCTCTCTTGTCCTCCCTGGTGACAGGATGGTCAGCAGGTGGCCATGCTTCCTCGGTCAGCAGGTGGCCATGCTTCCTCATAGTAAACCACAAATGAAGAAGCTAGAAATTAAGAGAATTTTTTACAGCTGATTACTTTTTTAAAATAACTACCTTAAGACATAATATACATGCCATACAATTTGCCTGTTTAAAGTATACGATTCAGTGTTTTTTAGTGTATTCAGAGTTGTACACTCATCACCACAATGCTAGAACCCCCAAAAGAAATCTTAGACCCACTAGTGGTCACTTCCCCTTACTTCCCAACCCTTTCTCCCCTTGCAATCACTAATAAACTTTCTGTAGATTCGCCTATGCCAGATACTTCATAAAAATGAAACCACATAATGTCTAGTATTTTGTGACTGATTACTTAACATAATGTTTTCAAAGTTCATTCATAATATGTCATGTATCATGACTTCATTTCTCTTTAGGGCAGAATATCCATTGAATAGATATACCACATTTTATTTTCTCTTTTGTCAGATGATGATGGATGGTTAGAATTTCCACTTGCGAGGTATCATGAACAGTGCTGCTGTAAACATTTGTGTGCAAGTTTTTGTGTGAACACATGTTTTTTCTTTCTCTTAGGTAGGTGTGGAATTGGGTAGGATGAGAAATGCTGTCATATGGTAACTCCATGGTTAACCTTTTGAAGAATTTATCAAAATGTTTTCCAAACTGACTGTACCAACTTAATAGCTATTAGGTTTGAGACTATTTATTCTCAGCTACCAAGTCAAAAATTGTATTTAAAGTTTCCGTAGGTTGATACTCTTAGCAGATAGATTCCTCATAAAATTAACTGAAAAGAAAACAAAAACCTGGATGCATTTTTAGTCAATGATGCTGTTCTGTTTTAAAAAAGAAAGGTATAAACAAAATGTAACTATTAACTAATCCTAATAATTTGTATTTTTTTCTAATTTGTATTTTTTCCTAATAATTTGTATTTTTTGTATTTTTACCTGTGGTTTAACCAGAGAACCTTAATCTATTTCTTAACACTGAGTCATTCTTCTTAGGTTTTACAGAGCTACTGAATACTTGAGAGTTCACATTTTCCTAGTCTTTGTTCTTTTGTTACTAGCTTTCATCTTACTCTCTTTATCAGCTGTTTAAAGGGTTTTTTTTCCCCCTTCTAAGAGTTTCAGAAACTGTTTTCTGGACTATATGATCTCTTTCTTCCTGACCTAGCATAATGGAGGAGAGGGGGAGAAAAAGCATGGTAATAATTCCTTGATATGATTCCTGACCTAACTCCCCAAATGCAGAAAATAATTTTCCGCATATGCCCTATCTAATTTAGCAATTGGCCTTTTGTAATGGAAGGGCTAGTGAAGAAATTATCTGTGTATAATTCTCAAGTTAACTTAATAATTACTTTTTTTAGAAACTATATCTTACAGATGAGTTTTTATAATCATCTTGTTTTTCAGAGCATCATATTATTTTAGAGCTGGGAGGGACTTCAGAAATCATGTAATGAGGTTCCTCATTTTTAAAAATCATAACTATCTTTCTTAAATTACCTAATCACACTTGAAGAAGTCAGAAATTTTAGAGATGAGAAATAATTTTCACATAAATGCAATCACACACAGATGTTGGGTCTTTCTCTGACTTTTCCTATTATTATTCATTCTTCCTTTTCAAGTATCATTTCATTTCTTGGGTTGTTTTTTCCATTTATTCATTCATTTGCTGAAGAAATATTTATTGAGAATCTATTATGTTTCAGTTACAGTATTAGATGCTAAGGATCACCAGAGAACAAAACAAATAAAGCCCACTACCCTTGTAGAGTTTGCATTCCACTGGAGGGAAAATGATAATAAACAACACTTAGATTGTTATATATTTCATAGCATATTTGAATGGGATAACTTTTGAGGAGTAAAAGAAAGCAGGATAGAGAAAGGGAAATTACAGGCCTAGCTGGAGGAAAACAGTTTTATCCAAGGTAACGTAAAGCTTCACTGGGAATATGATACAGATTTAAAAATGGGAAGGAGATGAATAATCTGACTGTCTGAGAAAGAGTATTCTGGATAGATGAAATAGCAAACTCACAGTTTCTAAGGTGGGAGTATCCTTGGAATGCTTGAAGAAGAGCAAAAAGTCCAGTGTGGTGTGGTTGTTACAGACAGAATAAAGAGAGGGTAGAAAAAGGTAAAGTTAAATAGATAGATAATGGAGGACCAGACCACATAGGGCCTCTGGCCATCACAAGTTTGTCGGTTTTAAAAACAAAACAAAATTATAGAAATAAAATGTACATAACATAACCCATTATTTTAACCATTTTAAAGTATACATTTTGAGGGTTTTAGTATATTCCCAATGTCATGAAACCAATACACTACCTAATTCCAGAATATTTCCATCACTACCAGGAAAAAAACCCTTTACCTCCTAATGTCCCCTTTCCCCCATTCTCTGGCAACCACTAATATTCTTTCTCTCTCTATGGATTTAGCTATTCTGGTAAATGGAATCATAAATACGTGGTCTTTTGTGACTGACTTCTTTCACTTAGCATAACGTTTTCAAGATTCATCTGCTTCGTAACATGTGTGGATACTTCATTTCTTTATATGGCTTGATAACATTTCATTTATAGACATATTTGTATACCTATTTATTAGCTGATAGACATTTGGGTTTCTTTTTTTTTTTGGCAATTATGAAGTGCTGTTATGAGTATTCATTTACAAGTTTGTGTTAGAAAATATTTCATTTGTCTTGTGTGTATACTTCGAAGTGTAATTGCTGAGTTGTATGTTGACTCTATATTTAAACTTTTGAGAAACTACCAAACTTTTCCATAGCCACTGCATCATAGCATATCTCCACCAGCAATGTATGAGGATTCCAGTTTCTCCGCATCCTTGCTAATACTTGATATTTTCTTTTTTTCCCCCACCATTATTTCAGCTATCCTAATGAGTGTGAAATGATATCTCATTGTGGTTTTGATATGCATTTCTCTAATGATTAATAATGTTGAACATCCCTCCTGTATTTATTGGCCATTTGTATATCTTATTTGGAGAAATGTCTATCCAAATATTCTGTCCGCTTTTTAATTGGGTTGTTTATCGTTTTATTGTTGAGCTGTAAGAGTTATTTTTATTTTCTAAACATTAGCAGATTTATGATTTGCAAATATCTCCCATTCTGTCGATTTTTTATCACTTTTTTGACACCCAGAAGTTTTTAATTTTGAAGTTAAACTTATTTTTTTCTCTTGTTCCTGTGCTTTTAATATCATTTTAAAGAAACCATTGCTTAATCCAAGATCACATATTTTCAACTGTTTCCTTTTAAGAGTTTTATAAATTAGCTCTTATGTATAGATTGTTGATTTATTTTGAGAGACATATGATATGAGACAGGGCTCCAACTTTATTCTCTTGCTCTGGATGTCAATTTTTTTCACCACCATTTGTTGAAGAGACTATTCTTTCTCCATTGAATTGTCTTGTCACTTTTGTCAAAAATCAATTGGCTATAGATGTATGGGTTAATTTCTGGACTCTCAATTTTATTCCATTGATGTATATGTCTATCTAACCTTATGCCACACTGTTTTGATTACTGTAGCTTTTTAATAAGTTTTGAAATCAAGAAGTGTGAATGAGTCAGTGTTATTTTTCTCTTTCAGTGTCATTTGGCTATTTGGGATCCCTTCATTTCTTTATTAACTTAGGTCAGCTTGCTCATATCTACAAAAAGTTCATAGGGAATTTGATAAATTTTGTGCTTAAGCTGTATGATCACTTCAGGAAGTATTACTGTATTAATAATACTGTCTTTATCCATGAGTAAGCAATATCTTTCCATTTATTTGAGTGTTTTAAATTTTTCTTCAGCAATGTTTTATAGTTTTCAGTGTATAATCTTCCACTTCACTGATTACCTATATCCCTAAGTATTTTGTTCTTTTTCATACTATGATAAATCAAATTGTTTTCTTAACTCCACTTTTCGACTGCTCATTGTTAGTGTATAGAAATATAACTGATTTTTGTACGTTGATCTTGTATTCTACAACTTGGCTGAAGTTGTCTATTAGCTCTATTTTTTTTTTTTTTAGATTCTTTAGGGTCTTCTATATGTAATATTACGTCATCTGTGACTAGAGAATGTTTTACTTCTTCCTTTCCAATCTGAATAGCTTTTGTTTCTTGTTTAATAGTCCTGGCTAAAACTTCCAGTACGATGTTGAATAGCAGTGATGAGAGGGACATCTTCATCTTGTTGCTGATCTAAGGAGGAGAGCTTTCAGCTGGACATTAGTTTTTACTTGGGGCAAAATAAAGCAACATTGTGGTAGTTTAAGGAAAAGAGTGATGTGTTATAGCCCCTATTTTAAAAGAATACCTTTGTCTTTGTTTTAAATGATTGCAATTTCTAAAAGTAAGGCTAGAAACTTTAGTAAATATAACTAGGTATTAAAAATCTGACATGGTTCATTAAATTTAAATAATGTAGTAATATTACTACACAAAAATGTTTAATCCATATATATTTATCCTAAGTACATATATAAAATTAGTTCAAAGCTACATATATAATGTGTTCTAGTCATATACATTGTCTTAGCAATAATATTTTTGGAGAAATAAAAATTACTGTATAGTTTTACAGTATCCTATTGATATTATGTAACCTTTTTTACACTTAGGTCTTGATGATTAAATATTTTCTACCAGGTGGCAACAATAAATCCTAAGAAAAATCTTGGTATTGACAATGGCTTTTCTAACAACTACATGGTGCTAGCAAGTGACTTTATATCAATGAGCCAGTTTTCACTTTTATAAAATAAGAACTCTAATGTCTATCTCACTATATTGTTTTGAAGATAAAAAAGAGAAATATCTAAAAAAATTATCTGAAAACTAACAGGGACTAAACAAATGTTGGGCATTGCTGTTACTTGTGTCTTTTAAATTTGTTACACATTTGTTTAATTTTCTAATTGTTTAGGTTTACCTTTAAAAGGAGTGCACTGTTAAACCCAGTAGCTGATTCATGTAACAGCAATGATGTTTAGAATTAAGGACCTTTAAAACTAGACAACAGCTGGGTTGTTGGACTAACTAGAAAGAGCTACTCTATATCATGCAAAATTTTAAATAATGAAAAATAATGAGATAGAAAAATAGTAGAAAAAGCAGTCTTTCTCTCATTTTGAGTGATGCATCATTTATTTTGAATATATTGTATAATATATATCTTACAAAATCAACTATAGACTTCTTTGGCATTTACTATTCATTTGTGTGTTTCAGTGATATACAAATCATATTTGGTGGCATCTTTTGCATTAGCATCTCGGAAATCTTAACAGATAGATCCCTCAACAGAAATAGAGCATCTGTGATGATGGAAGCTTCAAAGATTGAAAGAGAAGAATTTCATCCAAATCTTATTGATGAGTTCATTACATTGATCCATCTGGGCTGACCGATAAAAATATCCTTTAAGAGGAGAAGCTCACAAAAGCTTTCTTCCTATAATATCTGTAATTTAGAAAGGCAAATAAGACACACGTCTCCCTAACTCTTATCTCTTACTTTTTTCTTTCTAGTTCTCTCTTGGAAAAAAAAAAAAAAAAGGAATAAGCAAATACAAATAATTTCTATCTGATTCACATCTATTCAACTTAATTAAACTTTCAATCTGAGGAAATATGTATTAAGCCAGACTGACAAATGAGCAGAGAAGAGACTTTTATTGGCTTTGGAATTGTATTTTGAAGGTTAAGTTACAATGGAATTTTACTGAAGCGCTATGTAGAAGCAAATGACCACTACAATTATAACATTACAGCACTAAAGATAAATATAAAGATAAATATCGAGGGAAAATAAAAATGTGTGAAAATAAAATACAGTATTTTTTTCAATGTCTAAGCAGTTTTCAAGAATTCCTCTAACACTTAGAATTATCTGTGCCCTTAAATTTTCTAGGTGAATTTATTTTTGCTTTAAATTCAATTTTTCTTTTAAAAAGCATTGTTTTTTTATAAAGATAGGCCTAAGCATCAATGTTCCCTGGAGGAACTTCTAAGAAAAGATGCTATCCCTGAACCAGATCATACAATTCAATCCTGTTAGCTGACTTGCCCAATTCTTGGTCATTTTTTCCTTCCCCAAGCCAATCTGGAAAGTTTTTATTTGCTGTCTCTAGAAATATCCTCAGTGAAGGGCAAGTTATAGGTGCAAATTGAAATCTCAAAGGGAGAAATACATATATTCGTGTGTTTGTTTATTTGTTTGTTTGCTTCTATTATTTTGTTTTTGTTGAGGTAGAGAATAGGTGAGTTGAGCCAAAGAGTAGGAAAGAAAGGAGCTTGAACCCTAGCACTGTACATGCCTTGCCTGCCTGTTCATACCAGTTGCCTATAGTGTGATCCAGGGGCATAAAGCCCAAAGTCTCTAAACACACAGTTACCAGCTCTTGCTTTGCCTCTTCTCCCCTTCTTTGGGAGGTGCAAGCAGTGGCCACGAGTACTCTTTTCTCAATAAAACCGTGACAGGGCTGTCTAAAAGGTAAGGCCTTCATGCTAAAAATAACCTGACATGGTCACCACCTTGTCTGCCTACCATGGTCTTAAGCCATGTCCTCAAATACCCCAGGGCTGTTTCTTCGCACCCAGTTGCCTTCTGGCTCTGACTTCTCCCTGCAACCCTGTGAATTGGCTGTCATGACCTGGCTGTGATCTTGACTCCTTGGCAACAGACTTTCAAGTGCCAGGCTCACATGTGGTCTGCCTTGCACACTTCCTATCCACTCAGACTTTTCACTCTACACATCCAGCCCTGGACTGCTAGCACTCTTGGCTTGGCTTCCTCCCTGAGCTAGAGGAGGCTGCCAGAAAGGATGTGAACAAAACTAGTCACACATTACAGTGAGGCTTTTCCATTTCTGGAGAAATATCATCAAAAGAATCTAATGTTGATTTAAAACAGGTTTACAGAAAACAGGATACATAAAAAAGAAAATCTATACCAAGAAAATTAATTTTTTAAAAATGATCTATAAAGCAAAGCAGCTTACTCAAAGTGCCGGCTTTTAATTTTAACTTTACAGTTTGGTTTTGGTTAAAAGTAGAAATAGTGATAATTAAAACAGCTACAAATATGTAACCTAAATAAAATACGATTATTTTCTAAGACTTGACTAAGAATTATCTTTTAAAATTAGTTTACCTAAATTAGTGATGAAATTTCAGAACTATATTAGAATGTCTCTAATATAGTATTCAGATTTGACTCATGAAATAGATCCCCAAAAAATGGTTAAATGGAACAGAAGTGCTATCACTTTTTAGAAGTTGGGTTGCATGGGATTAGATTTCTATCCTTTTATAGCTATAAAAATATTTAGCATTCTACAGGATCAGAATGACCAATATTAACCATCAGAGATAATACAAATTTATTTTGAAATTAATTCTCAGGTGGCATAGCCTTTAACATAGGTCTTCCTTAAAAATATATCTCAAAATATTAAGTTAAATATTGGTTGATAGAGCTAGCCAAGAAAAACTCTTTTTTTTCCCCCTGCGTATATACTCAAAATAAGTAATCGGATTTGAAGCTGTTTAAATTATACTGAAATAACTAGTCTCTTAATTGAGGGCTAAGGAAAACTAAAATGATTATTCTGCATCATTTAGACAAAAGAGTGATTGATATAATTTTTTTAGTGTTTCAGTTAGTGTTTTGGAGAAATGATGATACGATTATACTAAATGTATTCTCAAAAACAAAGAGAAAACATGGTATGGAGGATTTTTGTGCAAGGGACAGTCTATTGTAGCTTAGAGTTTCTGGAACAGTGTGATAGTTTATGGAAATAATAGGAGAGAGAATTTTATATCTGAAATTTCATGATAATCTGTTTTGTATGGTTTCTGCAGACTAAAAGGGAATCTTACCATTTTAGAAATAGGTCTGCTGGTTTCACTGAGAGGCATTTGTTCCAAAATTTTATTAGTTTCCAAGCAGTTCTATTAATTTTTCAGCAGCCAACCTTTCAGTAAATAATGAGTCGAATTCTGATTTCTCCTGTTCTACTTCGATGTGTACATTTTTCCTAATTTTTATGTGTCCTCCAAGTCTTAAAAATCTTGGCTGAAGTATGTTAACATTACATGGAAACAGCTACTTTGAGGATAAAAATTCTACCAAAAAGTGATTGCATTATGTGATAACTTCCCTCTGTACTCTGTTCTGCCGAGAGGAAAATCATAATAAATTGCTGTTTGGAGTGAAATGACTGGTAGTTTGGTTCTTGAGACAACATAGTTTATAGTTTAAATGGAATGCTTAGCAGTTGTTGAAATGTTGTCATTCAAAAATATATGTATACACACACACACACACACACACACACACAAATGTTTTCTCAATTATTTTAAAAGCCCTTTCTTCTGTATTTCTCTCATCTTTGCCAACCATTTCCCATAATTTGTCCACTGGTACTTACTTCCTAAAAACTGGTGCCCTAAAATTTAAAAAATAAGTTTTTAATCTAGATGTCTGAGTGTGACAAGTACATATCAGTTACATCATGGTATCTTTCTGGTGATTTAAATGTTTTCTGCATAGTTATCTATGAGACACTTATATCGTCATGAAAACTGCTAAGTAACTCTTACACATACAGTAAAATACCTGAGACCACATGGAGCAACGTTCTAAATTATATCCACACTATCTTCAAGACAGCTCTAAGGTACAAAAAAATTTGAAGAGCTGACAATTGTGACTTCCTTTTCATTATATGAGCTGTCCAACAGCATTCTACAGCAAGGATTTGTATCCTAAATGGCTTGGCGTGACTATCTCCACATTCTCAGTTCTCTACACTTTCTGAATTCACTTGTCAGAAGGCATGCTCTCCCTCACTTTGTGTTCAATTTTAATTAGTAAAAGCATTCAAGATTCATGATTAGTGATGTCAAAAACCTTACTAGTTAGATATTATGGAAGTTAAGGACACAAGGCAAACCCTTTCTTTTAAGCTAAAGCACGTGGCTAAAGAAGACTGTTGCTATAAACAGATAAACTACCAGAGGTTTTCACTGAAAAGCCATGCCTGGACTCTTCCCCAGATTTCAAATCTGATTTTTCAAAACACAGGTCTTCTCATTAATGAAATAGCAACTGTTACTGTGGCATGCAACACTTTTTCCTTCTGAAAGTTCTTGGAACAGGAGAACTATCATTTATAGATTTGAAAAGACTTTTCTTCTGCCTTTCTGAGGGAGGAAAAAAACACCTTTTCATTAGGACCCTAAAAAGGTCATTTCCTAATCTAGTGGCATCCAAGTCACTTAAAATAGCTTCGAAATAAAATTTCTTTTGTCTTCCCCTTTCTTTCCTTTTTGTACTATTTATCAGAAAGCTCACACATTCTTACAAAACAAGTTTGTGCTTATCCCATGTATGTCCAGTGGCCAGACCTACTCAATTAACTCTCAAGGCCTAGCAGTCTTGCTTTCTGATTAACTGAGTTTTGAATTGATTTACTTTGAATTAATTTACGCTTGGAAGGGATGTACAGACATTCTGTGAGCAACATAGGAAACAAATTTCCTTGGAAACATAAACTCTAGGGAGAGAAGACTATATTCTTACAAAGGAATCCCTGGTTTCACTGCTAAATGGGAGGGTAAGGAAGCCCCTTAGTTATTTATTTCTGCTTCAAGGATCTGAATTTTTCTCTATCCTCTCTCATTTTTCATTACATATCTCTCTAAAAAAATATACTTTACAATAGAAATATTCATTGCTTGCTTAGGTAGTATTTAAAATGTTTTTTAAAGAGTTGTTTCATAATTTATTCCAAATTCCCCCTTACGGTGATCGACTTGTCCTGGCTTGCCAGAAATGTGCCCTATTTTAGTACTGAAAGTTCCGTGTCTCGAGAACAACCTTAGTCACAGGCAAAACAGGATAGTAACCACCCGATCTCTCATTTCCCTTTTTGACTTTCATGACTTTCTGTTTAAGTGACATTACAGCTCTAAAGATGAGACCAGTTAAGCTAAAGCAGAAACTAATTGGCAGATCTGTCAGTGGTGGCTGTTGAAGTGTTGTCCTCAGACCAGCTCTAGCAGCAGCATCACCTGGGTACTCGTTGGACTTGCAGATATTCAGACCCCAGTGCGGATCTAGGAATCATAAACGCTGGCAGTGGGAATCAACAGTCTGTGTTTTATCAATCTCCCTCCCCCAAGTGATTGTGATGTGTATGAAAGTTTGGAAACCTCTGGTTTACAGTAACAGCATTATTTCTGATTTACAAAAGTTTCCAACTTCTTGGCCTCATCTTTGTTGGATGTCGTGAGAGACAAAAGAGCAGGGAAAAAAATCGCGTGAAAGAAAAAGTTTTAAAAATTCTAAGGTAAAAATGATTAAGGATGAAAACTTGTTAGCAGGTCAGAGATTGCTATTTATACTCATGTGCCAGTTTTCAGTCTAGCACCTCATGGGGATGTAACCTCAACTTTTTGAAGAAAAGCAAATGCCTACCAACAAATTTGTTGATAGTAGGCTCTATGTTTATCAATTATGAAATAACTAGCAAGCTCTGTTCCAGTTGTGTTACGGAGTATATTTGTATATACTATAGAAGTAGGGAATATAATCCCCATAGACTTTCAGAAAGTAGGGCTTTAACACGATAAGACAATAGAGATTGCTGAAGTGACTGTTATCAACCAAGAACATCCCTGGAATATTACGTTATGAACCCTTCCAGGTGGCTAACAAGAGATGCCAAGGCATCTGCACTAGAATGAGTGCTTTCTGTGGACTTGAAAGAAAGGAACAAGGGCAAATTATTTGGCGAAGAGAAAAAATAAAACTAGCTGTAATCAGTGTATGTCGCCTTAGAAAAGAGACCTTGCCTTCTGAGGGAGAGCTTAAGTCAAGTCCCGTGACCTGAACCATTGTGGAAATGAGCAGTGTTTGGAGCTCAGGTACAGAGTCCCTAGAGTACCTTTCAAAACTGGCAGCTCACATAAAAAACAGAGATTTGGGGCCCGCACAGGATTTCTCACACACAAACACACACACACAGTTTCTAAAACTTCAAATTTGGAAATTTTATATAAAACTTTTGGCTTTTATCAAAATAATAATCAAAACATCTGGTAAAATTGGACCCATATGTCTTAAATGACAGGAACTGACTAGAGTGATATAATGAACTACCCCTTTTTTGTGGAGCTCTGTGCTCTCCAGTTTACAATACAGAATCTGACACATGAGGGTTCAATCAGGCCCACCCCAAAGGTTTCAGAGCCAAGACAAGAATACAAATTGAGACCATATGACACATGGCTAAATATTTACAAATTATACCTCAAGTTTCACTTAGTAGCCCCACAGCCTGGGAGTGCCTTTTTGACCTGGAGAATAAGGAATCCACTCGCCCGAGTCAGCCCTGAGTCCTACCAAGTAGCGATACAAATCTTCAAGGACAGGGCAGAAGCTGTTGCCAAAGTCAGGACATTTGGGTGGTGACTGAACCCACCCGAAACAGGTAACCTGCTGGGGGAGGTGTTCTTTCTCCCCAACCTCACTTTGTGGGTTCAGAATTTCCAGGCATTTTTAAGTACTGTCTATACCAATGAAGCAGAGGGGAAGGAGTGAATATTGAGGGGAGGGAAGGACTTTGTCTGCTTATACTGTGAATTGCACTGTTTCAGTCATTTGTATCTTCTGCCTTTTCCTGTTGCTGTGTGTGTGTGTGTGTGTGTGTGTGTGTGTGTGAGAGAGAGAGAGAGAGAGAGAGAGAATTGCCTAGTTTTATACCTTCTTTTACTTGGTGAAGTCTCAGTTCAAACCAGAGAGGTCCATTTGGAGGTCAAGGACATTTCAGAGGTGTCACGGTTGAAGATATCAGCTATGGTTAGCCAACCGTTGGATCCTGTCTAACTCCCGAGAGGACTGATCAATTCCTGTTAAGCCCTCTGTGCTTCAGAAGCCTCTGATCTTCCTCCTGTCTGGCCTGATTCTCCTGCCCCCTCCTCCTCATTAGCTCCACTTTCAGTTGCTTGGCCCAAGTCAAGGCTTCTTTGGTCTGGTCTTGATCACTACCATCTTCTAAGGGTTTCTGCAACAATATATTTTGGTGATTTGAGGTAGCTAAGTTTGAACAAACCAACCTCCTTCTTTGATTTCCATATAGAGGCTGTGATCTCCTACCCCTCAACATACATAGCCACACATGCACACACATAGACATATACCACACATACACACACAAACACACTCAAACTTGTGAACATTCAGGCTCTATACTCTGACATTTGTGGCACCCACTTTAGCTCTTACATTTCTTTCCTATAATCCCTATTTGCTCAATTGGTTATTAAACTCTCTAAAAACTTTTTTATGAGATCAAAAGACACAAAGTAGACTTTTCTTTCAGTGGCTTGTGATATGTAGAGTCTTCAAAAATCCAGAGCCCAATGCAGGGACTATTTCTGCTTGGGTCTAAGAGTGTCGTAATATGCTCAATAAATGTTGGTTAAATTAAATAAAATCCATAGGAAAGAAACCACCAGTAATAATTTTTAAAAACTTGTGGGGTTTTTGTGTTGTGAAGCCTCAGAATGTCAGCATAGTTAAGGAAGCAGCTGTTCTGCACACTTGCTAGCAAGCCTCAGTGAGACTTAAATCCACACAGGAAAGAAGAAAATAAATACTATATAATTCTGAGTCTTCAGGCTACAGGAAACATGATGAGCATCTTTGGGTCATAATATTAATTCCTGTTACCTAGGAGAAAACTTAAATAATACAACTCTGGGTCTCCCACTTGGGTTATGAGGTTTGTAACTGGGAGAATAAATTTCTAACCCAGACCACGTCACTTGGCTGCTATATTTTATTATTTGGAATTCACATTGTTAGTATTTTATGGAATCTTGTTGCTTTGTGGACTTTTGAAGAAGAATTTACAGTGTTTTTAGACAAGGACGAGAACCACAAATGGACCACTCTGAATACTGTCAGTTTTCCTTTCATTCTCAACTAAACTCTCATTCTCAAAGTATAAACAGTCTGTTTTGATGCCAAAGCCAAATTGTGACAATTGCAATCATGAATATTTGTTACGAGGCACTGGCAGTAGCACAGAAATGGCACAGAAATCGTCTCAAACCTTTCTCTTCCCACTGAACCACTACTATTATTTTTAGCTCCCTCTCACATGTATTGTTCCTAGGGGGTTATTGGTTGAATAGTGCAAAGAAATCTGAATCTGCCTTGGGGAAACATTAAGAAAAGCAAATTATTATTCTAGTTTCTAATCTTAAAAAAAAAAAAAGGAAGAAAGAAAAAGGTGCAATAAGGAAGGCCTGTGGTTTACTTAGCATTTTGCACAAGAGGTTATTTGAGAGCTGTAGGTTTTTCTTTCTTGCCACCTCCTAAATGGATTCCAGCAACTTAATACTTTAGCATAAATGGGTGATTGGACATACATAATTGACTCTAGTTTGGACCTTGCCTAGTTTCTTTTAAAGTCAGATTTTTAGGATGTGATTTTCAAACATGCATAATAAATCATGACCAGCTTGCATTAACTGAAGGGGACATAGTCAGTTCTTTTATGAAAAAATAAAAATTTAGCATTAAAAAATAAGTGAAGAGCATGTGCTTCTGAGCCAGACTGAGTTTAAATCATTGATCCACAACTGGCAGCTCTGGCATGGGGCAAATTCCCAAATCTCTCCATACTTCATTTTATTCTATAAGATGGGGATGAAATAGGTATGCCCTCTAAGGTCTTTATGAAGATTGAATGTTTTAATACCTGTAAATGCTTCAAAAGTGCTCCACAATCATTATCTATAATTATTGTTCATTCATTCATTCATTTTTTTCAATAAATATTTATTGAGTGCCTTTTCATGCCAAGTATAAGTGCAAGGATATAGCAATGACCAAAACTGATTAAAGATAAGGTTTATTATTATTTCAAGTCATTATGGGATGTCTCATAAACCACTTTAGTACATGATGGATGTTTGTTGGCCTTCTCATCCTTAGTGGCTTAATATAGAACCTAGCACAAAATAGCCACTTAATAAATGTTGATGGAATGAAATTTGAATACATAAGTCAATGCAATGTAGAATAAGAAGCCCTGCATTTGGAATTGGGAGATTCAATGTCAAGTCCTAGTTTCTCCCCTGGTGCATTATGTGACCTTGAGAAATTGACTGAAATTTCCTAATCAAAAATATAGCTTCTGACTATGATTCTACAAAGTAACTGCAATTATACGCTATTTGTTGACTGGTTATAATTCTATTTTTCTTTAATAAACTTTTGATTTTAGAATAGTTTTAGATTTACAGAAAAGGTACAAGAATATTACAGAGGGTTCCCATATACCCCACACCCACTTTCCCTTATTGTTAACATGTCACATTATCATGGTACATTTGTCACAACTAATGAATCAGTCCCTTTCTTTCTTTCTCAGACTTCCTTGTTTTGATGACCTTGACAGTTTTGAGGACTCTTGGTCAGGAATTTTGTAGAATGCCTTTAAAGTTAGGTTTATTTTTTTGCTTTTCTCATGGTAAGATAAGAGTTATGAATTTTGGGGAGGAAGATTGCAGAGGTAATCCTCATCCCATCATATTAAGTGTATATGCTTTTAACATGATCACTGATTTAAGATTCTATTTTAATGAGTGCATAAAAATTATGTATAATTGCTAATTTAACATACCATAGTAAGGACAATCTCTTTGCTATATGTAATTTTCTATTCAATTTATAAAATAGTTGTTTCTCTTTGAATATGGCATAATCTCAAAATATATTTACCTTACTTTTTTCATTTAAAAAGTCCCCTTCATCACTTATAAATGAAAAGTAAATGAAAAATCCATGTCTTGTTACAAATTAGTAGTAGTTCTGCCTTTATGGACTCAAGATCTATATATTAAATGTAAGATGAAAAATATAACTTTGTATTTCTTTCAAATTTTTTGCAAAAGGATAGTAACAGATCTATGCTCAGCTATGTGGTCTAAAGGATGCAACAAAGTAGAAGCCCAGAAGTCAAGCATTTTGATACTAATTCCCCTAAGCCTGTCTCATGCAAGCAACTTGCCTTAAGAAATGTTAATACTTGACTAAGCCTTAGGCATGGAAAATCCGGTGTCTCTAATCTTGTGGAGTCATTGGTATAAATGTACATTATCCTCTAGTGTTTAGGAAGACACTAATGTAGCTGTTACAGAGACTGGAAGATCCATGGTTTTGTTTATTTTATGCTTTTGTTATGAATTTCACTGTAAATAGGAAAGTTGGTTTAGTAGTGCTATGATCTATGCTCTGTATAATTTTTAGATCAAGACGTAAAATAAACATGGTCAATCCAAAGGAAAATTTATTAGAAGTAGGATATTGCTAGGAATATCTTTACTTAGATTTTAATGAAATAATACCCATAGTTTCACACTCTTAGTCTAGCATGTAGCCACATTAAGTTTAAATATCTCTCTATATATGGATGTCTCTCCAAATACAGCTGATCATGAGAAAAATGTAATAGTTTTAACCAACTGGTGTTTGGGACCTATCTATGGAGAATCACTGTGTTGGCCAATGATATCATTTCCTTTTTTAAAAAAAAAAATTTTAACATTTTATTTATTCATTTATTTTTAACATTTTATTTTTCCCCTTTCCCCCCACCCCCCTCCCATATGGTAACCAATAGTCCATTGTCCATGGCCATGAGTCTCTGTTTGTCCTGTTTATTTGTTCCTTTTTTTATTTTTTAAAACCCGTGATTTCTTCGTTCCATGAAGCACTTTGCCCTGGCTCACCATATAGTACTTGTGTGACCTTGGGAAATTTCTTCAACTCTGGAATTTCCTCATTTGTACAAGTTTGTGTGAAGGTTAAATGAAATTATATATATAAAACACTCAGCAAATTAAGTGGCCATTTGTTATTTATTCACAGACACATATGCATATACTTTCAAACAATCATTTCTGGTTTGTTGAGAGTAATGAACAGCTACTATACTATCTCAAAGCAGTCATTGTGTTTGATGCCGTATCTAGGTTCTTAGAAATATTTTCTGGCTGTTACCTGATATTTTAACTTTAATCAGGTAGTTTATTAAGCAAGTAAAAACTAATCAGGAAATGGACCTCTCAGTGTTCAAAGGAGTAAATAAACTTGGGGGGGGGGAATTATATTATAACCATTTTTATTTATTTTTTTCTAACCATGAGAAACTGATTTTTTTTATTTTACATGGTTGGTGGATAATCTTCATGACACTGAAGAAGGCTTACTTGATGATCTTAGCAGCTAAAATAAGTGATTAAAAAGTGTGTGAAGTGTTAGGTAAAGAAAATGATATCCAGATGAATTGTTTTATACAAAAGCCCTCAAGACCTCATTTCTCTTCTTTATTGACTAGTGTTTTTGATGCCATATTTTGGAAAGAAGCCATAATTAATCTCACTTATATTCCCACCTCTGTATCTGAATCAAAGAGTATATCCAAGTTAAAAGGAATCCTGGGACTGAAATCAACTCTTGGTAGTATGAGCTTTACAAGAAGTAAGAGTTTATGAGGACATTTCATTGCAGGCAGACCATTGTCCTTTATAGTCACCGCCCAATCCATTTTTCAATGTGGCATTAGGTAATGACCACAACAGCATATGGAATGAGAAACAGTTGCTAGAGAGACAGCCTGGGAATATTTTGAGTAAGAGGTTAAGAACCAGCCAGCCAGGAGTCAGAATAAGTAGTATAACAGTAGAAAGAATATGAGTATAGAGCTCATTTGCAGTTTGTGGTTAGATATACAAACATTTGTTGACATCATGATAGTTGGCATATTTGGAATGAGAGCTATGTATACCCACATGAAGTTAGGGTAAGATTGTTTCACTTTAGAGGCTGATCACTCTAGATTTAGAATCAAACTTTGGAGTGGGGTGCGGGAGTTATAGGGTTATAATATATCAATACTTTATTGGTCAACAAACTCTTGAAACCATTTGACATTAACATGGTGTAACAGGACTGTGAATTCCTTGTAAAGAGTGGCCACTGATGTTTGAATACTATGTCACAAACTCCCAGAACACAGCCTGGTACAGAGCATGCATTTACTAAATATGCCATATTGGAATTCCTCGTATTTGTATGTTGATAATTTTTGTACCTGGTATTGAATATACAACTCTTTATAAATAGGGCAGTGATTTTCTAAACTGTTGATCTAGACAAAGCAACATATTGTCAGGGTTCCATTTTTTTTTTTTTGTACATTTCGTACAAAAGAATCAGTACTTATTTTTATAATTATAGAAAATAATGTAAGAAAAATAGACAAGTAATAAGTAAAAATAAAAATATCTTAAAAGTATTCTCTATTTTATTTTTTAAAAGCCATCTGTGTAGAAATATATGTATTACAAGGTATAATACAATGTAACAATTATTTTACTAAGGCCATATGTTAACAAGAGAACATTGTGGGTATATTTATTTACCCCCTTGATAGCTGCTCTTATATTAGCAGAATGTAATGTTAGTGATACTCTCCAAATAGGGAAAGATAATACCACTGTTTTCCCTTTTTTTTTTTTTTTTTCCTATGCTGTTTTGAATGCAGACAGTACCACAGGGACACCAGCAATATCAACGACAACTGTGGAAATTCGCAAAAGCAGTGTTATGACAACTGAGATCACCTCTAAAGTGGAAAAAAGCCCCACGACAGCCACTGGCAATAGCTCATGTCCTTCTGCAGAGACTGAGGAAGAAAAGGCAAAACGGCTTCTTTACTGTTCCCTATGCAAGGTTGCTGTCAATTCGGCCTCACAGCTGGAGGCACACAACAGTGGTGAGATGCAGCACTTTCTTTTCTGTCTTAGCAGCTCTGCAATTATCTTCCTCTGAATAGATTAGATCTTTTGCATCAGGGGACAAGGAGATGGCAGAAAACTGGCAATTATTACATGGAATTCATTAACCATTAAAAAATAAAAATGACATGCAAAGTGTCATTTACATGAGGACAAGGGAGGGTTTCCAGGGCTTCTGTGCTGTGTTGTGTATGTGTTGGTGTCAATGGATGTGTGTGTGTGCATTATTAAACATTAGAAGATAAAGTAAAATATATTTCTAAAGTATAACTTTTACATTTATTTGATTTCTAGATTCCTAAGTTCTTGCACGCATTTGCTTCTAAATGAAGTTTTCTAAAGTTGTACCAATAATATAGTTGCAAAATTTGGTTTCATAACTCCATGTACTTTTGGTTAAAACCTCCCTATTAGTTTTTTTTTTTTTTTTTAATGGCACATAATGTTGTTTGGTCTAAATCCATATGACCTGGACAATTAAACTTAAAAAAATGCATGTCATGATCTTTACATGTAATATTTTACTCTTTCTGACAACGTAGATACTTTTCCTCTTGTTTGATTGAAGCTCAGTGAAGGCACATGATGATTTAAGTGACTACATCATGACTCAAATGCAGGTCTTGCTAATGTAAATACTAAATGTTAATATATTATAACAGAAAATACTAAACATTAATATATCATGATATATGATAAGCCAAGATAAAATGCTTTCTCAATATATTTTTATTTCATTCATATGTTATATATCTATATCAAGGTATTATATATCTATATCTATCTTTGGCATATCTATCTACATATATATCTAGATATAATAATAGTATATTTGTTTGTTTGTTTATGTCCTGCCTGAGATTTTAGCCAGCTCTTTGGCCCAAGTGCAGCTTTTCTCTGAAAGACTCAGTTCATTGCCAGGATTCTGTCAGCAATTACAATAGAAAAAGAATAATTTGTGAATTATGCTTTGAGTTAATATTGTAGCTGTATGTTGACTGAGTCATTGACCAATCAATGTGCTGCCCTAGTAATATTCAAGTATTGACTTCAAAGCCTTAAGGAGTAATTTCAGATGGAGAACAACCCCTTCAGCACATACTTTCCTCCTGCATGCAACATTACCTGTAGTTATGGAGAGTTCATGTGTCCAGGGGCTAAAAAACATAGAAAATGTCTGGCCCTGTCAGAATCTATACTATGTAGATTTGTCTTGTGTTTATTCTTACAATATATTCTTCCTGGATGCAAGATAATTGGAGAGCATAAACATTACTAGAAGTCAATTTATTTCTCAAGAATTCTTGATCATTTTGCATAGTGACTAAGAAACACTTTTATTTGGGGGCAGGCCACAAACCATATCCTCTGAGGCTAGAGTTAATTTATCAAGAATTCAGATATCTTTCCTGAATTCTTATCAGAAACATCTGATTAAGAAGCAAAAAGGAATTATTTGATTATATTACATCAGGTCAACAATTTTCATATTACAATCCTGTGGTCATCTCTACATAGTGTGCCAGAATTATTTATGGAGTTCTAAAAACATATTCACCCATGGTGCTTTACAAAATATATGTATATATGCATATATTTTATATTAATATAAAACATGTTCATATGTTATAAATACATTTATATTTATTCAAATATATTGTAACTATATATTTATGTATAAATATTTATATTATATATTTTTTTATGTATATATGTATACACACACATATATTTCCTATATCCGGGGATTCTGGTTACTTATATATCCAGGACCTGGGAAGCTATAGTGTTTGGAAAAATTTTTTTAAAAACTCAAAAGTGTTATCTAGTCAGAGCTTGGAACTACTATAACCATCTCATTCGAGAGTTTAGATGTTGAATGTGGTTTTACCCACACTTTGAATCCCTTTATAGGGGTGTCCCTTTCAAACTTTCAGTTAGTCGGGGGACTGCAGCCACTCCCCTTCTCTCCAACCTGCTATGTGGGTTTCCTTATCACTGTATTTCCCGTCCAACATCAGAAATCTTTTTCCAGGATCCAGGCATAATGCTCATTGTAGGACTCACCTTCTACTTGCATGAGCCAGCAGTGCCAGAACTAAAGGTGGCAAAGGAAAAAAAAAAAGATATACAACTAGATGTTCTAGGATCCCCTTTATGCACCATTTTTGAGCTCCAGATTTAGCTCCATTATTTGTAACTGCAATAGCATTGAGAGGCTAAGTGAATCTGGGACTTCCTCTAAATATAGATGAAGGTGAATGCAGCCCTTCCTCTATCCAGACAGCATCCGGCATCTTTCCCTTAGGGTCTGATATGGAGGAACCCATGAGGTGGGTGTAAAGTAGAGAGGTTCTATATCATACTTGCTCTCCTGTCAGGAGTAGGAATGGTAGTTGTAGGGTTATTGTGTTGTGTTTTAGTTTCAGTTTCATCAGAAGCAAATTCTGACTGACGTCATTCCACAGGATTTGAGGACACATAGTTTTTAGGGGAAGTGAAAGAAACCAGTTAAGAGACTGGGAAAAGGAACCAGGGAAGAGATGGCAGCCACCGTTGGGTGCATCACATAACCGGTTGCTAACGAAGGCAACTGGAGTACACCAAATGAAACCTGTAAGCCACATGGCTCACACTCTGTTTAACTATTCTAAACATAAAAATTTCAAGTATTCACATAATGACAGAATTGAATTAATTCAATACTGTTTCTTCATCTTTATGATCACCATGCTATCATTGTTTATTTATAATCTATTGTTCACATTAAAAAATGTGTAATACCATGGGGATTGAATGCATGAACTACAGCCTTTGTGAGCTCAGAGGATTTTGAAATGTTATGAACTTACTAATGAAACAAAAGCTTATGACCAAATTCATATGTGCTGTGGGCTGACTGTATAATGGAGAGTTCTACAAATTAATTTTCATGTATCATATGATGTTCATTATAGAATAAGTAATAAAATATGCTAATTTAATCTATATGAAATCTTAACAGTAACCATATCAGTTATTTAGAATACACATTAACAAAATATTTTTAGGGAGCAGTCCTTTATCACTGACATTTTAGAGTTGCCAGTTCATGGTGCTAATGGAATTCTCCTAATCCATTTAGGTATTATTTTCTATTTCTCTTTAATGTATGCTTTTATTACCTGCACTCAGAGCAGACCACATTCACTACCCCACCCTTAGTACTCCACTGCCCCCTACATTCACCCCCACCCCTCTAATATAACTCTAGGACTTCTGTGCTTTAAGCCTGATATTAGAAGACCACTGTTAAGATTGGACTGTGTTATACAGAGAACCAGGTTTGAATGCCAAGTTTGAACAGAAGCAACCAGGATACAGGGTGGGGAGATGTGTTCTTTGCACCCAAATTGTAATTCATCTTTTTTTTCTTTTTCTTTTCCCTTCAGAAGCACATTATATACATAAAATAAGGCCTGTAGCACTGAATAGAATTATGCATTTATGGTCCGCTCATGGGAAGCCAATGACCTTTCAAACATGTTTTTATTTTAATCTTGGAAAATGCATTCTTAATCATAAGTAAATTTGGGAATACAACTTCCATCAAACACTGCCTGTGGTATGGTTCAGTAGATGAACTAGAAGTGACCAGATTTAGTTTTTACCTCAAATGGCAGATAACTTTTCTGTGTGAACCTGGGTATGTCAGTTGTCCTCTTTGGGTCAGTCTCTTTCTGTCTCTGTCTGTCTGTCTGTGTCTGTCTCTCTCTTAAGACTCATTCAAGGATCAAATATTATAGCATGATTGTTAGTATAGCCACAGCTTTGTGTTTCATTTTCTTTCTCGTTTTTGTTTTCGCAAATTTGTAACCATTCAACATTGCAATTAATTGACTTATATTCCATAAAATTAGAATACAGAATTTGAATAGGGGCATTACTGCTTTGCCTTTTTAGAATTTGAGGAGAGAAGTATACGAGCAGATTTTAAAAAAACAGTCTAAAAATGCTTAAAACTCCTTTTTTAAGAGATCTAAGAGTACTCTTTTATTGTATGTTATAGATACAGATATTACAAAAGGTATTTTGTTTTTTTTTTCTTTTAAAAAATCCCCCCAAAACATCCTACTATGTTTGCTTTGCTTAGCTAATTATGAAGATTGCCTCTATATAATTGGGAAAAAAATAACAAAAAAACCTTGCAATGTTTTGTAGTTCACACTCATTACTAATTTGGGCAGATTTTGGGGGGTAATGACTGAAAAGGGTAATATTTGATAATTTTCCCTAATCTCATTACAGCTTGTCTTTCCCAAGACAGCTTATTCTATCCCTCACTAAGTTTTAATATATAGAAAGACAGTTATCAAAGCTTAGAGATTTTTAGAATTTTGCTTAAACAAGAACAACGTTAAGAAGGAGAAAGAAGAGAAAATTGACTAAAATTTATTGGGCACATGGAAGTACAAAAAGTAGTCTTTAAAACAATAAATGCATTTACTACATTTTAATAGAGCAGATATTTTTTTTCATAGCTGAGGACATTGTGGGACAAAGAAATATAAACCATACAGCTAATGGAAGCAAATTCTGACTGACATCATTCCATAGCCTGAGGTTACAACTCTCTTTACAAATATGTGTTCAGTGAAATTTATTAATATCTAATAGTTCAGCTAATCTTTGCTGATCACCTACTGTGTGTCAGGCACTGATAATATAAATATGAGCAAAACTCAAGAGTTGCCTTAAAGAATCTCATGTCTCGTCTGTATTCAAGAATAGAATATGTAAAGACTGGTTTCATTAAGAGATCTGTCATTTCATTGTTCAAGTGAAAAACTCATTTAAGGCAGTCAGCTGTGGCCAATGTTCATGTCCTTATTATTATTAAGGCTCAAAGATCTGCCACTCATAGTCAGCATCTTCTATGATCATGGTAAGACTTCAGTTTGATTGAAAATAAAATAGAAACTCTCTTATCACAGTTCGGCTATTGTGCCTTCTGTAAACTTTCTATCAGTGGGAAAAAAAATCAGCCTTATACCTCCTCTCTTTTCCATACGACAATATAAGGCATATTTGAGTACTGGAGCTATACTATCTAATATGGTAACCACCAGCCTCAGGTGGCTATTTACATTTAAATTAATTGTAAATTCAGTTTCACGGTTGCTGTAGCCTCATTTCAAGTGTTCAAGAGCCATGTATGACTAATGGCCACCATATTGGACTGTACAGATACGGAACATTTCCATTATCACAGAAGTTTCTATCAGACAGTGTATTAGTACTATAATTCATAAATAACATGTTTGGGGGGTTGCAATATACAGTATGTGACACAATAAAAATAATTTGTGCATACCTGTGAGTATTCAAGGTTTAGTTATTTCACATCTGATGACATCTCACTACACACAACAACCAGGAGTAAATTCAGAGTTGTGTCAAGATGCATTTTCATGCTGTGTATTTTTATATGACTGTTCTTGTTAAAAGTGGTTTCACATGCAAACCAAATGGAATATTCAACCTATATTATTTTTCTTACTCATGCCTAGTATAAAGTCATTGTTGTTTAGAACGTTTCAGGAAGTTTACACCTGAAAATGTGTCACTACTGAGGAAATGCAGCTTGAAGGTCAGAGGTGGGCAGATTTTAAAATTTGATGTTAACTTTAAATGCTCTTTGAATTTTCTACTAAAAGCATGTTTTACTGCCATCAAAATTAATTTTTAAAAAAATTAAAAATAAAATTAATTTGTACAGAAAGTAAACAAAAACACTGCTTTTATAAATAAGGTAACATTTCTTTTATACTATGAAACTATCTCTAATTTGTCTATTTATCGATTGTTAGTGTTTATTATGTGACGATCCTTTAATTGTTTAAGGTTTATTAAATGAAGGCCTTTTTGCTAGGCTGTGTTGGATAATAGATATAAATGCAACATAGCATTTTTCCATGCTCTTACAAGCCTTGGTTTAAGGAGGTGGGACATGTACACATAGTGTTAAATTCATGTCTAAAGAAGTACAGGAAAGCCTCAGTGTTCTCTGTAGTCAGTTATTATGGATAAAAGAGGTTTTCTGGATGTCTGACATTTCTATTCAGATGCTGGGATGACCAGAGTTACTGCCATATCAACCCCATGTGTTTATCTTCCCATTAGACACAGCCAGTGCTCTTCCCTGAGACTGCAGAGCTCTTTCCTGGGTTTTTTTGTTTTTGTTGTTATTGTTCATCAAGCCCACCCCACTCGTAGTGCTGTGTGTGGCTTGTCTTCCATCCCATTCTAACTTCATAGTTCTTCATCTAGGGCTGTTTCAGATGCTAAAAGCCAAGTTATCCTTTCCTCTTCTTTAGACTTCTTGTTTTCCTTTTCTCATCTTTCACCTCTACAAATTGGACTTTAGATACATTACTGGTGAATCAGCAAATTACTTTCAACCTGGAAGCTAACAGAAATAAGACAATTTTTTTACTCATTTGGGGCATTACTTAGTTACCTGAACCATAGATGTCTTTGTGGGTGCTTAATGCTTATTAATATGCTGTTAAAGTAAACCAAAGTTTTCATCTCTAAGACAAAATGCAAATATGATTAACATGGAAAATACATATTACATAGGAAGTCAGGGTAATAAAAGGTTAATATGACATTTGGAAGATAAAAAGATATAGAGGCTTTTGATGTTATACACCTAAACTGTACAATAGGCATTGAAAGCCTCCATGCAACCAATAGGCAGCCTTCCAACCTTTTTTGTTGTTGTTGTTGCAAAAAGCTTTATTGTTTCATTTTGGTCCAAGGCATGGAAGTGGGCTCCAGGATGGTTGGAAGGCTGCCTGTTGGTTACAGGAAGAGGTTCAGAGAACTTATCTTCCTTAGGGCACACAAGAGTTTGAATATAATGCCATTATACAAAATATCATAAACAAGCACATCAAAAAGAAACACCTTTACACTTTGCTGTTTGTGTGGAGACTGACCACTTTCCTGTCCATTTATCGATAAGCTGAATCACCTGAACTTGCCAATTAGAAGGTAACTAAATAAGTGCTGGCAGGTGCATGGGTTTATTAAGGATCTAGTCTAACATTACTAAATATCATTTTATGGGCATTCTGGAAAATTAATTTTAAGGTATTGAAATTTATTATATAGAGGGGCAAAGTTTTCAGACTGCACCAGAATACATTTCCCTATAAGATGTATCCCTCTGAAACTTCCTTTGTAATTTTTAGAAAGTAATTTGGCAGCTTGAATCAAGAGACTTAAAAATAGTCATATTTTTTGTCCCTATATGACCCCTTATAAAAATCTATCCTAAGGAAGCAACCAAAAATGGGATAAAAGATTTAATGAGTGGGATGTTCATTACAACCTAATTATATAGGGAAAAGAAAAGAAACATTACAAGTGTCTCATATTAAATAAGTGGTTAAATATATCACATTCATAAAATATTAGCCTATGTTGCCATTAAAAAGTCATGTGCATTTCTAAAAGTATATATAATTCCATAGATGTTCTTTGCAAAGTCACTTTTAAGTTACCAAACTTTTTAAAATGCACATTATACAAATAGAAAAGACTAGGACATGATAACCACTATTAATATTTTGATGTACTTCTCTTTGGTGGAATTATGATTTTTTTTCATTAAAAAAAATCTTTTTTTGTAAATAGATCTTCTTGATTTTTCTGATGACCCAATAAATAATTCATTTAATTTTTAAAAGTCATTTGCCAGTTTTCTTGCTCGCCTGCCTTTTCTTTATACCTAACTTGGGAACCATCTAAAAGGGAGAAATTATAAAGATGGGGGATAAAAGGGAAGCCTAGCCTCTTTTCACTCCTCCCTACATATTATTTTGATTTTTCCACATATAAGATAAATAACTCTCTTGACCCAAGGTCATCAAAAACAAACAAATAAAAACCAATATCTATTGAAGCATTATGATTTGCTTAATTTAAACCATGGTTGGAATCAGGAAACATCAAATGAAGGTCTTACGTAGTCAGAGTCAGTCTTTTAAAAGTTATAGGAAGAAAATAGTCCATTTAGCTCCTTGCAGATTTTGTCCTCTGAGGAAGAAGGAATAAAATACAGAGGCAGACTTGTGACTGACCTGCTGTGCAATCACAGAGGAAGCCGCAAGCATTTAGAGATGTTTACACAATGTTGCACCAGAGGTGACCGAAGAGGTGATCAAACTGGCCATCACGGAGCCACAGCCTTTCGAAGCATCATATTTCAAGATACTCTGCTGAGCAGAAAGGAGCATCGCAAGACCAAAAGAAAAAGGAAGAATAAGCCCAGACACTGGAAATTTCAAAGACTCAAAATCCAAGTTTTGAAAAGACTACATTAACAAAATAGAAAATTAAAAGTGCTATGAGAGATTCATGTGTAATTGATATTAAACTGGCTCAGAAATCCTTAGTGGATGTCTAGCTAAGTCCCCATAGCTCTAGGGACTTAGTTAGAAATCCTTTTTCTACCTGCCAGAAACTTCAAGTAGTACTTCCTTTGTGAGCCAGGCAAGCACCTTAACCTGAGTCAAAGGTTGTTATGCCTAAAATGGGTATAATGATAGCACCCAACTCATGGGGCAGCAGTGAGCAGGTAAGTAATTTAGCACAATATGTGAAATGTTTAAAAAATAAGTATGAGTTCTCCTAATAATCACTATTTTTATATTATTATTGAACATTTTATCTCTCGAAAACATAAATGCTTTAAAATTAAGCACTAATGTTAGCTGTATTTGGAGGGAATATGGCTAGCCTTACAGCTTATTTGAGCTTTATGGTCTTTAAAAACTAGCTAATAGCTATTTAATGACTGACAACCT
>CM053507.1:131964029-132057740 GCA_028627145.1 Eidolon dupreanum | reverse complement strand
AAAAAAACCAGAATGGCAGAAATGACAAATGATTACAAGAGAAAATTTCATAGCAAAAACACATGATTAAGTGAGAAAAATAAAGAATACTTATCAACGCTAAGAAAAAGGAACTTGTGAGTAAAATTTTGAGAGAAAACTCCCGTCATGAATTTTAGTGATTAAAAAACAACAATAAATGTTGATAAGCTGGTTACATTAGTTACGTGTGACAGTCCAAAGATGTTACTGATTTATTTAAAAGATGAATTTTTTTTATAGTGTATCTGCTTAGCCTATGATTCCACCTTCATCTTCTTGGTAATTTATTTATATTTGAAATTATATAGCCTATCAGTGTGGGCTTCACTATCCTCATAGGGATCTTTTTCAGTCATTAAGATCTTTATACTATTACTTTTCCTCTTTGAACCTAAAACACATAGCCAGGAAAGCTTGTTTGTATTCTGTTTAGAAAGTGGGTACTTAATTAGTGCCACTTCTGTGAACACACCATGTTAAAGTGATTACATTTGTTACACATCACCTTCAACTATACCTTTAGCAACTAAATCACTCTTCCTCATCAGCTATCATTTATGTCTTATTAGCATCAAGAGGAAACAAAACCAAGTCACACCCATTTAATTTCATCTCAAAACTCTGGAGTTGAGTTACTATATGAATGGTGCTTATTTGTAATGAGGACATTATTTAAAAAAACAAGTAACCAAGTAATGTTGCTATAAGGTGGTCAGAGCATATTTTTACAGTCTTCCATAGCGTAAGCATACTTCAACCATAATCTGCAAAAGAACTGCACTAAAACTAGGACTCACATTTTGTTATTGTATTTTTTCTTGAAGGCATATACTAGTTAAGATTTTTCTCCTCTTTTTTCTAAATATTCCTGACAGGTACTAAGCACAAAACCATGCTAGAAGCCCGGAATGGAAGCGGGACTATCAAAGCCTTTCCTAGGGCAGGCGTGAAAGGTAAAGGACCAGTTAATAAGGGAAATACAGGCCTGCAAAACAAAACATTTCACTGTGAAATCTGTGATGTGCACGTCAACTCGGAAACACAACTTAAACAGGTAGGCAGCACATATTCTAGAAATAAAAAGAGGGGACACCTTATGAGAAGGATGTGTGTGTTTCCTTTATTCCCTTTTTTCTATTTTCTTCTCCCATCCATCCATTCATTTATCAACCCATTCATCTATTTATCTACCTATTTATCTATCTATTTATCCATTTATTCATCCATCCATCCATCCACCCATCCATCCATCCATCGACTTACCTTCTAGTCACTGTCCTAATTTATTTAAGCTCACTTTAGTTGCTGAGGGACTACTGTAATGCAATGGCTTCTCAGACCTTTCAGAAATTATCTGAAGTGAGTTTGTACTATTCTTATATATGAGAGTGGGAGGAAAAGGGGTATTAGACCTTTTTTCTACCAGGTTTCCCACTTAAAAGTGTTGATTTTCTTTAAAGTTCAAATTGTAACATTCTATTTTAATTTGTTTAGATATTTACTTACTACAACTAACTTTACACAGTGCTATTATTTTATGTACTTTATTACATGGTGTTTTACTGTATTTCTAAATCCTGTAGCCACCTGCTAAAGGGATGACTAATCCTGTTAACATTCACTTTTACTCTGAATAGGCTTACAAAGAGATTGGTTATATGTTGCCAATCAAAGGCCCAGCCCTCACATTGTGTTATTTTATATGCATAGGTATGATATTGTGCTGATTTTATGCACCTTAGTTATTTATCTTTAAATTTAAGGGTTGACATTTGTCTGTACAAATGTGAGGTTAAATATTAGAATGTAGATAAATTTGTGCCTGCCTAGGCATCTTTGTTTATCTGCACATGAAATTCCTTCAGACATTCCTTTCATTTGTAAACTTCTAAAAAAGGAGATCTGTGCAATGATAAAGAAGACTGAGAAAAAGAAGATCCTTCTATTTGTTAAAAAATATACTAAAATGAATAACATAAAAATATACTCAAGGCATCAGACAAAATTCAAGGATAAAAGTACATGCTTTTTTGTTTCTTTTTCCAAAACTTGCATGAAATAATATGCTTCCTCAAGTTAAAGCAATATTCGTGAGAGTTCTTCGGGATGATGTTTTAAAAAGCTGTCAATTTTAATTGCTTTTCATAGCACATTAGCAGTAGAAGGCACAAAGACAGAGCTGCGGGAAAGCCCCCAAAACCTAAATACAGTCCTTACAACAAACTACAGAAGGCAGCACATCCACTGGGGGTGAGTGTCATTTTTGCTTGCCAAAAGATAGTAGCCTTTAATGTACCACAGTCAGCTGAACTTTGGTTTGTTTAGGTTGTGTCATTGTTGTTACTGAATGAAATAAATGAGTGGTATTTAAGTGATGACAATTGATTTGAGAGTACAACCCCTACAGAATTATTGGTTTTGTGAGTTGTTTTGCCATCTTTAGCCACCGCCCAGTATCTTATCTTCCTGAATTGGGCTCAGGTTTATGATAGATCATGGGGAAATGAGAAAAGTCAAATTCTTTTGGGTAAGTAATCACCTAAAACCTGGTGTCGACATTAATGGGTAATTTTAGGAAAGAATGTCAGTGAAAAACAAGTTTTTGCATCTCCTTTTTAATATTTTTTTAAATTTATTTATTTAAATTAGTTCCAAGTATACAGTACATTGGTTAGACATCTATATAGTTCATAAAACGATCCTCCCACTTGCTCCCTCCCTCCCCTGGCCCTGCACCTAGCCATCATATGAATGCTAACTGCATTCTCTCTGCCGTGCTCCCCTTCTCCGTGACCAACTATCCTTTTTAATACTTTTAAGAGACAGAACATTGGTATTATTGATTCCCTCAATAATATTTTGAATTTTGAGTGACACAGTCTCAAAAGTATGGCTTATTTTTATTTAATTGTTCACCCAAGGTCACTATATAATGCTTGGGAAATACTTCATGGGAAGTGGCCTCTTCCATTTACTCCAAATGTGCTTTCTAGGTTAGTAAACATACTAGCACTTATATCTTCACCTGGAATTTTTGTAGGGCTTTAGGGGGAATCTGTGGACCTCTTAGGTTAATAGTTATGAGTATATGCTTTTTTTTCTTGGTGAATTAACCCTAATTTTTATCAGAGGGACCCAGGGAACGGTGCAAAGTTGAGGATAACTGATCTGCAGTATGCGTTGAATCGTGCATTTTGAAATCTGTTTTCTTCAGAATAGATCTTATTAATACAGTTGACCCTTGAACAGCTCAGTTTTGAACTGTGTAGGTCCACTTATCTGGGGATTTTTTTCCATAAATACAGTTAGCCTTCCACATCTACAGGTTTTGCACCCATGGATTCAACCAACCTCGTATCAAAAATAGTATATTTTTGATCCACAGTTGGAAATCTGCATATGTGGAGGGCTAACTATAGTTGAGTTTTGGGGAAGAAATGAGTTATACATATATATTTTACTGTACTGAGAGGGCGGTCATCACCCCTACCCCCCAGATTATGCAAGGGCCAACTGTAATTGGTGCTATTGTGTGCTATTGACACATGAAAATATAAAGGAAAACTGCAATCATCTATTACAAGACCTAAGTATGAGTTGACCCAATTAGTTTAGTATCATCACTTATTTTTTTTGCAAATGAAGTTATTTTACTCTTGTACAGAAGCAATTTTAGCTGCATTGGGAGACTGAATTCAGCACCACTTGTCATAACCTTGAGTGCTCTGACCAGCATACATGCAGCTTTCAACAATCAAGTGAATGGTTCTTAAACAGAGAAGTTAAATCATGTTAATATTAGCATGCAAAACCTCCTTAACTATCACTGTGTTACCATTTCCATAAATGGGAACATTCTCTCCATGAGAGCAGGCATCTTACTGATGTTACTAGCCAGAGACGGAAATTGTTTTGTAGCATAAGATTGAGAGAATGCTGTTACTATTTGCACAAAGAAAAAGTAGAACATTTCAAACTTTGGGGGAGATAAGTTTTCTTCTTTATTGAAAGTGGAATTTTGTTATTTTTATTTCTCTTGATTAGGACCTCACACTTCTCAATGCTAATCAGTGATACACTTGGATAGTCTAATGGCAACTGACAGCATTAATGAATCTCTATTTTAAAATGTCTATTCCATGATAGTATTGTGTATGTAAAAGGTAGAGTAAATTTTCCAATTTTTTCTCAAGATGAACACTTTCCTTAGGAAGTATATTTATCGAGAAAAATAAGGTTGCTGAGTACTTTTCTGGGAGGCTGTTCCACATCCGAGGTCCGCCATTTCCAGGCATCTACCACCTCTTCCAAAGGAAAGATGATCTACACTTTCCAGTATTTTTATTGTCAATTCACAAGTATGAGTTTATCTTCGTAGTTGTTTCCTGCTTGCTATATTTTAAAAGCTGCCTGCCCTTTTGGATTCCAAGTGTAGACTCCAAACTTTTGTTCTTCTATTCTTTTTCTGTCTCTCCCTTGCAGGTAAAATTAGTCTTTTCAAAAGAACCTTCAAAGCCATTGGCTCCACGAATTCTACCAAACCCGCTGGCAGCTGCGGCAGCCGCTGCTGCTGTGGCAGTGAATTCCCCCTTCAGTCTTCGGACCGCCCCAGCAGCGACACTGTTCCAGACTTCCGCCCTTCCGCCAGCCCTCCTGCGTCCAGCTCCTGGACCCATTCGGACCGCCCACACACCTGTGCTGTTTGCTCCTTACTGAATTCCAAATGGGAGTAATTGTACTGCAATAATTTTTCAAAAAACAAAAAACAAAACAAACAAAAGAGAACTATGCAGTGTTTATTTATAGTTTAAAGTATATCTGAAGAGCCAGGACTTTTGATAGTGAATTTAAAAGATTATTAAAACAAAAGGGGGAGGGAGGGAGGTTTGGGAATGGGAGGGTAGGGGTGGTATTTTCTCCAAATTAAAGCATTCCTCTTGAACACTGATTGTTTTAGAAGTGATCTCCAGCATTGACTTGTTGTGGTATCTAGAACTTCTGAAGCCTTTGTGACTGTGCTTTTGGGCACCTATTTCCCTCTGCATTGTCCTTCCTGCTTTATGAAACAACTATATATTGTCTAAGGGCATTAACTGGTTCCAATGTATATATAATAATTTACCCTGTAGATTAAAATAATAGAAAAAAAAAGAAGAAAAAAGCAACACTGTGAATAGTAGTACCCGTGCTGGTCCTCTTGCTATGACAGCAATTACTGGGTATTTATCCCAACAAAAATAGATACAGTAGATGTCTTGTAAAACAATAGTGCTGTGTCTCAATCTATGCCGCTAGGTTTTAAAGAATTGCGAAGGTAGAACGAACAACTATTTCATGCCAGTAAGCAGTCAAAAAACAAAGCACACCCAATGGTGTTGTGGAAGTCTCTCTGGTCCACATCCTCCCCTCCTGTCCAGCTCTAAGACGACTTTCAGTTCAGAAAAATAGAACAGGGCCAACCACAGAGGTGGGGGAGATGTTAACAAAGATGATTTCTTACCAAGTATCATCTTCCCACCTTGAAGCAGTATTGCTGGAAATAGGAAACTGTTTGTAATGAACTTGGATCTGCAAAATAGGTAAAACCATGCATCATGGGTGTTGAAAAAGAAAACGACACAACTCTTTTATTTCATGGATAAGGGACAATCATAACCTAGGATGATAAGGCAAAGTAAAAATTTCTCATGTTCATATTCAATAAAGACAGAATATTGTCTCTCTGCAATATCCCTTTATATCATACCAGTAGGGTTGTCTCCTAGGCAAACCTTTGTCTCAAAGGTGTCTGCTTTGAATATGATGGTAGACATTAGCTATTATGGGTTTTTTGTTTCTTTTTATTTCCTACTGACATGATATAAACAATTAATATATATTTAAATGTTAGTAAAACAAGAAAAATGAATCTGAGTTAATTGCAGACCAAGGATGAAATGTTAAAAAAAAAAATACCAGTAAGATGCAATTAACCATCATTTCTCTAGTGAAGTTGTGAAATACTGATAGCCTTTGATATTCACCGTAAGGCTGAAAGGAGTTGATGTTTTACCTTTAAAACAAGATTTATCAGGGGTATATATAAATATATGTATATTGTATATATGTTAGAAAGATTAAGAGAATAACTTATAAAAAGAAATTCTATATGAAATAATTATATAACCATCCCGTGTTACATGTTATCATTAAGTTGGTAACAAATGGCATAAAAATAGCTGTGCCTTTAATTTGTGATAAAGGCTATTTGCTTTTTCCCATAGAAAGCTAACATATACCTATCACTATGATGGGGTTTGAGGCAGCCAGTCTGTTAATTATTCATAAGAACACTGACACTCAAACTTAGAACAATGATAAAACATGTACAAATCAGTCCTACATGATTTAGGTTTAGAGAAAAAAAATATTTTTGAAAAGGTTTTGTAAAGATTATTTCAAAACATAGGAAGGGCTGGGTATGGCCTTCCTGAAACTGCTCTTATCTAAACTGTAGTAACCTTTTGAGAGGATTCAAGATGAAACCGTTTGAGAGATAGGTAGTTAGCATTTGTCATTTTATATTTAAGAAACACCCATAGCGTGCTTGGTGCTCGACATTAACCATGGTCTTTGGAGTTCTTCTCTACCATCTAGCTACAGACATTTGTCATATAAACATATCTTTAAAGCAGTCAGCTTTATATAATTTTTGTTAAACAAACAACCAAAAGAAAAGAGAAAGAAAAAAAAAGAAAAAGGAGGAGGGCAGGCAAGCAGGAAGGAAAGAGAAGAAAAACTATTTCATTAGTCTTTGCTAAAAAAGAATTTTAAATTATACATCTTGGTAAACACGTTGGTTAGCATTAAAAATTGTTTTTGAGAGTATCTGGTGATTTTGCATTTACCAATATCTCTACTCTCTGGTCTTTGCCAGCATTTTCTTTGTTCATCCACAGATCTGCTAGTTCAGCCAGGTGGAGAGTTGTTTGGGACTCTGTATCTCATGTGACTAGATTCTGACCGTTTTCAACTTTAATTTTCTTTTTCTGAATTCTTATCCAACAGCCTACACTTGAGAACACCTGCCTTTCTATTGGAGAACTTAGTGTTAATTGATGCAATCTCACTACATGTGCTTTCGCTGTTCTCCCCCGTTTTCACCAAAGCGAATGAGCCAGTCCACTAGAAGTCAGGGCCTGTGGGATACAAGAGTCCTGGATCACAAGGTGTTACTAACTTTAATGATTTGCTGGGAACAAACAAATCAGCCATATTTCTCCATCAGCCATATGAGAAAACTCAGAAATACGTAAATCCTTTCTGCCTCACTTCGCTATGGAACCATTTTTGTTTAAATGGTCTCTTAAATTGGAGTTGTAATCATCAGTTGTCTTTTACTCACTACCTAATAAAGGATGAAGCCTAACCTTAGAACTTATAGTGGATTCTCTCTGTGAATTGTTTCCTCCCACTCCATGTATTTATCAGTACCAGATCAACATCTATTATAGTCCAGACTGCTATAAAGCTATATCCTTTCCCTGAGGGAACTTTCTTCATGAATAAAGATCAACAATTCAGATTGGTCAGCAGTGGTGCTCTGAAAATCCCCAAGGGTGGTCTGACTTTATGGTTATATATCCCGTCCTATGCATCACACCCATGACAAGGAAGTGATAGAGAAAGCGTCTCTGATTTCATTTGAAACAAATATAAATGCATTGCAAGAGTCAAATGCCTCTGGAAAAAGCATTGTTGCACCTCATCCAGATCATTCTAGACAAATGGGAAACAGTTGTTGGGGAGGTACTGTATTTCTCTTTTGAGAAGACAGGTGATTACACATAACAAATGGCTCCTCTCACTGGTCCTAAACTTTGTTCTATTCACATAAGCAAACAGTTGGTTTTTGACAGTTTATATCATCACTGTCATCTGAAAGAATTGTAGTCTTTAGGTACTATTGGGCTTTCTCACATTCATTTTAATAATTCACTGCTGTTATCATCAGAGATATTGTTTGAATTTTTGAAAGGTGCTACCTATTTTCTGCCAAGGAACTATTTAGCCAAGAGAGTGTTTATACTCATTTGGAAATTAAAAGTACAGTAAATCACAAAACAAAGGATTAAAAATTAAAAGACAATAAAGTTTTAAAAATAAGTTTAAAACTTTATATCAGAGTTTATTGTGGATATGCCCATGTAGATTTCTAAGGCACAGAACCAATATATAGCAGACATGGGCATTAAATTTCACTTACGATTACATTTTAAATGAATATATTTGTCTCCACATCCATGTAAAATTTCAATTTTCCTGAAGAAGTCAGATTACAAAGCTAAAAGACGATTCTGTGGTTCATAGACCTCTTTCTTTAAATCTGGATTGATGTATAGAAATACTTTCCTGTTCATAAGCATGGATGACATTGTATTATACCTACTTGCATACGGGAAAGCATCATAAAGTGGCGGAGAAAACAATGAGCCTGAAAGAAGTCCAAGTCTTGTAGATTTAGTCTCTGACCAGTAGGGTAACAATTGAATAGTCAGCTAATGCTTTGTCCTTAACTACTTCATCATTAATAGGTGAGGGTGTGTAAAGACTGAGCTGATTTTCTATTTCTGCATTTAAAGGACCTCTTCTCTAGTCCTCTCAGGAATAAAACTGCTCTTTTTTTGGTAGTGAAACATAGAGCTATTCAGTATTTTTATGTGTCCAGAAAAGTGTTCTGTTTTCCTTTTCATCATGGGTATACACCATTCACCTGATTAATCAGAATGTAGACTTCACCAAGAACTATTAGAGGAGCTGCTAATTCACATCAGACTTATAAAAGTCATGAAGGATATAGTACATCTTTTTTCTCAGTTTGGAACATAATAAATTCTGAATAAAACAAACCCTAATAAAAGCAATAGAGAATAGGCACTGAGGGTGTGGAAGGGAGCAACAGATTTAAATGCCTCATCCTTTTTCTTTTTGTGGTGCTTTCTCACAGACCCCTCACTAATTCTACTCTGGTTTTGCAGGTGTTTTAGCTAATGGCCGCTTTATTAAGACTGCTTCCCCCACAGCCAGAGGATATTCGTTATCTCCTCTTTCCATTGTTACAGCAAGAATTACAGGAATGCCTCCTTTCATTGTACTTCCTTTGCATCACAGGTGGTGTGTTTTTTACAAATTGAAGGTGAAAGCCTTCGTCAGCAGAAAGATTAGGGCTTGCTTTATCACAAGACACACTTTCTTACAGTGGTCTGTAAAGGAAACCACCATATCTCCAAGGTATGCCTGTATTTGAATTGAGTCCTGACAAGGAATGTTTTACATGCTGATTGCTGCTGGCCTTCATGAAAAGGGCAGACTGATTTCTGGAGCATCTCTGCTGGTCTTTCTAAGGTATGCTTCAATAACTACAGAGTCTACTATTGGGCAGTAAAATGGATCATTTATATGGCAAGTCTCCATTGCCCACTTACGAGTTCTGAGAATGATATCAGGGCTTTCAGTGAAAGATGGATATGTTGATATATCATCCTCAGAAGGCCTGTAAGGTTGCTTGTTACTTCCAAGAATGGAGTTATATACCTTATCAGAATTCTGAATGGTGATGGAAGACAGGTGCTGCTCTGGAAAAACTTCACATATGCTACTTGACTAGAAGTTTGTGCAAGTTACAAAGAATCACAGAGTTTAAAGAATTCCTTGGTTGGCTCATCAATGCTCTGGTGTGAAAGGACTAAGAATTACCTTCAATCTGAGTGTCTTCCCTTTTTTCAGTGATGGAAAGTTATCCTTCTTGGATAGCTGAGTTGAACTTAAATCTTATGGTTAGTGTGTATGATCAAGTGGAGTATTGTATAGTTTGGTCAAGTTTACTAAGACCACAGAAAATGGGATTGTGTCCTTTTCATGACCAACAAGTCAGCTATCCAAGCAATTTCCGAAGAATAAGACTAAATGATTTGTGAACAAAAAATATAACTAAAAGTAAGTACTCATACAGTGACCAGTTTTAAGGAACTTTAATCACTTTAGAGCTTTGGCGAGGTTGATAAGTAGCTATAATATCAAGGTACTATGCTCTCTAGTAATATTATTAAACTAACAATTTGAGTTGGATAGTGCATTTTATCATTTTTTACAAGCTACTTTAAGCATACAAGTTGAACCTTTATCAAATCTTCAAATCCAGGTAGTATGAGAACATGGTAAAACAGGACTAAAGAAAATTAACAAAGAGAGAATCCTTTTCTGGGGATCCAGATTGCATTTTTTTCCTGGAAAATAATTTTTTTTTTGAAGTCACTAGCTATTTGTCTAAATCTCTTAAAACATAAATCCATTGAGAAGTGATGTTGTTATGGAGTTTTTAAGCTATGGTGAGATGACATAGAATTTTATTAATAAAAAATAACAATGTGGGTTTTATGGGATACTTGTCAACTCAGTTTAAAATACATTTTTGTATAATTTCAGCCTAGGACAAGGGCTAGGGGGGTTAATACTGTGTGAGGACCCTCTATTAAATGCTTTGTGTCTTTTGTGTCTGTGAGCTACTATTATTAGAAATAGAAAAAAAATAAAGTTCTTGAGATTATGGAAAGTTTAGCTTTCATGAAAGAGTCAAGAAGATTTTATCAGATGACATCTGCATTGTAAAGGCATTATGGAAAAATGTGTGGAAGTGTTAAATATTGGTGAAAAGCCTTGTGGCCAAGGGATCTGGGCACAGATTGATCATCACAGTATTATGAACATGGTATCTGGCTTCATCACAAATTATCTGTGAGGAACCTGGACCAACTCACGTGTTATTTTGATGATTCCGTTCCGGCAAAAAAAAAAAAAAAAAAAGTAATAATGAGATTACAAACACATGATTTTTAAAAAGACTGAATTTAGTAAAAAAAAAAAAAAAAAAAAAAAAAAAAAATCTTTTGCTCCTCAAAATTGATTCCAAAATCTTAAGTCTAATCCCTATAAATTTCAATAAAATTGTTTTAAATGTATCTCATACTTACAATGTTAATATTCCTACGTATTTAAAATTAGACTGATCTGATGCCAACGTAAAATCATATGTAGCTATATTAAACACTTAATTTTGCTCTCAAAAAAACCCAGTGGATTCTATATGCTAAGAACATTGTTTTCTTTGGACATTTGTTAATCATAATTTTTAAAATTTATCAGTTGAAATCTTATATTAATTCAACTAAGTTTTTCTTAATTATAATCAATCATTTCTGCTAGTAATATTTAATTTACTGGAATTTTACAATTAATTTTAAATTGTCTCCTAAGGAGGGTCAATTTAGCCTTAGCCAATGTGTGATGAAACAGACAATTCTCACGCTGGAGGCTTGGTTATTTTTAAACAGTTATTCTTAACAATAGAACTAAAAACCAACCCTATCAAGTGATTGAGTGATGACTGTGTATTTACTGACATGAGCCAATTTGAGCCTTAGTCTCAAGACTAAGAATAGCTTAATCCCCATGCATTTAGTGACCATGAATTGAAGGCAGTATTTGTTTTTGACAACCAAGCTTCTGATTGGAAACTCTGGCATTAACATTCCAAAAAAATGAATAATATTTTGAAATAAAAAAAAATAGATTATGGTTTGTCCCACATTTTTGTAGCCCTTCAGAAAAACAATTTAGGGGGGAAATGTGTTTTTTCTTCCCTTAAAAATCTTATAGCTTAGAAAATACAAGCAGGGCTTTGTCCAACATCAATCAACTGCCTGGCAAAGGTTTTATGAAGTTTTACCTGATAACCATAATACCGCATTTTTGACAGAGCATTACCACAAACATTAAAGAGGTACAGTAGACATGGCCTTCTTGATTTAAAAAATGAAGAGAAAAGCAAGGATTAAAAAAGTTGACTTACCTATAGTCACACAGCTTTGGGTCTCTGATTCATCAGTTAGTTATGCTGACACCCCATTGTTGTAGAATTAGCATGTTCCATCTTCATATGCACATTTGGGAGCTTGACTTGAGCAGCAGAAGCCAAAATGCTCAGGAAGCAAATATGTGCCACCTTATCAGCCCCTGTGCCAGTAACTGACTTCGCTCTTTTCATCTTGCCAAATCATGCTAAATAACCTTTAGTTAGAGATTTTAGATGTCCCTAGGTGGACTTAGACTGTTGAGATGGAACTTTTTTATATTTTGTATTTTAATACTTGAATTATGGTTATTTGTGTTGGTGTTATTATTTATTTTGATTGTAGACCCAAAGAACTGTCCCCTGTAGGCCAGTAAAGCCCCAAATTAAAAATAATAATCGGGAAAATTTGCATACTTTGTATCATGCTATTCTTCTGTTTTAAGTCATGTAATAAAATTTCCCCTTATGCCAGTAATTTACCCAATATGAAATGAAGCTGCTATCAATTTTATTGACTCAGAAATGTAATATATAGCACATTTCATCCTGTCTCTGGTCCTGTACTAAGTTCAGCTTGCAGCTGTGAACAAATTAGTTTTTATTTTTGTCACAATTTCTTTAAGAACTTTTCAGTTTCAATAAAAGAGACACTAGTGATATTTTTATGTGATGAAAGTTCCCTGGTTCCTTCAGCAGCTCTAGAAACATACTTAGCCATCGTATCCTCTCTTTTTGACAATATGAAAATTGTCCAGTAAATGTAACTTTACTGGTGGTTTCAGGAAATTGGTACATTTACGAACTTATTCTTCATTTAGTTCATGAAATAAAGATGGTTGCTTATTTTCTTCTCACCTATATATAATCCGTAGGTAATGTATCCAATTTTGGAAACATTTTTTCCTTCTGAGTTTAAATTTTAAGGCTCTTTTGAAGGGGGGAGTATTAGAACGTATCAAGTGTGTATCCTACATGTTCACTCTATTTATTTGTAATATCTTACCATTTCAAGAAGTATAGTAAACCTACATGACACAATAGTCCCAAATGCCAATTCAGACATTTAATGACTCACAGAAAAAGTTTATCATGACTGTTTCACCAAAGAGTTGTGTCATTTGAAAGAGAAAAAAAAAGATAAAATATTGTTTTTATTCATCCCTGAATGATGCCTGTTCCATTGCCCCTTCTTTCTCCCTTGTTAGAATGACAAGAGTTCTCATCTTTAAATTGAACACGGTACATTTCAATTACGTGTAAGGCAAAACAACTATTTATAACTTTAAAACCTTGCAATTGGTCCATGCTGTAATGAAATCTCAGTGCAGATAAGAAGTTGCAAGATGCCCATGTTTCCATATAACTGAAAAAGTTTTTTTGCCCGAACAATGTTTTTAAACAAATTTTAATTAGTTCCTATTCCTAAAAAATAAAGGAGTTTTTTAATTGGAAATTCTGATTTCTCTTGAAAAATCAAAAATATCTGAAAGCCCTAGTATTGCATTCCTATTAGGCAACTATTAGCTGCAACTGAACTGTGATTGCCCCCTTCAGACAAAGCAGAGTTTTGCAATTTATTATCATCAACACTTAGTCCCCAGTAATTGTTTCTTGCCAGACCCCTGTAATCAATTGTTTTGCAATGACCAACATGGATGATTGGTTCTCAACCACCACATACTCTTTTGCCAGCGAGTTTTCAGGATCCTCTTCATCCCTCCCAATTCATTGTTGCTGTGTTTGTCTTGTAATACTTCTGATTCTCATTTTGAATAGGCAGTTTTATAAGGGGCAATGTTTTGCAAACATCAATTTCATTAAGTCTCCCTTCACCAGAGTATGACCTATGATAAATTAATGACTGGAGTGTGTGTGAGATTCCTTAGAGTTGACACCCAGGGATAATTTGATTCAGGCAGTGGGTGACTATTCAAAAAAGGGATTCTGTCACTTTCTTTGTATTTACTTATAGGAGAGTTTGGCTTCAGCTATTAATAGAAACTGGATTTTAGGAAGAAACACCAAGTATGTTTCATATGAAAACAAGTCCTTATCTCTTTTTTTCTTCAGTCAAATATGAAGAAAATTTTAGGAATAATATTTCTGAACATACCTTGGCTGAATACATTTGATTCTTTTTTTTAGGACCACTGACTACTTTCCTGCAAATACATGTTAGCTACCAGATTATTAGTTTGAAAAAAATATCCATACAAAAGTATTTTTATTAACTCTTGAAATAACTCCCTTTCCTTCACACATTTAGAAATAGCATTTAAAATATAGAATTAGCCATAGCATGCAAAATAGCTATCCTTATCTGCCTAGGCAATAAATGGACACTTTAGAATTGGTATTAACATGTATAATTTTTAAATTGCTAATTATCTACTAACAGAAGTCTCCTTCATGTTGTTTTGCTTGGAAATTAAAAAACAAGGATGATCATAAGTTTCTGTTAAGTATTCCAAGCCAGGAGCCTAAGCCAAAGCTAGATTTAAAATCTTGACTAACATACAACCTCACATTTTTCAAAGTGTGTAATTCAGGCATTGTGAATAATTTCTGGCCAAGTCCTAGGAAATTGCTCATGATCTTTCTAAACATAGCCTGGGAATGGTTATGCTGAAGCTAAAACCAAATGTCAGCTAAGGTCTGATGCTGGGGAAAACAATTAGAATATTACTGAATTACCCTCCTGTTAAAGAGTTCACCTTTAAAAGCTAATTATCAGTTTATCATGTTTTATTCATTAATTGGAATTATTTTCAAGTGTGTCAGAGCATTTCAGGTGGGTTGGGTTACGATGGAAAAAAAAAAAACAACATAAACATAATCCTTTGCAAGTTTGTGATTTATTTAGCCAAAGAGGTAGAATTTCACAAAAGCAAAGTGCTATACAGGGTAGTGGGAGAAAATGAAGTATATTTTTGCTGCTGTTTCCTTTTCTCCAGATCCCCTCTAGATGAGAAGTGGGAGAGACAGGGGGCAGACACAATTGCTAGTAAGACGTGGTACAGACATGGTTCCCACTGATTTATGAAGAAAAGCCCAGTGTATGTTAACTCACTGCCATTGTGTACTTAAGAATTAGTCTCCTAGGGCTGCTGAAACAAATTACCATACACTTGCAAGGCTTAAAACAACAAAAATTCATTCTTTCTCAGTTCTGGAGGCTGGAAGTCCAAAATCAAGTGTTGGCAGGATTGCTTTCTTCTTAGGGGCTCAGAGGGAGAGTTTGTTCCATGCATTCCCCTAGTGGTCACCAGCAGTCCTTGTACGTGCATACTCCCATCTCTGCTCTCATTTTCTCATTGTGGTTCTCCCTATGTCTTCATATCTCCTTCCTCTACAGGATGATGTCTCTTCTTTTCTTGTAAGGACACCAGGCATATTAGACGTAGAACTCACTCTTTTCCAGTACGACCTCATCTCATCTACATCTGCAAAGATCCTTTTTCCAAATAGGGTCACATTTTCAGGTTGCAGAGGTGAGACTTCAACATATCAAGCCTAAAGCTCAACCCACTTTAGGCTTACTTCACTTTTCCCAGAGAACTTACACCAACAATTTGCACCCTTTCCTTCAAGGGGTTGTTTGCAATCTTAGGACTTGCCTAATTCTTGAGCCAAAGCAGCACCACCAAGGCCGTCACCTTTATCACTGAAGTTTGAGGTGAGAGACAAGCAGAAAGGGCCCTGCAAACTACATATTCCTCTATTTTTTAATTTCTCAAACATTCTGTACTTTACTCTCCACAACCAATCCTGTCATCTTAGGTTGGTCCCCTAGAAGCAGAGTCTGAAATGGGATTCTCATGAAAGGAGTACGGGAAATAGGAAAGGGTTAGAAAGGAAAGCTAAGGATTAACTTCAGACTGGTCTCATAGGAAGATCTGAGTATTTCCAATAATTTATTAATTATTTAATCATATATAATCCAAGGATGAAGTACTAAAAGGGATGTATGGTCAGAAAAAGTGCTGAACTGAGGAAAAAAAGAGCTGGTTAAAAGGACCATTGGCAAGTCATGATAAACTGATTAGTAATCCTAGTTTGTCTGGAATACTTTCAATTTATACTTGTTGTACTGATATAATGATTAATAGCACTCCATTTCAAGCTTGGAAGTGTCCTGGTTTGGTTGATAAATTGTATGGACAGTTTATTTTTGACTTTCCTTTTTCCAATTTATGGAATGAATGTGTTGAAATAGATAACATATAAAAGACCCTTTCTAATAATAAAATTTTCTGTGTAGTACTTTGTGTTTAATAAAACATGTAGTTTTTTGAAGTAATCCACTTGGGAAAGAGATGGATGTGTCTCCAAGAGAAGTAGTTGGTGTCTTACATGAAGTTTTGAATTTCTTAATTGTCCATTCTTTCACTCCCCCATGCATCCATTCGTGTACACCTTATTAGTGTATAGTTATAACAGACCCTAAACTATATTTTATAAGTGAAGGGATGATAACTAAAGCATATTCAGTGTCAGAGTCTATGTGTTAACTATTAAATGAAGCAAATTCTATGCTTCATTTTTTTAAAAATTATTATTACTATTATTACTTCATCTTCTCAATGATCACAGGGGCAAAATATTATCATTCCCATATTAAAAAATTATAAAATAAGACCAGCAAAGTGAATCAGCTGCCCCAAGATAAGTAGTAAGAGAGCTTTGGAGATAATATTTCGTTGGAGAACTCCAATACCTAGTTTTTTCCCTACCGTTCCATGCAAAATTTTTAATCAGGCTTTTTCCTAGAGAAAATAACAAAATGTCATAGACTGTGACTAAAGAATAGATAACTAGAAATCATTGTACTACAGGCTAAAAGACACAGCTTTTAATCAAATTTGTGGGGGAATAATAGTGTTGACAGTGACCACAATGCTCACAATGATGGTGTCACTGATGACCAAGCTCACATCAGACTCAGATCACTTCACTCATCACCGTCTTTCCTTTTGTAGCTGAGTAATCTAAGATGTTCAAACCAAAGTGCAAAATCTATGCCCAGTCATCAACACTTTCCCTGCTCTTGGCAATACCTGTTATATTCAAACTTCAAACTCATTTGATATAGTCTTCGGTGCACTGTAGTCAATTTAATTCAATGATAAGATTGATGTTAGAGGAGTCTTCAATTACACAGCAGCAAGGAGAGCCCATGCTAAACCTAATGAATCCTTTAACAGCAGTCAGAAATCACAGAACCTGAGACTTCTGGATGTGGCATTTTGACTGCCCCATTGTCTATAAGCAAGGGGTCCAACCAATGCAGGTGAAATGTATGACAGGAAATTGACATTTTAAATAAGATAGAAAAAAATTACAAGGCCAAATCTACCTTCTTGATGGCACCCTGAAAGCTCTGAGGACTGAAATATCCCTATCACTTAATGGAGAACCTTGTTATGATCTATGCTATGTCTGAGATTAATTGCCTTTCAGTTTCTGGTGTAAAAATGCCTGTATATTTTAGGATCTAGAGTAATGACATAAGAGTCAAGAGATCATTCCTGTCATTCTTTACTGTTTCTGAAGCATTTAAAACAAATAGTATTAACTATTAAATAACTGAAGATGCCCTCAAGCAGTGTTTCTTCAAGTATGGTACATAGGCCACGCCTATTCAAATCACCCAGAAAGCTCATTATGCAAACCCTCAGGCTCCGTCTCAGAGAGAGACCCACCAGAATCTTTGAAAATGATGCCTTTCCTATTTCCAACTCTCTTGGTGATTCCTCTGTGCACTAAACCACTGTCTAAAAGAGCTACTAGTTCTGACATTCTTTAGTGGCCTTCCTTCATAATATTTGGCATGATACACAACATTGAAACATTGTCATCACTATGAGCAGGCTTTTCCAAAAGGGATTTTTCCACTTTGGTATAAATCTTCTGTAGTGAATCGATATATTATTTAGGTAAAAGGTACATTATTTTGGAATTTAGTATTCATTTATACCACATCTCTTCCATAGATAGAACAAAGAAATTGGGGGGGGGGGTGGCTGATCAATTGATTGATTGATTGATTGGTTTTCCATGATAACTCCATAAGTCTCTATAATAAAGGACAGGTAAATGTGTTTTGTAGATATAAGCATTATGCAGACAGATCAGAATAAAAATGGGAGGGCTTAGATACCAACTCATATGATTACATAGCTGAGGCAGCTTCTAACAAGCTTATATGCCCCAGATATCACCGTATTCCACTGCAGGGACAAACATCACAAAAACTATTGTGAGCTCCAAACCCAAATGGCACCCTGGATGCCTACACTGAGTGCCCCTGCATGCCACCCACCATGCCTGTGAGTCTTGCAACTTCAGGGGACAGTAGATAGCAAACAATGAAAAGACATCATTCAGTTGGGTAGGAATCTGAGCCTCTGTTCCAACCATGCATATCTTGGACTAGTATAGTTTGCTTCTACAGTATCATTCTTTCTGTGATGTTTAGCTTGACAAGGTTAAATTTATTATTTTCTGCAAATATTGAATAGTTCCTGTCCAGCCACCTGTTTTATAATGAGCTAACTTCATGTCATTGCTACCTTAAATAACTTGTCCAACTACTATGCTATTCACAGATTGTGTGATCTTGGGCCAGTTGTTTAATCTTTGTGCTTGTGTTTCACCATCTGTTAAATGGGAATACTAATAACACATCTACATTATGTTGTTCTTATGTCCATTAGCCAACTTAATATATATAAACAGGACCAGGCACAAAATAAATGCTATATAAATATTTATTGCTATTATTATTGTTATGGTTATTATTATTATTATTATTTTCTGTCTGTTCCCTTGTACAGACAAGCAAGAGTTCCTAAGTCAAATGTATTTTTTAAGAAACAACAGACATTTTGTATTCATGATTGTGTGTCTGTGTTGGTGTCTATGTGCATGTGTGATAGACCATCTATTAGTCTGAGCATTAGTTTTAAAGAGGAAATGACTAAGCATGAATTTGCATGTGCTGAGAGGTCTTCAATTATTTTTACTTTAACAAAAATATGTCTTAAAATGTAGAGAGGTTCTTAGGTTTATATACAACAGTTACCATTTATTGTATACTTATATTGACCAGACCTTTTATAATTTTATTAAATTTTTATAAAAATTCTCTGAGGTCAACTTTACTAGGCCCAATTTATGAAAGAGATAGTTCATAGTCTAAGAAGTTAAGCAATCAGAGCAAGATCAAATAGCAAGTAGGTGCTGTAGTAGGTATTTAAACCCAAGTCTTTTGCTTCAAAGCCAATTGCTGTTTCACTCTGTGTAATCATCTCTTAAATTAATGAATGTTTAATTAACAAGCCTTAAAAGTATTGATGCCAAGATTTCTAATATTAGTCTTATTACTTAATTCATCCAGCCAGTCATCCAACAAACATTTCTTGAAGCAACAATTTGTTAAGCAATTGCAACTTTTAAAAAAAGCCTAAGGCATAGCATTTGTTCTATGCCACTGCAGTGAATTTCACACTTTAGAAAGTAAATAGACATGCAGACAAATAAGTGTAGATTATGCTAGGGGTATATACAAAATACTATCAGAACCAAAAGAGAGAGTACCTAATTTCTAGGTGGAACAGGAGAAGGGAGGTCAGGGAAGGCTTTCAGATGAGAGAACATTTCAGAAAGTTTAAAGATGAGCTGAAATTTGTCTAGAACCACACAGGAAGGGATGCCGTGATCCTCCTAAATGATGAAGTTCTGGTCATAGAGGCTTGACAAATAATATTAGATAACTCGAGATATTTTTATAGACAAAGGCTTTGGTCTATGTTAGATCCACTACCACAGACCATGGAGGACAGAAATGAGGTAGGATGGGGTGGAGGGAAAATAGAGATAATTGGCATTTCAATAGAAATTACTTGAAACTGAGCCTGATTTCATTGGTTCTGTTGTGTAATTCCTTACATAATTGTATGTAAAAATTATTTAATGTTCTATCTTGTATCATATTTTTTTCTGTCACTCCAGTCCACAATCCCTCCCTCCCACTAAACCTCAAGATTCTTGAGAGGAGCACTCAGAGTACAAGTTGACTGGAAATAAAATCAGAATATCTCCTTAGCCAAGTCAGTATTCTAGCGGCAGATTCAGAAATGACATCTGACAGTTTCATCCTTTTAAATCAGACTCTCATCCCTGACATTGTTTCTTTAATAACCCTGGAGAATTTTGAAAAACAATGTGTAACCATCCCCTGAAAAACAAGGCATTTCCACTTGTGATAATAATTTACAGAAGGGAAAGAAAATTTGTATGGTTTTTAGATTCAACACAGGAAGAACAGAACATCAAGTGCTATTCAGACTGAGAGACAAGAACTTGAAATCTCTCCTCAGTGAATAAAGTTATTTGGAGAACAATTTATTTATTAAAAATGTGTCTGTTGCTATGATACAAATTTGCAACAGGCAAATAACTTCTCTAAAGTTGCTGATTCCTAAAAGGCAGTCTTTGTGCATTTTGGGTATATGGTAACCTGGGCTGTCAAACAGGACACCCTGTCACCTCAGGGGCAGAATGAAATCTAAACATGTGTGTCCCTTCCCTGGTGGCAAAGGATATATAACTGACTCAAAAAATTGGCAGAGAAATTCTTCAATTCAATGGATTGCTTGTTGTTATTTTCCACTATAGGAAAAGCATTGATGCTTAAATAGATCTGAATTTGCTAAGTTTAAGAGAGGCTTTTGGTTCAACACATGAAAATTCTGGTATCTTTCTTTGGATTGCATGTATTTGTTTTGTACTTTTTTAAAGAATATATTTAATGAATTACTTGGGATGAAAAGTTAGTGAAGCGGTAGTGTTGGGATAGGTTGAGTGAAGAGGGTCCTAGAGCATTATTAGGAACAAGAAAGAAAATTGTCCTGGTATGTTCAATGATGCCTATAAACTGATAATAAAAACTAATATCAAGAGGTTAAAGTTTCATGGAAATGGTTTGGCTTTCAAATAGACACATGCTTTTCTAAGCAATAGTATTATTCAGTAGTAAAGTGTCACAGTACCAGCTGCTAAGAAGGCATGCTTGAAGGCATAATGCCTGAGTTAGAATCCTGGCTCAGCCACTACTTGCTTTGTATCCTTAGGAAAATTACATAACCCCTCTGTGCCTTACCTTTCTTAATTGCAAAATGAGGGTAACAACAGTGCATAATTTATAGAATTACTAAGAAGAACAGGTGAACTAATGTATATAAATTGTTAAGTACATTGTCTTGCATACAACAATAAAAACTTACAATCTAGATAACTTTCACTGAATAATTCCTACATGCAGTCACAGTGCCAAGAATTATATGTGTATTATTTCATCTAATTCTCACAATAACCCTATGGTAATGTGAATATTATTCTTCCCCTCTTTATAAATGGAAAAAAAACTGAGGTGTTAGGTAAGGAATGGAGGCCTAAGGTCTCACAATAATGGAAAAAGGATTCAACCCAGGCAGTCTCTCCAGAGACCACAGTTGTAATCACTGATCATGCTTGGGGTTAGGTATGCTCCTGGCATATTGAAAGCATTACGTAAATAGTAGCCATTCTTCCTCTTGTTATTAATAATAAAGTAGTTGCCTTAGAAAGCAAGGACCTGGAACTATTCAAAATTAATCACCTTCCAAGAATTCTGGACAAAGAATGACTACATTTAGTAGAAAATTACTCTACACTGGCTTTGGAAACAAGATGATGTAGATCAAAATACTGACTGCCACTTACTAGTTATGTGACCCTGGACAAAATGTTTAACAATGGTGGAAGTCTCACTTGTCTGTATAATTAAGATAGTAATATCTGCATTGTAATGATTCAATGAGAATAATGTACACAGAATTTAACCCACTGATTGTCACACAAACAGTACCTGACAGGTGATAGAAATAATTTCTAATATTATATTTATGTTTATTTAGGTTTTTGCTTCGCCAATCCGTTTTATTCTCTAATCTCCATTTTATGTTGGGCTACTTAATATCTTAGAGGAGATTTTTTTTTCAGATGGTTCTGTTACTATATCGAGGAAAAAGACAAAACTGGATACCCTAAGTTAAGGAAAGATAGAAGACCATTGGAAGTAGAGGAAGCAGAGCTAAAAATAAAGAAGAGAGAAGATGTAGGAGACCTCTGTGACTGACTTCTCATTTTGGCCTAAATCTGGTGCCATTTCTAAGTATAGTTAATTCTGAGGATGAATTAAAGCAATGGCTGACAATTGGTCACTGTGAAATGCCCATATAAGCCCACCAAGAATGAGAAGATGTCCCCTTATGGGTCAAGCAGGGTCACTGTACCTAGTTATACCTTTAGAGATAGTGACTCTAAGCCTCTCTGGCTATCCCTGAATCCACTGTGGAAGAACCATGGTGAGTTCTGCATTGGCCTTGATGACAGAGCTGTGATACTTAATCAGAGATGAATGACTCTGACTGGAACAAATCAAGGTGAATATCCCCAAATGCAACCTATTTAGGTAAACATATTGGGTTCAAATTACACATTTAACTCTTTAAGGATCACTTCAAAGTCATATTTTTTATAAAAATATTGACCCAGATCCAGATAAATTTAGCATCCTTCCTTATAGAGAAAAATAAGTAATTATTAACAGGTCTATTTTAATTTGGAGTGTTTTTTATCTTGTTATAATTTGGGGCTATGCAAAGGGATGGGGAGGCGGAGGAAGGAGGGCATTCTAGGGAGAACCAAGTATCACAAAAAGAATGAAATGGAAGCCGAAAATTCAGGCTTCATGTGTTTCTCCCACTATAGTTAGGCTGTCACTAATGTGGCTATTAACTTTTCATGTTCAGATTTATTATGCTGTCATTATAGCACTTTTCTTTGCTGATGTATCAAACCACTATTACATATTTGTTGGCATCTCATCTATTTAAAGGAAACAAGTGATTACCCGTTGCCAAGGAGACTAATAAGGAGTGTGCAAGCAAAGGACTGCAGAGTACTTGTTAGAAGATAACAAGTCGCTGGTATTTTATTTTTGATTAAATCATAAACTACCTTATTATTTGAAGAAAAATCACCTTCTCCCTCCCACAGAAAACTAGAGCACTTATTCAAAGGATAACACTACAGAATTCTTAAAAATAAAATAGATACACATGGTAGACCTAAAATATTTCAGAAAATAGTAACTTATAATAAGCTTCCCTGGAATGAAAAGTTACTTCTGGGAATTTTGAAAGTGTTCATCTCCATCAGAGAGCTATGGAATCAAATCATGGCCAAAGTGTTTCTGAAAAACACAAGACACAGGTTATAGATGCGAACTGAAGATTTCTACAGACTCTGATGTGTGTTTCAAGAAAGTAACATGGGCTTTACAGTTAGGCAAATCTGGATATTATTGTCAACATTGCCCAAATTATTTGCCTTCTCATATTTCATTCCTTGCTTATAATATAGCAAAAATGATACATACTACAAGCAATGTTGTGATAATTAAATAAAATAATTTCACAACTTGCCTAAAACATGTTACTTCCATGAATGGAAATTCAGGTCATTATTCATTAAATTCAAGCATTCATTGAATATCTGCATTTACTTAGTTAGGCATACAAGTATGAATAAGACATGGCACAGTCTCTAAACTCAGATTGTTACAGCAGTCTACTAAAAGATTCAGGTACATAAAAATATAATTTCAATATAATATTTTCAGTATGATTGCAGAGTGTATTTTGGGGGGTAATGCTAACTGCTATAACAGATAAATCCCTAAACCTCAGCACTTTAACACTTTTTAATAATGATTTCAACATGGCTTCCTAAGGTCGATGGTCTCCCTGGGTTCACTTAGCATGCAGAACCCTTTCATCTTACACCTCCATCCTCTTCTGAAAACATTGTTTAATCTTCAATGTCATGGATGGAGGATCGCACTAGAGAGGTTTCCCACGTCACTTCTGTTTGAAATCTATTGGCTAGACATCAATTCCACAGCTACCCTTGACCACAAGGAAGACTGGGAAATGCCATCTAGCTATTAGACCAAGGAAGAGGAAGTGTTTCATGAGCATCTGAATAGCATCTGCAACCCAGAGTGAAGCACAAACCAAAAGACAAAGCAGGACCACACTTCAAACTGTGGTGGATGGTGAACAGGGTAAAAAAGAAGATTTTCTGGAAGAAATGATAATTCAATTTTGTTGCAAAATGAGTAAATATTTTCTAGGCAACAAAATATGAGAATGGCATTTGAGGCAACAAGTATTATCTTTTTATTTCTGGGCAGTCTTGCATTGTTTTGACATCGCACACCACAGTTTGTTTATTCATTCACCTATTAATGGATATTTGGTTGCTTTCAGTTCTGGGCCACCATGAAAAAGCTAGTATGAACATTTGTGCATAGATTATTGACTTGATATGTGTTTTTGTTTTTCTTGCATAAATACAAGGAGTAAAATGGTAGGGTCATATGGCGGGTATATATTTAAATTTTTAAGAAATATGCCAAACCATTTTCCAAAGTAATTGTTTTCTACAAGCAGTTTATGAGAGTGCAATTGCTCTACATTCTTGCCACTGTATAATCAGTTCTTTCAATTTTATCATTCTAATAGATACATAGTGGTATCTTATTGTGGTTTAATTGGCTGTTCTAAAGACAAATGATGTAAGAATTCTGTGTCTTTATTTGTCATCCATATATCTTCTTTGGTTAAAAGTGTCTTCAAATATTTTGCTCCTATCTCCCCATTTTAATTGGGTTGTTTATTTTCTTATTACTGAAGTCTGAGGAATATTTATATATTCTATATCTCAGCCCTTTATCTGATATATTCTTTGCAAAGATTGTGTTTTTTTCCCCACAAATTTGTGACTTTTATTTTCATGCTTTTAACAGTGACATTTGAAAAGCAGAACTTCTTAATTTAAATGACATCTAATTTATCATTCTCTCTTCTTTTATAGGTCATGGTTTTGGTGTCAAATCTAAGACATCTTTGCCTACCCATAGTCACAAATGTTTTCTCCTATGTTTCTTTTTTTTCTCTAGTATACATTTTTTTCAATTACAATTGGCATATGATATAATATTAGTTTTAGGTATAAAACATAGTGATTAGAATTTATATAAATTACAAAGTGATCACCCAATAAATCTAGTACCCATCTGACACCTTATATAGTTATTACAATATTTTTGACTATATTCCATATGCCATACTTTACATCTCTATAACTATTTTGTAACTACCAATTTTCACCCCCTCAAACCCCCTCCCATCTGGCAACCATCAAAATGTTCTCTTATCTATGAGTCTGTTTGTTTTGTTGCTTTATTTTGATCTTTAGATTCCACATGTAAGTGAAATCATGTGGCCTTTGTCTTTCTCTGTCTGACTCCACCCAATACATTACCCTCTAGGTCCATCTATGTCATTACAGATGGCAAGATTTCATTCTTTTTTATGACTGAGCAATATTCCATTATATATTTGCACTACCCTTTTATCCATTCACTCATTGATGGACACCCAGGTTGTCTCCATATCTTGATTATTGTAAATAATGCTGCAATGAACATATAGATACATATGTCCCTTCAAAGTAGTGTTTTGAGTTTCTTTGGATACATACCCAGAAGTGGGATTACTGAGTCCTTCTATGTCTATTGTTATAACTATTGTTTTAAAGTCTATTTTGTCTGGTATAAGACTTGCTACCCAAACTTTTTTGTTTGTTTTCATTTTCATGTAACATCTTTTTTCATTACTTTCATTCTGTGTGTGTCTTTTGATCTGAAATAAGTCACTTATAGGCAGCATATGTAAGAGTTTTGCTTTCTTATCCATTCAACCACCCTATCTTTTGAACACCTAATCCATTTACATTCAAAGTCGTTATTGATAGGTATGTAGTTATTGCCATTTTATTATTCATCTTTTTTATCTTTTTTCTTCTTCTTAAAGAAATCCCTCTGTTTCAGTGATTCTGGCTTGGTGACGATGAACTCCTTTAGCTTTTTCATGTCTAGGAAACTCTTTACCTGCTTAGAATCAAAGAACATGAAAAAGCAGTCAACCACGGCCAGCTACAGTTGGTGCTAGGCTTAAGGCTACTCAGCCTCAAGAGGTACAGGGCACGCCAAGGCAAAATGCTGCTTACTTAGGTTTTGTGAACCTTTGAGAGATTTTAGGAAAGTCTGCAAAATGAGCCAAGACAGGACATTTGATTGGAAAAGCCACTGGAGACCTGCAAGCTGAGTAGTGTAGGATATCAGGGAATCACCAGGGCAAGGCAACCAGTGTTAGCTAGACTGATAGAAACTCAGATATGGCCACTGCCTGGGTTAGCATGCTGGGTGGGGGCAGTCAAAAAAGAAGCAATGCCCTCTGCCAGCACTTCTGTCTGAGAGAAAGCTGCTCCTCCATCCCTTGCCCTGAAGCCAGACAATTTAGTTTCTCTGCAATGGTCCCTGACAACCTTTGAGCTGCTGCTCAAACACTGCAGTTCTGAGCACATTCGTCTCTAGGTAAATCTATGCACTGGCCCTTTAAAAGGAATACCTGGGACTCCTGAAGCCCCCTTGTTCTCACTCGGCCACAATCTCTGCTCATCCAGATTTTGTGGGGCCTTCTCTTCCCAGCACTGGAACCCTTGGTTGGGGAGTTTGGTGTGGGGCTGGGTTCCCTCGCTCTACCAGGGGAACCTCTGCAGCCGTGATAATCCTCCTGATTTTTAACCACCACAGGCATGTGTGAGATCAGCCTGTTCTGCATCTCTGCCCCTCCTACCAGTTATCAATATGGTTTCTTCTGTGTGTCCCCAGTTGTAGGACTTCTGTTCAACTAGATTTCAGGTGACTCCCAATGATAATTGTTCTGTAGTTTAGTCGTAATTTTGATGTGGTCATGAAAGGAAGCAAACACAGCATCTACCTACCTACTCCACCATCTTGACTAAAATCTTTCCTATGTTTCTTCTAGAAATTTTATAGCTCTAAGTTTTATATTTGAATCTTTGAACCAATTGTATACATTTTAATATATGGTGCAAAGCATAAATTCAAGCTCTTCTTTTGCATATGGAAATCAAATCATTTCAAGAGTGTATGTTTAATATGCTATAATTTCTTCAGTTTAGTTGTGTTTGTATGCTTACTGAAAATCAGTTGACTATTTCTGGGCTACATATTCTGTCTCATTGCTCTAGTCATCTATCTTGGTGTCAATATCATACTGTCTTGATTCCTGTAGTTTTATAATGTCTTAAATCAGGTAGATTTAGTCCTCTAAATTTGATTTTTTTTTAAATGGGCTCTTGTGTTTCCATATAGAATTTAAAGCCAGTTTGCCAATTTCTACAATGTAGTCTGTTGGAGTTTTGAGTGAAAATATGTTAATCTTTATATAAATTTGGGGAGAATTGATATGAAGCTGTTATATTGCCCATTTATTTTGGTTTTCTTTAATTTCTCTCAGCAATGTTGAAAGTTTTCAGCTATATTCATTCACATTTTTGTAAGATTTATCCCCATGCACATTTGTATTCTTATAATACTCTAAATGGTATTTTTAAATTTTCAATCTTATTTTTGTTATAAAATATAGAAATAAAATTGATTTTATATGCTCACATTATATCCTAAAATATTGAAAAGCTCAGTTATTAATTTTAACATTATTTTTTGTAGATACCATCAGATTTTCTACATAGACAATCATACCATCTGTGAATACTGACCATTTTGCTTCTATCTTTTCTGTCAAAATCAGTACACTAACAAGAACTCTAGTACAATGCTAAATAGAAGGGTTGCTTCAAGTTTGGGGCATTACAAATAAAGCTTTCTTATTTCTTATCTTAGAGGAAAATCATTTAGTATTTCATTATTAAGTATAATGCTAGATGAAAGTTTGTTTTCATAGCCGCCTTTTACTAGATTAAGGAAGTTTCCTTCTCTTCCTCGTTTATGCAGTTTTTATCATGAATGAACATTGGATTTTGTCAAAAGTTTTTCTGAATCTATTGAGATGATAATATGGTTTTTCTTTCATAGTATGGCAATATGATGAATTTTTCAATATTAAGGCAACTTTGCATTTCTCAGATAAACCTTATTTGGTAATGAAACATCATCCTTTTTATGTATTGTTTGACTTGCTAAAATTTTGTTAAGAATTTTCATATCTATGTTAATGAGCGATTTGGGTCTATAGTTTACTTTTCTTGTAATCTCTCTCTCTCTCTCTCTCTCTCTCTCTCTCTCTCTCTCTCTCTTTCTCTCTCTCTCTCTCTCTGTAGCAGACTAATTCTTGCCTCACAGAATGAAGTAGAACGTATACACTCTTCAACTTTCTGGATATTTTTTCTAAAATTAGTATTGTTTATTCCTTAAGCATTTGGTAAAATTTTCAAGTAAATCCACCTGGTCCTGGAGTTTTCTTTGTGGAGGGAACTTTGGTTACAAGTTCAATTTTATTAATAGATACAGGAATACATGTTATATAATTCTTGTTCACTGAGCTTTAGAAGTTTGTGTGTTTAAGAAATTTGCTCATTTCACCTACTTATCAAATATATTGGCATATAATTTTTATGATATTCCTTTGTTATCCTTTTAATATCTGTAGACTATATTGATGTCATCTCATACTTGATATTTGTAATCTTGTTTCTCTTTTTCATGATTAATTTTGCCAATATTTATCAACTTTATTAATCTCAAGAAACCCACTTTTGATTTTTTATTTTTCTCTATTTCCCTGATTTCTATTGATTTCCACTCTAAATTATATTATTTCCCTCTTCTGTTTACTTTGTTCCCATTTTTTTTTCTAAAGGTGGAAGCTGAACTCTTTGATTTGAAATCCTTTCTTCTTCCCTTCCTTCTTTCCTTCCTTCCTTCCTTCCTTCCTTCCTTCCTTCCTTCCTTCCTTCCTTCTGTTCTTTCTTTCTTTCTTTCTTTCTTTCTTTCTTTCTTTCTTTCTTTCTTTCTTTCTTTCTTTCTTTCTTCTTTCTTTCTGTTTTCTAATATGAGCGTTTAGTGCCATATCTCCCTGTGTATACTCCATTAGCTACATCTCACATATTATGGTTTATAGATATTCAAAATGCTTTCTAACTTCCTTGTGAATTTTTTCTTAGAGCCATGTGTTATGTGAAAATCTATTGTTTAATTACAAAATATATATGGGTTTCCCAAATATCTTGTTATTGGTATCTAAATTAATTTCATTTTTATTAGGGAACATACTTTATATTATTAAAAATGCATCAATATTTGTTTTATGGTCAACAATATGATTTACTTTGGTGAAAATCTAATGGGCACTAGAAAAGAATATGTATTCTGCTGGTTTTGGTTAGAGTTCAATAAATATAGATTAGGGCAAGTTGATTGATAATCTTGTTCAAATATTCTATATTTTTACTGCTTTTCTGTTTTCTTCAATTAATTATTGAGAGAAACTTGTTGAAACGTCTGATGATAATGATAGATGTACCTGTTTCTCTCTTTAGTTCTTTCAGTTTTTGCTTCATCTATATTTAAACTGTGTTATAATATAAAAAACATTTAGAATTGTTACATACACTTGAAGAATGGATCCCTCTGTCATTCTGTAATGACTTTTCTTATCCATGATAATGTTTTTGTCTTAAGATCTCCTTTGTTTGTTATTAATATAGCCATTTAGTTTTTAATTATTATTATCATGGTGCATTTTTCCTATTCTTTACTTTTAAGTGTTTATTTTTTAAGTGGGTTTCTTCTAGGCAGCATATAGTTGAGCCTTGCTCTTTTATCCAGTCTTACAATTGCTGCTTTTTCATTGTGTATTTGGACTATTTAGAGTTAATGTGATTATAATATTGTTCTGTTTACATTTATTACTTTGTTACTTGTTTTCAATTTGTTTCATTTTTTTTCCACTTCTGGCCTTTGTATCTGCCTTGAGAAATTTGAACACCAAAGGAATATTTGATAATATTAAGAAATTATAATCAATTTGTTATCAGGAGAGATAATACAATTGTGATTATATGAAAAACAAGACTTGTCCTTTTTTTAGAGATATATAGTAAAATATTTGTGGTTGAAATAATAAGATATTTAAGATTTTCTTTAAAATAATCTAAGAAGTGGATAAAAAAAGATCATCTAGAAGATATACAATAATAAAAGTAATGGATAACTGGAGGTTTATTATATGATTCTATCTTATTTGCATTTGACATTTTCTATAATAAAAAAGTTTAAAAAAAAAACCAGATTTTAAGACTTAGAACTTGGGAAAATTGTTGGGGTAAAAGCAGGGTGCCAATCCTTTTCCCAGCAACCGTCTTCTAGCAACTGGCCAAAATAATTTAAAAATAAAAGTTGGGGGAATTAATTTCATAGTTACTCACCTAAGGAATGGTCCACATTTCTTATCACAATTCTAGAGAAATTTCTGTTCTATATAGTACTGATTAGATTGTTTTGAAAGTAGATATCAAGGGCCAGGGCATGGATTTTCTTCCAAGAGAATGATAAGTTATTCCCATAATTGTATAGTTTGAGCCAAACATAATAAAATGCTATAGTTCAAACAGATGTGCTGAAAAATTCTAGAGATGTAAGGAGGCAAATATTTTGAATTTCTTTTCTGGCCACATTATGACAAATATTTTAGGTGCCTCTTCTCAGTTGGGCACTGTCTTAAGGTACTGATGACATCATAGTGATCCGAGAAGACAGAAACTATGCTGTGACAGATCTTACATTCTAGAGGGGAGACAGAAAAAGGAGAAATAAATAGATTTATAAGCTAGAATTCAAAGTACTGATTAATGCAGTGAATAAAAATGAAATAGTCCAAGAAAGTAAGCAGAGAGAGAAAGTCTTACAGAAAGAGATACTGGGGAAAGAGTCTCTGAAGAAGGTGCGTTTTAGTATGGCTCTGAATAAAATGAGTGAGTAAGCCATGTAAATGTAAAAAGGAAGAAAATTCCAAGTGGTAGGAACAGCAAATGCAAAGACTCTGAAGCTGAAATAAGGTTGACATAGTTACAGATCAATAGTACTTCATACTTAGTACTTTCAGAATTAGAAAAGAAAATGTAAATCTCTGCAATTTACTTTCTAAATAATCAATTATACCAGTTCCTTCTGATATTAGATTAACTTCTAAATCTGAGAGAATATGGTCTAGAGGTTAAGAAAGATCAGGGGGAAATAGTGATAAACCAAATTAGTACCATTTTCACATTTCCGGCCTAATAGTTGTAAAAGTAACTGCCTGGAGGAAACAAGTCTGTGGCCTTATCAAACCTAGTATCTAACCAATATCTGACCAACATAGCTGGTCCTCTGGTGATGGGGACAACTTCCAGAAATAAAAACAACCTCCCAATATATTTTTTAAACATGACCCAGCTGTATGCTGTCTATAAGAAACTCACTTTCCCCATAGTTAGGTTAAAAAAAAGGGTAGGAGAAAACATATCATCTAAACATTTATCAAAGTAAATCAAATTTGGGTGTATTAGTATTAAATAAATTAGCCTTTAAAACAAGAGAAATAACTAGAGAAAGAGAAGCACATTATATAATGATAAAATGTCAGTCCAACATGAAGCATGGCAATCCTAAATAAGTATGCACCAAACAACAGAATTGCCAAATATGTAAAGCAAAAACTTATAGAACTGGAAAGAGAAATAGAAAAATCCAAAATTTTACTGGGAGGTTTTAACACCTCACTCACAACAAATTACAGAACAACTAAATAAGTAATTAGCAAGATATAAAAGAACTCCAAACTATCAACCAAAAGGATCTAAATTATCTTTAGAAAACATTCTACTCAACAACAGTAGAATATATGTATTTTTTCAGGTGCCATGAAAGATGTACCAAGATAGGATGTATCCTGTACCAAAACACAAACCTCAACAAATTGAAAAGACATATAAAAATTGTGTGTTTTTGAGCATATTGGAATCAAAGTAGAAAGTAATAACAGAAACATTGGTAGGAAATCTCCAAACACTTGGAAACTAAATAAGACACTTCAAAATAACTCTTGAATCTAAGAGAAAACCTCGAGAAAAATTAAAAATACATTGTTATTGAATAAAAATGAAAATAAACATAAAATTTGTGGGCATAACTGTGGCAGTGTTGAGAGGAAAATTTACAGTGTTAAATATATTCATTACAAATGAAGAAAAGCCTCAAATCCCTAATCTAAGCTAAGACTTCAAGGACTTTGGAAAAGAAGAGCAAAATGATTTCAATGTAAATTAGAAGGAAGAAAATGATAAAGATAATTGTGGAAATCAATAAAATTTAAAACAGAAAAAAAATAAGATAACAATCAATGAAATAAAGATCTAGGTCTTTGAAATATCAATACATTTGTCAAACCCTTAGCAAGACTGGAAAAGAGAAAAGAGAAAAAATAAAAATTACTAGTATTAGAAATAGGAAATAGCACTACAAACTCTACAGACATCAAAAGGATAATAAAGAAATACTGCAAACAACTCTACACTCATAAATTTGACAACTTAAACAAAATGGACCAATTTCTCAAAAACACAAAATACTACAACTCACACAATATGAAATAGATCATTTGAAATACGCTATAACTATTTTAAAAATTTGTAATTGGTAAATTCTCTAGAAGAAAATCTGGTTTCATTAGAGAATTCTTCCAATGTTGAAAGAAAAATTAACAACAATTCTTTACAATCTCTTCAGAAAACTGAAATGGAGTAAATGCTTCTCAATTCATTTGTACTGTATTACTATAATACCAAATAGAGACAAACATATCACAGAAAAAAAACAAACTATAGACTAATTTCCCTCCTAAATATAGAGGCAAAAATCCTTAACAAAATATTAGCAAACAGAATTCAGCATTATAAAATAATAATTTTATATCATGATCAGGTGGGAACCAGAACATAGAACAAAATGACAAAAAGAAGACAGTAACTAGGTCATGAAATAATTTAAAATGGAACAATGTAATCAATAAACACAAACATACAATATCAGTTAATGTTATAAAACAAAATCCAATCTTGAGCTGTCTAGAAGAGACTAATGAAAAATTGATTTAGCAAGGTTGACACACAAAAAGGATGGGCAAATTTATAACATTAAAATGTAAACAAAAGTATTGGATTCTTATTAATATTAGATAGAGTTCTGACTTAAAAAATTAAAAGACACCTAGCAGGAAGTTTATATGGAAGATATTACAGTAATAAACCTATAGGTGCCTTGCAATCAAATATACAAAGCGAAAAAATTTCAAAGCATTACAATAAATTGAAAGAAATACATTAATACTGCAAAACTCTAATATTTTTATTAGTCTTTAATTATTAAAAAAATAAAGGATTTTTTTAGAATTCTTTTGTATGCAAGTGACAGAAATTATTTAAAATTTAGTACCCCAAGTAAGGGATCTTTGATGAAAGTCAAGATATCTTTCTTCAGTGATATTATTATTACTGAGCATTTCTCTCTTCTTTCCCCACCGTCCTCTGTATTTCATCCCTTTTCTTTCTCTCACTTGCTCACTTTTTCTTTCTCCACCTCTAGGCTCTGCATTTCTGTACTTTGGCTTTCCTTCTGTATAAGTACCTTTACACTTACATCATCTGTATAACTGGCAATACAAATGTAATAAGATATTACCTTTCCTACCAATCCTAGCAAATGAATGTGATTATATCTGCCTGTTATGAGTCAAGTGAACTTCTGTGATTCAGTCCCTGTGACCAGCCATAAAGTATTCCGACTGGCTAATATTAAGTTACATGCTTAACTTTGGGGCTGAGGTAGGGTCAGTTTCATTCAAACCACATGGATTGGATAATTAACATAAGAAAATTAAAGTATTAGTTTCCAAAGAGGAAAAACAAGCAGGAACAGGCAATAAATGTCCACTACAAAGATTTGAATAATACAAGTAATAAAATTAGCCTTACAGATATAGACACCTAAAGTTTTACCCTCTTTTCCTGCATATCAGATCATATTAATATGTGTATTATATTTTTGCTAGATTGCAGCTCTCCCAACTTTATAGCAAATTCCTGTCCTTATACCCTGCCCCTATTGATGCAAATTATTTAAGCTTTCTTATTTCTTCTAATAGTTCTAGGAGTCTACAAAGATCCACAAGTTCTCATAGGTAATTTTTAAGCCATTGCTATTACTGCCACCCCAGCTCTGTAGAAACCCATCTTTGTCATTCTGGTTGTATAATACTCTTGACTCTATGTCTCACCTGTGATTAACTTCTTTCCAGCAACCTTTCAGTTCTTATCACAACTGAGCCTCAAAATTATAAATGCCTCCTCCTAATTTTCATCCTGGGGCACTGCTGGTCTCTTTTGCCCCATTTTTCCAATCGTGTATAGAGCCCCTTCCCTCTATTACCTGCAGTATTGCAGAAAACTGAAAATATTTAATAAATTTTATTATATATTTCAAAAGTACAATAAAAAATCAGTGACTTACGATATATGTGTAGTGAGTTTGAATAGACTCTCAGCATTTACTCATGGGCTCCACTACAGGTCCTTCCTTGTCTGGCCCCTTGCTTGTTGTCTCCTGCTTACAAGTTGCCTTAAGAAAGCCTATACTTAGAGTGAAGGTCAATAAGGTACACAAATTTGAGAAAGCTAGCTAAGGACACAGCCATATCAGACAAAAAAATATTATAATATATATTAATTATCCACTATGAGTTATTACTTTAACATACAAAATATAAACAATAGATGTTTGTTTAAAACTATGTATTATTCTGTGTTATTTAATTTTCTGTTACGTAAGTGCTATTATTTAAGCACAACAATAGGACTAAATAACAGTGACAATTAGTAATAATAGTAGGACAATTAAATAATGTTTGAAAAAATATAACAATAATTTATGTTCCTTTGTGTCCTTTGATACAGCACTTTAAATCTTTTAATTCTTTATTGGATATTTATATTTCATAGGTTGCAGTATGGTGTGTTCTAAAGATTCATAAATTTAAGACCTTTTAAAAGGAGAACATAAATATAATAGGACTAATTAAACAGATATTACCTAAATGTAGAAAAACATAACAATGACATGTTTTTATCCATCTTATGATAGGATACTTTTACTCGTTCTGGGTCCCCCCCCCCCCAATAATACTGTCCTGAACTTCTTACAGCCTGTAAGATATCCTATTTCTTCTTTTATGTAGAAGAAAAATTATTGTAAATGTAAAATTCACTTTGATTCACAGTTTTGCGCTACATTGATTCTTGGTGCCAGTCCAAAATGATAACATCAAACTAAATATCCTCTCAACAAAAGCTGTGAGCACAGAGCACTTAGGATTTTACTTAACAGCAATAGCAGGCCTTTTTGATTTATAAAGATTGGTTTTCAGTTTTCTAATAATGTCCTGGTTTCTGGTCTGCCATGTAAAGAGCTTTAAAGTTGTGTTTTCTGTCTTGATAATAAGGTAAAGTCCAAAAAACCTGAAAATCACCAACTATTCCTCCATCTGTTAAAGAATCGAGGTCACAGATCAAGACACTACTCTAAAATTGGGGAGAAAATTGAGTAAAGAGATTCACAAACTTATCTGCAGCCAGTACCAGCAGGAACACTTAAGCTATTGATCAATTGCTGGAGGTTTGGCGCTGATGAATTTAAGAGTTAAAGCTCCAGGGCCCCCAGTTCAGGAAAGGGCCAGACTTTTGTGAGTTTCATGTTTAAGAGCCCCATCAGGTTATGAGGGTGAAGATCAGAGAAAAGCTCCCTCATACTTCTGGAATAAAGAGGGGAAAAGTAGCAATTTTGAAATAAGCTCAGAACATTCTGTTTTCCTAAACAAAAGTCTACCCTCAAGGGCAACTACTTTGTCAGAGCCTAAGAGACTTGGGTCTTATCAGAACCTAATTGAACAGGAAGAAGTAAATACCACCTGAGATCTCCTCTAGCCCTCCTGTCTCACATAAAAGTATAAAACTAAAGGCAGAGAAACACTTGTGAAGGTCACAGCCTAGGGGCACAGGCTCACTAAAAGGCTGAAACCTAATCATGAGACTCCTCCCACTGTTCACACCATGTAGATTGGGCTCTTCTACAAAAACAGGAGATTACAGCTGAAAGAACTAGCCTCAAGCACTTTTTAAACTATCTTTAGGAAAATCCAAAGATCGCAGTGGGGACCAAAAAGGGACTCTAGAGGAAATTTTAGCCTGTGAAGCCTACAGTTAAAGCAAACAGTAAACACAACCTACAGTTATGGAGAGATCCTACATGTTTATGGATAGAAAAGCTTGATATTATTAAAATGTCAGTTCTTCCAAACTTGATCTATAGATTCAGCATAATCTCAGTCCAAAACCAGTGAGTCATTTTATGGATATCAAAAAACTTATTCAAATGTATACATGGACAGGAAAAAGACTCAGAATAGCCAACACAATATTGAAGGATAACAAAATTGGAGAGTTGACACTGCCTGATTTCAGTTATTACAAAGCTACAGTGATCAAGACAGTGTGGTATTTGTAAAAGAATAGAAAAATAAATCAGTGGTACAGACTAGAAAGCTTAGAAATAGAGCCACACAAATATAGTCAACTAATCTTTAACAAAAGAGCAAGGGTGATTCAATGGAGAGAGAACAGACTTTTCAAAACATGATGATGAAACAACTAGACATCTTTTGGCAAAAAAAAAAAAAAAAGAGAGAGAGAGAGAGAGAGATAGAGAGAATCTATATACAGACCATACACACATCTCAAAAATTAATTCTAAGTGTATCATAGATCTAAATGTAAAATGCAAAAGTATAATATTCTAGAAGATAACATAGAAAAAAGTTTAAGTGACCATGGGTTTGGCAATGAGATTTTAGATATAACACCAAAAGCACAACCCATGAAAGAAAAGAATTGATAAGTGGGACTTCATTAAAATTAAAAACTCTATGATGATACTGTTAAGATAATAAAAAAGATAAGTTAAAAATTGAGAGAAAAATATTTGCTAAAAACATATCTGATAAAGAACTTGTATTTAAAATATATAAAGAACTCTTAAAACTCAACAGTAAAAAAACAACCCTATTATAAAATATACGAATGATCTGAACCTTAGTAAATAATATATGTGGCAAATAAGCATATGAGAAGCTGTTCGACATCATATGTCATGAGTGAAATGAAAACAAGATACAAATACACACCTGTGATAATGGCTAAAATAAAAAACACTGACAATAAGGTCATCTACTTTGAATCTATGTGCTTGTTTTGATAGTTGAGCTGTTTGTCAATCAGATCTTTTTCTTATCTATAAACTCATCATATAGACTATCCATGTCTAAAATGTTCATCATTTTTAAGCATGCAGAAGCACATTGGATTTCATCGTAATTTAAATCTCTCTGAGAAAGTGGTTTTAATATACAAATATAATTTGAATTTTGAAATCAAAATCGAATTCTAAATGTTATAATTTCAGTAAAGATATTGACAAAGTACTAATAATATTAGCTCCTCTTTTCTGTAAACATACTTTTGGATTCTGAACCAATTTTATTTCCAAAGAATGAGTCAAGTTTTTCACTGTATGGGTTTTTGTTACAACCTACACATAGCATCAAATAATTCAGGTGCAGTCAGTTCATTTTTTTATCAACTCATTATGGCCCTTTAAAGATCATCAAACAATTTTGGAGAAACCTCATATAAGTTTCTGTTAAATAATTCTTTTTCCGTTTCTCATCTTCAATATATTTCTTAATTGGAAAACATTCTTCCTGCTTCAAACTTTAAAAATATAATTTTACAATAGACCGATATTTTAATATTTTCCTATGGCTGACATTAATGAGATTCATCCTGTAGACACATGAAAGGCTATCTCCTTTTATTTCAATAAAGTCTAAAATACCATTAAGTGCTTCTGCACATTTTCAAGAAACTGTAAAGTAATACAAATATTTCATTCCAAAATCTTCGATATCACAGATAAGCAAATCACATCACTTTTTAGCACTGTTGTATAAGAAGTTTGCAGGAAATTTAACAGATTAAATCTTATTTTCTTTGTAGGATGTTTAAAACTCAAAGGAATTTTCCAAAATTTACATTTGCCCTAATTGACCAAATATGCAAATTGATAAGCAGGGTCTATAGGATATTTGGACAAGATATCAACAATCTTTCGTTTAACATTTGCTAATGTTTCATTAAAATCTACATAGAAATTTAGAAGATGTTTCAAACTATATTTTTAATAATCAAAGTACCTAATAGCTAGGAATAACATTTTTTTTGCCATGATTTAGCTTATCACTTAATATACTGTAGAAAGTGTGATTATTAATAATATCTGACAGAAAAATCTGTATACTCTAAGGAACCAAAATGATTATTTTCAGAATTTCTCACTGTGCGTACTCACATGCCATTTTAGTTGCAATCTCTGAACCAGGAAATGTAACGTTACTCATTTTCACAGAACAATAAAGGGCACAATATTATATCATCAAGAGCATAGCTAAGTTATTGCATGGTATTGTCTCGGCATCCATTTTGTTTGGCTAAATGGGGGCCTTGAACTGATATTAGCCCATCATTAGGTGCACACCTTCATCAACCTAAATAAAAAGGTAAACTGAGGCAAGCTTGAATGACCAGAAGTTGACTAGCAGAGGAATTGCAATTTAGGAAATGTAAATTGCAGCAAGCTGCTGGGAAATACACTGAAGCTTTGGAGCAGCCTGTATTTATAGGCAAGGAGTACCAATGTGGGGAAGGGAGAAGTCAAGCCAGAATTTAAGCAGTAAGTTCATTGGCCTGAGGATGGGAAGAGTCTTGGTGAATGTTCACTGGTCAGGAGATAAGTCCCAGTTTTCCAGAAGTGAGGCATTTTAAAAAGAGTTGTCTCTCAGTAAAGTTTTGTTTTCCTGAGGATGTACGCTATGATATTCTCTATTTCACAGCCTCTAGTTCCATTTTAGATTGAAATCCTTTCATACACTAGATAACAGCTTATAAAGTCACAAGTAATTTAAGTTTCTGATTTGACTTTCCCAAAGGCCCTTGCAATAGTCTCCCCAGCCTCCCAGGGCCCTCCCTTGCATACTCTACAGATAAGACTCCCGTGAAGGTCAGTATCCACCCTCTCCCACCACTCCCTCGCTTTTTTTTTTTTTGGTTTGAATTGACCGAGCTGGCCTTAGCCTAAGAACCCCCAAATACCCCCCATTAACCTTAAAAAATGCATGCATCCTAGGCTCTGTAGCTCTCTCTGTCTTGACTTCCCCATGGGGCCCCTCAAGGTGTGCCATGCACTTCTTCCAGGACCTGTATTGAACATATCTATTTCAATTTCTCTTGTGGTCTGTTCTTGAACTGAGGCTCACCATTCAACACCCCAGTGCTCTACTTGCCAGAAGTCATATCAGATATGTGTGTTCATTTGGGAGGAAGGTCCAAGCAAATTCAGCGGCTGCTGGTTTTGAACGAACATAGATATTTTTCAGGGAGATGAAAAAAACTTTTAATTGATTTAAAAGTACCTGCCTATCTCATCCCAAACTTGTGAGATTCAGTCTCCATAAGTGCTTTCATATATCTTTCTCTACCCTGCTCATTCCCAAATTCTTTCCAGCATATTATTTAATATGCTCTGTTTTGATCATTTACCTCCCTAGTCCAGTTGTACTTCCACCTGTTACTGAGATAACACAAACTTTTGCCTTTTTCTTCTGGGTTTTCTGGGTCATGTTTGCACTGGAATTAAAGTTGTTTTCCTGTTCATTATCTAAACTCTCAGAAAACATAATCTCAGCATTTACAGTGTTAAAAATTAAATGTACATTATCTTGATAGAAAGCATAATAGTTTAATCCACTGACAAAATCAAAAATGAACTGTTAAAACTTGTGATTACACTTGTTGTATTTTATATTATCTTATTGTTTAGGCCTTACAGTTAACTACCCCAATATGTACATTTATATTGTAGACTTTGCTTTATGTTTTCATAAATAAATGGTTCATTCAGGTGGTCTTGTAATAATCAATAAATTCTATAGCTAAAGTTGTCTTCAAATCTTCAGCACTTGTAAAATGAAAACCGCTCACATCCTTGAATGTTAATTCTTTCAGTTTCTACTATTTCAATAGATAATTCCAATTTTCCATCAGGCCAAGTCTCCCAATTCTCTATTTACTCTGCAAACTGAAAATATACCTGAAAATTCTGTAGGTGGTGAACTATTAGATATAGTAAGCTGGGATTAAAAGTATCATACTTGATGCATTTAAAATCAAATGATGGCACAACAAAATGGGAACACAGTACCCAAAGGCATTAATGAAATATAATAACTGTGAGATAATTTTATGTCAATCAATCAGATGGCAGGAAAGAGAATAGAGACATATTATGGTTAGGTTCAGATTAAATAATTAAATTATAGAGGATCTCAGACAACTCTCTGAGTTTTTATGAGCAGGAATAAGTTTATAATTTTTCCTCATGGAATAGCAATGAGAATTTCAAAGGCTTCTCCTGGCTAAATGTATTTTACATAAATACATAATGCAAAAGCTGGAGACAGGTACATTCTGGCAATATTCAAAGGCCAAATTATGTGGCATTTGAAAATCTATAAATATATACAATGCTCTCTCTGTTTTCTTTCTTCCCTTTCTTTTTTATCTCTCACACTCTTCATTTCTTTCTTCTTTTTCTTTTTCATTTTTTTAATGCTCTAATGAAAAATTTGTCGCTTTTGTGGTTATCTGGAAAAGCTCCCTGATTTTGCTTGTTCAGCATGTAAGGAAACCCAATCCAATCTGTGAAAGTCAAGCTGGGGATTTCCTTATTGATCCACATTGTACCATCCTATAGGCTGTTTGTGTGCGTGCTTCAGCTACCTCCACATATCAATGTTTAAAGCACCTCCAGACTAATTTGCAGATAAGTAATCATTTTCAGAATCTATAGGGCAGGAGTATGAAAATCCCTTGGAATAAGGAGATGGGGAACTCAGGCCTGTGAGGACACTGAGAATTGTGATTCTTGTTTATATATGTAATCCTTAGTACCTGGCACAATAGTCCCTCAATAAATCACAATACAAGAAATAAGGACATATGTGCCCAGAACATTGTAGGATTCGTTAAGCATGTGTTGATTCCAAAGGAGGAAGAAGCAGTGGATTTTGCTAAAAGCTGGATGGGCTTTTGTCAGTTATTTTTCTGTGTTTATCACCGGAGACTGTGGGAGAATTCTTTTGGAAACCCACAGCCAAAATATGGTTCAGCTATCCTGGAAATCCGAAAGGGCCAGAAAGTGCTTAGATTTAAATGATATATTACATTTAAAAATCTAGAGGAGCACTTAAAACTATTCTGGATGCAGAAGCCAGTAGAACATGTGTATGACTCTCAGCTTTAAAACACCTGCTTAGTGACAGGAATTGTCTCCCTGCTGCTTGCATGTGGGTTATAATCACTACGAAAGGAAAATAGTCCTGTGTTGTCAGTTTATTACCATTTTCTAGACGAGAAAATTGAGGTTCAGGGTAGTGAAACTGCTTGAGATCGCAGCGTTATAGAAAGAGCTAGAAGTAGAACTCAATGCTGTTTTAATCCCAAGCATGTACTCTTAGCATTAAACTGCCTTTTTTTGGTCTCATTTAATTCTTTCTTTTTTTTCTTCTTCTTTTTTGTCTGAATTTGACTTAATTGGTTATCAGGATTACAATCACTGCTTGCATATAAATTTAGTATATTTTTCCTTTGTCCTTCCCTTTATTTTTAGCCTTTTGAATCACTATGTTTTAGGTATACTCTTGAATACTCGTAGAGGTAGATTTTGCTTTATGAGCCAGTTTGAAAATGTCTTTCCTTTAAAAGATGAATTAGGGCTAAATACTTTCATTGTAACTTGTATGTCTGGTCTCATTATCTGATCATTTGGTTTCATTATTTGATAATTACTGTGGATTTTATTTACTGTTTCTTTCTGCAGTTGGTGTGTCTTTGCTGCTTTAAAATTTTCTTTTGGTATTTATAAAGATTTGGGTTTTTAGCTTTTGTTTTAATTTCTTTTAGAGATATCTTTACATTTATACCTTTTAAAGTGCTCTTAATCCCCCTTTCTCTTACTTTTTATTACCTAGTTGGCCAATCTTAATTGGTATTCCTACACAACATTATATGACTTATTCTCTTTCTTTTTGTCTCTCATATGTTCCCATTTTTTAAGTTACATTCTTTTTATTTTACCAGAGCATATAATGTATGTATATCATTCTCCTACTTTTTGTTTAGACTCAGTTCCATAATTAAATATATAGAACATTCATTCACTGTTAGTCTGTTTGCCAGTTTCCCAGTCATCTCTTGGTTAGATAAAGGTCACCTCTAGCAAACTGTTCAAAGAGAATACATGTGTACGGATTCTTCAGGGAGAATACATGTGTACAGATTCTCTCAGTGCCGCCATGTTAATTGTTTTCTGATGGCCTTGGTACTTAGTAGAAAAGCTTTTATTCACACTTGCTTTAATTTGTTTTTAGAAAATGGTGCTCCATTGTGCCTTGATTTATATGTTGTTTTTGAAGATTCTGATGCCAGTGTAATTATCTTGTTCTTTTAAGTTATTCCATCTTTTTGCCTGGAGACACTGAGGATATATTCTCTACTTTTGAATTCTAATCATTTTACTAGCATATATCTCAAAATTGATTTTACCAGTCAATATTTCCAGTAATTTGATAAAAACTTTCAGGTTTTCTATTACATTTAGAAATTTTTCTTGGCTTATAGTTTTACACATTTGTTTTGTTCCAATGTTTTCATTTACTTTTTTAGTATATATCATGGTGCCTCTTTTTCTTTTTTTACATTTCAATTACTTTCTCTTTTTTACTTTTTCCTTATCTCATTTTCATTCTCTTATCTGTTTATAATGTTCCTTATTTAATTTTATTTTAGATTTATTCTTCCTTGGGTACCTTATAATTTTATCTTTATTTCAGATATGATTTTGTATTTTTCTTCTTCTATATCTTTTTAAACATAATCAACACATTCAATTTCTTCTTGCTTTTGCCCATTTCTGTGTTTAAGTTTTGACTAACAGATTCAAATTATTTTGCATATCCCACAGGTATGTGTTAGGATATTTAACTTAGAGAGTGATTATAGTAGGCTGAATAATAGTTTCCAAAAATATGCATATGCTAATTCCTGAAATTTAGAATGTTATCTTATATGGGAAAAGGAAATTAGCAGATGTGATTAAAGATCTTGAGATGGAGAGATTATCTTGGATTATCTGGATTGACACTATTGTAATCATAACTAATCTTACGAAACAGAAACAGGAAGATTTGACCACAGAAGAGGAGGTAAGAGATATGATGATGGAAGCAAGAGATTGGAGTAATAGGAGCAAGGATCACAAGCCAAGGTATTCGGGCAGCTTCCAGAAGTTAAAAAAAGCAAAGGAATGGATTCTCTTGGAAGAAAACAACCCTACCGGCACCTCAAAGTTAGTCCAGTGAAATTAATTTTCTATTTCTGGTCTACAGAACTATAACATAATAAAATTGTGTTGTTTTAAGCTGCTAAATTTGTGGTAATTTGTTACAGATGCCATATCAAATTAATACTGTGATGTTATAAGATTCTTATATTTTTGGTCGATTTTGAGAGGAAAATTTTCGTTACTTAAAATGTTTTATTTCACATATTTTATTTCCTTCTTGAAATTGTTTTGTATAGTTGTAGCGTACTTTTTTCAGTTATGAATTATTTGGTGAACAAGGTTTAGTATTTAAATTTGCATTTTAAAATATTTAATTATGAATTTTGATTGACTGTTTTGAATTTCTTGTTTAGAGACTTTAATTGTATGTAGTTCTACCTTCCATAGTAAGAGCATGCTGTAGTTATCTTAATGTGTTTTGTATATCACAGTTACCATTCTGCATTCCTCCTATAATGTCATTTAGAAAATTTTTATTTATTTCCTTTTCTCCTCTTTTTTTCCCTCTTGCTCCCATGTTCCTCCTCCTATGATACATCTCCTTTCTTCTTCTTTCCTCAGCTCCACAAGTTATCTCCTTTTTCTCATAGGTATAATATTCTGATGGCTTTTATCAAATATAAAATTTCACAAAAAAGGAAAGCTGTTACTTGACAATGCAAATTGATTTTATTGAGATGATAATGGTGATATCTCTTGTATATTTACAAAAGGTTCCTTGTCTGGAACTTCAACATAGACCATCTATTCAAAAATGTCTGCATACTTATTTCAGCCACAATGATGCCATTCATTGAAGTGTAAAGTCAAACAGATCTGAATTTTGTGAAGATGAAGTGAGATAATATAGGTAAAGCCCTTAGCAAAGTGCTTACTGTGTTGATATCTAATTCTGTATGATTTATAATCATCAATCTTTCACAAAAAAGTTATCCAGATACAACCTGAGCTCAATTCAATTTTAAAACTTGGTTCATTACTGAGTATAGTAGGTGCCATATGACACAAATGACTACCATTTATTACAACCTAAACAAGGAACCTGCTGACAGTAAGAAATTCTTCATAAGAAATTATATTCCAGACTAACAGATGATGTTCATTTTTATATTGAATACATACATATACATATATATGACAAATATTTACTATCATAGACTTAGAAATGTTTACTGCCAAACCTATTTTGTCTTATTATCCTTGTGACTTGTCTCTATGGCACAAACCTAAAGATACATTTACAAAATTGCATTTTAAAAGGAAGCATTCGGCCCTACCATACAATCGAAATAGAGAATATAAACAACAGAGAGACAAACATGTATACCTACTGCATGGTGTCAATGTATTTGGGTTTTGGAGGTGAAAATTTGGAGCTGTAACCTTCTTTTCTTGTTGCAGTAGTATCTGATCGATAACTCCCTTGTGAAGAAGCTTTTCAGGCATACAGAGTAAAACATTTTTATCTCATTTATTCACAACAACCGTGGGATGAAGGCATTGTTATTCCCCTTTTACGCACAGCAGAAATAGAGGCTCAGAGAAGTAAAGTGGCCTGTGCAAATAAATGCACCTCGTAGGAGAGTGAGATGTGTCTTCTGGGATTTAGTCCAGTGCATTTTCCATTACACAATGAGAGTCACTATTGGAATTTACCTCGACTCTTATGGAGCTTTGAAGCTTCTTACAATCAGGGCCTTTCCTAGCACATGAAAATTGTATCAAAAGCCTCATGCTGTGTGAGGTTATGCACAGCTACAAAAACAAATAGAAATAATGAAGATCAGGAGGTTGGGAAGGGGGTAAAACTGTTCAGGTGATAGCGGAATATAATTAGTAAAATGAATTTGCCATAAACATGGCAAATTTCATCTCATCACGAACTTTTCATTTCACCACTAACGTTTCCCTTCACTTTCTTCCTGTACTCACAGACTCCTACCTCTTTCTCTAATACTGTTTTGAATGTTCATTTAAATCGAAATGGCATGCGGTTTCTAACTTCTCTTTTTAAGATTCTCTGTGGCAGCCCGCAAGCGTGGCTACATTTTTCCATCTGTTTTCCTCTTCTATAGAACACCAAAATATTTGAAATGTGATAACATCCTACTGGATTAGCTCATGGTTGAAGGATCAAGGAAATAAGTTTACATAACTAGTATATAGTTGAAAATAAAACAAACAAACAAAAAATCTATTTTAAATTTGTTTTGCAAAAGCACTGTATAAAAACTTAAGGCTAAAATAATTTATCAGCTTAAGCATACTCCTTTTGAGATGTAGCCATTTGTATACATTTTAGTTTGGGAACTTAATTTCATTGTAAGAAAAATTAAACTTAAAGTTCAGTTTAAACTTTTTCTTGTCAAAGCAATTGGGGAATCTACCGAATACCTACTACTACTAAAAACAACAACAACAAAAAAAAAACAAAAACAAAAAAACCCTGTACCTTTCCTGAAATTTCTTGTATATATTGAGTTATTCACTCTGAATTTTATCCTGTACCCACCCCGTCTCCCTGCACCACACACACTATTATCACCAGTATTAGCAAAGTGCCCTAGAGCAGAACATTTTATTTCATTATTGAAATATATTAACCTACTAGCCTATCGTCCAAGCAGAAATCAATTTTGGTCTAAATATTTTTTATTATATTATTATTATTAATCATTGATAAAAATGAAGATTTTTTGAAAATTGAATTTGTCAATTTTTTTTTACTTACAAATAACAGAAATTCTACACAAACTACTTTAAATACAATAGAAATGTACTGATATTTTCCAATTTAAGATTTCATGATATACTTTGACCCTAAAAGCCTCATCCCATATTTTATTGTTTCAGAAAAATTCTTTAAAAAAAATCACTACTTCCCTTCTTGGCCTTGGTTTCCTCATCTGCAAAACGAACATTTGGATTTCCAAGATTCTTCTACTTCTATCTGTGATACTGCAACTGACATTTCCTTTCTCCTCTTTAACTGTGGAATAGAAGGCTGTGCACCAGTTAAATTGTATGTATTCTATGGAAGAGTAGTTATGGGAAGCATTTAGAAGGGTCATATATAACTCAACTCTCCTAAAAAGACAGACCACAAAGGCATTCAACTAATCCTTCTCTGGTCTTGAGCAGATTTTGTGCATGTCCTGAGGCAGCCTGTGTTCTTACAAAGTCTTTCTATCTTTCATCATGGTGATGACAATGGATCCCACTCCTTTCCCTATTTAATTATCTCATCATTCAAAATGTCAGACATTTCTCCCTCCTCATTCATCACACGGAGGGCCATAAATGTCATGCAGAACCTGGTGTTTATCAATTATCATTTTCTTTATTTGTGTTAATTAGGTTAAACATCAGGACTTAAAACAAACTTACAAACATTATTTTGGAAATGGTCAGCATTTCATGACCAGGTTGCAATAATAAATTCTACCTAAAGCCAAAGACAAAACTAATTATTTACTTAGTTACATTTAATTCTTCTACATTTATTTGTCAATTCATTTGTTTTAAATACTGTTTGATGTATACCTACTTATTTCCAAAATGCATTTGATGCAGCTTAAAACAGTTACATATATTCGAGGAATATTTAAAATGATTAAATGAGAATTAAACTTTATAAACATGTACAGAACCTACATTTAGTTTGGACAATAGCAGTTTGGACAAGATGGACTCCCATGGCTTTTCTATATTGGATTTTCCTACTTTTCAGTTCTCATTGTAGCAGGATGTACATCTTATATTTTGCTGATAATTTTTTCTAATGGCCTCATCTTCTATGAATGCCAAAATGCCACAGATATGAGATAAATATTCCTCATTTGTATTTCTTTCTTTCCAATAACTCTATCAAGTCATAGACCTCCAAAGGCAAAAGCACTTATGTTTAGTATCAAATAGTGGACCCCTCACTGATACATCTGACATCTCTATCGTCTTTCTCTCTTTTTCCAATCCTATTATAATTTCAGCTTTTCTATAGATTAGGAGCTAATTTCTGTAACATATTCTGAGATGATATTCAAAGCTGAATCAATCCCTGGTAAGACACAGATTCTGACCAAACAAAACAAAACCACAGTGTCCCAGGCCCAGGGAACATCTGCTGTGCATAACCGTAATATGTGCTGGATGTTATACAGACATTAAACCTTTTCATTAATCATTCTATAAAACTGGTATTATTTTAAAGCTGAAGAGGAGGCTCAGAGACAATTGGGACTTAGCCAAGATTATACATTTTATGTTAATTATAAGTTAAAAATAACTGTTAACTTAAACATAATAGAAACTAATTTAATTCACAAGTTAAACTATTTAGATGTAGGCAGTCCATGATTTGTATGAAGCCTCCAATAAGACATCATGGACTCATGCTCTTTCTCTCCCTGCTCTGGCAACCTTTTCATTTATTCTCAAGTTTGCCTCACTACCCAAAATAGCTGTTAAAGTTATGGAAATCACTTTGTGTTCTACTCAAATAGCAGGAGAAGCCATAGGTGAAAATAGAACAGGTCCACTGCAGCTGTGTGCCCCCCTATTAAGGACTTTTCTTGGAAGCCTCATCCCCCCCCCACACAACAACTCTTTCTTAAGTGTCATTGGTCAATCATAGCATCATAGGAAGGAGTGGAGTGCTGCTGGTGGGAAAGGGGGAGGAAGAAAAGTTTCCATTTCTAAAGCAAAGTCAAAGGTGGATTTGAGATGGACAACTAATAATCTATTACACACAGCTAGAAAGTGGCATAGTCAGACTCTTAACCCAGATCTCACTGATTTACTCTATCACACAGCCTATGTGGCATAAGCACCTAGAATTTAACAACCAAATTTTATGTCTATTTCTTTTTGTATATATCAGTTTCAGCATAATCCTGGGAATGACGAATGTTAGTCAGATGGATGACTGAATAAATGCATGAGTGCAAGAAAAGAGAGAAGAGTAGATGAGTGGAGTTGTACCTGCTGATAAGTCAGGTGGTATAGATTTCTATATCTCACTGTTATTATTTTATAAATAATTGGACTAAAACAGGATAGATTACTGGTGGTGATAAGAAATGAAGAAAACAATAATTCTTAAATTTGAATTTCGTCTATGTCTTGTTATTAACAATTATCACTTAAATCATATATGTAAAAAAATTTAAAACAAAAGGCATTGAATAGCTACCAGCTTCATTAATTTACATTCATTTTTTAATTTATTCATTTGTTTTTTTAAATTAATCTCACTTATATACAGAAATCTACTTCTTTTAATGACTACTCATTTGATAAGTTTTGGATAGCTGAGGTCTCTATTTTGAACTACAAAATGAGATGGATAAATAAAACAACTATTTGAATATTTCAGTAACATTTTTGTCTCAATTGCTATGAAAGCAATTATCAAGATAGTTCTCTTCATTTCCATTTCAAACATTGTGTTTGTGGATGAAATTAAAGCAACCATTCAGCTCTTGATTATTTTATGTTCTCTTTTTATGTTAAACACACACACACACACACACACACACACACACACACACACACTGCCATATAGTTAACCTAATCTGATTATTTTATGAACTTTTTACTATGTAGTGAGTTCAATTACCCTTAATGAAGAAGCTGAATTTGGCTTCTTTGGTAAATAATAATTAGATGTGTGGTGAATCTGCTACCTTTTATTTGGGGCAAATTGCTTATGTGTACACCTAAATTTAGCATAGGGGAGAAAGCAGTAGACTATTTCAAGCATATTCAGCTCTAAATTGCTTGCACTTGAAGCAGTGATTCCAGAATAAATCTAAACCTTTTTCACTTAGTTAAATCCATCACAGTCAAGAATGCCATAAGATCGCTCAATGCCTTTGATGCAGTAACATTATGCTGTGTCAAATACTGCTGAAAATAGATGAACTGCTGATTAGGCCTTGGAAAATTTTATAATGTAGAACCTCACATTATAGTGACATTTGTTGAGTAATAATAATCTGCCTTCTAAATTTGCCAGCGTGCTTTGTCCAGATTCAGCTTTCTTTAATAGCTATACATGCCATGCAAGTTATTGGGCCAGTTTTAAAAGTTCGAGTTGGTTCAAAATAATAACTCAAAGTAAACATGGATATATAAAGATAAAAATGAATTACCAAAAGCAAGGCAAGGGTATGTATTTTCATTTCTGATAACAAATGTCGCATGCCTCATTTTCTATTTGCTGAAAAAAAAATTGATTTTGCTGGGAGAGAATTAAAAAAATGAGCAAAAGGAATGGAATGCATGTGGCTGATTCTGGGTAGCATGACACAGAAATCACATGAGTTTTAGGAAATATATAATAAGAATGAGATTTAGCTTCAAAATGCAGAGCCATCTCATCTTAAAATGGTAATAAGACTAGAAAGCTAGTTAACACCTCTACCTCTCTGCTCCTGTTACCTCTGTGTTGCTATATTCTCATTCTTGGGACCACAGTTGTAGGATATTTTAATTCTCTTCTTTCTTTGCTTCATTTAACAGTAGCTGGCAGTAAATGCCTATTTTGGTTACCTGGGCTTGTCAGCCTGTATCAGTCACTACTGCCAGCGCTCAGAAGGCAATCACTTAATCAGACATCACATCAGTCAGTCATTCAAAATAAAGAATCTTTCCAATTTAGAAGAAATCAGCTCTGGAGGGAATTGATTGTTGGAAGAGATAACACCTTGTCCCTTATACACACACACATACACACCACCACCACCACCACCACCACCACCACCACCACCACCACCTGCCATTATTTCCAGCTGCCTCTATTGTGTGCTCTTGGGTACAAGGTTAAATAGCAGTGCTGGAGGAGTGAAAGGAGATAATAAATTTAATAGATGGGAAATAACCCATGAGCAGTTTGCATGTAGTATGAAGGAGTGTATCTTGAAATTGGAAACTAGATAACAACCCCTGGTAACCATCCTTAGAAAGCCTGGTTCCTAATGGCAAGAAAGTTGATGCCTATGGATTAGATGCTTTGACACAGTTTAAGAACAGCAGCCTTCACGCATCCACATTTTGTCGTGAGCACTGTGAGAAGTGCAATGTACATACCCCGGTCTCATCCTAAAGGAAGACAAGTCAGAAGTTAGGCCAGGATGCTCTCATTGAGGGAGTGTACATTTGAAAATGACAATTATTCAATATTTCATCTCAAAGGAAGAGAAAAAATGTACCTTAGCCATCAAAAATTACTACACTGGCTAAAATGAAGAAACCCACAGCTTCCATAAAATGATAAATGAAAAAGTTATTCCAGCTATGTGTGAAAATCACACTGATACCAAAATTTCCTAAAATGTACAATTGCTGTCAGGCCAAGCATTGAAATGCTAAATAAAAATTTTCTTTCTAATACAAAATCAATACATATTGATTATGAAGTGTTCAGAAACACAGAAAGCACAAAAGAAAAAAAATCTTAATTTTTCTTAAGTCTATATAACCTATATAAACATCTTGGGGCATTTTCTTTCAAATCTCTCTCACTCTGTCTTACATGTCTTCATATTCTATACCTTGCTTCTTCACTCAACATTACATTGTTAACTTTTATGTACATTATCAAGCATTATTCAAAATCATGATAGTATATGATTGTATTCACTATATCTTCAAAGATGTGAACCACTCAATCATCTCTTATTTTTGGCCAATACTACAGATTGAATGCCCTTGAGACAGAGATTAGCATTCAGGAAGTTAACTGGAGAATGCTCTCTGGATTTATACTGGCGTGGGAAGAAAATGAAGCAGGATGAGCAGAGCAAAAAGTTGGCACATGATGCAATCATAGCAAATGCCTCAGATGGCTCCACAGAGTACTGTGAAGTTGGGATTGTACCTTCACAGTTGTCCCAAGGTTAGCCAAAGGGGCCAGGTCTTTATAACCATACTTCATCAAATGCAGGCTACCCAAAAAGGTGCTAAGATCTTGGGAGAAGCAGCTCTCTCCAGCTGAAGGCCGGTAGATAGCATCTGTTATAGCCACCTTGAGAAAGCTCACATTATAATGTTGACCTAGTTAATGCATTTTGATTAGATGTTTTGCCATAGACCAAACCCAGTCTATTAGCCAGCAGTAGTCTCAGTAGCTAGAGAAATAGGTTAATTTGTGCTTAAGGGGTATCTGAGTTGCACGACTTTTAGGTTCACCTCTTACACTTCTTCAAGTTCTGAAAACAGCTTTTTCATGATTATTTACTTCTTCAAGTTCTGAAAACAGCTCTTTCATGATTATGGTGGTTTCATTTTCCTGAAATGAACTTATAAGAGGAAGATTAGTGGTATGAATGATAGTATTTGCCATTGTAGCTGGTTGCCCAAAACTGATATTCATTATTTCCCTCCGCTATTAACCATTCCAGTTTTCTCTGACCCTTAGCTACCTCTTCGGCTGGTTTGATTCAAATCCTCATTCCTAAAGTATCTAGTTCTCTTGTCACCATGCCTATCTCTTGCCATGATTGTTGCATTTGCCCATGAACTATCAAAGTTGGGCAAGGGATTGGCAAGAGTTGCCTAAGGGGATTATTTGGATACTGAAAATATTCAGTCATACTTTCATTGTGACTTCCTCTTGTTGTTAGAGTCAATTACTCCTGTACTTCATACTGGTTTCTTAGCACTTTGAGGAGTCTGAAGTATCTGGTGGCAGCCATACTTTAAAATTCCATGAAACGCTTTCTGTGTGTCCCCTAGTGGAAGATTTACCTTTTGGGAACTAGGACCTATAAACCTCCAAGACCTGGATTTGTGGGGATGGGAAGCAAAAATTTCCCAAGTGGGTTAGGCAAACCAATGGTGAATAAAGCTGCCCCTATTTTCACCCTTTGGTTTATAGACCATGCATTCTACTTTAGGGAGTAGAGCATGGATTAATAAATATTTATTTAGAGCATATTCTGCATAAAGTCTTAACCTTACAGGGTATTGTCTTGAAGCTGTTGCCTCGACCAAACCTTCAGCATGGGGTAGGAAAAGGAGGCATCTACAGGGAAAAGTGAAGAAGCAAAATTGCTCAGGAGGAAATGATAAACTGCAATGTCATCACAACAAAATCTTAACAAAGATTTCGTAGGGTCCCATAGGGAGGCTCTAAAACTCAGGTTGCCTTTCAGCATTGTCTCAAAGAAGAGCAAAGAGTTTGGGCCTTTATTCACCTCCCCTCACCCACTCAGTGGGTGTAGGCTGCTTTAGAGAAGAGCATGTGGTCTTGAGCAGGGTGATTCTCTTTAGATGAGGGCAGTCAGCTGACAGTACTCTAGTATCTGGGAGAAGAGATCCTTCTGTCCTACATAGATGGTCTAAGTGGTTTATCACAGTGTCTACCACATATAACTAAACTGTGTCCAATTTTGATAAGTAATCATAGATAATCTGTTGTCATGACATTTTTATTTATGTGGATTTTCTTTGCTAATTTTTAAATTGTTAATTTAAAAATCCTGCTATAATCCTTTTATAAATGAAATATTGGCATCAGAAGATAATCTTATATTTAGACTCTGTCCTTCAATCAAGTTTTAGATTTATCAAATTTCAAATATGTCCTACCTTCTTCTACCTGGAATGGCTATATATTTTAATTTGCTTCTATCCTAAAAGAAAACAAATTCATGAATAAGGAAGAAATAAATTTTGTTTCAAAAAAATCATTTCTAGTATCTCTGTTTGGTTTGAGACTATTTACCCTGCTCTTTATTTACTGGTTGCTGACCAATAGCATGTGGTTGTTTACTCGCTTTTGTTTATCATGCCTTATTCATTGCCTCATCTTAATTTCTGACAAATGTAGACTTGTTGATTTCATACTTTTAATGTTGGTTTTTACCATATTCTACTCTGACCCTATATTAATCAGAGTTCTCTAGAGAAAAAGAACCAATAGGATATATGTATATCTGTGTTCGTGTGTGTGTGTGTGGAGAGAGAGAAGAGAGAAGAGAGAGATTTGTTATAAGGAATTCCCTATGATTATGGAGGCTGAGAAGTCCCACGATCTGCATATTTGGCAAGTTGGAGACTCAAGAGTCTTGATGGCATAGTACCTGTGTGTCTGAGTCTGAAGGCAGGAGAAGACTAATGTTCCAACATGCAACAGTCACAGAGAAATTTCATCTTGCCTATCTTTTTTGTTCTATTCAGGCATTCAGTAGATTGGATGAGGGCTAGCTACATTAGAGACAGGGCAAAATCCTTCACTTAGTCTGCTAAATCAAATGTTAATCTCATCCAAAACATCCTTAGAGACACACCCAGAATAATGTTTAACCAAATGTCTGGGTACCCTGTGGCCCAGTCAAGTTGACAAAATTAACCATCATAGACCTATATCTTTCAGGTTTTTCTCAGATAAATGTTGTTCTTACCTTAACATGAGCTTAATATAACCTGAAGAAATAACTCTGATGGTGAGTTAATTGCTTTTACTCAGTCAAGGTACTCTCTACTCCCATTTACAACTTATTTGTAGAACCAGTCAGAAACTGAAGCATTATGTATTAGAATATGGCCCCATGTTTTCTACCCTTCATAATCCAAACAGGGAAACCAACATCATGAAGAGAATAGAAGAGAATCAGCATTTTTTAAAAAATTAACTTATTTTAATTTAATATGACTTTTTTCCAATAGTCTATGAATTCTGTAATTGCTTTTTATATAGAACAATTATTATATATATTACATATTATTATATATGTGTTATCTATTTACTAAATTCCAGAAAGAGCCCATATAAGAAATATACACACACATATACACAAACACACACACACACATACATATATATTTACAGACATACTTACATAATATAAACTTCTTTTGAGGTCAAGACCTACATATGCAACTACCTACTCAGTATCTCATTGACATATCTTAAGGAACCACAAACTCAGTGTTTTCCAAAGTGAGCTTATCTCCCCCTTCAATAGTAAGGCTCTCTAAAACCAGTCTCGAAGTTTTCATCATTTGTTCATAATTTTTTCTTTATTAGTAAATCCTAGGATATGCTGAATTCTTTTGATTTGCAGAGTTAATATTTTTTTCTATTATATTTCTATTATTTTCTATTTTACTTAGGTCTGACCTTCAGGAATTTAGCTCTCTTTCCCTTCTATTTTTATCATTTTAATTATAATGTTTTATAACTTAGTTCTTTACCATTTTTTGTATTATTTTTTATCTTTCCAACACATCATTGATTATATTTTAATTTGTATTATTTTTGTCATCTTTCATATTGTAATTTGCAGCTCCGTCATATTTAGATTTTTTTCAGTTTTCATATTATGTGATCTTGAAATATCTTTTTTGAATATTTTCACCTTTTTCTTGAGCCGTTTATCTAGAAAGATTATATTTTCAGAAATTTCTTTGAGAAATGAATAAATATTTGTTTGAATATCTTCCATTTTCTTTGGCTAAGTCTTCTTGAGTCTATTTATATCTTGCTTCATATGTTTCTTTTCTTATCTCCCTTATTTTTTTCTTTTATGTTTCTGCAGCCAGAAAGTCTGTGTGATTTAAGATCCCATGTAATTCCCAACATAAAATGGAATTTCACCCAATAAACATTTACCCTCTTCTTTTTCAGATAATTCTTTTGGTCAAATATATGTTGATGGAATGAGATTTGAGTTTGGGTGGTGAACACACAATGCAATATACAGATAATGTATTATTGAATTATAGACTTGAAATTCATATAATTTTATTAACCAGTGTCACCCAAAAAAATTAAATTAAAAAATTCTTTTATTTCTTCTTTTTCTCTTGTCCATATTGAAATAAGCTTTAGAAAAAAATGATTCTGAGACTTACAGAGATCCAAAATAACAAATCTTTATCACCAATGAATATAAATTATCCTTCAAGTTATTTTAGGTACAATGATTAATCCATCTCTTTGGAGGAAGAAGTAGCCTTAAAGGTGGAACATGTAATGGAAGACATTTCTCCAAATCATAACTCTAAAATGGCCCCATCAAGATTACAGGCAAAAAAACTCATCGTGTGTCAATGAAAGCCATGATTTCAAGCAGTCAGGCTGTGCCTGCAAAATGTGATCATATATCTCTTTGGAACATATAGTGTACCGTGTGCTTTGGGTTGTAATTACAGTTGTAAATATCAATCTGGTCTTATAATTTGGCATCTGAACATGTAATTTGCCATTTTATGATTCTGCTTGTGTTTGTGTTCAGGTGCAGCAGTAAATGTGCTTCCAGGAGGCAAGCACTATGAGCCTCATCATGTTTTCACAATCCACTAGACGGCAGACTCAAATTCAGAGGAGGGAAATCAGCAAAGTTGATGAATCTCTATTATTAAATTTACTTCTGTTAATTATTTAAAGATCAAGCATGATGCAGCTGTATATTAAAATTATTTATAGCTTGGTCTTAGTAACTTATTTTTAAATATATCATTAAAAGTTATTCTAGTGAATTTAAACTAGATCTTTTTAAGATGAAGCGGTTTGAGTCTAATTCATATGTGTCACAATGAAAATGTAGTCTTCTCCAAAATAATTAAAATAGTGTACATCTATCTAAAGATATGTCAGAGACCCTTAACAAAACAAACTGAGGAAGTATCAATTTTTTATAATAATAACAGAAGGCTCTAAAGATTTATGTTATTGTGAATATATTAAATTTTATATAACATACACATATATAGAGACTAACAAAAAGAAAAAATGATGTATAGAGGAATAAGTGGAAAGTAAGGCTTTTTGTATATATAACATTCCAGAAAGGGATAGATGATTTATACTTTTGAAACATAAGGATTTGACAAATGATAAACACTATGCAAGTTTTTTAAACCAACTTTTTATTTTAGAATAGTTTTAGACTTACAGAAAAATTACGAAGAAAGTAGAGAATTCTCATATATTCTATACCCAGTTTCTCCTAATAGTAACATTTTATAATAGTATGGTTTATTTGTCACAATTAATGAACCAGTGCTGATATACTATTAATTAAAGTCCATACTTTATTCAGATATCCTTAGTTTTCACATAACATCATTTTTCTGCCCCAGATTCTCATCTAGGGTACTACATTATATCTAGTTATCATATCTGCTTAGGCTCCTCTTGGCTGTGACAGCCTCTCAGACTTTCCTTGTTTTTGATGACCTCAAAAGTTTGGGGGAGTACTGGTCAAGTATTTTGTTGACTATTCCTCAGTGGGATTTGTCTGGTGTTTTCTCATGAAAGAAAGACATTGGAGGTAAACTCTGTTCTAATCACATCACGTCAAAGGTACATACAATTGACATGACTTATGACTGCTGATACTAACTGTGATCACCTGGCTGAGGTAGTGTTCGCCAGATTCCTTTTCTTCTTTTTTGCTGTCCACACTATATTTTTTGGAAGGAAGTCACTGTATGCAGCTCACACTGAGAGTGAGTAGTTATGTGTCAATACCTTGTGAATGGAGTATCTACTATGAGGGCCTTTAGTCTATTATTCAATATTTACTCAACTGGTTATTTATATCAGTATGGACTCCTATATATTTGCTTTATACTTTGAGTTATAATTCAATAATACTTTATTTTGTTGCTCAAGCTGCTCCAGCTTTGGACATTGGGAACTTTTTTGGTTGACTGCTATGTCCCTGTGACATATCTTATTATTGTATTTTGTTTTGTTTTGTTTTGTTTGGCTTTTTCTTACTTTCCCTCACTAGCAAATGCTCCAGGCTCATCTTAAATATTTCTTGCTCAATTCTTGCATATTTGTCTACTTTTTAACTTAGAGTTCTTAACATATTAATTATAGTTACTTTAAATTTCCTGTCTGATAATTCCAACATCTGTCACATCTGAGTCTGGTTCTGATCATTGCTTTGTCTCTTCTCACTGTGGGTTTGTTTATAATTTTTTTCCTTTTGTCATGCCTTGTAATTTTCTTGTTGAAAGCCAGACATGTTGCTTTGGGTAATAGGAACTGATGTAATAACATAAATAAGCCTTTAGTTTGAGGATTTATGCTATTACATCTAGGAGTGGGGCTGCGTTTAATGTTTGTGCAGTTGTATGTTCTAGAGGTTTCAGATTCTTCTAGTGTCCTTATGTTTGCCTCCCTTCATGACTTCAGGCTTCCTTAAGTACTATTTCTTGTAGAGAATCATAGTCTGGCAGATTTTTCGAGTTTTAACCCACTGTTATGATACTGGAACCCTGCTGGCGTAGTGGTAAGGTGTTGGGGTGGGAAGCATTCTATAATCTTCTAATTAAATCTCAGCATTTTAGTGGATCTGTGACTTGGGGCTGTGAACGTTACAAATGTTGGAGAAGTTCCCTTCCTCCAGCAGGTATGAAGCTCTGGCAAAGCCTTTACCCATGAAGACAAAGACTTTGTCATAGAAAAGGTTTTGGGCATATCTCATGATGATTTTTCTACTCCCCGCTTGAGAGCAGCCACAAGAGAATCTTTCTTATATTTTTCACTGCGAGAATATTGTGGATTTCCTATAAGTAGCACCCACAAATATATGGAAGATCCTGTATGATTATAGTCCCCAGGAATTTGTCACTTCACTCTCATGCTAGTCCCCACTCCATCTCCAGCCATTCATCACAATTATCATTTAAATCTTACCAGTTTGTATATTTCAGTGGCTTCTGTTCTAGGTAAGCAGAGCAATTGCTATATTTCTCTAATGTGCCTGTCTCTCTAGATTTTGGGGTGAGCATTTATCCTTTAACATTAGTTCTCTGATGAGTCCAATAGTCATTGATTTTCAGCTGTCAAACTTTCTCATAAGAATTGAAGTGACAAAGTTCCAAGCTCTTACATTTCAGAGCTGAAGCCAGAAGTCATCTATGTGCTATTTTTAATACTGAACTCTGAAATTTCAGACATTCCCAATGAATTCTGGGGAAGATCAAACACTCGGATTTGTGACAACTGTGGGTGATTTGAGAGTATGTCTTAAAATGAGTATAATAACAATGTTATATTAAATTCAGTAAGTTATATTAGTTAAGGATCAGTGAGAAAGAAATCAAATGGAATCAAAATGTCTGTTAAAACTAATTTGGAGAATTTTCTAAACTCTTTTAACTTTAACTCTTGTGAAAAGAGTCTTTGATTTGCTTGTTTTTAGGATAATTGAGTAAAATGTATATATTTTTTCTCGTTATTATTAATTCCACCAACCTAGCTGTTAGCTTACTCTTTTACCACATCAGTTGTCAGTTGATTTTAGTTCTGTATTACAAAATATTGGCAAAATGCCTAAAGAGGAAATAAACAGTCTTTTAAATCCTAAGTTATAATAGAGTGATAAATACATGACTGATAAATATACTGTCACTCTTTAAACAAGAAAGTTCTGCTTTAAAAATTAATGATTTCACTTAAAGTCCCCTTGTCTAAAATGACTATTTAAATGGGTTACTTTATATTGGTTGAATTTTTATAATATATCCATTTAATTGAGCACAGCTTTTATCTGGGGCCTGAGAGTCTGTGAATTTCTCAAAATTGTATTCAAAATGTGATGATGTACAATTTTTCTAGAGAGAACGTCTATAGTTTTATTAGTTTCTCAAAGAGGTTTGGGATATAAAAGTATTAAGAATCAGTACATAGAGTTAAGTACTTAATTCTATGACCCTAATTTCTGAATTATGACCCTTAGAAATAACATAAGTAACAAGGTATCTCTCAGAATTTTAACATTCTAGGACAACATATGTTTATCAAAATATTCTCATGCTTTCAGAAGTAGATGTTAAACATAACCTTTATATATCACTGAATTATTACTTACAAAGATATTTTGCAACTGAATATATCAAAAAAGAAATTATTTTATGTATTTCTCTTTTATATAACATCTTTAATTGATTAAAAATTAATTTCTACATAACACAGTTATCAAATACCATATTATGAAATTTTTTACCTAATGGTATTCAGCAATATCAGGGATATTTCTCAAAAAAATTTTTTTATATTTAGATATGTTTCTTCCTATTACTTTGATTCTGGTTCTGATTTTAAAGTAAAAAAAATATTTCAATTTCAATTAGCCACTCCTTGGGAAAACTAAGGTTCTAAGAGACTTTGTAATGTAGTAGTCTACCACAGAAATGATATATAAGTTTGGATTGAGGAAACATATTTTGATTCTGGTTCCATTATTTTGTAAAGGAGTAGTCTTGGGAAAATCATTTCACATCATAAAAACTTATTTTCCTCCTTTGTAAAATGGGGGTAGTAAATGTTTTCTAATCCAATTTTTTTGAGTTATTGTGAATATAACAAAAATACATACACACTTATGTGCATGTGGAAAATATATCTATATATAAAACATGCAATTTTTATTTGTAAATTATGTATTATATTTAAAAATTATATTCTGAATAAAAATGTTATAGTATTGTTTTAATTATCTCACTTCTACTGACTTAGATAACTGCTTAAATAAATGTTTTTGAAAAGAAGCAGTAAAACTTAAAACTTAAGCTATATCAAAGGTTCTTCATGTTTTATTTCCCCAGCTTTATTGAGATATAATTAATATATAACATCGTGTAAGGTTAATGTGTACAATGTGGTGATTTGATACATGTATATATTGTAAAATGTTTTCAACAGTAAGGTTAGTTAACAACACATCCTTTACCTCACATAATTATCATTTTTGTTGTTATGGTGAGAACATTCAAAATTTACTCTTAGCAACTTTCAAATATATAACACAGTGTTGTTAACTATAGTTACCATGCTGTGTATTAAATCACCAGAACTTATTCCCATTATAAATGGAAGTCTGCATGGTTTTAATTTTCTTACCAAAATCAATGTTTTTTTTGAGAGGAGGATTACAAGGTAAAGGGTAACTCATTGCTGCTTTTCAGAATTTACTTAATTCTAGCAGTTGAATGAGCCATCAGATATTTCCAATAACTTCCAGTTAAACTTTTGTTTCTAAAAATAAAAATATGTCTTTGGTAGTGCTTGAAGATATTAACATCTTTATGAGGAAAGACAAGCTATGGGTCCTGTTCATATTTTAATGATAACAGGAGTTTCCAAAGCCCAGACCATATTGAGCTCAAATGCCTGCATTTATGAGACATTTGAACATAATTGGGAATCTCATGCCTGAAAATTAGGGCTCTAAATTCTGCTTGCCTGTTGCAATCATCTTGGGAACTTCTAAATATCCTGTCAACAGGCCAAAACCCAGAACATTCAAATCCAAATCCCTGGGAGCTGGCATCAGTATGTTTTAAAGCTCCCATGCAGGTCATTCCAACAGGCAGCGAGTTTGGGAACCATTGTGTTAAACCCAGAGACATGAATTGAATGTTACCTAGTCAACGAGAAACACTATTGCAAAATCAAGTCTAGATTCCTTCTTCATACTCAGCAACCAAAGCAACAGGTATAGGATAATTCACTTAAATGATTAACCAAGCAACTAGAAAGTTATAAAATGTATCTGACTCTCTTTGTTCTTAATTTACCCTTTTAATTTTGCCTTCTGATATCTTATTATTTTCTGGAGCTAATTAGAATGTTTGTTTGTTTGTTTGTTTGTTTGTTTTTAACCCAGTGCTGACAGAACATCTTTTCAACAAAAAGCCTATCATGTATGTCTGAGTAATTATGTGTTTGGTATTGAGTACAGAATTTTGTTTTTCTTCAGCTCGATTTTTTTTTTTTAACATCTGCTGTAGGACAATATAAACAACCTTAATCAATAATATCTCTTTCTGGCTAATAGTACAATAAACAATAAAAATCACATACTCGAAGACAGACAATAGTAATGGTTCCAGACCCTAAAAATCCTCTGTTTTACCATCCCATGACACATTATATTCAAGCATTGAAGAACAATTAATTTGCTAAGTATCTCTTTTTCCTTCAAACTAGGCTGACTCTCAGAAGCCATTTTAGACAAGCATACATCCCAAGGCCTCCCTCACTCAGGAAGCAAATACGAATGTTTGGCCACTGAGCTGAGCATATGTCATCTCATCACTGGGTCAGATGTAGAGACTGACAAACTGCGACCTTATATTTAGTTCATTTATCTCACATTGAGAGCAAATTTATGTTCCTATCCATTAGAAGGGAGAAATGATAAACCACCTCCATTTTTTTCTTTTTAAATCGAGAGTGATATAATGGTTACAACAGAATCAATTGCATTGAAAGTAATGGGGTGAGGCTGTCCACACCATTACTTTCAGCACCGGCTTCTTGCCAATTCCATCCAATAGACATTGTAACCGAGTTCAGTGATTTGCACATTCCGTATTTGCAAGTTTACAAAGTTTTTGAATTCTTCCTTTTTCAGTCCCAATGCACACATGTACAAACACACACCAGGGAAATAAGAGCTCGATCTCAGCAGTTTCTGGAGAGAAATTTAGGCTCAACTCTACCTTTCGGAGCTTATGAGAGTTAGCTCTAATATAATGGTCTTTGTGCCTTACACAGAAATCCTCATTTCACAAACAAATGCCTATTAGACAGGCTGGTTGAGATCTGTGTCTTGGAAAATGGCCTTCCTATGGTGCTGGTGGCTCACTCATCAGAGCTGAGACTAAATTACCATTCCACAAAAAAATGCCAATGATGGGGAAAAAAATAACACCCTACTAGTTTGATTTAATCAGGAATGGGTCTGAAGAATGCAAATAAGGAGGATAGTGTCTAATTATTTTTCCATTTTTACCTCCATCAAAGCACATTAATTCTAAAAGTATTTTAAAAGATGAACACTGATTTTCAAACTGGGACCTGGAAGGTGCATGGGCTTTTCCTTTTTTTCAGGAAAAGGGGACTGTTGTATTGTGAGCAGACAGGTGTTCTTGCTTTTATCTAATTTAAATGTATATCTAGATCTAATTTTAACTATACTTAAAAACCTACTATAACAAAATAAAATGCTTACAGCCTTTTATGCATTTAGAGGAAAATTCTTCTGGATGGCAAACTTTTCAGATATGTAGATGTGGGAACTAAAAAAGAAAAGAAAGAAATACTTTTCCTCTCACCTTTTCAGTTCTTCCAGCTGGGCTAGTAATCAAATTAACATAGCTTAAGAGGAGAAAAGCAAAGTTTTAATACATGCTCATGGGAATTCATATAAGCTTGAAAATTCCAAAGACAGTGAGGAAACATTCGGTATATAAGACACTTTTGGACAAAGCGAGGAAAGGAGGGAGGGATATCAGATTTCAGAAGTGAGAACGGGCTATTTACAGGTAGAGAAAGGGGAAACATACATGGCAGACAAATTCTTGCTAGACAACTCAGAAATAATCAGACAGAGGGTATCTAGCTAACGGGCACCTGCTGTCCTCTTATTTACTATACTAAATTCAAATTAAGCTAAGGTAGCATTTTAAGATTTCCTTCCTGAAGCAGGTCTCTCTGTCTGAATCTCTTGGGCAGGAGGGTCAAAGGTTCTTTCTGAGTCTATTTTCTTAATAAACAGCTCAAAATCAATATCCCAAAAAGCAGCTTCAGGGTGGCAAAATTTTGGTTCCCTTCACAGACATTGTGAGAGGTGCCAGAGAACCCTAATCTTGGAAAGATATGGCAAGAAGTCACTGCCAGCTATTTCTGACTGACCAGATTTGGAAAGCAAAATTTTGCGAGAGAAAATGTTGATTGCCCTAGAGCTTATTTCAAAGTGACTTCAAAACTTATTTAGGTTCATTCAATGAAAATCCAAAAGCAATTGCTATATTTTGTTTCTTGACTTTCTTTTAATACCTCAATGCCTCAAGTTCTTCCATATTTGCACATCCTTAAAATCTCCTAAGATACTCTGAGACAATCATCATTTCCCCCCTTTCTTCTGGTTCTAAGAATATCTTTGAAAAAAATAAATAAACAATAACAAAATAATAAAAAGGTGAGAGAAGTAAGGGAAAGTGGATCTAGGAGAAGAGTATCAGATAAAAACAGACCATTATCACTCAGTATGGGGATACAGGTAGGGGACCTTAAATTAGTCTTTAAAAAAAATTCTTAAAAGGTTAGGAGAAACTCTTACTACCATCAAACCATTCAACAGACTCAGCTGAGTCAGGATTTCTCTGTTTCCTTGGATTTGGAAAAGATCTCAGGAAATTACTTCGTCTATAGTCTTCAAACTTTTCATCATCTGGAATTCATATTTTTGAAAGAGTTGATTTATCCAATTACATTCAACAATGACTAATATTTCATTATGATAGTTAATTTTATGTGCCAACTTGGCTAAGCTATGGTAATCAGATATTTGGTCAAACACTGGAGAACCCTGGTTAACATTCATTTTATTATTTTTGTTCATCAAATGATATAATAAATTATTATTCATCAAAGATATATGATTTAGGAGGTATAGAAAATATGTCTTCAACAACTCCTACATTAGTTTGAAAGGAAAAAAAATGTAAGCTGTGTTGGGTGGAAAATGAGAATTTAATGATGTAACAGAGTTTCAAAAAGTGATGGTTACATGGCTTTAAATTACAAATACTTTGCTTTAGTGAGAGAGAGTGCAAAAAGGAGAGGAACGAAGAGGGGAAAAGGAGAAGAATGCTGCTAGGAAATGGTAGAAGATTAGCCAATATGTTATCATTATTCATAAACTGTATGATATAGATAAATTAATGGACCAAGTGTCAAATCATGTTCAGAATGACGGCAGGGGGATAGAGGTGTGGGATTGCCCCAGGTGTGGGAGGTCATGGGGCTGATTTATTGCAGCCCTCAATAAATCAGAGGGCATCAAGCTGATCTTTACCTTCTGACCAGCATACAATCACCATGCTTTTAGAACAGACTTAAATCCAGCTAAAAGCACAGAAAGGATGATTAGCTAGATGGTCTTCTTTATTTCTTTATGACTTGCTCCCAGCTTCTCCATTCATTTTATTGTAATTGCTTGGGAACATTTTTGAATTAAATTTATTGGGGCGACATTGGTTAAAAAAAATTACGTAGGTTTCAAGTGTACAACTCTATGATATATGATCTATATATTTCATTGTGTGTTCACCACCCAAAGTCAATTCTCTTTCCATCACCACGTAAATGACCCCTTTTACCCTTTTCTACTTCCCCCATCCCCTCTTTCCCTCTGGTAACCACTGTAACTGTTGTCTGTGTCTATGAGTTTTTGTATGTTTTTCTTGTTCACATGTTGCTTTGGGACGTTTTTGAATGGAAAATATATTTTGCTTAAAGTAAGCCCTGTGAAAGACAGTACACCTGAGTCAAATTATGTTTGTGGCTAGTACAGACATATATCGCTGCCACCTGCCACATCAGCGAGTATGTTTGATTGGCCCTCTCTTCCACTGATGCACCTTTCTTTTCCACATGATAATTTTTAACCATAAAACCAATTCTTAGTAAGGAGATATGAGGATGTACTGCAAACTGAACCTTGTTGTTGAAACAAATAACTGGCAGCCCCAGAGTGTGCCATTTGTCCCTGATATCAAAAGTAAAAAAGTTAATTATCTCAAAATTCTTTTTCTTCTTTTATCCTCTCGAAAAACAGCTAAGGCAATGCACTCATTTGGGAATTAGAGGCCAGGCTGTGACTAAGACAATGGTTTAATCATGCAGAGAAGGATGGCCAGAACATTTATTTGTGTTCAATGAGCTGAGATAATTTTACCCCTCTTCCTAGATCTCCCAGAAAAAGATCTTTTAGGGCCATTCAAAAATGGAATGCCTTTAACACTCACCCTTTATTTTAAGGACCAATAAGGAAAGTTTGAGTCATCCTAATTTCACAGAAATTTTCCTGAAAGGGAGGGAATGTGTCTCTTTGCTTTGCATGTCCTTGGCCTTAAATGTACTGAGTGGATGGGGGAATTTGACAGCTTTTGTTCTAAAGTTAGCCCTCGTTCTCTATTTCACACTCAGTAGGGGAAGGACTGAACTTTGTAATTAATACTCAGGAAATTAGCAATCAGCAATGATAGAGAGATAAAATGGGCACGTGGTCGTATCTCAACCGCCCCTGACAAGCAAAGGCTAGTGAGGGGCTCACGACAGCAGCAGCAGAAACTTTTTAGCTGGTTCTGATTCTTTAAAGTGCACTTTATTCAGTTTCCCAGAAGTGTAAAGGCAGGTCTTATCGGAGATGTTTTTTTAAGGGGATGGTTGTTTCTGCTGCAGTTAGAAGTACTCTGATGAGTACTCTTCAGCAGAAATCAAGAATATTTTTCTTTGTCCTCTTACAAAAAAATAAGAGTACCTGAGAATTAGCTTATGATACGGCAGGCTTTGGGAGGGCAAGCTGTTTATTTCTGTAATAAAGGGACATTGACAAGTGAAAATTGACAATTTCTTGAGAGGGCTAGCTGTTTGTTGGAAGGGTCCTGAATAAGAGTCAGCAGGGATCCTGCTCCTTGGGGACCACTGATGTTGACCTTTTGGAGAAATTATACCTGTTGGGGAGAACAATAAACTCATGATTGATTCTGTTATATACAGAAGAATGTTCATAGAATTATAAATACCAAAGGAACTTTTTCTGCATAATCAAGGTTATAAAGACTTATTGGTACAAGCATGTATATTTGAGTGTGTGTGTGTGTGTGTGTGTGTGTGTGTGTACTGGAAAAGGGAAAAAAATGGAGACCCTGATATCTGACTTCTCTTCCTTAGTTCTACCTTTTATTCAATAAACATTCAGCAAACCTCTTCTCTCACCAAGTGTGAGGCACTGGAGTCATCTTCAGTCAAAGACATTTTATGAGTTCCATGGGATATTTCATTTCACTATCACTGTGTTAATTTCTTTATTTCAGTGCCAAAGTCTTTGCCTTATTTTCAGCCAAGCAGACTGGGTCCTGATTGAGAACTTATCTTCCTCTAGGTTTTTGATCATTCAAACTGCTTCCCAGTTAATAACTTTTCCATGGTTTCCTATTTTATGTTAATTTATATCAAGTCTGTCTCACTCATTTACATCACCTATTTGCCTCATAGGCATTTGAGTTTGCAATGCTCTTCCCTGGGCTTACTTTCTATCATCTCTGTGGTAGGAATCATAAAGAAACTTGTTCTTGAAAATTCAAGAGAGAGGCTGAAAATAGCATATTTACTATGTTCTTGCAAAAAAGTCTTTTAACTTCTCTAGTTCTTATTTCCTTTTTCTTTCAGGTAGGAGTGTTGGACTGGATAAGGGGTTCTCAAATTTTATGATGCATAAAACAACCCAAATAATTTGTTTAAAATGTGCAATCCTAGACCTTGATCTCAAAATTTTAAATTATATATTTCTCAGCCAGTATCTAAGAATTATCATTTGAGCATGTCCATCAGGTAATTTTGTTGAGATGGTATGCAGACCATACCTTCAGAAACTATTCTAGATTATTTCTATGGCATATAGTATTTTTTAAATATGGCTCCCACATTAAATTACATCTCATATGTTCTTTTCATAATGTGGTATTGATACACCTCTCGCTGAGAGTGGGGTTCTTGTGAGTAACTTCCCTTTAAATCTGGGTGCACTGTGACTATGCTATGTAACTTTTGGTGCTGGGTTATAAAGAATGGTATAGCTTCCACCTGGTACTTTGGGGAAAGCTTGCTTTTGGAACTCAACTGCTACACATGTGAGGAATCACAACTAGCATCTGCAGAAAGGCCACTTGAAGAGGCCATGTGTACGTGTTTCAGCCAACAACCCTAGCGAAGCTCTCAGCTGATAGTTAGAAGCAATTTGCAAGCCCCGTGAATGAGCCATTTTAAAAGTAGATCCTTCAGTGCTGTCCTCAGACCATCCCGTCTGATGCTGCCTGGAGCACAGAAGCCTTTTCTGCTCAACCCCGACCAAACAGCGGGCTTGTGAGTTAAATATATAATTGTTGCTATTTTAGGTCATAAAGTTTTGGGGTGGTTTGTTACACAATAACAGATAATTCAAATAATTTCTAAAATTTATAGTCTCGGTTAGCCAAGTTTGATGGTCAGATCATGTACCATGAAATGAGACAGTCCTAGGCTTAACATGGTGTCTCTAAAATTAGTTGCTGGTTACTGTAGTCTAGTTCTTCATACTCTGATCTCAGAAATTTTATAAAATAATAATATCGATTATTTCTTGGGGATGTTTTGAGAATTAGATGAGGTAATGAGTGAAAAATATTTTTTTTGCCTTATACTTTTTATTCCTAAGAATAGAACATACAACTTACATTTTTTGGAAATATGACTTTTATTTGTGACTCTTCTTTAAATATTCTTAAACGTTGTCCCAGTTAGGAGATTTTATTTCTTGATATCTAATAAGGAAGAGAGCTATTAAATTTTGTTCATGAGAAGTTTGTGAATCTTTTGGCATTCAGCACAAATGTATGTTTTTTGAAATGGAACTGTGGTTAGCAAATCTAATAGAGGCCTTAGAATTGGAAACGAAGCAAATCTCTATTCTCTGATGGTATGATATAGTATACCCAAGACAATTTATGATAGAGGTAACAAAGGATAAGACAATTTAGAAAGAAAGAAAATGTAAAATTAAAATAACCAAATCCAAGGCCTTCTTAGATTTAAACAACCAGTTAAAGGATATTCATATATACTTTTTCTAGGACTCAAAGGTTTCTTATTTTCTCTCTTATGCATTAGTAATTTATTCTGGTGTATAGTATATGGTGAAAGATACAGAGATGGAGATGACTACTGAGGTATATATACATTTTGATATATTTTCTTTGAGCCATGAATTTAATTTTAGTTTTTAACAGTTTTATTAAGGCATAATTGACATTAAATGAATTTTACATATTTAAAATGTATAATTAGAAAAGTTTTGACTATACTGGTTTGCAATTTCTAGAATTATATATAAATGAAATAATACAACATATATATTTTTTCTGCTTATTTCATTCAGCATATTGTGTGGAGATAGATTCATGTTGTATGTGTCAATAATTTGCTGCTTTTTATTACTGAGTAATATGTATATATGACAATTGTTTTATCTATTCAACTGTTAATTACTTTTGCTTCTGGTTTTTAACTGTAACAAATATTGCTACTATGAAAATTCATGTATAAGGTTTTTATGAATATATGCATCTATTTCTCTAGGAGTGGAGTTGGTAGGTCACATGGGAGGTATATGTTTACTTTTAAAAGAAGCTGCTAAAGTGTTTAACAAAATGAATGTACCACAAGTAGTTTATGAGCATTCCAATTGCTTCACATTCTTGCCAAGGATTGGTATGGTCAGTCTTCTAGATTGCCCCAGTATCCTTCTGTTGTCCATTTCTAATTTCCTTGTGGTCAGAGAAGCACTTTGTATTACCTTCATCTTTTTTTAATCTATTGAGATTTGATTTATGGCCCAGAATATAGTCTTAGCTATATAAATGTTCCACATACGATTAAAAAAAATGTGTTCTTTCTTGGGTGGAGTGTTCTAAAAATGTCAATTAGGTCAAGTAATTTGATTTTTCAAGTTTGTTACACTTTTGATGATTACCTATTGTTCTACCATTTATTAAGAGAGCAACATTGCAATTTGTGATTGTAATTGTGGATTTGTCTTTTTCTCCTTGCAGTTCTATTAGCTTTTTCCTTATGTATTTTGAAGCTCTGCTATTTTCATAAATGTTTAAGATTGCTATGTTATAATAATAGATACCTTTATAATTGCAAATTATCTTTTTTATCCCACTAATATTCTTTACTATGAAATCCAATTTGTCTGATATTAATATAGCCACTCCAGTATTTTTTTGATTAATTAGCATTGTATATCTTTTCCTATCCTTTTGTTTAACCTATTTGTATCTTTATATTTGAAGTTCCTTTCTTATACACCGCATGTAGTTGAATCTTGTGAATGTATTCAATATGACAATCTGTCATTTAACTGGGGTGTATCTATCATTCACATTAAATTTGATTATTAATATGATTAACTTCAAATCTGTCATTTTTTTTATTTGGTTATACTTGTGCCATTTCTACTTTTACTTATTTTTTTATGGTGACATTAGTTAATGAAATACAATAAGTTTCAGCTGTACATTTTAGCAGTAAGGCATATATATTTACACTGTGTGTTCAACTCCCATAGTTAGATTTCTTTCTGTCATACATATTTGACCCCCTTTAGCCTGTCTACATTCCTCCTTCTTTCCCTCCCCCTACCTTCTGGTAACCACTAGTCTTTTTGTCCCCGTCCATGAGTCTGTTTGTCCTATACATTTGGTGCTTTTAGGTTTATCCCACATATAATTGATATTATGTGATTTTCAACTTTTCTATCTGGCTTATTTCACTTAGTGTGATTATCTCGAAGTCCATCCATGTTGTTGCAAATGGCAGTATTTCATCTCCTCTTATGGCTAATAATCCATTGTATATATGTACCATAGCTTCTTTATCCAATCTATTGTAGGACACTTTGGTTGCTTCCTTGTCCTGGCCACTATGAATAATGTTGCTGTGAACATCTAAATTCTTTTTTTTATTGATGTATAATTGACATAACATATTAGTTTCAGGTGTATAACAATGATTTAATATTTGTATACATTGCAAATTGATCACCACAATAAGTCTAGTTAACATCTGTCACCGTACATAGTTATAATTTTTTTCTCTTTTGTGATGAAATTTTAAGATCTCTCTCAGAAACTTTCAAATATGCAATAGAGTATGATTAACTATAGTCACCATGCTGTACATGACATCCCCATGACTTATATGTTTTACAACTGGAAGTCTGCACCTTTGACTTTCTTTACTCATTTTGCACACCCCTCCCCACTACCTCTGATTTTTGTATATTGATTTTGTATCCTGGAACTTTACTGAATTCATTTATTCTAATAGTTATTTGGTGGAGTCTTTAAATTTTTTACTATATAATGTTATCAACAAATAGTGACAGTTTCAATTCTTCCTTTCCAACTTGAATGCCTTTTATTTCCTTTTTCCTTTTTTTTTTTAACTAGTTCTAAATAGGACTGCCAATATTATGTTAAATAAAAGTGGTGAGAATGGGTTTTATTGTCTTGTTCCTGTTTTTAGAGGAAATGTGTTCAGCTTTTCACTGCTGAGAATTCTGTTAGCTGTGGGCTTTTCGTATATGAACTTTATTATGTTGAGGTTCATTTCCTCTATATCCACTTTGTTGAAAGTTTTTATCATAAATGGATGTTGAATTTTGTCAAATGCTTTTTCTGCATCTATTGGATGATCATGATTTTTATCCTTCATTTTATTAATGTGGTATATCACATTGATCACTTGCAGATGTTGAATAATTGTTGCATCCCTAGAATAAAACCCACTTGATCATGCTGTATGATTCTTCAATGTAGTGATTAATTCAGTTTGCTAATTTTGTTGTGGATTTTTGCATCAGAGATATCAATCTATAATTTTTACTTTGGTGGTCTACTTGTCTAGTTTTGGTATCAGGAATGTTGCTGGCCTTGTAAAATGAGTTTGGAAGCATTCCCTCTTTTGTTTCGAGTTTGAGAAAAATTGATATTAATTCTTTTTAATGATTGATATAATTCACCAGTGAAGCTGTCTTGTCCTAGATTTTGTTGGGATATTTTTGATTAACTGATACAATCTCCTTATTAATAATTGATCTAGTCCAAATTTCTCTCTCTATATGATTCAGTCTTTGAAGGTCATATGTTTCTAGGAATTTATTTCTTATAAGTTGTCCTCTTTGTATACTTGTACATAGTAGCCTCTTGTTTTTATGGTATCAATTGTATACCTCTTTCATTTCTGATATTTATTTGAGCCCTATTTTCTTTTTACCCCTTGTTGAGTCTAACTAAACATTTGTCAATTTTATTTATCTTTTCAAAGAACCAGCTCTTAGTTTCGTTAATCTTTTCTATTGTCCTTTCAGTCCCTATTTCACTTATTTCCACTCTGATCATTATTTCTTTCTTCTGCTAACCTTGAGCTTTTTTTTTTTTTCTTGTTACTTGAATTGTAAAGTTATGTTTATTTGAGGTTTTTTTCTTGTTTCTTGAGGTATTTATCACTATGAACTTCCCTCTTAGAACTGCTATTACTGCACTGAATGCATTTTGGTATGTTATGTTGCCATTTTTATTCGTCTCAAAGTATATTTTGATTTCTCCTTTGATTTTTCTTTATTGACCCTGTAGTTCAGAAGCATGTTTAATCTCCACATATTTATGAATTTTCCAGGTTTATTTTCTAGTTGCACAATATTGAAGTTTGATATGATTTCAATCTTAAATTTATTAAGATTTGCTTTGTTATTAAACATATGGTCTATCCTGAAGAATGTCACACATGTACTTGAGAAGAATGTATATTCTGCTGCTTTTGGATAGAACCAGATGTAAAACCTGGACCACCAGACACATGATGGCACTTCCTCCAATAGATATTAGTGCTCTGGAGAATGGTAGAGGGAGTACACAAAGGAATACCTTGAAATACACTCACATTCCAAGGTATCTGGAAAGGTTTACAATCAGCCCTTAGATGCATGTTTAATTAGAAGCTTTCCCCTTAGTCTGCAGCTGTGATGATAATCTTACAGGCTTCTTTCACAGTAAGACTGAGCTCCTGAGTCTTTTGCTTTTTCCTGTGCTCTGAGAGGTATCTGCTTAAGAACTCTTTTTCTATTGGCCACCTGAGTCAGGTGGTATAGAGTGTCCCCTGGAAGCAGTTGCAAAAATTAAAGCACCGAATAAATGTATAAGCACCTCTCTGGAGATACTAGCAAGCTGGAGAGAGGCAGAGGGTGAATACAAAGATTGCATCCCCTGGCCTCCATTCCCTGAGAGCACCTCTGTAGGCCAGAACATAAGCCTGACTCAGGCCTAATTCCTGGACACACAAATAAGCCTCTTTTCCAGGAAGACTGGGGATGTGTTTCAATATGGTCTCTCTGCAGTGCTGTGGAGGTTGTAGTCAGCCCAAAACTGTCCAATTGTTATAATTCCACAGAACCCAAGAATGTAAACCCCCTGTCCTCCAGAGCCAGGTGATTAAGGGGTGTTTCTTGAGCCCCAGCTGCAAAAACAAGGGCACCAGACATATATAAAAGTGCTCTTTTGATAGGTACTGACACTGTGGAGCATGGCTGAGGAGGGAGAGTAAGCAGATGGTACCTACTGAGGAAGGAAAAAAAAAATGGTGTTCACTGGCTTTAGCAAGGTAGAAGGAACACACAAAACTGGCACTCAGCAGTGCCTCTGTCCCTGGAGAGTATCTCAATAGGCTCATACAACTTTGGCAGATGCCTTAAGGTTAGAAAGTGAATCCTCTTCGCATATAGTCTGGGAGGTTTTCAAACTGCTGCTTTGTGCTAGGCCCTGCGGTGAATGAGCCTGTGCACAAACTCAGCCTGCCTAAGGCCCTTTTGGTCTCATGGAAGTGAGCCCTATTGGTTTTCAAAGCCAGATGTTTTGGAGGCTCATCTCTCACATGTAGTTCTTTAAAGTTGAGGTACCTGAGGTGAGGTACAAACCTGTTGCTCCTGAGAGGAGCTCCAGAATTGTGAGTCTTCTCCAGATTATGGGTGTGACAAGGGATGGGGTTTATGGTAAGACTGCATTTCAGCCTCCCTTACCTGCCTCCAGATCTTTTTCTCCTTTGCTGATTTGAAGAAATTGTTCAGCTAGTTTTCAGGTCTTTTGCACAGGGAACTTTTCCATTTGTAGCTGTAGATTTCTTGTGTCCATGAGAGAATGTGAATTCAAGATCTTCCTATGTTGCCATCTTGAACAACCTGCAAAATTTTTTCTTCTCCCTTTTTCTGTCTTTTGGATTAATATTTAAAAAATGACTTCAGTTAATTTGGGCCTTCTATCTATAATTCTTTTTATTTTAATGATCTTTATCATAATCTAATTTCAAATGATAATATATTACTGCACATATAGCATAGCAAACTTAATATGGTTTAGTTTTTTCTTCTTGACCTACGTGCTATTATTGTCATAAACTTAGCTTTTACATGTATTACAAACCCCAAATTATATTGTTATATCAACTAAATACATGACAGAAATGTTAGAATTACAGAATCACCATTATACAACTCTGTAATATTTGGACAAGGGGCAGCCAATAAACGTTAAAGTCTTTAGGTGAAAGATTAATGGGGAAACCATATTTGTTCACCTTTAAGTTTCATGCCATATACCCATAGAATCTTTATTATTTACAAAGAAGGAAAGGTTCTTTTATAAGAAAGAGATGTGGTAGACTTCATCTGAACTCAGAGACAAAACTTAGAATCACCATTTATAAATCAAACAGATGTTACGTGTCTCTGATGTGATGCATTGAAAAGTAAATAAACCTCCTCTATATGGTGTTCTTGCCCAAAAATGTTTCTCCTGAATCTAATCATGAGGACACAATTGGATATAATCATAAACCCCCTGATCGTGAGATATTTTACAAGACCATGGTGGGGTGGGGGGTGGGGGTGGGGAGGAGATAGAGCACACAAATGGAAAGGGGGAGAGAGGAATGATGGAATGAATGTGCCAAATTTTGACAACTGTTGAATCTCAATGGTATACAAGTGTTTAAAGTATGATTATTCTTTCAACTTCTGTTTGACTTTCTTTTAATTAAGTTTTTTTTAAGAGGGGAAAGAATAATTCTGGTAATATCTCTAGAAGAATGTTCTTAACTTTAATCATTACCTGCTATGATGTATTTTTTCATGATGTATCATAACAGATAAACAGTTGATATTACTTACTGAAGAGTATATTATGATGAAATGGCATCTGCATAATAAATGTATAAAAATTAACCATCAATTTTATAATTTTTTACTTTGTGTCTCACTGACACAGAAACCATGTTGAAATATACATATTTTAATTAGTGATAATACCCACTGGACATAATTATACATTCATTTTGAGTCTCAGTTGTCTCATCTTGGGTAATGTCTATAAGACTATTGTGATAATTAAATGAGAAAATACATATAAAGCACCTACAGAAGCACCTAACACATAGTAGTTGCCTCATCAACAGTAATGTGGGGGTACAAAAATAATTTTTCTCCCAATCTTAGAAACTTGTCTGGCTGGACTAATAATCAAATTAACATGAGACAGATGAACAGAAGAAAATGTCCAAATTTAATACATATGTACATATGGATGTGCCATAAGAATCTGAGACCTAAAGACAGGTTGGGCAGTCGAGGCTTATATGCCATTCCAAACAAAGGAGAGAGACAAGAGTATGGGATTTCATAAGAAAAATAGGCAGTTCATGGGTAGATGAGAAAGGGCAAGCATGTGGTAAATTATCACCGGGCTCCCAAGAAACAATGGGACGTACAGGAGTTTTTAACAAACAGGCTTTATTAGATTTCTCCCTGTCTGCTGCACTTAATAAAAATATGCTAAGGTGAATATACAAGCAGGTTTTTCTATCTGAATTCCTTTAGAAAGGTAAAGTGGGCAGGTCAAAGGTTCTTTCTGACTCTCTTGTTTCTTAATAACCAGCTTAAAATCAATATCATGAAAAGCATATTTTTAGGTGGCAAAATTTTGGTCCCCCTCAGTAGTTTCCTTTCCCTGGACACTTTAGGTCCAGGTTTAGGTTCATGTGGATGTAACACCCTCTCTGGGCACTTTGGTATTAACTGATCACCTTGAAGACAGGCTCACTTCTGTACCAAGCATGAAGTTTTAACCCAGTTCCCTTATACAGACCATGTCAATAGCACAATAGATTGGTATGTTTTTGAAGTTTATCTATTTCTATGGTATTCACAGTACATAGATCAGTGTCTTTGGGTTTGCAAGAGCTCAATGAATATTTTAGACTAAAAGAACTGTGAAGTCTGGGTAAGTATGTTAGCATCCTACCTTTCTCAACAGTAGCAGATCTCTACTAGGAATACTTGACAGTACCCCAATTTTTTACTCCATAATGAACATCTACTAAAGCCTAGAAAATCTTCTCACCTCACACATAGACTGTGAAAGGAAATGAAAAGGAAAGCAAAGAAAGTTATTTATCAATACACTTGTTATCTTTTTCTGAGCCTTAATTAAAATTAATCTTTGTTTTGGGCTGACTTTTAGGCTTATCTTTTCTAACCATTTTCTCTTTGATGAAGAAAAATATGCTCATGGGTGTTCAAATATAACATTTCATTTTTTTCCTCAAGTCTATTTTGAAGAACTTTTCTCATACTTTGAAACTTTGCCACGGAAAACAATTATCACCTTTAATTTAGCACTATGTGTACAGAAACTTTACCAAGGAGAGCATTTCATTACCAAGTTAGGAAAAAGTAAATGAATGAAAAATGAGAGAAGGTAAAATGAAAATGTAAATTTATTTTCTTTTTAGTTTGCACAGAGTAAGAGTCCATAGTCCTCTACAGAAGTCCCCAACTTCTGTCTGAAGTTGTTTAAGAAACATATACAAGCAGGAACATAAGTAACATAGAAGACAAAGAAAAAATCTATTTAGTCTTTTTAAGTTTGAATTTTTTAAACAATGGAACCACTTTCAGAAATAATAGCATTAGATTGGAGACACAACTGTAATAATTACATTTCAACTAATTTTTCTATATATTTTGGCTCTAGAGAGTCTAAGCAAACTTTATAATACCACATTTAATTTAAACATAGCTTTTTCTCAGCAGAGGTGGAACTCCTGAGAACCTTTAGTTTTGGTCTCAAGTTATCAGGTGGATGTGAAAAAAGCAGCGATGATGAAGGGCTTTTCTGCTTCCCTTACTGGTACAAAGGTCAAGCATAATAGTGATGAAAAATATCAACATGTCCCATGTTGCCAGCATGGAAACAAGAGTGCCAAGGATGGCTTTAGCAGAATTGCCCAAGAAAATAACTACATTTAATTCATATTTCTGTCACACCAGGGATTTGCAGCTGTACCAGTTGAGATTCGATGTCATGACTTATCAACTTAATGACAACAAACTTGAATAGGAGGAATTTTTACCTAATGAGAACTTGTAGCAACAAATGATTATCTCCTTCATGGGACCTGGATTACTAATCCAGTGTTACCATTCTTTATCTGGGTTAGGTCTTTCTCTTCAGCAGAGGATTTAGATACAAATAATACATACCTTCAAAGTCTGATTGGCCTGCAGCCTGCTACTTAATATTATTGTTATTACTCTATTTTTTTCTTGTTACAATGCAAATACCCTTGGAAGGAAATACTGGTTTAAAGAATTTAAGACATTTGTTATTGAGTGTGAATGTGATTCAGATACTTTTTTGATAGAAAACAGTATATTGACAGGCATAAATGCCTTTGGGAGTTAGAAATGAAGGAAGCAGTGTAAGATAAAGAGCTGGATGATACCAAAATGATGCCAGGATGCCACTGAGGAAGCAAGAGGACATACATTTAATGTTATAATATTCCCAATATTTGTCTCTGTTTTTCTAAAACAGATTCTGATTCCTGGTTCAAAATTTATCATTGAAACTACCACCAAAAACTTATTCTTTGCCTTCATAAAAATTAGTTATTTTAAAATCTTTACTCCCAGAGAAGAATAGCATTCTATCTCAACCTGGGACCCTACACACATAATAGGCAGGATTTTGTATTAATTACTTTTGTGTTGTCAGGAGACATAGTTCAGTAAATCCTGGTAAATTAAATGAATGAATGAACTTCAGTCACTTATTTGTCAATATACTTCAATGCTAGTTCCCTCCATCCATGTTTCCCAGAAAGATCTTTCTTTCCTTGCTTGCCAATTGCTGCAGCAGACACTTCTTACCTGAACTTACTTCATGGTGGCTGTGTCACCCGCCCTCCCCACCCTCAGCATGCCAACTCTATGAATGAGGGCATGATCTCCAGTTCTTTCAGACTGATTTTTTTGACAGCTATTCAGAAGCATTCCGTCAAAAGAATCAAGATACAGCCCAGAGAGGACTCATGCTAGCTATTTTGCCTCCCAAGTCATGGAATTAAGCTATGTTTAAATTGTGAGTAGATCATTTTCTAGTGTCATAGTTGAAGGTTTCACGCATAAGTCCCTTTTCATGTCATACTAAATACAGAGTTTTTAACTACATTAACATGAAGTTTTCTTAAGATTCACCTGGTGAATGCAAATTTGGAATTAATGTGAGTTATAAGAAAAAGCCAAGAAAAACAAGCTGTCATTGAAAAAAAAAATCTTAATGATTTACATGCTTGTCTTTACTTTTTGGATCTCTTTACTAAAATATCTGAGGAACAATGAAATAGCTAAACCTTAATGTCTTATCAAATATTTTATTAATCAGAATTTTAGCTACTTTGCCAAATCATGAAATATATGCAAAAAGTGGGCATAGGTAGTGGGAGAATCTTTAAATCATTAAATCGTGTTCTCAAAGAGGATAATGATATAAATATATTGATTAAAAAGGTAAATTTTATAACTTTAATGTGAAATTCAAGGATATTGTTGTCCTCTGGTCCCTGTATATAAGTCAGAATGGTCACCTGTATTTCTGTCATATATATACCAAAGTCATGATTTTTCTATATGTTTCTTGGATGATATTCTGGTGATATGTATTACTATCATTCCCATTTTACTATGTGGTATCATAATGACTATACAGTATTTGAACATGGGTATTTTAAAATATGCCCAACTACTTGAGTAAGGAAAAGACTTGAATACAAACTACATTAGTAAAAAATACCATCAACAAGAGGAACCACGCACATTACGTAGCTATCTGCAGGGCAGAATGTTAGCTGGGAAACAGACTATAATAGGGTCAATACATCACCTATATTGACTTATGTAAGCAAAAAAATGTGACAGCAATTTTGGTGATACAAAATTCTGTAGATAAAACATTAAAAAATTCTGCGACTAGGGGTATGAGCAATCTAATTCTAAGGAACATGCATAGCTTGAAAATCCCAAAGTTATTAATCTTTCATTTACTTATATACATATATAAATATTATATATAATATATTACATATTTTATACATATACATATACACATATATACATGTATATATGCATATATGTGTATACGTGTGTATGTGTATATGTATATACATATATGATAGAAAAACTGTCCTACCCCCTCAGTGGTAGAAAAGTAAAGTTTCTTCTAAGATAGAGAAGATATACACAAGAGACTCACAAAACAAGAAAGCACATGTACCAAGTGAATATTATGAAAGCAACACAAGATTTCAATGTGGGTGGGTAGTAAGAAAGAATAAAAAGAGGAAGAAGTCCTTCAAAGAGGAATAACTTCAGTTAAGCTCTGGGAGACTGCCTGCTTTCATAAAAGAGAAACAATAGGAGTAGCGGATTCAGAGACAAGTGTGGATGACATTCATTTAATTCAAAGAACAGTCTTTAAAAATGTTTTATAGGGGAGAATTGTGCATGTTACTCACAATTTGAGTTTTGGGTTTATTAGTGTATATGTGTAAAATAAAGGCTTGTATACACATATAAATGAATTTAGATAAAGTAGTTCAGTATTACTTGCTCGCTAACTCAGGGAAAAGGAAGGAGGAGCAAGAGGGAACAAGGCTGAATACTAAGTATCTTATTTTTGTCCCAATTTTACTGAGAAACAATTGACATACATCATCACTGTATAAGTTAAAGGTGTACAGCATAATAGTTTGACTTATATGTACTGCAAAATGATTATCACAGTAAGTTTAGTTAACATCCATCTCATTGATACAATGAAAAAAATTTCTTGCAGTAACAGCTTTAGGATCAACAACCTTCCTGTTTTTCACACAGCACTTTTAACTATACTCATTATGCTGTACATTATATCACTATGATTTATTTTATAACTGCAAGTTTGTACCTTTTGACCACCTGTCTCCAATTTTTCCTCCACCTACCCTCTACTGACCACAAATCTGATCTTTTTCTATGATTTTGGTCTTTCTTGTTTTGTTGTTTATTTGTTTAGATGCTACGTAAGTGAGGTCATGTGGTATTTGTCTTCTTTTTTCTGACTTGTTAGACTTACCATAATACCTCACATGTTCATTTATGTTGTTGAGAATGGTGGAATTTCCTCCTTTTTTATGGCTGAATAATAATATATTGTGTTTGTGTGTACACCACAACTTCTTTATTCATTCATCCATCAATGGATTCCTGGATTATTTCCATGTCTTCGCCATTGTAAATAACGCTGCTGTGAACGTGGGGGTGCAGATATTTTTTCCAGTTATTGTTTCCATTTCTTTTGGATATATTCCCAGAAGTGGAATCACATGGTAGTTTTTTGTTTTTTGTTTTTTGTTTTTTTTGATTTTGAGGAAACTCCACAATGATTTCCATAGTGACTGTACCAATTTACAATCCCACCAAGAGTGTACAAGAGTTCTTCTCTACATTCACACCAGCATTTATCTTTAGTCTTTCTGATGTGGACCATTCTAACAATGAGGTATAACACATTATGGTTTTAATTTGCATTTCGCTAATGAATAGCTGTGGAGCATCTTTTCATGTACCTGTGGCCATTTTGGATACTACTCCCTTATCAGATATATGGTTTGAAAATGTGTTTTTTCCCTTGCATTCTGCCTATTGTATTTTCATTTGCTGATGGTTTATTTTGCTATGCAGAAGCTTTTTCATTTGGTGTCATTCTACTATTTTATTTTTTATTTTGTTACTTGTGCTTTATCTGTGATTTTCACAAAATCATTACCAAGAATCAATGTCAGAGTTTTTTTGTAATGCTTTCTTCTAGGAATGTCATCGTTTCAGGTTAGAGTTTCAGTTCTTACATTTAAATCTTTAATCCATATTGAGTTAATTTCTATGAGTGGTACAAGATAGAGGTCAAGTTTTATTCTTTTATATGTGGATATCCAATTTTTCCAGCACCATTTATTGAAGAGGCTGTATTTTCTTCATTGAATATTTTTGTCTCTTTTCAAATATTAGTTGACCATATATGTTTTGGTTTATTTCTAGGTTTTAATTTGTTCCATTAGTCTATGTGTTTCTTTTTAGCTAGCACTATACTATTTTGATTACTATAGCTTTATTGTATAGCTTGAAATCTCTAAGTGTGATGCTTCCTGCTTTGTTCTTCTTACTTAGGATTTCCTTAAGTATTTGATGTCTTTTGTGTTTCTATAAATTTTGGGGGTGTTTTTTTTTTTCTATTTCTGTAAAAAAAAAACAAAACACTGGAATCTTGAAGGAGATTTCACTGAACCTATAGATGGCTTTTGGTAGTATGGATAATTTAACTATAATTCTTCTAATCCATAAACACAGGCCTTTATTATATTAAGACATGTTCCTTCTATGCCTAATTTGTTAAATATTTTCTATCAGAAAAAAATAGGTTTAATTTTTCAAGTGCTTTTTCTGTGTGTTTCAAGATATATGATTCATTCTATTCATGTGATATATCACATTGTTTGATTTGCATATGTTGAACCATCCTTGCAATCCAAGGATAAATTCCACTTTATCATGTTAAATGATCCTTTTCATGTACTGTTGAATTGGGTTTGGTAGTATTTTTTTTTTTTTTGTAGGTGAGGCAACCCTTGGTTGACCTCACAGATTGCAAGGACTTTGTCAGCTTACAATCCCTTATTTTTTATTTTTTACGCCTACAGCACCTGGTCTTCCTAGGTGGTCTCCCATCCAAGTACTAACCAAGCCTGACCCTGCTTAGCTTCTGAGATCAAATGGTATTGGGTTTGTTCAGAGTGGCATGGCCATAGATGGTTTGCTAGTATTTGTTGAGAATTTTTGTACCTATATTCATCAGAATCATTGTTTTTTAGTTTCTTTTTTCTTTTTATTGATAGTTTCCTTATTTGGTTTTGGTATCAGAATAATGGTGGTCTCATAAAATGAGTTTGAGGGTGTTCCCTCCTCTTTGATTTTTTAGAAGAGTTTGAGATAGATTAATATTAATTCTTTAAATATTTGGTAAAATTTATCAGTGAAATCATCTGGTCCTAGATTTTCTTCATTGGAATATTTTTGATTACCAATTCAATATGCTTATTAGTAATTAGGCTATCCAGACTTTTTGTTTCTTCCTGATTCAGTCTTGGTAGTTTGTATATTATTAAGAATTTTTCCATTTCCTCTAGATTTTCCAATTTTGGTGCATATAGTTCTTTATAGTAGCCTCTTATGAGCCTTTTTATTTCTGCGATATTTCTTGTGAAGTCTTTTTCACTTATAATTTTGTTTAGGTCCTCTTTTTTTCTAGATTAGTCTAAAGGTTTGTGAATTTTATTGATCTTTTTCAAAAACCAACTCTTAGTCTGTTTAGGCTTTTCTATTTTTTGTTCTCTAGTTCATTTATTTTTGCTCTAATCTTTATTATTTTCTTCTGATTTGGGGCTCAGTTTTTTATTTTTTCTATTTCCTTAAGGCATAGAATTAGGTTGTTTATTTGGAATCCTGCTGCTCAATGTAGGCATTTATTGTTCTGAACTTCCCTCTTAGAACTGCTTTTGCAGTATCTCATAAGTTTTGGTATGTTGTGTTTTCATTTTCACTTCTCGGGAAATTTTATTTTCTCTCTAATTTATCTTGGTTCGTTGTTCAGAAAAATATTGCTTAATTTCCATGTATTCATTAATTTTCTGGTTTTCCTCTTGGTACTGATTTCTAGTGTTACGCCATTGTGGTCAGAGAAGGTACTTGGTATACTTCCTGTCTTCTTGAACTTGCTGAGACTTACTTTGTGGACTAACATATGGTCCGTCCTAGAAAATATTTCATCTCACTTGAGAAGAATGGGTGTTCTACATTGTAGGATAGAATGTTCTGCATATGTCTATTAGATTAATTTTGTCTACAGTGTTGCTCGAATTTAGTTTCATTATTGATTCTCTGTCTGGATGATTTATACATTGTTTAAAGTGGGGTATTAAAGTCCTAAGTATTATTGTTATTTATGTCTCCTTTTGAGCTCTGTCAGGTTTTGCTTTATATGTTTAGGTGCTCCAATATTGGGTGCATAAATATTTACCTTGTTACACTTCCTTTGATTGACTCTTCTGTCATTACATAATGATCTTCTGTGTCTCTTTTTAACATTTTTTAGTCTAGTCTATTTTTTCTAATATAAGTATAGATACCCCTGCTTTTTTGTTACTATTTGCTTGAAATATCTTTTTGCATCCCTTAACTCTTAGTCTATGTGTGTCTTTTTTTTTCCACAATAAATCAGTTTATTACAGATTAAAACATCATTTCTATGTGTGTCTTTAAGGCTAATGTGATTCTCTTACTGACAGCATATACTTGGGATTTTGTTTTTTTATCCATTGAGCCATTCTGTCTTTTGATTGGATAACTTAATCTGTTTATGTTTAAATTATTATTCATAGGTAAGAACTTACTCTTGACATTTTTTTTCTGATTGTGTTGAATATCTATTGTTCCTTGTTTCTTGATGTCTTTTTTCATGATTTATGTCTTTTGATATCTGTATGCTTTGACTTCTTTATCACATTCTTTTGTGTAATACAGATATTTCCCTTGGAGTTACCATGAGATTTACATAGCATATTTTAAAATTGTAAGATCATAGTAAAGCTTATAAAAACTTAACTTCAACAGAATTCCTAAACATTTTATACTTTTTTCCTCCCCATCACAGTTTAGGTTGTTGATGTTATAATTAACATTTAAACATTGTGTAACCATAAATAGGTAATTTTCACTGTATTCTTTTTTTGTCTTTTAAACTGGAGTTGTAAGTGAATTATACACCAATACCATATTATAGAATCTATCTTTGACTATATATTTAATATCACCAGTGAGTTTTATGCCACCTTTTAATGTTTTTATAATGTTTATTAGCATACTTTTTCTTCCACTCAGTCTTGTAAGACATGTGTACTGGTGGCATACTCCCTTAGCATTTGATTTTTTATTTTTATTTTTTTCAGAAAACTCTTTATTCTTCATTTCTGAAGAAGAGCTTTGAATATGGCATTCTTGGTTAACAGTTTTTGCCTTTTAATATTTTTGAATATGTCATTCTCTTTCTGTTGAGAAATTTGCTAATAGTCTTATGCAGCTTCACTTGTATGTAACTTCTTTCTTTAGCTGTATTTAAAATTTTTTCTTTGACTTTGGCTTTGGCTTTTGACAATTAAATTATAATGCATCTCAGTGTAGCCCTTTGTGGATTTAACCTATTTGGGGTTCCGTTGGGCCTCATGAATCTAGTAGATGTTTGTTTCTACTCCCAGGTTCAGAAAGTGTTCTGCCATTATGTTTTAAATATACTTTCTGCTAATTCTTTCTTTTTCCCTTCTGGAATTCTTATAATGCAAATATTGTTTCTTTTTTCTGGGCTCCATTAGTTCTATATGCTTTCTTTATTCTTTTTTATTCTTTTTGTTCTTCTGATTGGATAATCTTAAGTGTCCTATCTCCCAGGACGCTGATATTTTCTTCTGCATGGTTGAGTCTGCTTTTGAAACAGTTACTGAATTTTTCAATTCTAGGATTTTTTTTTCTTTTGGATATTTCTTATTTCTTTGTCAAACTTGTCATTTTGTTCATGCATTGTTTTCCTAATTTTACTTAATTGTTGTCTGTGTGTTCTTGTAATTTGCTAAACTTGCATAAGAGAATTATTTTGCATTCTTTGTCTGACAGTTTGTAGATATCTATTTCTTTTAGGTCAATTTTTTGAGTTCTATTAGTGTCCTCTGGTAGTGTTGTATATACCAGATTTTTCATTTTCTTAATTTCTTACACCGATATCTGCATTTGAATAATCTGGCGCTTCTTCCAGACTTTACATATTTGCTTCTGGCAGAGATAGATTTTTGCCAGTCAGCTCAGTTTGGGTCTGGGCATGCTTGCTGGTAGTGTCCTTGGGCATGTGAGACCTGCTATTATGGTCTATTTTTAGATGAGACAACTGTCTCATCCAGGCTTTGAGGCCTGGGCTGGGGTTATGTGCTACGGCTCAGAACAGTCAGATAGGACTCTGATTTTATTCCATACCCAAGTGAGGCTGTAGAATGGGCTCCACAGTTGCCTGTTCAGTAGTAGAAGGGGCTATGATTAGCTTCTCTGCCCTGGCAGGGTAGCAGGATGGAATCCAGGTTCTGTATGGCTCATTGCTCAGGGACCAAAATCAAGCATGAGGCTGCACTGAAATCCCTGGTTATGTGAGGCCACTGGTTTTGCTTTGCAGACAGGGAATGCCATAGGCTGTGCTCTCTGTTTACGTGCCTCTGTAAGCAAGGCTGTTGCATGTTCTATGAAGCTTCCTGTATGCTCTGGTTAGGTTTCCTGGTTAGATAGGTTAAAGGCTGTATTCAATAATGAGTGGCACTATGAATTAGCTTTTCTGCCTGTGCAGAGCAGGAAAAGAACCTCTAAAGCTGATAAAGCTATTTGTTGCTTAACTCAAACCAATCTGTGTTGTAACTTCCATAGCCAAACTAGGGTACTGGCTTTGCATTGCTGACTATTGGTTCTGCCTACCTGTCTAAGGATTGAGCATTTCTGACTTATGCAGCTTCCAGGTGTGTTCACCAGATTTTCTGGTCAGATGAAACCAGGGCATAGTCTCTGCAGCAGGTAGGTTATGTCTCAGTTACCTTGCCTGGGCAGATGGATAGGGGCTTCTCCCAACTTTTTCAATTGGGAGGGGTCAGGGCTACTCTCAGCCTCAGCCATAAATTAATTCCCCTGCCTAGGCATAACAGGGGCATGCTCCATGTCCAGTACTGGCTTTAATCTGTGGCAATCAGCTCTGTCTGCCCACCTCTTGGCTCAAAAGTTGCCGATATATAGCTTCCAGGTGTCCTTGCCAGTCCCTCTGGCCAGATGGGGTGGGGAGATACTCTCTCTAGCAGGTAGGAACATGATTCGCCTCCTTCCCTGGGCATGGGCAAACCAGACTTTAGAGCTAGAAAAATTTTTTACTGAGGACCCAGATCAGGCAGATCTATACCCAAGTTCCTTGATTAGAGTATGCTACTGACTTTGTTCTATGAATGAGCAAACCTACTATTTGGGATTACCACTTGGGCACTGCTGGTGTAAACTCAATCTACCAAGATCTATGTGCTAGTCAGAGCCCTGCAGATTCTCCTGTAGTCTCCGTGGGGAGATAGCAGAGTAGGGGCTCTCACAAAGTGACTATCAATGCTGAGGAAGCTTGTTGTCTCTCCTAGATTCTCTTTTCCTACTGGAGGAACCAGATGTTTAGGGGAGACCGCTCCACATGGTGATGCACTGGTCTGGGGGAGGGACAATGGAATCAGTGTGTATCATCTTCTCTTATCTTGCTAATGCAGTCTGTCTTGGTCTCTGAGGAACAAGGGAGTACTTCAGCCTCACCCTCATGTTCTAGGATTCTCTCAGTGATCTCTTGTTCATAAATAAGGGCTTGGTGTTCTTCTTGTGAAGGGAAACAAAATCAAGAGCTACTTATGTTGCTATATTGATGACATCACTCTATATATATGATCTCAGAAAAAGATGTCCAAGATGAGAAAAGCATTATGTAAATGTCAAGAGATTATGCCATGGATTTTTCTGGATTAAGGTTTTCAGTAGATTTCTTACAAGTAATTATCTCTTATCACCTGTGCTGGGTCATATGATAAGGTGATCTTCTACTCATCTATGAGATTGAGAAAACTTGAGTCTCTCTATATCAGGACTTTTGAGGTTGACTATCTTGCCTGAGGGATATGGCCAGTTGGGCCACAGGCTTCCCTCTGTTACTTTTAATCTATCACATGTGGATATCTTTCCCTAATAATTTGGGAATTATGTAAACCTAAACACAGGTCTCTGGAAACCTGCACTTAGACTAGTGTAGTTGTATTTTGGAAGATTTGGGGTTGAGAAGAGTTGTTGAGGAAGCTTGGGATTCCTGAGCTGTAATGTTGAATATTATAATGTTTCAATGACATAAATATGCTAGTATAAAGTGTGGTAAATGCTATAAAGGTAAGTAGTACAATGAGTTCATTGAAGAGGAGTGTCAAATTTAGATTAGAAAAGTCAGAAGTTTCTCTGAGGAAGGAGCATATGATCTAGACTGAATGAGAAGAACTTAGGTAAAGAATGAAGAAAAGAGCCCTATTGATATCCAGCCCAGCATAGAATGTAAAATGGTGCAGTGCTTTGGAAAAGTTTGGCCGTTCCTCAAAAGGTTAACATAAGAGTTACCATTTGGCCCAGCCATTTTATTTCTAGCTGTATATCCAAGAGCAATGTGAATGTATTTCCACACAAAAACTCATACACAAATCTTCATAGCGACATTATTTATAACAGCCTAAAAGTGGAAATAGTCCAAATGTCCTACATTGGTTGAATGGATAAATAAAACGTGAGCTATCCAAATAATGGAATATTCTTTGAACATAAAAATGAAATAGTGATACATGCTAGTACCCAAATGAACATTTAAAACATTATGCTAAGTAAAAAACAGTCACAAAAGAACACACATTGAGCAATTCCATTTATATGAAATATCCAGCATATGTAAATCTACAGAAAAAGAAAGTAGATTAGTGGTTGCCTAGGCCTAGAGGAATGATTTGGGGAAAAATGAGGACTAATTGCTAATGGGTATGAGTTGCTTTTGGGATGATAAAAATATTCTTAAATTGATTGTGATGATAGCTACTCAACTTTATGAATATAATAAAACATTGAATTGTATACACTATGTGAATTATGTCATGTGAAATATGACTAAAGCTGTCATAAGATTTAAGATAAATTTGAAGGATATATGAGGATTAGTAAACTCAAGAACTTACTAGAGACATTATTTTCTTAATAAGTTATGTCCAAAACCTGAGATTCATCTGTGATATTTGTAGATAACAAGGAAGAAGGCAAGAGCACAGAAAAGTGAGAGAATTCTAAGGTTTTTATCTTATTGCGGTTATGGGAAAACTAAGAAATTTATAAGATTTAGACATCAATAGTAAAGACAATGAGTTTTAAAATAATAAGATGTAGCCACTGGAAAAAATGTAAAAATTGAAAAATAATATAAATAATGTTAACTTGTTTAGAAAATAGAGGTAGGATAGTAGAATAAGAAATAGCAAAAGCAAATACAAAAATAAAAGCAGAAATAATATTAAATATATATAAAATAATTGTAATAAATAAAAATGGATTTATCCTCATGACAAAATATAGAAAATTATAGATTAGAATGAAAATAATATTCTTCAATATGTTATTTATAAGGAACATATTTAAAAGTGATACTAAAATATTGAAAATAAAGACAAAAAAATTTCATCAGATAAATATGAGACAAAAATTTCAAAAATGATATCAGACAAAATAGAATTTAAGGCATAAAAACATCATAACTTCTCTGTAACAGTGTGAGACCATATAAAGCAGCAACAAACTACCATAAAAATTAAAAGTAACTATTAAACTTGTATTCTTTAATACACTCCTCTAGGGGAAATTGATTTTTAATAAACTAACAGATTAATCAAAAAGTAAGCTAATATATAGATTTGAATTACACAGTTATTAAGCTTGATTTCTTATGTGTGTGTGTGTGTGTGTGTTTGTGTGTTTATCTGACATTAGGCTCTATAAATTCGGAATAAAAAGTTTTTCCTTGTACTTATGAAACAGGAAATTATATCACAAACTAAATTGTACAAATATGTTAATATATTTCAAAACAACATCATGTAAACTATGAAGATTTAACACACAATATAACATAAAAATATTTTTAAGATATTAAGGGTATGATAGCAAAACATGTATTAAAATACTAAAACAAAACAAAACCCTATATTTAAAGATAAATACACAAGAAAAACTATGAAACACCTAGACCTGGATAATAATGAAAACATTGAGTGTCATTAATGGTGGGTTCCAACTTCACAACTTTAGCAATAAGATATATATTTCCAGCTGTGAATGCACTTATGAGAAAAAGAAGAGTTTAAATGAATAAGTTAATTGTTTAGATCTAGAATCTATAAAAATTACAATACAAACAAAACAAAGATACAGTTTGTATGAATATAATGAAAAATTCAAAAACACAATGATCTAAAACCTAAGAGTAATGACTTAAAAAAACTTAAAAACTGGTTCTTTGAAAAGCCTAATATGGCTGAAAACCTTTGAAAATATTACTTCATAAAAATCAAAGATGAAAAAAGTACAGTGAGCATGTAGAAATAAGTATAGCTATAAATTATGTGTTATGAAAATGTTACAGAATACTAAAACCAATAAATTAAAAATCTTGTTGAATTAGATACATTTCTGTAAAAATATAAAATACAAACATCGTAAAATAAATGGAAAATCGAATAAAAAATAACAAATAAAATTTGAAATCCTAGTTTGAAACTTCTTCACAATCAATACCTAACCTGCCCCAATAGTTTTTAACTTCTCTAGAGAGTTTTTCTTTAATCTATGTGCTATATAGAAGAGTGATGTTTAATATCCAAGTATTTGGGGATTTTGTAGCTATCTGTTATTGATTTTTTATTTAAATCCATTGTAATCTGAAAAAAGACATTTTATGATTTCTCATTTTAAATTTGTAAAGATGTGTTTTATGGCCCAGAATGTGGTCCATATAAACTTGAGAAGAACATATATTCTGTTGTTGGATAAAGTAGTCTATAGATATCTGTTATATCCAGTTGATTGATGGTATTGAGTTCAACTACGACCTTAATGATCTTCTGCCTAATGGATCTGTCCATTTCTGACAGAGAAGTGTTGAAGCCTCCAACTGTCATAGTGGATTCACCTATTCCTCCTTGTAATTCTGTCTATATCCTATTTGTTTTGAAGGTCTGTTACTTTTTTGTTCATTTTCTTTGTGTAGAAATACAATTGGTTTCTGTATGTTCATTTATATCCTTGCGACTTTGCTGAATTTAATTAATCATTTCTGGGTTGTTTTTTTTTTTTTTTTTTTTTTTTTTTTTTTTTTTTTTAGTGACTTCTTTAGGATTATATATAGATGCGATCTGTGAATAGAGACAGTATTAGTTTTTCCTTTCCAGTTTGATGCCTTTTGTTTATTTTCTATTACTCTCAGTAAGACTTCCAGTACAATTCTGATTAGAATGGCAAAAATAGGCATTATCGGTTCTCTCCCGATCTTAGGGGAAAAGTTTTCAGCTTTCACCACTGAGTGTGGTATTAGCTGTGCGGTTATTGATTTATTTATTTATTTTTATAAATGCTCTTAACCATGCTGAGGAATTTACTTTTTATTCCTAGTTTGTATCATTGATGTCATTCATTTCATGTATACATAATCGAACACGTTGCTATTATTATGAACAAATTTGTTAGAACAATTAAGAATTAAAAAATAAATAAGCTTTTCTTTTATGGCTTCTCTGATGCTTTTTTTCTCTTTATATAGATCTGACTTTCTGATCTTTATCATTTTCCATCTCTCTAAAGAATTTATTTTAACATTTCTTGTAAGGCAGTTATACTAGCAACAGATTCCTCAATTTTTGTTTGAGAAAGTCCATTTCTCCTTCACTTTTGAAAGATAATTTTGCAGTGCACAGAATTCTCAGTCAGAATTTTTTCTCTCAACATTTTAAATATTTTATTACTTTCTTTTCTTGATTCCATGATCTGAAGAGAGGTTGGATGAAATTCTTATCTTTGTTCCTCTGTAGGTAAATAAGGTATTTCCCCTCTAACCTGCCAATAGACTTTCTGAATATTTTTCTTTATTTTTGATTTTTCTGTGGTATGAAAATGATATACCAAGGTGTTGGGATTTTGGTGTTTTTGTTTGTTGATTTATCCTACTTGCATTCTCTGAACCTCTTGGATCTGTGATTTAACATCTTACATTAATTTTGGGAAACACTGTCATTATTATCTCAAATATTACTTGTTTCTTTTTTCTTCTCCTTTTAAAATTTCCATTACACATATGTTACACTTTTTGTAGTTGTCCCACAATTATGGATATTTTTTCCCCCTATGCACTTAAGTTGTGAAACTTTCTGTTGAGATATCCTCAAGCTCAGAGGTTCTTTCTTCAGCTGTATCCAGTCTACTGATAAGCCCATCAGAGTCATTATTTATTTCTATTACAGTGTTTTTGATCTCTAGCATTTCTTTTGGGTTCTTCCTTAGAATTTCTCTCTACTTACAGTGTCCACCTGTACTTGCATTCTGTCTATTATATCCATTAAAGGCTTTAGCATTCTAATCATAGTTGTTTTTTTTAAATAAATTTATTTAAATTAGTTTCAAGTATACAGTACATTGGTTAGACATCTATATTGTTAATGAAACTATTCCTCCAATTGCTCCCTCCCTCCTCCCCTCCCTGGCCCTCATATTAATGCTAACTGCATTCCCTCTGCCATGCTCTGCATCCCCATGACCAACTATCAACTACTAATTAGTACTTCTTTAATCCTTCACCCCATTCTCACAGCCCCCCAACACCCCTCCCCTCTGTCACTAAATTGTCCACTATATTTGTGAGTCTGTTTTCGATTAGTTTGTTCTTTTCATTCCTTAGATTCCATATATAAGTGAATATGATATGATAATTTGACCATCCCTGTCATATCTGAGTCTGGTTCTGATGCTCTGTTTTCTTTGAACTCTATTTTTTGACTTTTAGTATGTCTTATAATTTTTTTCTTAACAGCTGAAAATATACTCAGTAAATGGAACTATAGTGGGTAGATGTTTAGTCATGTGGTAGTGAGGTGTGTGGGGAGGAGAAACAGTCTATACTATGAGTTGCTCTCAGCATCTCAGCAGTCTTTTAGTGAGTCTGAACCTCTGGACTGTGAACTTCACACAGGCTTCTAAGACCCCCTCCCCCACCCTTTCAGTGTGGCAGGATGGCTAGAGTGAGCTGGAATTGGGAATTTCCCTGCCCCGAGGTCAGTTAGCTTCTGATAAAAACCCAAGCAGGTTAGGCTCTGGTTAAATAGCTTCTCCAGAGGGCTGACCTTGATAAGAAGAACAGACTGCTCTAGCCTATTTCAAAATGGGTCCCTTTTCTCCCCTCTTCTGGAAACTGGAGGAGATTTTTCTCTATTTACTGTGAGAACTTGAGCTTACAGAGGTAAAATTCACTAAGTTTTGGAGCTCCTGATTACTGGGTCCCCCAGGAATTTTTAATCTCTCAGATTTATTTACACTGAGCCTCCAGCAATTGGCCAGCAGAGTTCAAATTTTTCCATCCTGGCACTGGTCCTAAGGAAGCATGTGCTGTGGTAAGTGATGATTCTCTGCATTCGTCTATTGGGCTCCAATTTGGAGGGCAGTGGTTTGCCTGGTGATCTAAAAAGAATTGTTGATTTTTCAGTTCTGCTTTTTATTTAGGATGAAGTTTCAGTATCCAGCTTCTTATATTGCTAGCCTAGAAACTTGAAGTTAGTTCAAAGATTTTTAGTTTGTTTACATGTGTATATTACCCTTTCACCAGGACTCTCTGGCTACTTTCAACTTACCTCCTAAATCATTTTGATCAAATTAATGTTCCTAAAAGTCCATGCCATTTGCTTTCAGTCCTTAGTAAACTACAATGGATATTGAATGGAATCACACACTTTCGTATATTCAAGATCATCGCACCTGAAGCTTTATTTTAGCAATGTACTTGTATTTCAGAGTGCTCCCTATTGTTCATACTGTGACCCATGTATAATGTCTCCTTCTTCCTCAGTAAAGTGTATCCTACTTTTTATTTGGTGGAGAGAGATACAATCTGTGCACCAGGGATTTATGAACTAATAGGATTTGGAAAACTTCTCTATCTTGTAAAATAACCTTTTTATAAGACTCATGTTATGTGGCTTGTCCCTCTGCCTCTTGCCCCATCACATTCTAATTTGTCCCAAATAGTTCTTCAGGCTTAAATTTTATAAAGCATAGTTCTGAGCAACTAATTTTGCTAATTAAAAATTTTCAGTAGCTCTCTATATCTTGACAATTGGAGAATAATCCCAGCAATCTCTATACACCATATTTCTAACTTGCTTTTCTAGGTATAGAAAAACTTCACTGTATAGTGAATTTTCAGGTATATCTCATTAGCCTGGGTTCTATGAGGAAAATAATTATTTTGGAGGGAACAGATCATATTTTCATGCTGCTTGGCTGGTGACCAACTGCTTCCTATTTCTTTCTATACTGGTTTCTAATCTAATGCTACGTTCTCCAATTAGAATGCCTTCTTCACCAAGTTTCAAGTTCTATCTCAAAGGCCATCTCCTCTGTATATCATGTATCTCCAACCAAAAGTAATACTTTTCTCATCTAAATCCCCATTATAGTTCTATGTATCACTCTGTATCTCAGTTTTAGGTTCAAAGCCTTACATCTTGAGGATTTATAGGTTAATTAGTCACAGTGAATAGTGCAATGTCCCAAGGCAAATAAATAAAACATTGTTAGAAAGAGATTGGCAAAAAAAAAACAAAAAACAAAAAACTAAAGTCCATAATTGCTTTCATACATACTTAGTAAACATTTTATTTTCCTGAACTTTTTAGTTGTCTATAGTTTAAACAACATAAAAATATTGATAGTTCTGGGATAATTTGAATCTAATCGTGAGGCACATTATCAGGTCAAATGTCCCACGAGTTTAATGACAGATTAGCATGAGTAGGAGCTTTAGAATTACTCTTAATTAAAATCAATAATTAGGAAATGCTGTGTACAAACACTTCTTTACTATGACCCAGAGAAGGGCACTGTTCAAATGTAAATATGCCATCTATTATTTACATGCACTAAAATAAGCTTGCTCTTCTTTCTTTTCTTTCTCTTTTCTTTCTCTTTCCTTCCTCTTCCTTCCTCTTCCTTCATTCCTCTTCCTTCCTCTTCCTTCCTCTTCCTTCCTCTTCCTTCCTCTTCCTTCCTCCCTCTTCCTTCCTTCCTCCCTCTTCCTTCCTTCCTTCCTCTTCCTTCCTTCCTTCCTCTTCCTTCCTTCCTTCCTCTTCCTTCCTTCCTTCCTCTTCCTTCCTTCCTTCCTCTTCCTTCCTTCCTCTTCCTTCCTTCCTTTCTCTTCCTTCCTTCCTTTCTCTTCCTTCCTTCCTTTCTCTTCCTTCCTTCCTTTCTCTTCCTTCCTT
>CM053507.1:131923160-131963529 GCA_028627145.1 Eidolon dupreanum | reverse complement strand
TTTTGGATCTTCTAATGTTAACATCTTATATAACTACTACAGTTACCCAAACTAACTAACATTGTTGCAATGCCACTATTAACTAACTATAGACCTTTTTCATATTTGGTCCTGTTCTAGGATCTAATCCAGGATTACAAATTACATTTAGTTTTCATTGTCACCTCATTCTCTTCCAATCATGGTAGTTCTTCAGTTTTTCCTTGTCCTTTATGACCTTGATACTTTTGAAGACTGCTGAATGGTTATTCTGTAGAATGTCCCTTGCAAGTTTATCTGATGTTTTCTCATGACTACATTGGGGTCATGAATTATTGGGAAGAGACCCACAGAGTAATGTGGTTTTTCTCAGAGGGCTCTATCAAAGTTTCTCCACCGTAAAGTGTTTATTTTTCCTTTTGCAATTAATAAATATTTAGAGTAGATACTTTGAGACTATGCAAATATCCTGTTCCCCTTAAACTCTCTCCACTAATTTCAACATCTATTAGTGGCTCATGCCTGCTGTAGTTATTACTGTGGTGTTCTAATGAGAACTTTCTATATTTGCCATTGCTTCTACATTTATATTTTTGTTGACATTGGTATGGACTAAAGGATATTTATTTTATTTTTAGGATTATTATCTAATACTATCATTATTTCATTGCTAAAATTGTTCCAGCTAAAGACATTAGGTGCTTTGATTTTTGTTGCTGTTTTAAATAAAATTTATTCTTTAGAATAAGTCAGATTTACATAAAAATTAAGAAAATAGTACATGGAGTTCTCATATACCTCCAGTTTCCCCTGTTATTAACATTCTACAGTAGTATAGTACAATTAATTAATCGATACTGATACATTATTATTAGCTAATATATGTAGCTTCTCAGATTTCTTTCCTTTCTTTTTTTAATCGAATGTCCTTTTTCTGTTCCAGGATCCTATTTAGGATACCACATTTCATTTATTTGTTGTCTTCTTAGGCTCCTCTCGGCTGTGATAATTTCTCAGACTTTCCTTCATTTCTATGACCTTGACATTTTTTTGAGGAGTACTTTTCAGGCATTTTGTAGGATGTCTTTCTGATTGGAATTTGGCTGGTGTGTTTTTCATAATTAAACTGTAGTTATGAAATTTGGGGGAGAGGTAAAGTGCCATTTTTATTACATCACATCAAGATGACATATCAACATGGTTTATCACTGTTAATGTTAACCTTGATTGCCTGACAAAGTGTTTGTCAGTTTTCTCCATTGTAAGTCAGTTCTTTTTGTTTTTTCTCTCTTTTCATACTTCACTTTTGAGAACAAAGTCATTATACACAGTATATACTTAAGGAATGGGTACTCGTGCTTCTTCTCCTTTAGGGCAGAGTAGTTACATTAGCTATTTGGAATTCTTCTATGTAGGAGGTTTTTTATTCCCTATTTATTTAAGTATTTTTAGCATTATAGAATCATGGGTATTTATTTTATATTTTGAGTCATATGACAATATTACCTTATTGTGCTCAAATTATTTTGGCTTTGGCAATTTGGAGCTTGGACATAACTGAAACTAAAAGTTGGCACTTGTGTCCTTTTGCCATATTTACTCAATGTGGTTGGTTTTTCTTTTAGCATTTCCTTTCTGGCACTACAGGGTGCTCTATAGTCATTTTATATATTTCCTGTTCCAGTCCTAGAATCAGTCATTTACTCAAGGAGTATCCCTGGTTTCTTTTAGAAGAAACCATGATCTGAGTTAGATGTGTTCATTGCTACTGGGATGTCATCACTTTTAGATCTTTTCATATAACAGAGAAAGAATATCCAACTCTATAGAAGCTGTGTGTATGTATATATCTATAAATATCTCTGTATGTAGCCATCTGTATTTATTTTAAGCTAAACATAAATTCATGTAGATATCTTGAACTCTAATTTATTCCTACATGAATTATTTTAGCTTCCTCTACTTGCTGATCTGCAATCACACTCCTATAGGGAGAAATCTGGCTTCCATCATCCCCTATCCATTTACTTAATTGTTCAATATCAGAATATGTTAGTGTTGTTAATCCATACCCCACTGGAAGCAACTGTATCAATGAGAGTACAGTGCTGATGTACAGTACTTTTTGTCTTTAGTTTTACAGACTTTACCAATTCATCAGAATACTTAAGTTAGCACCATTTCCCTGATACCTTTCAATGAAGTTGTTTAGTACATTTTTTAATTGAGGTATAATTAATATGTAACATTAGGTGTATAACACAATGATTAGATATTTGTATATATTGCAAAATAATCACTACAATGAGTCTAGTTAACATTTATTAACATCTAGTTAACACAATTTAATACAGTTAGGTTCTCCTGTCATAGTTTTTATTCCTTCTTGGATGCCCTAACTCCTAAGTGATTTTTTAAAAATTTAAATACATTAAGGCTTACTTTTTAGGCAATAAAGTTCTGTGGGTTTTGACAAATGCATAATCTCATGTATGTACCAGTAGGCATCATACAGAGGAGAGTCACTGCCTGACAAATTCCCTGTGATTTACCTATTTAACTCTTCATCCCTCTCCCCTCCTCCTGGCAAGCATTGATCTTTATACCATCTCTATAGTTTTGCCTTTCCCAGAGTCATACAACTGAAACCCTACAGTAGTGTTTTTTTCAGGCTGGCATCCTTTATTTAGCAATATGCATTTAAGAGTTATCCATATCTTTTAGTGGCCTGAAAGCTCATTTCTTCTTATCACTGAATAATATCCCATTGTAAAGGAGCACCATAGTTTGTTATCATTAACCTATTGAAAGACATTGGGGTTGCTTTTGGTTTTGGTGATTATTAGTAAAATTGCTATAAACATTCATATACATATTTTTGTGTGCATATAATTTTTAAATTGGTTGGTTAACTGCTTGGGGTGGGATTGATACTAAGACTATTTTAGCTTTGTAAGAAACTGCCAAATCGTCTTCTAAAGTGGCTGTGTCATTCTGCATTCCCACCAGCAATGAATATGTTTCTGTTGCACTGTACTCTCACCAGCATTATGTGTTGTCAGTTTTTTTGGTCTTTAGCCTTTATATTAGGTGGATTTCATTGTTGTTTTAATTGGCAGTTTCCTAATGATAAATGATGTGAGCATCTTTTCACATACATATTTTCCATATGTTGATTTTCCTGTTTTGATCTCATGTTCATTTTTAAATTGGGTTCTGTTTTATTGTTTCATCTTAATAGTTCTTTGTAGATTTTGGACACAAGTCTTTTATCAGATATGTGTTTTGCAGATATTTTCTCCAAGTCTAGCTTGTCTTTTTATTCTCTGAACAGTATCTTTCTCAGGATACAGTTTTCAACTTTAATGAAGTCAAACTTATCAGGTTTTCGGTGATATTGTGCTTTAGGTGTTGTATCTAAAAACGTATTACTAAAACACAAGATCACTTAGATTTTCTCCTATGTTTTCTTCTAAAATTTATATTTTTCATTTCATATTCATGTCTATAATTCATTTTGAGTTCATTTTCATGAAAAATGTAAGGTCTCTGTCTTATTTCATATTTTTTGCATATGGAGATGGAATTATTTCAGCACCATTTGTTGGAAAACTAGTTTTCCTGCATTGAATTGCCTTTGCTTCTTTATAAAAGACCAGTTAACTATATTTGTGTGGGTTTATTTTAGGGTTCTCTATTTTCTTCCATTGATCTGTGTGTCTGTGTTTTCACCAACACTATATTGTCTTGATTACTCTAGTTTTATAGTAAGTCTTGAAGTTGATTAACATCAGTCCTCTAACTTTATTCTTTTTCTTTAGTATTACAATGATTATTTTTAGCCCTTTTATGTAACTTTAAAATTACTTTGTAAAGATCCACAAAATAGTTTGTGGGATTTTGATTGAGATTGCACTGAATCTATAGATCAAGTTTAGAATAACTGATCTTAAAAATATTATGCCTTCCAGTTAATGAACATGGAATACACTCAATTCATTTAGATATTCTTTGATTTCTTGCATACAGTTTTCTGCATGATGATCTGGTACGTATTTTTTTAAGATTTATACCTATTTTATTATTGGTGCTATTATAGAGGGCACTGTGTTTTTAATTTCAAATTCCAGTTGTTGCTGGCATATAGGAACGCAATTGACTTTTTTTAAAATTTATGGTGACATTGGTTAACAAAATCCAATAATTTTCATCATAATATATATATATATACATATATATGTATGTGTGTGTATATATATATATATATATATATATATATATATATATATATACACGCACCTTACTGTTAAAGTGTACAGATGAAAATTATTGGATTTTGTTTACCAATGTTAACAAAAATGTTAACAATGCTAACAAAAATGTTAACCAATGTTAACAATGTTAACAATGCGTGTGTTAACATACACACTGTGTGTTCACCTCTCATAGTTAGATTTCTTTTTGTCACCACATATTTGACCTCCTTTACCCTATCTATTTCCTCCTTCCTTCCACTCCCTACCTTCTTGTAACCACTAGTCTATAGTCCATGTTCATGAGTCTCTATTTGTCCTATTCATTTGTGGAAAGCAATTGACTTTTGCATATAGCAACCATGCTGTAATTGCTTTTAAGTTTCAGGAATGTTTGTTGATTCCTTAACCCTTTGTACATAGACAACTATGTCAATTGTGAACAAAGAGTTTTATTTCTTTCTCTCCAATCTCTGTGCCTTCTATTTCCTTTCCTTACTGCACTAGCTAGGACTTATGGCATGAAGATGAAGAGCTGTGATATTCACATTATCTGGTTCCCATCTTAAGGGAAAAAGATCTAGTTCTTACCACTTAGGATAATGCTAGCTCCAGGTTTCGGCAGATGTTCTTTATCCAGTTGAGGAAGTTCTCTAGGTGCTGTGTGTGTGTGTGTGTGTGTGTGTGTGTGTGTGTGTGTGTGTGTTTAATGGTAAAGTGTCATTCTTGAAAATGAACAACTATAGCAAATTACTCAAGAGTAAACTAGTAGAAAATTACTCCATGCTCATAAAAAAGGAAAATAAATAATTCTAAAACTATACATATCTCTTAAAACCTAACTCATTACCCTCTTTCTTCATAAAGCTCATTATGAAATGATGGGCTGACTGGCTGACAGCTCCTGCAGTTTCTGTTAGATCAACTATCAATCACATCCATTTGGTCAAGTTTTGTCTTCAGTTTTCTGGCAGGCACATGAAGGAGGCTCTCTTTTAGCTTCTTTATTCTTTGCAATGTTCAAAAACCTTTATGCAATATCTTGTAGGCCTAATCATATTTCAACAGCATGCTTCTTAAATATACCTTCTCTTTCTCTCTTTCTCCTGAGACCACAAGATAGTGAAACTTGGTATAAAAACCAAGCTTTAAAATCTGTTATAATACTTACTAGCTATATAACTGGGGTTTATTTTTTATGATCTTCAGTTCCCTAGGAGATGCTAATGTTCTTTTTGCCTTATTCTTTTTTTTCTTTTTTACCTATAGAAAGTTTTAACTACTAAAATAAAACTGATGTAAAATATCCTATATGTAGTAGGTTTTTCAATATATGTTAGTTTTCCCTCTATTTTTAAGCATTTTTATCTGCCCAAATTTAATGAACCAGAAGTATATTGATAGAAATTTTAGATTTGGTGTCAACTTTGTAGTTCAGTTATTTTTAAGATATTTCATCTCTCACTACTTATCAAATAATTCACTCAAATAGATAAGAGTATCTTTTATATAAAGATATAACATTAGTTCTTAGATAAGGTCATATTGCTCTGAAAACATGCAAAAATAACTATAATATAGTTTGATAAATATATATTAAAGGAATGAAGGCAGAAAAGTTTTCATAGAGAGGTTGAAAACAAAAACTTTCTTCTTTGAACTTGAAAATAAACACATTATATATTAACGTATCAGTCTATAAAGCCATGTTGAAGAGATTAGCTTTCAAATCAGTGTCACTAAAATACAATATGAATGTAAGTGTAAACATGGCTGGAGTGACAATGGATTGGTCAGCTATGAAAGTGAGTGACATGAGAATTCATAGAGTAACTGGCAGAGCTCCTAAAAACTCTGCCCAAGGAGAGGTGTTGAGCAAAAGGATTTCTCCTGTGATTTCCTATTTTGAAGAAGAATGAATCTGGTTGAGTTGGCGTCGTGACATTTAATTCATGAATGTCTTAACATCTTGTTCTAATCTCATACTGCCTAGATCATCTTCTGATGGCAAACTAGGTTCTGCCTTCAGGGATAACATGTGATAAATCGAAGAAGTGAATTAAGAGTTTCTGTCAAAAATATTTTTTTGGCACTCAGAGTTTATTAGTATCATGAGTTGTTTAATAAGAATCTGTTCTTAAGAGGTGGAGATGGTCTTAGAATGCCAAGAAATAAAAATGTTAAGGTCTCAAAGACTAAGAAATGTTTATGATAATCATTGAGGTAAAGCTACTCTTTGAGGTCTCTGATTTTCTTGAAGAGCTGGACCAGGAGGCAATGCTTTTCAGACAGGAGGAGTTGATGAACAGTGTGAGACATGTTCAGAGGGTGTCGGCATGAGTAGAAAAAGGAGTTTGAGAGTTTACTTGTACTGAGGTGGTAGGGAAAGAAGAGTGGGGAAGTAAAATATTAAAAATGAGACTGGAAAGATAGGTTAGGGTCAAAAAATAAATGAACTTGCCTGTCAAGCAAAGGACAATGTATACTATGGAGCTTCTCCAAGGCGATTTATGTTAAGGAATTATATGAGCAAATGTTTTATTTATCTGTTGCTAGATAATAACTTGACTTTAAACAATAACCATAAACACCAGAAGATGTGATTCCTTGAGACCATCAAATCTATGACCAGTCCTCTGATTTGAGGAGCAATCTAGTGGCAAGATGGAGAATATACTGGATCAGAGAAAGACCTGAAAATAGGAGAACAATTAAAAAACAGACATGGCATAGGCAGGAATCAGCATAGAAATTCTAAATCTGAACTAGACAACTATAGGCCTTAGACTATCTTATGAGATAAAGAAAGCAATAATAAAAGTATCTTTCTTTTAACCCATTATAACCAAGTATCTCCTTTTTTTTTTTATACTCTTGGAAGAAGAGGGAATCAGGATTTCAAAGAGAACTAGATAAAATTGAACAATACATTTTACACATAAAAAAAAAATCTTTACATAAAAATTTCTCCAAAATATTATTGGTTTTGTTTATTGTTTACTTGTTTTACCCTTGCCATGTTTTTATTTCTCTCTGTACTCTAACCCACTGAGTTGACCCTCTCACTTCCAATGGACCAAGCAAGTACATACTGACCTCAAGTCTGAGAAATTCTCTAAAACTAAACAGGACCTATAAAGATGATCACAACAGTATTTTCTTCAACACTTTCACAGCCAGTGTCATCCATGAATCTTCATTAGTAATTAATCACTGGTCTAGATGAAAAGAAATTTATAATCCTCTAAAGCTTTATGTAAAAATTCTCCTATGTCACATGAATAAGCAAAAAGTGTTTGAACAAATTCAAACCTAGCTCTGCCAATAAGTAGCTTGGTAATTTGTGGCCAACTACCTAGCCTCTCTGGCTAAATAGTAGCTCTCTTCATCTACAGAATGAATGAGTCAGACTTGGTGATATTTAAAATCTCTTCCAGCTTTTATATTATATCTTTTATAAGCATTGACACTCCTTGGAAAGTTAAGTAATAATATCTTTCCCATATATTCATTTTTTAAAATCATCATTCATTTTTTTCTATAATGAGGTACTTATTGGTATTAGAATCAACAAAATCCAGATTTAATCCAGATTTCACAAGCTAATTGGGCCAGAAATGAAATCAGGAAGAACTGAAAATCTCATAAGATGCTCAGATTAATGTCAAGGATGCTGTGGTTGCCCACAATCAGGGAACGTTTTGGATGAAGGCCCAAGAAGCCAGTGCTTGCAGGGTTTGGAATCCTTGCTATTATCCAATTATTTTCATAATAAATCCGTTATATTGAAGAATGGTAATACTCTGCATTTGTATCGCATATAGTAATTTATAGATGCTATTTGTTTTCAAAGTTTGGAATTTATCTTATTTATATTGCCATATACTAGAAAAAAAATCATAAGAGGTCTTAATATAGGTGTGGCTAGAACCAAGTTTTGGCATGGATGAAACACAAGGTATGTGACAAGGGATTTATATATTCATATATTTATTCCTTTATCACAGATGTTTTGAGTGTTTAGTGTGTGCCAGGCAATGTGCTACTTGCTATGAATAGAAAGATAATTAAGTTCTTGCCCTCACAGTAATAACATGAGGCTGCATGCTAGCTGAGGCAAATTGGAGGGTGACTGTTTCAGACAGAGAGGAAATCACACAAAAGTTTAAAGGCTGAGGGGATGATGTTAGGGAACTGAACATACTTCAGCTTAAGTTGAGTATAGAGTACAGTGTTAGAAGTGATGTAGAATTAGACTGGAGATGTCAACAAAGAAGACCCTGATGGCTATGGTTAGCTATGATAAGGACATCTAATTTAATTCTGAAGGCGATGGGAAGCCACTAGACATCTTTAGATGAACATTGACATGATTTAGAATGTTTACTATGACTGAAGTGTAGAATATAAAATGGAAATGGGATAATACTTGAAGGAGTCACAGGCAACACCCTTAGAAGGAAATATATAACAAGTTGATGTGGTTTGATACATAAGATTGTGACAAGTGGCATTCAAGAAAAATGAAAGTATTTGAGTGATAAGTGTATATAAAGATCAACAGGACTTGGTGATAGATTTGATGTGGAGAGAATTAGAAAGTTATCAGATGTGATGCCCAATTTCCCATCTTAAGCACCTGGATTGATGGTAATTCAATGAGCTATGGATCCCAGAAAAAGGAGCAAACTGTGATTGCTAGATGAGAACTAGGTCTTCAATCTCAGAAGAGTTAAGTCTTTGGAATTTAAGTGACATCTGATTGGAAATGTCAGGTAGGCAGTCAGGTATGGTGATTGTAGGACTTGGAGGGGTCTGGGCAGAAGGAATAAGTAGGTCGCCAACACAAATACAATGATGATGAAGACACTAAATGCTCATTAGAACTTGCTGTGTCCAAATTACAATGTTAAATACTCACATTCCTTAAATCCCTATAATAACCCTTTGATATAGATACTACTTTTATTCTCATTTTATAGGTGAGAAAATGAAGGCACAGAGAGATTAGTAAAGAACAGAGCCAGCATTGAATCCAGACAACCTCCCCAGGATTCATGCTTTTTACCACCAAGGTTAACCGAAGTCATAGGTAGATCTATATATGACCCAAGGAAAATACATGGAATGATGATAGAAGCAGTATCAAAGAGGATTCAGGGCTCTCCAATATATCAAAATTTCAGAGTTCGGAACAAACAAAATTTTTTTAAAGAAGAGAAAGAGAAATATATTGTCTATATTATCATAATGAAAAGAGAAAAGCATATTCTAAGCCAATCTAATCAAATTCTGCCTGAAGTCAATGAAGATCAGTCCTATATTTCATTGGGCTTGAAACATAAGGAGCCTAACTGCAAAGTCTTATACATTCTGCTGAAGGGTTTGGCTCTTGTTCTGTGGTCTAGTGATTTTTCTGCCTGAGTTTTGTGCATCAGAATGCCCTGGATGCTTTTTAGATATGTAGATGCCTATATCCCCAACCCAGACTCAATGACCTAGAAACTTAGGGGCAAAGAGGAGGATACACATGCTTTTAAAACACTGCAGGAGATTTTGATGCCCATCCAAAGTTCATAATCAGCACTTTGAGTCACTGAGCATCACTGATCACCTGGGGGCAGTGACATTGTTACATCCATGTTTTAGAAAGATTTCTTTGATGGGCGCACACCAGTGTAGGGGAGTATAGAAGCCAAGCAAAAGCTGAGATCTGAGCAGTCCAATATTTTGGACAAACTCCCCAATCTGGACTGAGTGTTGTAGCTACTGTTTGAATTTCTCATATCTTTCACTTTCTCAAGGAAGAGTCTACCTTGTATATTTATTCTGACACACTGTTGTATTTGCAGCATGAAAAAGCTTTCATGTTGTTTGAAATGACTGAGTTTGGCAGTTATGAAGTTCAAAAAGGAACTAGTAAGTCTGGGACATGGTTGGAAATAAAGGGCTTCCCTACACAATGCTGTTGAGTTAGAAGTGTGCTAGTTTTTTTCTATTGCTTAGAAATGATACCTTAATACATCTATAATTCTGAAAGCATTAGGGGAGGGGTTCTGATTGGAAGTGTAGGGTTTATTTGTCACAAAAAAATTACAAAGAATAGTGGGAAAAAGACATTGTTTTTTTTTTTTTCCTGTCTGCTGCTTTTCAAAAAGCCTTAATTGAGGACAGCTGTGATATGGCACAGAACTAAAACAGGAAATGAGTGCTTCGATAATTCTACATTTCCAAAGGACTTCTTAAATGTCGTGGTGAAAATACCAACAACAATACTTTTTGAGATTAACTGTGAAGGGATAGATTTAACTCACTAAACTATTTCAGAAGACACCACTTTCAAAAAGATTCTGAAAAAGAACCCTTTACTCTAAGCTGTCAGGATATACTAAACATAAAAGTAAAAAGTGAGAGAAAAGAAGAAAAAAGCAAGTGTACAAAATAGAAGAAAAGTCTCTTGTTCTAAGCAGGATTTCTCTTCCCTGCATTGTGGCTGCCAGGCACAATTTCATATTTTTTGATTTAAGAGCAACCTTCTCTAGATGGTTTCTTCAGTGGGAATGTGGCCAGGGATGAAGTACCTTGGATCTTGGACCAAGTTCTTAAGCACTTTGCAATGATACAGGTCAGGAAGTGTTTTTATTTATTTTATTATTATTTTTTTTAAGACTTACAATGTCAATAAATTTTAAAGCTAATAGCAGTCCTATGTCACACACACACTTTCCCAATAACACCCCCTCAACTTTCTCCCCAGGATTTATTTAGATTATTGACATCTGTGACACAGTGACTTTGTTGTTGGCTGCATAAGAAAATCCTTGCTTTAGACCATTGGACTATATAGTAGTCCCCCTTTATCTACAGTTTCTCTTTCTGCAGTTTCAGTTACCCACGGACAACCATGATCCAAAAACATTAAACGGAAAATTCCAAAAATAAACTATTCATAAGTTTTAAATCGTGTGCCATTCTGAGTAGCATAACAAAATCTTACTCTGTTGTTCCCAGGGAGTGAACCATCCCTTTGTCCAGTGTCTCCACTGCTCCCTGCCCATTAGTCATTTAGCCTTCTTGGTTATCAGATCACTGTCGTGGTATCGCAGTTTGTAGTCAAGTAACCCTTATTTTATTAATGGCCCCAAAGTGCAAGAGTGGTGATGCTGGCCATTTGGATATGCCAAAGAGAAGATGTAAAGTGTTTTTTATAAGTGAAAACGTGAGTCCAGTGCAATAAGATATTTTGAGAGACAGAGACCATATTCACATAACTTTATTACAGTATACTTTTATAATTGTTCTATTAGTTATTATTAATCTCTTACTGGGCCTAATTTCTAAATTAAACGTTAACATAGGTTGTGTATATAGAAAAATAGATAGTATAAGTGGTTGGTACTATCCATGGTTTCAAGTTTACATGGGGAGTCTTGGAATGTATCCTCTGTGTTATACGTGTCATGGATTCTTGGGTTTGGGTGAGCTGTACAGAGTCCTTAAAATAGTAATATTTGTGTTTCCTATTTTTAAAAAGAGCTGCATTGAGAAAACAAAATCAGGACTATTTTTATTGTACATTTTTTCTTAAATTCATCAGTCATTCAGTTCAGTGTGAAAAGCCATTTACTGAGCACACAAAGAGTCCAAGCACTGAGTTATATGTTGTTAACACAAAGATCTATCCTCAGTTCATAATGGTTTAGTGCAAAAGTCTACACACTTTTCTGTATACAGTTCACATATAAATAATTTAGGCTCTTTCGGCCACATACAGTCTCTGCTGTATGTGCTTCTTATTGTTTTATAATCATTTAAAATGTAAAAACTCTTCTAGGATCATGGTCATACAAAAACAAGCCTCTGGTTTAACGGACAAATAAGTAACATATGAAAGATGGTCTCATTTTGAATGGAAAAAATAGATCAAGCTATAGGAGATTGCCAATAGTTGACCATTTTTTTTTATGGTAATTTCATATGATCTAACCTATGTGTTAAGTCCAATCTATTACAAATTAAAATTCTTGAAAATTGTACACTTGCTATATATATAAATGCATATGAAGGAATTAATCAATGCTACTTGGGAATATCTCATCAGAAAGACTAATCTTGATTTAGATTTTGACAAGATAGAGAAGAGAGGGGAGGGGATGGAGAGAATCTATGTGGGTTAAACAGAAAGTTATGACACTAGATCTTCACTGTGAGGCCAAAGCATGAGGTGAATATGAAAGACATACTTGAATAAAGTTAAGCCAGACTGTCCATGGCTTTTTAAACTTGATAAGAAGTTTAGAGTCTATCATACAAACATCAGGAATTGAAGACCTGACCAGAGAAATGTCACAGTTCAATCAAGAAAGCTAACTATTCAAGGCCAGCTATTCCATGTGGCACCTGGGTTCAAATTAATTAAAGACATTTCTTTCTTGAATCACTTTTCTTCCTTCCATACATTAGAAAAATTGTTTTAACATACTAGTTTTGTTAGAACAAAGCACTTTATCATCTGCTGGAAATTTGCCACAATGAAATATAAAAATCTATAGTGTCAACCATGAAAATGGTGTTTATAAGGTGTGACTTTTTTTTTTTTGGTACAAATTATACATGTGGCAACAAAGTCTCTGGAAACAATATTAGAATAATAGTGAGGATAAGAGTAACATTGAAATAAGTTAGGAAATTTTAACAATCCTGGGTCCAGGCAAGAGATGATGACATACTGAGCAGTGGAGGTGATGAACATTACAAACAGAAGCTCCATGAGATGTTGAATGTAAAGATTAGAAATAGAAGGATTTATTCATGATTCTAAGAATTGTATCTGAGATTAGATGAAGAGCTTTGCCTTTAACTGTGAGAGGAAATGCATGAGGAGTGGCAGGTTTAGAGAGAATTTGGAGAGTTAAATTTTGGAGATGTTAAGTGTGAAACATCCAGGCAATTTCCAGTCACTGTCTAAAATTCAATAGTGGGGCCAATGGCATACATGTAATTGCTCAGAGTGTAAAAATATGAAAAATTCTAAAAGTAAAGAGAGGCCTCTAGATGAGAAACAAGTCTGCAGAGAATAAAATATACAAAATTTGAATAAAAATTCCAGAGGAAAACCAATGGAAGTGATAGCATAGATTTAAAAAGGAGGAGGAACATTCCAGAAGGTGTAAGCATAAAAATAACATCCACCCCTCTGAGGGTATGTCTGATGGCCTAGGAGTTAAGAGGTCAGAAGTTACCTTTGTAAAAACAGTTTGAGCAGGTGTAGCAAAGGTAAAATTTCAGATTTATGGATGCTGGAGAGAGAAGAAAATTGAAGGCAGTGAGTATAAATACTTCTCATTATTTTAAAAATCTGGAGAGTAAAGGAGAGATAAATAAAGGTCAATGTGAAAGAATTTTTTTGGTAAAGATCAGAGGGAAATGACAATAAAAGATTGAATATGTAATAAATAACACGCATGCATAATAAAGACATGTGAAAAAATCAAAAGAAGATATTGACCTAATTTTAAAAATTTAAACAGAAGAATGTGCAAAGGTACATGGCCAATCACCAAACGGGCAGCCTGAACAAAAGATGTTCTTGATTTAGGTATTATTTGAATTTGCCTCAGTTTCTGCATCTGAGCATCTCTTGTTATGTTAGCAGGGCAGTAGAGATTTGGAAAGTTAGAGGAAAGAAGGAGATCACATTTTCCACAGAGCTGAGTTGAACTGAGGACCTGCAGCAATTTAACTTTTCTAAACTACCTTCGTAAAAGGAAAAATACCTCTGCTTCTTTTCAACTAGTTTACCTTGGGTCTGAGGATTAAAGACAAACCTGGAAATAAAATCACTCAACCTAAATGTAAAAGCTCTTTCTTTACACATAAATTCTGGAACTCAGTGTATTAAAGTTAAATGTCTGTTTAAAAATTGTTGTTTCTCCTCTCGTTCCTTCCTGCCCCACGCCCCCAGTCCACCCACTGACATTGCAGTCATCAGGATCAATTTGGTATGTTTAGATTTTCCAAGGCAGTGGATTTGTTTTGAGTACAGGTGTGTAAGCACATTTCTCTCCATAATTAAATGGAGCTAGCATTCCTTCTGACACCCAAGAATACAAGCTTTCTTTTTCTGAGATGGATCGATAAGAATAATCTTCTGCATTGTCAGACTTGGCTACTCCTCATTTGTACACAGACAACAATCTCTCTCTGAATCTCAAAGTGGACAACTCCATGCATTATTCCCAGCAAACAGAGCTGAATCATTTAGAATTCACCTGGGCTCTGATTAGACACAATGATACATTCAGAAGGAACACAGCAGGGACCAGATAGCATATATCATCACAGGCCAAGTGAGTACACCCTTGGAACTAGATGATGTAGTGTCTTATTCTTGCTAGTCCCCTGAAATGGTCTTTGCTCTGTCCTCTTGAAAAAGAGCCTGGTATGTAGAAAAAACAAGGTATCCAGGGTGGAAATTCCTACAATTTAATCAGACAGGCAGGGTGGGAGAAGTACAAGTATTTTATTTTGGTAATGTGATATGAAGCATTAAAATCATCTCTCGAAATTTTCAAAATCTGTCTACCTGATTGAAACTTGGAGCTGAGGTTCACTTGGGTTTGAATTATCTAGTCTTTTAAGGTCATCAACAGGGGACTGGGAAATTCATTATTTCATAATTATGACATGACCTCAAAAAATAAAAGTTGAACATAAAAGGCAAGTAGTGTTAGGAACTAAACTACAACCTGCTCAAGATGTTTGAAGAAGCAAAGATGATAGACATGTAGTTTTCAGCCAGTGTTTTTGTCTTAGAAATTCTTAAAACTGCAAATTTCTTACAAAGGTAAATATTTTGCAAATTTCTTCATCCAGCAAGTCAGATGTATCTGCTATTGTGACAAAGTATGTACAGGCTATCTGCTTAGAAGGGATTTGAGAGTTTGGAACAGTTCATTCTGTTGAGAGGAGGTTTTTGAAATCTGAATTGAGATAACATTCTTGCCTTTATTTATTTATTTAATCCTATTGTGATTATTTCTATGTTTTAGAAACAGATTAATAACAGAATTTTTTTAAAATTTACAATAGGTTTACATGGTCCTAATATACTAATAAGCCTTCCTACTACTCTGATTCCTATTTTACCTATGACTCTCCAAAACTAAGGGTGTCTGTGATGTGCGAAAGGGCTAATTTCTTTTTCTGCTTTGGTAATTTTAGATTTTTAGGAGCAACTCTTGTTTAAGGCTTCCTCCAGGCTTCCTCCGTCCCCTCTTCCTTTCTGTCTTGGTCTCAAACTCTTTGCTCAATTGCATCCTTGTAAGAAGTGCAAAGGAGAAAGAAAGGAAACCAAACTCTTTGGGCTGCATGACAACAGATCTGGAGCCAGGTTTGGCAAAGGTAGAATTTGAAAATGGTCTGTTAAGCTAAGTGTTAAGGCTTATGTTTGGATTTCATTTCCTATCATGTTAAATGATTAGCATTGGCTACATAACTGAGATAAGTCAGATCTGAGCAAGGTTCTTTTTGTGCACCAATGAACAAGTATAAATGGCCTTATTTTGTGGATAGAGATGATTCAGTTAAGACCCCAAATCAAAAACTGATTCAACTATTAGTAAGATGACAGTGAAACAAGAAAGAAGAAAAATAATGCATCAAGAATTGTGAGTTTTGACCCACTGGATTTTACTGATGGGTTTTGAGGGACAGCAACACATACAAAGTTAAAACTTCACTGTCGAAAGTGGCTTAGATGATTGCAGGCCCTGTTCTCTGAAAAGAACTTTCAAAATATTATCATTTAAAAAAAAAAGTCAAAATGAGAGAAAGGTTTTAAATAATGGAACTGCAGCAAAGATGCAATCTTGGCAATGAACATTGATATCCCCCAACTGGCTTAAATCTGATTGTGCTGAATGAGTAATGCTCATGAATTAATGTAAATTATTTATAGAAATTCTCATGCCTCCCCTTCAGCTGCCCCTTGACAGAGAAAAATGGATCCCCATAGAACTCTACCCTGAGCTTTCTGTCAGGAACATTTTAAATTACTCATATAATAATACTTATGCATGTCCTGGAAGGAGCAATTGAAGCCTCAAAATGCCCCACAGCAAATAAATGTATGTGTGCATCTCTTCCTGTGATAGGCATTCCCTCTGACTGACTCATGCCTTGACTGGACATTTGTCCTGGAAGGCAGGGAGTGCAGCATTTGGAGTGGGACGTGTATGTTTCTGACTGGTTATGACTGAGCTTAAGTTCTTTTTCACTCTCCTCTCTTGCTCTTCCTCAACTCAGAGTTTTATGTAAGAGGTTGATATCATTAACCAACTGATTTTCTAAGGGGTAGCTCCATCATTGATGTTTTAAGCAAACTGTGAAGCTCTTCTTAATTTTTTTACTACTTATTAGCAGCATTAATAAGATGATACCACTATTTGGTGTGATGTGGAGTTTATACGTTGATACCTTAAAGAAAGCAAATTAAGGGAAAAAGCCATACACTTTAAAATTACTCATCAGTTTTTAAAATATAAATATTCATACATGATATAATGAAAAGAATTTGCAAATTTTAACTTTAAAAAAGATATGTATTGCAAAATCCAAACAGAAAAAGTATAAAAAGAACAAAATTTTTTTCCAAAAATAGTTAATAATGTGACACTTCTATATATTATTTTAGTAAATCTTACTCTAGTGGAAAGTAAATTTTTCCTTTTTCAAAGCTCTGGTCCCATTTATCAGTTTTTCTCAGAACTTGAGTTGCAGTTTCAGCTTTAATGGCCATATTTTTTAGAATTTGCTGGTGAATTGCTAGAAGAAACATAACTGGCTCTTGCACATTTACTTGGTCAGAGTGTTGTCTTATCTAAGGTCACTTAGCTTATGTGTCCCCTGTTAAAAAGTCTCAAAACATCCTAAGACAATCTTATCTTTGAGGTTATTCTATATTTTATAGTGGAAGTAGGTGATTGCATTGTCTGTTCCAGATGTTTCTCATTGCTTTTTGTCAACTTTTTCTGAGCCAAAGAGTCAATTAACTCTAAAACATATCTTTATATTTGCAGCATTGTATGCTATGAACAGGTTTGAGGAAGTGAGAGCCAAATGGAATAAATATGCTGAGAAACAGTCATTCGCTCTTCTCTCTCTCTCTCCTTTCAACTTCTACTGATGCTGGAAAAAATAAATTCAAAACAAGATGTTGGAAGGAAATAGGCAACATGAATCACATTATTTACTTCACATTTATTAGAGATAAAGTGAGAGTAATAACAAATGACACATACTTGAGGTGTTAAATGCATTGCTGTGTTGTATATATCATATACAACTATGTATACATGGAGTTTGAGAAACATTTTCAATATAATAGAAATTGGATAGACCTTTGAGTCAAAACACAAATTTTGCAAATCTCAGTTCTAGTGTAAAGTTGCTGCACCTTTTTGGAAGATACTTTGCTCCTCTGAGTTTCAGTGTGTTCATATCTAGAAAAGGTCAAAATTACCTGTTTTACAGAGGGGTTGGAAACATTATGTGGGAGTAACATGAAGAGCGCCTGGCACATAGTAAATCCTTGATGAACTCAAAATCAATTCTCAGTTAAAACTTCAGAAATTTATTGCCAAAATATTTTTGAAAAATGCCTTCAAATGATGAAATATATATAAAATGCAAATTTATGACATATTTTTATCAATTTTATTCCCTGAGACCTTCAGTTTTTTCTTGGCACCGATAATGGACAGGTGAGAGGAGTTAAAAAGAGATAGTTTGGATTGAGGAGTTAGATATATTAAAAAAAAAATTAACATTTAGTGCTATTGTGTCATTAAGTAATATTTTTTAAAAATTAATGTATTTTATTTACTTCTCATACCAATTCCAAGAGTGTGTGTGATTGCTCTTTCTTTACAAGTGAAAAACAGAAGCTCTAAGACAACTAAGTTTTTTTGAAAAGCTTTGTTTCCCTTCAATATCTTTTTTTCTTTCTTTTCTTTCTTTCCTTTTCTTTCCTTTCCTTTTCCTTTCCTCTTCTTTCCTTTCCTCTTTCCTCTTTTCTCTCTTTCTCTTTCTTTTTCTCTTTCTTCCTCCCTTTCTCTTTTTCTGTCTGTCTTTCTGTCTTTCTCTTTCTCTCTCTTTCTTTCTTTCTCTTTCTCTTTCTCTTTCTCTTTCTTTCTCTTTCTCTTTCTCTTTCTCTTTCTCTTTCTCTTTCTCTTTCTCTTTCTCTTTCTCTTTCTCTTCCTTTTCCTTTCTTTCTCTCTTTCTCTCTCTTTCTCTTTTTCTTTCTCTTTCTCTCTCTTTCTCTTTCTTTCTCTCTCTTTCTCTCTCTTTCTCTTTCTTTCTCTCTCTTTCTCTCTTTCTCTCTCTTTCTTTCTCTTTTTTCTTTTCTTTTTCTTTTCTTTCTCTCTCTTTCTCTTTCTCTCTCTCTCTCTCTCGCTTTCTCTTTCTTGCTTTCTCTCTCTTCTTTCTTTCCCTTCTATTTAAATATTTATTATAATGAGGTAAATGAACTGTTTGTGATTTTCTTTTTCCTTTTAGGATTAATTTTAAAAATACATAGAGTGAGCACCTAAAGATCAACCAGGCCTGGTGACTAAATTCAGGTTGAAACTGACACTGTTGATAAATGCCCTCCAAAACTAGACCAATCTGAGGATATAACTGACTCACTGTAATACGTTTCAGAAGGGTTTCATGTCTTAACAACATAGGCATATAAAGTTAAATATTTACCAAAAGATGTATATCGAATTTTAAAAATTATTATTCTCTGTGAGGTGTATATGAGCTTCAAATTCCTGTCTAAACAATCAATAATGTATAAGTTCATTTCCTCACTCCCTTGAAAGTGAAACTGGATGGAGGGATGCCAAGTAAAACATGTTGAAAAGACAGGCCCTATCTCTCTCACCATCTCTCAAGTGTATTAGTGAGTTTAAATACTCCAAATCTCTATAACTCTATTTTGTTATCAGTCCAAATGGAGAGTTCCTCAGTTTTCAGTTGGAGAAGTCTTAAAATCCTCCCTAAGCACCTCCTTGACACTGTCGCTCTCCTGCATAGAATTTGGACATACACTTCTTACATATATCTACCTGCTTACTGCTTTCTGAGACAGCTTCTGGAAGGCTGCTCATAAGCAAAGGCTGTTCACAGGCTGAAGTAGGAATCCATCAGCTGCCATGTACCAAAAAAAGCAGGGAGGGGATTACCTTTAAAGATGCCGAGGGCTAATGCAGAGGAATAGAACAGGAAAGGAGGGGGGGCTTGTTTTTAAATTAATAGATATAAACCTGAACAGCTGCTATGACCTAGTTACACTTGAGCATTCTTCAAGGTAAGGAGGGAAATGGTGCAACACTTAATGTTCTGGGGTAGAATATTTAAAATTAGTCTATAGACATTTCAGGGTCACATGTCCTTCAATGCTTATCTCATTCGAATCTGAAAACAAAGTGAGTTGATATAATTTCTCCTTGCCCACTGCTTTTCTACTGGACTATGGTTTCTTAATTATAATAATTATAGCTAAGCAACTTCACATAATTGAGAGCTACAATATTTTTTTAAAGGAACAGAAAGATGTTATATAAAGTACCAACAGGAAAAAAAAAAAAAAAAAAAAGGCATGATCAGGCCAGCAGAGGCATGCTGCAACATTGGTAGAGGAAAATCACAAGAAACTAGGTTCAATTCCTACCTTGCTATAATCTAGTGAGCACCAGAGCAGGTCATTTAACCTTCTAGATAAGTGCTGTCCAATCAGTTGAAATTCAAGTAACAAATGCAAGTCACATATGTATTTTTGGATTTTCATTTCAAACAGTCACATTAAAAAAAGAAATAGGTGGTTAATTTTAAACACATATTTTATTTATGTTGACACGTAATCAATTTAAAACTATTAATGAGATTTACATTTTCACACTAGATCTGCAAAATTTAGTATATATTTTACACTTATAACACATTTCTATTCAAACTAGCCACATTTCAGGGACTCAATAACCACATGTGGCTTAGGGCCACTGGATAATGCAGTTTTAGAGGATCAGGACCTCCTCTGTAAAATAAAGGAATTTAATAGGCCCTCTCATACATGTCTAAGAGTACTTAATTCAGTGGTACTGATTTTGCATAAAATGGCCTTAAATGCAGTAACTTTAAGCATAAACTATATGCTTCCCCCCCCCAAAAAAAATCAAACATGTTAAATAAGCATGCTGAGATGCAGTTTTCATATAGACAAAGTGGAAAAATGTAATCTCTCCTTCGAAGTCTTTCTGTAAGACTTAAATGAGATAGTGTATAGCAAAACACCTAACATGATAAAGACTCAATATATATCTGTTTGTATTTAGAATTCTAACATACTGAATATAAAGGCTAAGAGAATGGTGATGTCATTGTATTGAGGTAAATCTGTAAGTAGAAAATGGCACTTGTTATACTTGCCAGTTGATGAAAACTGACATCTATCATTGGTTGTCCTGCCTTCTTTTATTAGCAGCCCTGGATTTTTTTTTTTTTTTTTTTTTTTTTGAGGAAAATTAATGGTAGAACTCTTAATCTAGATACCTGAATTCCCCTGAACAAGGAGTGCTATGTGATCCATGCCAGCCCAATCTAACCACTTATACCTGGAATTTGAATTTGGGAAAGCTCCAGGAAGGAATGTAATTAGAAGGGTCTCCTCCTAATGGAACATTCTAGAAGAGGCTTTCCATTTACGCCCACTGCGTATTTCCTGAACCATCACTGGATCCTACACTTGCTGAGGCCTGGTCACTTAGCTTTTCCTTTGATTCTTCAAGATTCTCTATAGTTTTTATGTTAATTCCTCTCTTTAATTCATATAGACAAAATCAGTTCCTGCCAAACACCCTGACTGGTTTAGGCAAAAAAAAAAAAAAAAAAAAAAAAATTGGACTTCTTTTGATCCCTACAAACTCTTCTGATTTGAACACACCACAAGTTCTAATATCTATTTTAACACTTAGCTCAGGTTTTCAACTTAAATGTGAGATAAACTGGCACTCAGATTTTGTTTAATTTCTGCCAGCAGGTTTTCTGTTCTGGGCTACAGTATCCAATATGGTAACCACTAGTTAGTCACATGTGGCTATTTAAATTTAATTTAATTAAAATTTAATTAAAATTAAAATTCAATTTATTCACACTAGCCAAATTTCAAGAGCTGAAGTGCTACGGGTCACTAGTGGCTACTGTAACAGACAACAGAAATAGAACATGTTCTTCACCTCAGAAAATTCTATTAGACAGCACTAGTCTGAGGACTCTCCAGAAAACTTGTTCAAAAAATTCATTATAAGTGGGGATATTCCCTGGTGAAGATTATTGAATAAAGAGAAAATGAAGTGTGCTGTAAGAAAAAGAATTATCATTTGAAAAATGAAGGTTAAATGTGTCTTCCACAAGAATAAGACAAAGTTAAGAAAAAAATACGTGAAGAATAGTTTGTTTTGAGAAAGAATACATGTGGTGATTAAAAGACATTCAATATCTTAATTTTTCCTTTGAGGATTAGGCGATCCTTTCCTAAAGTCTTCTTCCCTTTAGGACATTGAGGCATTAAATTATAGAATATTAGTTTCCTAAATAACTTTGGTGACTCTCCAGTCATTCTTGCTCATTTTTAAACTTAAGGCATTCTCCAGAGAGCATATGTCACTTTCTGGGTCACACAGCTCAATTACCTACAAAAACATTAGAACTAACACATGTCTCCTAAAGTCCCAATCTAAACAGCTGTTCTCTGTTGAACAAGGTATATTCAGGATATCTAACTAAAAATCATTTCTGGAGCATTATCTTTTTTTCATTTTATTAGTTTCAAATATACAGTACATTGGTTAGACATTGATATAGTTTATAAAACGATCCCCCCTAATTGCTCTTTCTCTCCTCTGGTTCTCCACATTACTACTGACTGCATTCCCTATGCTGTGCTCCCCAACCCTGTGACCATCTATCAACTACTAATTCGTGCTGCTTTAACCCTTCACCCCATTCTCCCAGTCCCCTAACCTTCACCCCATCCATCACCAGATTGTCCTCTATCATTGTGAGTCTGTTTTTGATTAGTTGGTTCTTTTTGTTCCTTAGATTTACACATATATGTGAAATCATATGGTATTTATCTTTCTGTCTGACTTATTTCACTCAGCATAACTGCTAGGTCCATCCATATCATTGCAAATGGTAGGATTTAATTTTTTTTTTAATGGCTGAGTAACATTGCATCATATATATAAACCATAACTTCTTTATCCAGTCATCTGTTGATGGGCATTTAGGTTGCTTCCATATCTTATCTATTGTAAATTGTGCTGCCATGAATATTGGGATGCATAGATCTTTATGAATTGCTTTGGTTTTCTTTGGCTAAATACCCAGAAGTGCAATTGCTATGTCAAAAGGTATATCCACTTTTAATTTTTTGAGAAACCTCCAGACTGTTTTCCATAGTGGCTGTACCAATTTGCAATCCCACTGACAATGTATGAGAATTCCCTTTTCTCTGAATCCTCGCCAACACTTGCTCTTTGATTTACTGATGACAGCCATTCTGACAGGTGTCAGGTGATATCTCATTGTGGTTTTAATTTGCATTTCTCTGGTGATTAGTGACTTTGAGCATCTTTTCATATGTCTATTGGCCATCTGTATTTCCTCTTTGGAGAAGTATCTATTCAAGTCTTGTGTTCATTTTTTATCTTAAGATATTCAAATCAGAGTCTTCCTGAACTCAGTCTTCCTTACCTACTATGAAACAGGCAATTGTACAACTGCCATTTCACGTGTCGGCACTAAAACTGAATGTATCTAGGCTTCTCTCAAATCATATCACTAAGACTGACCTCAAACTGTCTCATCCCCTGAAATTTGCAAGTCTCTACTTTCCTAAGCAACTAGGGAGATTATGTCATCTTTATGCAGGGGAATTTTGTTTAGGTAAGAGTCTTCAGAGCTAAAATAATGTGTTAAGTAAGAAGGAAAAAATATGTATATTTGTAGAATTCTCTGTGATGTATATTGCTAACCAGAACCAGAGAAAGCATTTCCTATTATATGAAAGGTTGTATGTGAGAAAGAGAAAAATTGTCAAGCATATAAACCTATATTAAGTTAGGTCAATTTCCAAGAGTCATATTCATGCATGTGTAAATGAATATATACTTTTGTCCTTGGGGCCTAAATCTGCCAGGTATTGAGTTCCGGAACTTGGGCCAGTCTTAAGTTTTATATTTCCTTAAGTGGTTTAGTATTGGCTTGGCCATGGTCTTCCTGCCTGCTTGCCAAGTCTCCCTGTCTGCTACACATTTGATGGCTTCCTTCTGGGGGCCTGATAATTCTTGGTGGCTGACAAATGAATTAACAATAGGACACCATCAGAGTGGTCCCCACATAATTAATGTACATTTGACATTTCTGTGAATTTATGCATTGAAAGAGATTTGCTTTTAACTTATACTCCTATCCTCAGCGTTGCTTGGAACTTTTTTCAGCTTTTCACAGAATTTTTGGAATAATCATGTTTTGTTTCCCCTCTCCCAGACTAAATCAAATTATGTGTGCTTTGCTTATCTTCTTTCATGAATCTTTATCTCCTCTCCCAATGCTTTCATTAATTCTAAACTGGCCCTTAACATCTACTGGCCCACTCAATTTAATGCATCATTTTACTTTGCCCTGACTAGGTTAAGCTGGTGTTCTGCACTGGGAATGGTCAACAGTGCCAGAGTTATTTCCTATAGGAGGCTGGAGGTCAAAACTTTAAGAGAAATTTATATTATATTATTGGGATAATTTACTTTTGAGGAATGGAAGAACCAAACTTAACACTGTTTTCTATTGAAGTCTTCTGATTCTGTTTACCACCTCTTCAGAACAGAAGTCAGGTGAAACAACCTTTAAATTTAACCTAAAAAAAAAAAACAACTTAATTCACCTGTAAACATACTGTTTTGCAAACAAATGTAAATATTTTTATCCTTGGGACTCAAGCATGGGTTTTGAGATGTCTCTTAATAATTCTCCTTAGCATCCATAGGTTAGTCTGGAAATCAGTCTTTTCATTTTCTAAAAATAAGGCTTTTCCTGCAAGTCCTTGGAATATGCCTGATACAGAAGAGTAGAGTGGTGTTTAGAAGTTCAGAATATAAATACAGATTGCTTGGCTTCTAATCCTAGCTGTTACTTACCTGTTTTAGTTTCCTCATTTAAAATGAAATAATAATAATAGGACATACCTTATAGAATGTTGTAAGGACTGAAAAAAGAAAAAATAAAGAGCTTGGAAACAATTAAATATTTTATTATTATGAAATTTATTATAATAGTTTATTATTATAAGTGAGAAGTCTATCCTTGTTAGCCTTATCTAATAACCGAAAGTAATTGATGCAATTCATTTTTGTCTTTCTAAGATTAAAGAGGCTGGAAGGATGCAGACCTGTGCTAGTGTTGGATCTGGGAAGCCTAGAGAACTTGAAGTCCATTTACAACTAATATTTACCTGATTGAAGATAAGATGAATGAGGTGATGTATATGTTTCTAATAGTTCAAACTCATGAGTGTATGCAAATCTATTCTTTATATTATTCCTTAGGATACTAGATAAGCAGCCAACACAAAGGCCCAGATAAAAGTGGTTTAAAAAGGTAAAGATTCAGTTGTTGTTCTTTACCATCCCAGTAGTCCAAGTCTAGTACAGCCAGGCTATCCAGATCTCACTCTCACAAGCACATTCTAACTGCAGAAAGAAGAGAAAGGACAAAGGGAGAGCAGTTGCTCTTCTTAATTATTAAATCTTGCTGGGTGAGGACTTTGACCATTCTTAGTCCTGCCCATGATTTGTTTCTGGCTTAGCATATCTAGTTATTGTTAATTTGTTTTGAGGTCCATGTTCTTCTATGGTTCAGGGATTTTCTTCTTGGAAGCTTTTCCTTGTATTTTATCCTCCATGACCACCTCTGAAATGCATATTGAAGACAATTCCCTTCATGAGACCTATGTAACCTTGGGGTGGCTTTAGGTGTCAGAGAGCCACAGGCTCTGAAGGTCAGGCTTGTGGTTTCTTGAACAGTAAAAATAACCGCAATAACCTGATAGGCTTCTAGTCTATTTGCTTTCAGTGAATTCTATGGCCAGAAAACATGGCCAAAGATATAACTTAACTATGTTTCTGTGTATGTGTGTATATGAATATATATATATATTATTTTCTACTTTAGAATTTTGCTTCTTTATTTCTTAGCCTCAATGGTCTGCCCATCTTTACCTTTTTCAATTTAACAGAGGATCAAGGGAATCCTATTAAAATAAAATACTGAGCTTGGATGACATCTTCAACTGGACCCCAGAAGTAGAACCTGAGACAAGGGTTCATATGAAAATGATTCATTAGCAAGTGTGATCAAGGAAAACCAAGAAAGGAGTAGGAAAGCGGGAGAGGATGTTAAGAAAGGCAAGCAATGCCAGTGGAAGGCAACATTGCCTCAATTGCCCAGGAAAGCTCTGGAGGTGGTATAATGGTGGGAGTTACAACTTTAATATTGTTCTATTCAAGTAACAAGGCAGCTGGAGAATTTGTACTTCTGCACCCATTAGTCATTGTTTTGCGGCTGTGGTTAGATGAAGGAATTTACATTCACAGGCACTTCTGGCTCTAACAATCTGAGGCGAAGCAGTTCCAGCAGCCCAAGGGCAGCCTGCCAAAAAGGAGATGCAGGTGTTGGCTGGAGGGAGAGGAAGCAGTGCTGGAGCTGGTGTGCACTGAAACAGTAAAGGGATCATAGTAAATATTGGCAGAGTACTGAGGAGTCTGCTGGGGATGGGGAGACAAAGACCTTCATATGATGATTAACTCAACAGGAGGCAATGGGTAGAGGCAGTCTTACATGCTACTTGGATTGCCTCTGTGGAGGCACCTTTTATAACTAGTATGAATTAAACTGTTGTCTTGTAGTAATTTGATTAAAAAGAACAAAACAAAACTACAAGAATTAGGCTACTTACACCTACATATTTAAAATTTTTCAACCCATTTCACTTGAGTTACATAGTTTATCTGAGATCCAAAATATAGCAAATAATTTAACTGAAAGCTCTGTCCTGAAATCTACAAAATTACAGTTTTCTAGTCTGCAGTGGCTGTGTCCAAACTATCAACCTGCTACTAAGCCAAATCCATTTATTTTAAATTCTCTTGTAGCAGCGCCTCACTTTTAAATAACAAATTCTGGATTAGTTATTATTTCATATCAGATGCAGAGATGACCAAATTAACAGTGGCTTCAAAAGATGGGAAAATGAAAGCTTTGCCTTAACCTAACACAGTTAATCATTTTTTATTGCATTGAATTAGAGTGCATAAAGCCAAATGTAATTATGTGGACTTTCATCGAATACTGGTTTTGACAAACAACATGTAAAGAGCATTTTAGGAATAAGTGGGGATACTTGAATATGCTTTCTTTATTAAATGAGATGAAAATTTTCTGAAACGGAGAGGCAGAGATGATTAGCTAAGAACAGGTTATAAATGCAGATTAAAATGTATATAAAAAAATCCAGAAATACTTGAGCCACAACTTTAACACTGGTTACCCCAGGTTGTGAAAATATATTGTTTCTATTTATTTTATTATCTTTATGCCCTAATTTTTTACAATGTACTTGTGTTGCTTATGAGTTATTTTTTAATAAAGATAATTTTTCTATTTACAAACACAAAGTTAGTAAATATTATGCCATAAATGTGGCAAAAGGTTACTATATTTAAAAAGGAGTTGAAAATCAACATAACAAAATAATCCATTTTAAAAAGGTAAATAAAAAAATTTTCAAATAGTCCAAAACAAAGGTTTAAACTCATTTCTACAAAGAAACTATCTTTATAAATAATTTAAATGTTCATATCCTTTGATACAGAAATTCCACAATTAAAATTTAAGGAGGTTATCAAAAGTACAATGGAAAATTTTTGCATAAAGCCGAAGGCAAGCATAATATGCTTCTTTGGCATGAGGATTATTTTTAGCTGGTTATTTTTAAGAAAGAGCAGACATAGGAAAAGCTCTGAAAACCAAGTAGAAGTTATCCTTTTGTAAGAGACTTAGATTTATAAAGGAAATCTCTATGTGTAAAGGTGTCTCCCTCACTGAACTAGTAAAAGAATGACGAAGTCTCTAGAAATCCTTATCAATGGAAGAGGCACAGACCTAAATCTGTGTAACAAGCTTACCCTCCTTTACTATACTTTACCTGATAACTTTCCATTAGTGGCTCTTCCTCCCCAACATTTTTTGTCTTAAGCCAAAGGGAGTATTTAAGGTGGTGGCTTGGACCATTTCAGGGAGTTAATCAGTTTTCCTAGTATCTCTGTGTATGGGAGGTACATATGTTATTAAACTCATGTTTTTAATCCTGCTAATCTGCCTTTTATTACAGGGGGTGGGGGGGCTCACCTAAGAACCTAAAAGGATAGAGGGAAAATTATTTTTCCTTCCCTACAGTTTGGCAACTTATGATGGGACATGCTGAGACACTGTACTTACTCCAGAGCCGGTTGCTGGAAAACTGGCAGAAGCTGACGAAGTGTAAGAATTTTTACCGAAGTCAGGTCTCCTGGACTAGAAGAATAGGGGAAAATCAGTGTTTCTCCACCACAAACATGTTTACCATATTATTTATAATAGCATTAAATGGGTAATAATCTAATTTAATATCACATGGGCTTTATTAGATAATATATCACCATATTATACAAACATTACATTTTTTGAGTTATTTTTAATTTATATAATACTTATATTAATGTAATGGCCAAAATATAAAAATATAATACAGTGAAGTCTTCCACTTGCCCCATCCTCTATTAGTCAAAATGCCCCACCCACCTAACTACATATATACTTATTTCCCAGAGATTTTAAAATGCCCATTCAACTACACAAGTATAGAGTCCTGTTTTTCTCCATTTTATATACAATATGTGGCATACCATTTACATCTTTTACACTGGGCTTTTATTATTTAACAGTATATCTTTAAGTTATTTCTATATAAATACATGGAAAGATTCCTCATTTTTAACTATTTTGATATCATTTACTTTTAAATTTATCAGACTTCTATTAAACATTTGGGTTATTTTTATCTTTTGCTGTTACATAAAGTGCTGCATAAACCTATCCATACATAATTCTGCACCTCTATATATACATCTGTAGAATAATTCTCTAGAAATGTGATTGTTGAGTGGAAAAGAATAAGCTTTTAAAATGTTAGTAATTATGAGATTGCCTTCTACAGGGGATTGTTTCAATTTATGCTCCCACCAGCAGTGTATGACAGTGTATGTTTTCCCCATAGCTTACCAATGAAGTGAACTGTGCAACTATTGGGTTTCTACCAATTCTATAAGTAAAAATATTTCAGTGTAATGATTATCTATTGGCATGTAATACCCCTCCCCCCCAAAAAATATTGACTTAAAAAAAAAAACATTATTTCTCACCATTCTGTGGGTTGGCTAGTCATTTCTACTGACTTTTCCTGGGTTTATTCATTTGGCTACATTCAGCAAGAGGGACTGCTGGGGCTGGTCCTGCTGAGACAACTCCAAAAGCTGGTCATATCTCTGTGTAGCCTTTCATCCTCAAGGAGATCATACTGTGCATTCTCACGAGGTGGCAGCAGCATTTCAAGAGGTAATTAAGAGGAAATGTGCCTCACATTTTCAGATGTCCTAATGGCAAAGCAAGTCACATGTCTCAGCTCAGAGTCAAAATGAAGGGTACCTCACAAGAGTATTACCACCTGGAAAATTGATTCACTGAGGGGCTAGTGTGGTAAGTCTACCAAATTTAATGTGGTTTTCATTTTAATTTCTTTATTAATAAGTTGGAGAAATTTGAACATATTTTCACATGTTTAACAGCCACATTTCTTTCTTTTTCTATCAAATGTCTAACACATATTTAGCCAAACTTAATTCTCCATAGAGTTATTGGTCCTTTTCTTCTAGATTTTCAGGAAATTTTATTCTTTTCAATTATAGTTGACATGCAGTATTAGTTTCAGCTGTACAACTTAGTGATTCAAGATTTGAATACTTTATGAAGTAGTCACAATAAATCTAGTAATCATGTCACTGTACTTATTATAATACTATTGACTATTCCCTTTGCTGTACATTACATCCCTGTGATTTATTTCATAATGAAAGTTTGTATTTCTTAATCCCCTTTCCCTTTTCCACGCATTCCCCCATATCCCTTTTCTCTGGCAACTATCAGTTTGTTTGGGTTTTTTTTGTATCTATGACTTTGTTTTGCTATACTTGTTCATTTATTTTCTAGGTATCACATATAGTGAAATCATATGGTATTTTTCTCTAACTTATTTCACTTAGCATAATACTCTCTAGGTCCATTCAGATTGTTGCAAATGGCAAGCATTCATTTTTTTGTGTATGTGGGTCACGTAATATTCCATTATACAAATATACCACAACTTCTTTATTCATTCATCTGTTAATGAATAGGTTGCTTCCATATCTTAGCTACTGTAAAAAATACTGTAATGAACATGAGGATAAGTGTGCATATCTTTTCAAATTAATGTTTTTGTTATCTTTGGATAAATACCCAGAAGTGAAACTGCTGGGTCATATGACAGCTCTATATTAATTTTTTGAGGAATCTCCATTCTGTTTTCCCATAGTGAATGTTCTAGTTTACAATCCCACCAACAGGGCATGATCATGAATTCCCTTCTTTCTATAACCTCACCAATACTTGTTCTTGATTGTCTTTTTGATAATAGCCATTCTGACTAGGATGATGTCTTAGTTTTGATTTGTATTTTCTGAAAAATAGTGATATTGAGTATTTTTTAACGTGTCTTCTTTGGAGAAATGTCTAATCAGGCCATTTGCCCATTTCTTAATTGTTTTATTTATTTTGAGCTGTATAATATATATATATGATATTAACCCCTTATAGGTTATATCACTAACAAATATCTCTACTTCAACATGTCACCTTTCCTTTTTGTTGATGGTTTCCTTCACTGTGAAAAACCTTTTTGGTTTGTTGTCTTCCCATTTGTTTATTTTTAATTTAGTTGCCTGTGCTTTAGGTGTTATGTCCATAACATCATTACCAAGATCCATGTCAAGATTTTTTAAAATGTTTTCTCTTAGGAATTTCATGGTTTCAGTTCTTACATTTAAATCCATTTTGAGAACATAAGGGTCAAACTTTGCTATTTTACATCAATATCCATTTTTCTCAGCACCATTTATTAAAAAGACTTTCTTTTCTCCATTGAATATTCTTTGCTTCTTGTCAAATATTGACCATATATGCTTCGGTTTTCTGGGCTCTTGATTGTTTCATTGGTCTGCTTGTCTATTTTTATGGCAGTGCCACAATATTTTAATTACTATAGTTTTATAGTATAGCTTAAAATCAAAAAGTGTGATGTCTTCTGCTTTTCTTTTTCAGGATTGCTTTGGCTATTCAGGTTCTTTTGTGGTTCCATATAAACTTTTGGACATTTTTTTCTACTGTAAAAAATGACATTGGAATCTTGATGGGGATTGCATTGAATCTATAGATGGCTTTTATTAGTCTGGACATTTTAACAATATTAATTCTTCTAATCCATGAACACAGGATACCTTTCCATTTATTTTTGCCCTCTCTATTTCTTTCATCAATGTTTTGTATTTTTAGAGTAGAGGATGCTCACTTGGTTAAATTCCTAATTATTGTTTTTCATGCTGCTATAAATGGGATTAATTTCCTTTTCAAAAACATTGTTCTTAGTGTATAGAAATGCTACTAATATTTATATATTAATTTTGTAACCTGCAACTTTATTGAATTAATTTTTTTCTAATAGTTCTTGGTTAAGTCTTTAGGATTTTTTACATATAAAATCATGTCATCTGCAAAGAGGGAACAAATTTTAATTCCTTTCCAATTGTAATACATTTTATTTAATTTTTGCCTAATTTCTCTAGCTAGTACTTTAAGTATTATGTTGAACAGGCATGGTGAAAGTGGGCACCCTTTCTTATTCCTGATCTTAAGAGAAAAAGCTTCTAACATTTTATTATGATGGTAGCTGGGAGCTTGTCATATATGGTCTTTGTTATATCAAGATATGTTTAATTTGTTAAGCGTTTTTATCATGAGCAGATGTTGAATTTTTTCAAAAGCTTTTATGGCATCTATTGAGATGATCCTAAGATTTTTTTTCTTTAATTTTACTAATGTAAAGTATCACATTGATTTTGCATATGGTGAATCATCCTTGTATCCAAGGGATAAATCACACTTGATCATGATGAATAAACTTGTTAATGTGCTGCTGATTTCTGTTTGCTAGTATTTTGTCAAGAATTATTGCATCTATATTCATTAGAGATATTAAAGAGTAGTTGTTTTCTTTTTTCTAGTACTGTCCTTATCTGACTTTAATGTCAGAATAATGCTGGTCTCATAAAATGAGTTTGGGAGTGTTCCCTTCTCTTCATTTTTGGAACAGTTTGAGAAGGATTGATGTTAATTCTTTTTTAAATGTTTGGTAAAATTCACCAATGAAGCCATCTTGTCCTGGGCTACTCTGTTGGGAGGTTTTTGATACTGATTCAATGTCCTTACTAGTAATTCGTCTATTCAGATTTTCTAATTTTCCTTATTCGGTCTTGGTAAATTGTATTTTTCTAAGAATTGTTTCATTATATCCAAGTTGTCCAGTTTGTTGGTTTATAATTGTTTATTGTAGGCATTTACATTCCTTTGTATTTCTGTGATATCAGTTGTAAAATATCCTTTTTCATTTATAATTTTGAGTTGGGTGCTTTTTGCATTGGTTAGTCTAGCTAACAGTTTGTCAATTTTGTTTATCTTTTCAGAGAAACAACTTGTTTGGTTAATCTTTTCTATTTTATGTTCTGCTGTGATCTTATTTCCTTCTGCTAACTTTGGGCTCCATTTGTTCTTTTCTTAGTCCCTTAAATTGTAGAGTTAGGTTGTTTATTTGGGATCTTTCTCACTTCTTAATGTAGCTGTTTATTGTTATGAACTTCCACCTGTGACTGCTGTTGCTTTATTCAATAAGTACTGATTTCTGGTTCCATTTTTGTCTGTCTCAAGAAATTTTTTTATTTCCCATGTATCTTTGATCCCATGGTTGTTCATGTGTTTAATTTTCTTGTATTTCTAAATTTCCTAGTGTTCCTCTTGTTAGTGAACCTAGTTTTATGCTATTATGTTAAGAGAAGATACTTGGTATAATTTCTGTTTTCTTCAATTGGCTAAGACTTGCTTTGTGGACTAGTATATGGTCTATACTAGAAAATATTTCATGTTGCTTGAGAAGAATGGGTGTTCTACAGTTGTATGATAGAATGTTCTGCATAATTTTTTTATAGTATTGTTTAAATCCACTGTTCTTTTATTTTCTGGATGATCTATCCATTGTTGAGAGAAGGATTTTAAAGTTCCCAGGTATTATCATATTACTATTTATTTATCCTTTAGCTCTGTTAGTTTTTGCTTTAAGTCCTTCAATGTTGGATGTGTAAGTATTTAAATTGTTATATCTTCTTGATGTATTGACTCCTTTATCATGTCATGACCTTGTTTTTTTTTTTTTTTTAAACATTTTTAGTTTAAGGTCTATTTTACCTGATATATATAGCTACTTCTGCTTTTTTGGTTACCATTTGTTTAAATGTCTTTTTTCATCACTTAACTCTAAGTTTATGTGTGTCTTTAAGGCTAAAGTTAATATTTTATAGACAATATATTGTTGAATCTGTTTTTTTAAATTTGTTCAGCCATTCAATGTTTTTTAATTGGAGAATTTAATTATTTACTGTTTTCAAGTATTTAATAAAATGTTGATATTGCCATGTTGTTATTTCTGGTTGTCTTATAGATTCTTTGTTTCTTGTTTCTTATCCTGCTGTCTTTTTTAGTGTTTCAATGTCTTTATCAGTATGCTCTGATTTCTTTGTCATGTTCTTTTGTTTAATTATTATAGGTTTTTTCTTTGTGGTTACCATAAAAATTGCATAAAATATCTTAAAATTATAAAACCTTAATTAAGCTGATAACAACTTTAGCAGAATTTCTAAATAGTTTTACTTTTAATTCTCTTCCCCTTTGTATTTGAGTTTTGTTGCTATTACAATTTACATATTTTGAAATACTGTTTAAATAATAAGATTATCATAGTTATAGTTATTTTTACTGTGTTCATTTTTTAACTTTTAAACTAGAGTTGTATGTAAATTATGTAGTATTATTACTATATTACAGAATTTAACTTTGGCTACGTATTTACCATTAACAGTGAGTTTTATACTACTTTTAAAATATTTTTATGCTGTTAATTAACATTCTTACTTCCACTCAAATAACTTCTTCTAGCATTTCTTATAAAGCAGATTTGGTGGTTATGAACACTTAAGCTTTTGTTTATTTTTGAGAAAATCCTTAACCCTCTTATAACACTGAAAGGCAGCTTCATTGGCACAGAATTCTTGGTCAACAGTTTTTGTCTTTATTTTGAATGTCATCCCATGATCTCTTTGCCTGAAAAGTTTTGATGGAGAAATCACCAATACTCTTCTGGGGGTTCTCTTGTATACTTCTCTATTTTCTCTTGCTGCTTTTAATTTTTTTTTTTTTTTGTCTTTGACTTTTGACAATTTAATGGGTCTCACTATAGCCCTATTATGGCTCAACCTTTTCAGGGTCCTTTGGGCTTCATAAATGCAAATGGTCGTTTCTCAGGTTTGGGAAGTTTACAGCCATTATTGCTTTAAATACACTTTCTGTCCCTTTCTCTAACTTTTCTTCTGGAAATCTTATGATGCAAACATTGTGTCTTTTCTTTGTGTCCCATAAGTCCTGAACATTTTCTTCACTCTTTTTTATTCTTTTTTTTCCTTTGCCTGGATAATTCCAAATATCCTATCCTCCAGGTTACTGATATTTTCTTTTGCATGGTCAAGTCTGCTTCTAAAACATTCTATTAAAAAATTGTATAAATAAACTGAAGAATTCACCTCTGAGATTTTTTTTTTTTTGGTTTCTCTGTCAAACATCATTTATTATGCATTGTTTTTCCAATTTGTTTAGTTCCCTGTGTTCTTGTAGTTTGTTAAACTTCTTGAAGAGGATTACTTTGAATTCTTCATCTGACATTTCATTGATCTCCATTTCTTGGGGATCATTTATAAGAGCTTTATTAGTTTATTGGTGCTGTCTTATTTACTTCAATTTTTTGGATTCTAAATTCTTTACATTGGTGTCTGTGCATTTGAGTAATCAGGTTCCTCTTCCAGAACTTACAGGTTTGTTTTGGCAGACACTGGACTTCACCTCAGTTTGGGCTTCTGGGTATGTCTTCTGGCAGTGTCCTTTGGCAAGCAGTGCTTGCTTTTAGGGTCATTTTTTAGGCAAGGCAACTTTTCAAACTCAGGTCAAAGATGGGAGGATGGTTGTGGCACTGTCTGAGAACAAGTGAGTAGGACTGATGATTTTATTCCAAGTGAGGCTGTGAGATGAGATTTTCAGTTGACTGCATTCTCTTGTCAGTATTACTAGATGGTCTCAACTGGGGACTATATTTCAGTATGGCAACAGTGTACACTAAAATTCCCGGGCAGGTGAGTTGACTGACTTTCCTCTGCAGATGGGAAAGTGAAAGGCTGTGTTCTGTTCAATTGTCACTGCATCATTGACTTGGTTCTGCAGATGAGCAAAGCCACTTGCTGAGACTGCTACTCCTGCACTTAGTCTACCAGGATCCAAGAGCCTGTTGCTAAAGCCCCTCCCCCTTCTCCATCACAGTCAGATTTTCAATGGTGGGGCCCATAGGTTCCCCTGCAGTCACTGTGGGGCAAAACCAGAACAGAGACTTGCATGAAGCAACACATGTGCTGGGCAGCTGCTTGTCCCCTCTGTGCTCTTTTCCTACTAGAGGAACTAGAGGCTTAAGGGAGACATCTTTGTATGACCTAAAGAGAGGCAATGCAGTCAGTATGTAGTTGCCTCTTACCCATCTAATGAATAGTCTTGGTCTCTGTGGTGCAATGGGTATATCAGCCTCGCCTCCATGTTCTAGCATTGTCTCAGTGATGTCTAATTCATGATTAGTTGTTCTTGTTAGGGGGACCAAAATCAGGAGTCTCTTATGGTGTCATCTTGGTGCCATCATTCCCGTGATTAACACAAATCAGCAGATTTTGAGTAAAGTAGATTATCCTCTGTGTCTGTGGTCCTCATCCAATCAGTTTAAGGCCTTTAGAGCAAAGCCTGAGGCACCTACAGAGGAAGGGATTCTGCCTGAATTTTCAGTTTTCAGATCGAAGACTATAATGTTATGGTGAAGAAAAATAATTTTCCCTCTACCCTTCCAGGTTTTTGGCCTGAATCCCCTTCTAGTAAAGGGCAATAGAAGAAAAACAGAAGCTTAACAACATGCATACCTCCCTGTATACATGGGAAATACCAAGGAAAAGTGAGTAGCTCCTCCAAATGGCTCAAAACACTACCTTAAATACCATCTTCAGCTAAAGACAAAAGAAGATGTTGGAGGATGAGGGGAGGGTAGGGACCCAGTTATGGAAAGTTATCAGACAAAGCACAGTAAATGAGAGTAACGTTGTTATGTAGATTTAAGTCTGCCTTCTCCATGGATAAGAATGTCTAGAGCTTTGGTTACTTTTACCTGGGGCAGTGAGGAAGACACTCTTACAGAGATTTACCTTATAAATGTAAATGTCTCTTACTAAAGGCTAACTTCTACTTGGTTTTTGGAGCTTTTCCTATGTCTGCTGTTTCTTTGGCATAAGAATACTTTTCAGCTGGTTATTTTTAAGACACATATTTGACGGTAGTATATTTTTCTCCCTTTCAGTCCCACCTTTGAAACTTCAGATAAGTTTCACAATCCAGAAGCCAAGTTGACAGTTGTGCTCTCTCTCAATCCTGAGAAATTAATTAAACAGGAGGTGGGCTTTCAAATTTAGGTTATATGGTATGAACAGACTATAAACCTAGTTTGAGTCCTGAGAGCAGCCTGTTCAGAAGATTTCTAGATGTTGGGCTCAAAGCATCTACTGCAGTTTGAATGTCTCTGATTGATGTATTTTGAGAGTTGAGGTAAACTCTGAGTAGCCACATAACAAAAGGCCCAAGGATTATCTAAATGTGAGCTATTGTGATTTCTCTGAAGTTTATATTAAGTTGTTCTCATAAGTTTGCAGGGCTTCAGGGAAAAGAAAAAATTTGTTCTTGCTAATTCCAAGTCAAAAGTTTAGGAGAAAATTGGAAATGTTAGTTTGGAGATTCATAGCCAGATATTTGAGAAAACTAGAATTCAGGATCCAGTCCAGTTTACGGGTAGAAAACAAAACCACAAAAACAATGCTAAGTTTTTTTTCTGTACAATCATCCCATTTCTACCAAAGATAATCACACTAAAACTAATTTAAGTCTAGTTTCAATAAACTGGGCCTGATTATTATTTATATAAGTACAGTAAGAATAGCTATTGACCATATAGACTCTTTTAAATCTGCTTTGCTAGAACATTTCATAAGGAATTTCAGATTCAACTCTTAAAAGACACACAGGGCTAGGAAGATAACCCAAGTACTCACCCTCAGCCTTTGCCTGCAAGGTCTGTAGATTTGGGTTAATTCCTCTCTTCTTAAGGTCTCCAAAATATACTGAGTTTCCTGAGAATGTCAGGAAGTGATCTTCCTTACTCACCTGGCGAGGTTGCTGGGATTCACGTACACAGGTACCAGGCTGCTTTTCCATGGGTTTTATTGGCTCCATAAAGTCAACCTTAGTTCCTTAAAACTGTCATGAGTCTATGCATATAATTCTCAATAATGGCTTACCAGTCAAAGCCTTGGTAATATAACCAATGTTACCAATTGGTAATATTGTTACCCTAAAGAACTGATTCTTATTAAATTTATGAAAATAGCTATATTGTCATAAAAAAAGCTTAATAACATGTATACTTCCTTGTATACATGAGAGAGACCAAGGAAAAGTGAGTATAACAGAGTCACTAAGAATCCTGAGGGATCACTTAGTAATTGCTTCATCTTAGTTCACAAAGATAAACTTTACCAAATAAAATTGCTGTAAATCAGAGCTTAAGATAGTTTCCTTAAATATGGAAAAAACATTAAATAACCAGCAATGTTTTAAACAAAGATGTTAAATTATAATCATCCTCATCAGTTTATTCAATCTCATATAATAAATTCTTGATCATGATCTTTTGTTAGAAGTTTTATGAATCCAGTTTTTCTATCAGAATTTTGTAAATTCTTAGTTAAATTTTATGATCTTAAAGTTATTAGAAACCTGTACTCTAGAGTAGTTGTTAGAATCCTTTCTATGAATCCCTCTGAAAATAAACACATTTGCAAAAGCATCAGAATAAAACAATATCTGATAACAATTCAGTTGATGAGGAGGTTTGGTTATCTGTGACATACAACATTTCAAGATATTAGAATTGTGACTAATATACCAGGTCATATCAGAATTTTGTAACATTTCTGAAACACTTAGACCTATAAAAATACAACATTAAGAAGGCTTAGCATTACTTTTCACTTGAGAATGCTTCCCATGTAATGTAACATATCAAATAAGCTAATTAGTTTAATATTTCTCTTCTTACAAGGAGAGAGAAGAAATCTTTCGAGTTGTTCTATGGGCCCTCTGTAAAATACCAGTAATTCAAGATTAAAAAGACTTCATTTAGAATTTGATTTTGGGAAGTTTGTCAAAAATATCAAAAGTTTTGGACACGACTAAAAAGTCAAGTGAAATAATAGCTAATTATCCATTTAACCAAAGTTAAATTGTCCATTTAACCAAAGATTTCATAAAGCAAATATAAAAGGTTACATAGTTGTGAGCAAGACTTAGCTCTTAATAGTAAGAATTTTTAATATTGACTTCAATTTCCTCAAAGACCTGATAATAAAGGTAACATAAAACAAAAATTATTTTCATAAAGCACAAAATCTTTGCTTTCTAGGTAGACGACTTAAAAAGTTAAAAAAAAAAAATTATAAGCTCTTATGAAGGAGACTACCAATAGTCCAAAACAAATTTTGTTCTTTTAGGAAAGGAAAGAATATTCTTTTTGTTTTACATAAGTACAATATTGATATTAAAGCTTATTTTTAAAATGCTTATGATTCATTCAATTTTAGCCAGCTTGAGCACAGAAGGTAAGATTCCCTCTCCCCCTCCCGCTTTGTTCTCATTGCTTCATTCTGAAATAACTAGTTTTACTTTAGGACAAAATTACTTTCATTTCCTTTAACAAAAATGAATTTCTGTATCTTATATTTTCTTCAAAATACATCCTATATCCTTTCATAAAGTTATTTCCCTTACTTCTAGTAGTTTTAATTATATATATAAGAATTATTTGCTCTCAAAAACTAATTTCTAATGAAAACTAAGAAGTAATTGTGAACTGTTACATTAGCATCCTTTATATTGACAAATCTATAAATTCATTTTATAATTTCTAGAAACATGTTTCTTCACAGTCCAATCTGTCAGTGTGGCATAGGACATATTTATAAAGACTAATTTTTATAATAAAAAGCCCAAAGTTGATAAATGTACCTTCAGTAATTGTTTCAGTATTTTATCTTATTTGGGAATAATCTAGCTATCCAATGAATTTTCGTCATTTAACTTATTTTTGCAAAACTCTAAAGTTTCAAGTTACCAAAGAAATTTGGAAAATAACTTAGGTAGACATACTATAAAACAATCATTGTTGAAAAGTTTACATAAAAACTCATATTTTACTTATATCTATCTAGTCACTTGCTCTTAACAATTGTTTAGACTAACAAAAACTTCATGAAATATTAGAAAAATCAGCCATCTCTGCTGATAAATTTTGTAGCAGATACCATGAACTTATTTCACTAAAAAAAAACTCAGAATAAAAGATATATCTGTAATAACTCTGAAGATATGTCCATTTTAATTAAAGCAAGAAACTTAAACGAGCTTTATTTACATTAACTTGACAAACATTTGATTAGTTTTTATATTTCTGAGCTTACAAATACTTATAAGCCTTATTTTTAAACCAATTAAATAGCATTCTTTTACAAATTGATTTCGGCAATACCATCCAGAGGTAGAAAAATAGCACAAATACATAAAAGACATGCACAAACATACAGCAGACACAGAGACCTTATAGCTTTCATTATAAAATTTTAGCCATGAATCAAGTATGATATAAAACTCACTAGCTTTTAAATGACAGTTGAATTCAAATTGTGTTTCTAGCAATTTACTCACTCTGATGGCTATATCTTTTTTCTAAAATAGTGGAGAAGGCACAAGATTTTTCATTGGCTCAATTTCCAAAGAGATTTTTTATTTTTATTTTTTTTTCCCCTGATGAGAATTATTTCCCTAAAGTTTGAATTTGAAAGAAACATCCCTCAGGTCATAGAGGAGATGGGGTAGGAAAGCTACATCACAATGGCACAGAGGATATAGAGTTTTCTCTTAGGAGTTTTGGGGTATACTTGATTATTACCAAATAAATACTAATTACTATTTAAATTTTTCCTTTTCTGACTCCAATGTCCTGATCCTTTATAGTATCTATAGGCTCTGAGAGGAAAAGGGAGGGTTTGGGGTTGGTAAGAGGATAGGTGAGCTTGAATTGCTTAGAGTGACATTTCTAATTTTGTAAAGATTTGTAAGACAAATACGGTTTCTTATAATTGCTCAAATAAATAAATTGCAGGCAGAATGATATCAAAAAACTGAGTAACCCATCCAACTATATAATCAAATTTTTTTTATATATATATCAAAGAGAAGACTTTCAACTAAAATGGAAATCAAGATTTCTATGTTCTAGAGCTTCAGGATTTAACAAGATATGACTTTGTAACCTCTGTATTAAGTATCAACAAAGGCCTTTAAATTCTCCCCTTTTTCTGAGTACACAATTCAACATAAGACCAGTTTACCTTAGG
>CM053507.1:131814010-131922660 GCA_028627145.1 Eidolon dupreanum | reverse complement strand
TTTTCCCCCTCATGAGAACAACTATTCATGAACAAAACACCACTGAAAGAATCCTAGAACATGGAGATGAGGCTTAAGAACCCCCCTCCCTTATCCTGCACCACAGAGACCAAGACAGACTGCATTAGAAGGGTAAGAGTAGTTGCTACACACTGACCTGGAGTGCCTAAGTAGTAATCCCAACCAGAAGTTTTGCTCATCTGAGGAACCAAGTTGGTGGTACACTCTGACCAGGTTAGTCATTGGGGTACATATTTATTGGCCCTGGAGACTGGTTTGCCCATGCCCAAGCAAGTGCCCGAGTCATAGACTCATCCACTGGGGGAGTGTGTCTCCCAGCCCCAACTGAACAGAGAGGCTGATGAGAGCACCAAAAGCTGTATAAGCAATAGCTGTTTATACAGATGAGTGGGTGAAGCTGATTGTCCCCAGAGCAAAGCCAATCCCCGGCCAGGGGAACTCCTCTGCTACGCTCAGGCAGAGGATTAATTCATAGCCACTGTGAAAGGTAACTAACTCTTGGCTCCTCCCCACCAGAAAGCTTGCTTGAAAAAAAGTGCGAGTGGCCTGGAGCAGCCCTTATCCATCCTGCTCAGGGTGGTGTGCTAAAATGTAGCCCCAACCACAGTGACTCCCAGGCATCATTAGACTAGATGGGTTGGTGAAATCACCCGGCAGCTGGTATAATGACTAAAGCTCAAGCTGAGAGGCCAGAAAGCAGAGCTGATCAACCCCAGAGCAAAATCAGTATAGAGTATAGAGGGTTCCCATGCTACACACAGGCAGGGAACTTAATTCATAGCCAAGACTTAGGTTAGTTCCTGACCCATCCCCACTGGAAAGCCAGTTTGAAAAAGTTGGCGAGGCCTATAGTGGCCCCTCCCTTTTCCAACCAGGCAAGTGAACTGAGCCATAGCCCCACCTGCTGTGAAGAGTATCTCCTGGTCACATCAGAAGGGCTGGTGAGAATACCTGGAAATTGCAAAAGACAGCAATGCTTGCTTGAACAAAGAGAAGGTGGCAGAGCTCATAGACTATAAAGTCAGTGGCCCTATTAGGCTGGGGAACCTGTAGCATGGGTCAGCTTGGGTTAAGACAACTAACAAAGTACTTTACTGGCTTAAGGGTTACTTCTCCCACTGTGACCAGAGAAATAAACTCATAGCTCCATTCATTGCTGAATACATCCTTCAGCTTTCCCGAAATAGGAACATAACTAGAACATATGGAAAGCTTCATATACCATCCAACAGCCCTGCTTATGGTGACACTTGAACAGAGAACACATCTGTGGCCTTCCCACCTGCAGAGAAAAATTAGTGGCTGCACCTAATAAGGGAATCAGTGCACATTCTTGCTTGAGTCGGGTCTTCAAATAAAGAGCCGTATAGGCCTTGGAGCCTATCCTACTCCCCTGCCATACCACTAGTGAATATAATACCAAGTCCTGACTATCAAGGAAGCCTGACCAAAGAATCTAGACAACTGTAGAGCCCATCCTACAGCCTTACTTGGGTAGGGAACCAAACCAGTAGACCTATCCAACTGTTCTCAGCCAATGGAACATACCCTAACCCTGCTGTTAGAGCTAAAATTGTTGCATTGCCAAGAAGGAAACCCAAATCAGGCCGCATCTGATCAACAACATTATTAGCAGACACACTGAAAACCCCAAATTGATCAGATGTGTGAAGAACTGTCTTTGCCAAAGCAAACTTGCAAAGTCTTGAAAAGGAGACCACTCAAATGTGGATACCAATGTAAAGAATCATGGACCATTAAAAATCAGGTAAATGTGATACCACCAAAGGAAACTAATAAAGCTCCAATAACTAACCCTAATGAAATGGAAATCTATAAACTGACAAAGAATTCAAAATAATCCTCTTAAAGAAGTTTAGTGAATTACAAGAACACAGAGATAGACAAAGTTAGGAAAACATTTTATAAACAAAAGTTCAACAAAGAAATAATTTTTAAAAATTCTATAGTTGAAGAGTACAATAATTTAAAGAATTCAAAAGAGAATTTCAAAAACAGACCACTATACAAAGGAATCACTGACCCAGAAGCTAAGGCATTTGAAACTATACAGAGGACCCAAAAATAAAAGGAATAAAAAGAGTGAAGAAAGCCTACAGACTTATGAGACAATCAAAAGAAACAATATTTGCATAATGGGAAATACAGAAGAAGAAAAAGGGATGGAAGTATCTTTAAAGCAATAATGACTGAAAACTTTCCAAACCTGAAAAAGGAAATATATATCTAGATCCAAGAGGGCTAAATGATCCCAGATAATTTGAACTCAAATAGGGCTACAACAAGATACAAAATTAAAATGTTGAAAGTCAAAGTCAAAAAAAGAATTTTAAAGGTAGTAAGAGGAAAGAGAGATGTTACATACAAGGGAACTACCATAAGACAGTTGGCTAATTTCTCACAGAAATTTTGAAGCCAGGAGAGAATGAGATGACATATTCAAATATTAGGGGGAGGGGAAATTGTCAACCAAGAATTATATACCCCTTAAGGCTGTTCTTCAGAAAAAAAAAAAAAAAAAAAAAGATTTTCCCAAACAAAAGCTAAGGGAGTCTGTTACTGCTAGACCTGCCTTACAAAAAAATGCCTAAAAGGGGATCTTTGAATGGAATTACAAAAGATGATAATAAATGTCATAAAAACATAAAAAAAGGTGGCATAAAACTCACTGGCAAATATATGGTCGAAGTTAGATTCTGTAATATGGTAATGGTGGCATAAAATCCACTTCTAAATCTAAAGTGAAAAAATGAACATAGTAAAAATAACCATAACTACAACTAGTTATACAATATGAAACATATATAGACTGAGACAGCAATAAACTAAATGTGAGAAAGAGAAGTAAAAGTTCAGGAATTCTACTGAGGTTGTTATTACTTAAAAATAGGGTGTTATAACTTTATGGTATGCATTATGTAAGCCTCATGGTAACCACAAGAGAAAAACTTGTATATATTACACAAAATTACTTGACAAAGAAGTCAAAGTACACTTATATCAAAAGACATGAAAACACACAAACAGTAGAATAAGAAATAAGGAACAATGTGTATAAAAAACAACCAGAAAACAATGAATAAAATGGCAATAGCAAGCCCTTATTTATCAAAAATTACTTAAACACAGACTAAATTTTCCAATCAAAAAACACAGAATTGGTCAATGAATAAAAATACAAGATCTGACAATATGCTTTCTACAAGAAAATGACTTTAGCCTTAAAGACATGCATATAGTGAGAGTGAAGGGATGGAAATAGACATTTTGAACAAATAGTAACCAATAAAAAGTAGAGGCAGCCATACTTAGACAAAACAGACATTAAAATAAAAGTGGCAAAAGTAGACAAAGAAGGTCATTATATAATAATAAAGGGGTCAATTCATCAAGAAGATATAATAATTGTATATAATTATGTGCTCAACATCAGAGCACCTAAATACATAAAGCAGAAAACTAATAGAGCTAAAAAGAGAAACAGCAATAAATATTACTTGAGGACTTTAATACCCCACCCTCAACAAGGGATAGAATAAGAAAACAGCTGATTTGAACAACACTATAGATCAACTGAACTTAACAGACATACAAAATATTCCACAGACAGTCAAAGAATTCAAATTCTTGTCAAGTACATATAGAACATTTTTGAGAATAGACCTTAGGTTAGGCAATGAGGCAAGTCTTAGAAAATTCGAGAAGACTGAAATTAGACCAAGTATATCTTCTCAACAAAATGGCATGAACTAGAAATCAATAACATCAAAAAAGTTGGAAAATTCAGAAATACAGGAAAATTAACACTCTCCTAAATGACCAATGAATCAAACATTAATGAAAGGGGAAATAAAAATGTTTCTTGAGAGAAACAAAAATGAAACAAAGCATACTAGAAACAAAACTGCAAAAGCAGTTTTAAGAGGAATGTTTACAGTAATAAACACCCTCATTAAGAAGAAAGATCTCAAATAACCTAAATCTACGCTTTAGAAACTAGAAAAAAGAAAAGCTGAGCCCAATGTTAGAAGAAAATAATAAATATTGCAGCAGAAATGAACTAGAGAACAAAAAAATAGAAAAGATGATCAAACCAAGAGTTGGTTCTTTGAAAAGAGCAACAAAATTGAGAAAGCCTTAGCTAGACTAACCAAAAAAAGAAAAAAAAGAAAAAAAAAGAACCCAAAACAATGCAATTATAAATGAAAAAGGAGACTTTACAAATGATATCAAAGAAATACAAAGAATCATAAAAAATCATAAGAGGCTATTATGAACAACTATATGACCACAAACTGGATAACCTAGAAAAAAATGGGAAAAATTCTTAATAGTATACAAACTACCAAGACTGAATCAGAAAGAAATAGAAAGTATGAATAGGCCAATTACAGTGAGGCTATTATGAACAACTATATGACCACAAACTGGATAACCTAGAAAAAAATGGGAAAAATTCTTAATAGTATACAAACTACCAAGACTGAATCAGAAAGAAATAGAAAGTATGAATAGACCAATTACAGTAAGGACATTGACTCAGTCATCAAAAGTCTCTCAGTGAAGAAAAGTCCTGGACCGGGTGGCGGCATCACTTATGAATCTTATCAAATTTTTAAAGAATTAACATCAATTTTAAACTCTTCTAAAAAATCAAAGAGGAGGCAATAATCCCAGACTCACATTGTAAGGCCAGCATAATTTTGATACTAAAGTCAGATAACACTACTAGAAAAGAAAACAAACCAATAGATATACAAAAATTCTAAACAAAATACTAGGAAATGAAATTAGCAACGCAATAACAAGTTTATTCACCATAATCAAGTGTGATTTATACCTGAGATGCCAATATGTTTCAACATACACAAATTAATGTAATAAAATCACATTAAGAAAGAAATGAATTATATGATATTCTCAATTGATATAGAAAAAGCATTTGGAAAAAAATCGACATTCATTCATGATAAAAATACTTAAATTAGGCATAGAACTAATATATCTCAACATAATTAAAGTTATATATGCTAAGCCCACAACTGACATGATACTCAATAGTTAGAAAGCTTTTCTTCTAAAATCAGGAACAAGAGAAGTATTCCTATCCTCACCACTCCTATTCAACATAGTACTGAAAATCCTAGCTACAGCAATCAGTCAAGAAAAAGTAATAAAAGGCATTAAAATTGGAAAGGTAAAATTAGAAGTAAAATTGTGTTTATCTGCACAGATTTTATATAGAGAAAATCTTAAAGACTCATCCAAAAAACTGGTACAACTAATCAGCAAATTCAGTAAAGCTACAAGATGCAAAATTAACATGCAAAAATCAGTTGCATTTCTATACACTAAAAAAAAAAATTCTGAAAAAGAAATAATGATATTGGTCACATTTATAATAGCATCAAAAGCAATATAATACGTAGGGATAAATTTAACCAAGGAGATGAAAGATCTCTACTTCGAAAACTATGACATTTGTAATTGAAATCAAAGACAAATAAATGGAAATGGATTCTGTGTTCATGGATGGGACGAATAATTATTAAAATGTCCATACTTATAAAAGCTATCTAGAGGTTCATTACTTTCCATATCAAGATTCCAACATTTTTTACAGAAATAGAAAAAAAAAGTTGAGTACATTCAAGCTTTCAGTGGGAATGGAGAGATTATACTGTTATCCAGCTGGTTGCCAGGGACACCATTCCTGACCTGTGGAGTGACCCAATGTGATGAGAAAGACATTGGATCTTCTCTTTGGGAGAGAGGTTCCGTGACCTAAGGAAATGGCAGACAACCAGAGGACACCTGAAAAGGTACTTAGTTTAAAAATCTGATATTTGACAAACACTAGTGGCCAGATCTTAAATGTTACTTGAGGACTTTTTTTTTTTTTTTTTTTTTTTTTACTGTTGAGTAAATAATTTCTGGAAACAGTCACTACGTGCCTTCCTGTCAAGATGGTAGAGTAGGAAAACACTGCCTCCGCCCATGACCACATCAAAATTAGAACTAAATTATAGAATGACTACCCTTGAGAACCACCTAAAGATAAGCTGAATAGAATTCCCATAACTAAAGATCTAAAGATTCCACCATGATGAGACTAGTAGGAGGGGCAGAGATGTGAATAGGCTGCTCTCATACTCATGTGTGGTGGTTAAAAATCGGGAGGGCTACTTTGGCTGAGGAGGTCCCCCCTGAGGAGTGAGGGGTCCCAGCCCCATGTGAGGCAACCCAGCCAGAGCACCAATAATGGGAAGAGAAGTCCCCACAATATCTGGCTGAGAAAATCAGTGGGAATTCTATCCAGGTGATAGGGATGGCTGCCATAGACCCAAGTAGGTATCCTCTTAAAGTGGCTTAGTATAGACTCACTCACTCACACTCACCCTAAATTCTAGGAAAAGAGAAAGTAGCTTGAAATACACCAGAGATATATGGGGGAAAAACTGAATTATCTGGCTTCAGGGTGAGGGCTGGAGGAGATACACTCTCTGGGACAGAAGTGGGGGCAGGTGCCATTGTTCCTTTGCTGAGCCTTCCCCACACACAGCCAGCAGATGCAGGTGGATACCAAATCTGAGTCTCCATCAAACTAGCTAACAACATTTGACACACCCTGGTGATTTCCTGAGACCCTCCCTCCCTCAACTTGTGTACTGTCCCAAGCCTCTTTCAGCTGCTATTCCTCAAATCTGCCAGTCTTAGCCCACACTGTGAACTTTCCTAAACTCTCAAAGCTCCACCAACTCAAACAAGCAGAGGCTGGCCTCAGGTTATACATACTTCTTGCTAAGCAGACCCAAGCTGAGCACTAGTGGCAGCTGGTCTGAGTTCTCAGCATAGTCTCTTGCAGGTGCCTCCAGGCCCAGCATATGCAGCTACCAATCACAGATCACCTTATAGCCCCTACAAGTTGCCCCAGGCCAGCCACAGGCAGCAGCTGACATTGGCCTGTACCAGAGCCCATCCCAAGAGGCTCCAGAACCAATAGACCTGGTGGCCAGCTTTAGATCACACCAGAGCACTACCCTTTGGCTCTACGAGTGCCAGAGCCTGGCTAAAGTGATTCCCATTCTGTGGGGTCAGCCTCCACACAACAGCTCATCAGCTGTAGTCATGGCCAGTCCTCAGAGCCAGTCACATTGAGGGTTAATCCCACCCATTGATGTACCAACAACAGTCAAGGTTCAACTACTACAGGAGGGCATACACAAAAGGGACACTCCTGGAGCACTCCCCCCATAATGAAAATATTTTAAGGGACCTCTGTGATAATATAAAGTGTAACAACATTTGTATCATAGGTGTACGAAAAGAAGAAGAGTACGAGGGATCAAAAACCTATCTGAAGAAATAATGACTGAAAACTTTACTGACCTGGTAAAGGAAATAGACATACAAGTCCAGGAATCACAAAGAGTCTCAAACAAGATGAACCTAAAAAGACCCATGCTAAGACACATCGTAATTAAAATGTCAAAGGTAAAAGACAAAGAGAGAATCTAAAAAGTAGCAAGAGAAAAGCAATTAGTTACCTACAAAGGAGCTCCCATAAGACTGTCAGAAGATTTCTTAACAGAAACTTTGCAGGCCAGAAGAGACTGACACGAAATATTCAAAGTGAAGAAAAGTAAAGACTTTCAACCAAGATTACTCTACCAAGCAAGGCTATCATCTAGAATTGAAGGATAGACAGAAAAAGCTAAAGGAGTTTATCACCACCAAACCAGTATTACAAGAAATATTAAAGGGACTACTTTAAGAAGAAAAGATAAAAAATATGAATGATAATATGACAATAGCTACATGCCTATCAATAATAATTTTAAGTGTAATTGGAGTAAATGCTCCAGTCAAAACACACTATTTCAAAAAAATTAAAGAGAAGGCTCTTAAGTTCATTTTGAGGCCAGCATTACCCTGATTCCAAAATCAGACAAAGACATTACAAAAAAAGAAAATTATAGTGCAAAATTCCTGATGAACACTGGTACAAAATCCTCTACAAAATATTAGCAAACCAAATTTAGCAATATATTAAAAAGATTATACACCATGATCAAGTAGGATTTATTCCAAGGATGCATGATAAGTGCAATATCCACAAATCAATTAACATGATATACCACATAAACAAACTGAAGGGAAAAATCATTTGATCATATCAAAAATGCAGAAAAAGCATTTGACAAAATTCAGCATCCAGTCATGATAAAAGCTCTCAGCAAAGTAGAAATAGAGGGACATAACTCAACATAATAAAGACCATATATGATAAACCTATGGCTAATGTCATACTCAATGATGAAAAGCAAAAAAGTATTTTCCTTAAGATCAAGAACAAGACAAAAATATCCACTTCTATCACTTCTATTAAACATAGTATTGGATGTCCTAGTCACAACAGACAGAAAAAGAAATAAAAGTCATCTAAATTGGAAAGGAAGAAGTAAAAGTCATTATTTGTAGATGACATGATACTATATATATAAAACCCAAGAGTCCACCAAAATACTATTAGAACTGATAAATTAATTCAGTAAAGTAACAGGGTACAAAATTAATATTCAGAAATTGGTTGCATTTTTTTTTACACCAATAGCAATCAGAAAGAGACATTAAAGAAATAATCCCATTTACAATTGCATAACAAAATAAAATACCTAGAAATAAATTTAAACAAGGAGGTAAAAGACTTGTACTCAGAAAATTATAAGACATTGAAGAAATTGAATATACAAATAAATAGAAGTATGTACTGTACTCATTGATAGTAACCATACTACCCAAAGGAATCTACACATTCAATGCAATCCCTATCAAAATACCAATGGCCTTTTTCACAGAACTAGAATAATACTAAAATTCATATGGAACCACAAAAGACCTTTGAAAGCCAAAGCAATCTTGAGCAAAAAGAACAAAACAGGAGACATCACACTTCCAAATTTCAAGCTATCCTGTAAAGCTGTAGTAATTAAAACAGTATAGTACTTGCATAAAAATAGACAAATTATCCAATGAAACAACAGAAAAGCCAGAAACAAACACAAGCATATATAGTCAACTAATATTTAACAAGGGAACAAAACATAATGGAGAAGAGATAGTTTCTCCAGTAAATGGTACAGGAAAATTGGACATTCACATGTAAAAGAATGAAACTTGAACCTTATCTTACACTACTCACAGACATTATTTCAAAATGGATTAAAGATTTAAATGTAAGAACTGAAACCATGATATTCCTAGGAGAAAACATAGACTCCTTGACATAATTTTTGGCAATGATTTTCAGAAGTCACATCTAAAAAGCAACAAAATAAAAAAATAAATAAACAAGTGAAACGTCAAACTAAAATGCTTCTGCACAGGAAAAGAAATGATCAACAATGTAAAAAGACAATTTAAAGCATGGGAAAAATATTTTCAAACAATATATCTAATAAGGAGCTAATATCCGAAACAAATAAAGAACTCATACAAGTCAATAGTAATAAACAGTCCAATTAAAAAATGAGTAGATGACCTGAATAAATCTTTTCCCAAAGGAGATATACAAGTGGTGAACAGGTACATGAAAAGATGCTCAACAAAACTAGTCAATAGGCAAACGTAAGTGAAAACCACATTGAGATATCATCCCATGTCTGTTAGAATGGCTGTCATAAAAAACAAACAAAAAAACAAAACAGAAAACAAACAAACAAAAAAAAACGAGATAATAGATGCTGGCAAGGATGTGGAGAAGAGGGAACCCTTATTCACTGTTGGTGTGACTGAAATTATTACATCCATTATGAAAAACAGTATGGAACAGCCTCAAAAAATTAAAAACAGAATTACCATATGATCTAACAATTCCACCTCTGGGAATATGTCCAAAGGGATCAAAAACACTATCTCAAAAAGATATTGTGACCTTTTGTTCATAGCAGCATTATTTATAATAGACAAGACATGGAAACAACCTATTGACAAATGAATGGATAAAGAGGATGGGATATATATTCAGTCATAAAAAATGAAGAATTCCTACCATTTGGGACAACAGAGATTGAACGTGAAGGCATTATGCTAAGTAATATAAGTCAGACAGAGAAAGACAACTACTGTGTGATCTCGGTTATATGTAGAATCTAAACACACACACACACACACACACACACACACACACACACACACACACACACAAAACATCAGACTCAGAAAAAGAGCTCAGATTTGTGGTACCAGATGTGGGAGATAGAGGTGGGAGGAATTGGAGGGAGGTGTTTAAAATGTACAAACTTCTTGTTATGAGATTAATAAGTATTAGGGATATAATATACAACATGACTATAGTTAATGGTGCTGTATGACATATGAAAGTTGTCAATATTGTCCCTATATGAAATAATGAATGTTAACTAAATATATTGTGGTAACCATTTCATAATATATGTAAATTAAACTATCATGCTACACATCTTAAACACATATAGTGACGTATGTCAACTATTTCTCAAAGAAAAGGAAAAAAATGTTTGAAAAAATTAACTGAATTCCATTACCACCCATACATGTAACAGTCTGCCAACTGCAGTGTTTCTGGAAGAAGCTGTTCCCTTCTCTGATGCAGGATGGAGTTCTGCTAAGCCTTGGTAGGTTTCGTTGTTAAAGGGAGGACCTTTAATCCATGGCTAGCAGTTTTCAGAAGAATATTTAATAACCAAAGTAACCTCCAATGTCTCTTTCAACTTTCAGTTACAGCTGACACTCAATATTATATTTATTTCAGGTATGCCTGGATTACTGGCACTCAATAAAATAAATGGAGGACCAACTTTCTCATTTGCTCTAGAACTTTCCAGGTATGTTATATAGCAACAGAAAAGCATTCCTTCTTCTGTAGCTCTACCTTTGGGTAAGTGAGCCCTAGGTAAAGTCTTATCATCTTAGATTGTGGATGTGAAATTGGGGTGATTATTAAAAAGACTTAGGAAATGTTTTTGAAACTATAGATTGATACCCGCCCTGGGAAATTCTTTCTCAGGAAATCTAAAAAGAAGGTTGAGAACACACACGCATTTAAAGAACAAATGAATCCAATCATTAGCCAGATTTTAAGAGCACCAGTGTAGGAGATACAGGAAGCAAACAATAGGACAAATAATTCCAGATGACTAACTTTGTAAGGCTCTTAGTCTTAAAAACAGTCTCTTCTACTCAAGAGCCTCTGTGGGCAGACTCTTCCTTGTGCCGCCATCATGTTTCCAGATTGTCAAAACTTAATAGGGAGAGAGACATGCCTAATTAGTCCTTGACTGTCTTCCAAAGCAGATTATGACCACAACCCTAGCTCTTTACAGCAGGCTCTGTGCTCATTTTATTCATCCGGTATGTGACTAAGACATAAGCATTTCCGCAGAGGAGAGGTTGGGAAGAAAAAAAATTGGCAGAAAACTACGAAATTAATTCTCTTAAATTGTGCAGCTCCCTGCCTGGGATATTTCAACGTTCATCGGCCAGCTGAAATTATTTTGATATTCCCTTTTTGGCAATGAGAACCCAGAAGGAAAGGAAGGTTTCTCTCTTCCTTTTCCTATTCTCTCCTTTCCCAATTTTTGTCCCAAGCAATGGTAGACTGCCCTGACCCCACACAGAAGCTATCCTCCCAAATTTGCTGCCAGCTGCATGTAATTTAGGACCCCATTCTCTAAAAATGTAACATTTGCTACTTCTACTGGCAGATAAAGTCCTCTGAATGTTGAAAATGTATGTGTGAACCCTCTATAGTTGGGCTTGAACCAGAAAGAATGTACCATTCTCTGACAGTAGACAGAGCAGACTCAGCCTCAGGTCAAACATAAAACTAAGGATAATTTTCTTTAGGTATTTCTTCTTTTCTATTGCCCTAATTTCTATCCCTAATTTCTATCCTGTAGAACTGTACCCACTAGTTACAATTCCTTCCTGGCTAGTAGCATCTTGGCAGGAGACATTTATCAACCATTCATAAATCACACTTATAAACCTGAACTATTCTATGAAGCTAATGCTTATCTATGTGCCACTGTGACTGACACACTCAGGGAAAAAAGTACTAAAAGTTAGACACTGTTAGTTGTTAGTGGGTCTGTGCTTTAGAATTTCTAGCATAGTACAAGGGTCAGAAAAGGCTTCCAATAAATGTTTAGTGAATAAAGGAAAATGTTTGCATTGACACTGAAATCCTCTGGAAACAGTGCATTACTCCTGGAGTATAACTGGTTATTCTTTATGTTTTTATTTCATTCCAATTGAAATACGACCTCTCATACTGCTTATGCATGAAGTGATTTTAAGAACTAGAATATAGCTGAATTTCATGTCCATGTGATATGGCCTCCATGAAAGGAAATCATCCCTAAAATGAAGGTAGGGGTGGAAAAGAGAGGACAGCAGAATAAGTCTAAGAACATCAAAGTTTGGGCCACTTTTAGTACAACTTTGGAGAACTTTCCACACATCTCGACCTTAAGAAGGTATTGAGAAAACCCATAAGACAAATATGTTCTTCTGGACTTAAAAACAATTTCAAAGAAATTTTAGAGTAATTCTTCCCAAAGTAATAATTTTTAAACACTCAGCTACTTAAGACCCAATTCTCGCCTCCTTATAAACAGGCCCACATTATCTACACAAATCTATATCAGCGACTTACTAACAATTCTCCACACATCATTGTTCTCTACCCTACCCAACCCAATTCATTTGAAAATATTCTACTTCATTCACCATCACTACTCTTTTTCTAAATAAAGTCATTCTAATAGTTCTGGCCCTATGTTATTTGTTTTAAAGCCTCCTGGCTTTGCACATTTGTCCTTATCTCTTAAGACAATCTCATATTGTTTTAGAACTTTCAAATAAAATTTAATAAGAAAGTTAAGAAACTTTTTGAGAGCAAGAGTCCTGTCTTACTACCACTACCAGCAAAGGAACATACTTGATGCTTAATAAATATTTGTGGAATGAACAGTGTCAAATTGATCATTTGACTCAAAAACTTCATAGTTATTAAAATTTATAAAACTCATGGGTTAGGATGATTTAGGAAGCATAGAAGAGAAACACCCATCTTTTACATGCCTCTGTCTTTTGGCCTGTGTGATCAAATCTTTTTCTGAAATTATAGGGGTCCAGAGGACAATCATGGACTCAAACAAAAAACTTTTCCAGTTTCAAGTCTGTGTAGTTTACAGCTAAGGTAAATGCTAGACCAAACTGATTTACTCAACTTTCTATTGGTGAAGGGGAATTTATATATACTGAAGATTCAGAAATCCCGAGAGGCCTTGTGTAAACAAATGTGTATCCAATTATTCAATCAATGTGGCCAAATATTACATACTGGACATATTTTTCCTAGAAGATTATTTCTTTCAAGTGGACAACATATTATTTTGACTATTACCCTCTATAATTACTCACTCAAATGTTAGCTAATAAAAGTTATCTGATCCATAAACTATTTCTTTTTATCAGAAAATGAGTGTTCGAGATCTGTATTTTATACAAAGGTTCTAGCTTCTCTGCCAAGAATAGACCCCACTACTTATCCTCAGTAGGATTTGCCCAAGTTTTTAAAACGTTGTGATGTTTGATGACCTCTAAGGTTTTTCCTAAAAAAAAAAAAAAAAAAAAAAAAAAGTTTTGCATCTTCTTCCAATCCATCTTAATTAGAGTGGGTGAATTAGAAACACGATTTGAACTCTGTGTGATTGCAGGCTGGGAAAAGCTCAGGGCAGCTGCTTCACTGCATTACCCCATCAGCTGCACTTCATTAGGGGATGCATTCGCCTTCCTAGGAGAGTTCAGGGCTGTGTGGCTCTGCCATTGAAGCCTGGCTTCCTGCACAGCATTGTTTAACCTTTCCCTGGAACTGAGATGTCCACTCAGAAAGCTGGCTGAACGTAGGGGACTCATAGAGAGTTTTCAGCTAGAGTTTCCCCTTTGCCAGCAGCATGCAGATGGAGGGGCGGGCAGGAAGTAAGGTGGGTATTTTCATGTGAATGTTTTGGAGCGCAGTAAATGTAGATGCTAATAAACACATTTGTTCCTGACTTCACTGCGAATTTGTGGCTGCCCAGCTGACAGTTTAGCACCTGGTGGAGCACAATGTGGGTCAACTGCATATACCATATACTAATCCTTACACACACAAAAAATGGATAGAAATAGAGCGGGAATACATATAACTACTTCATTGGGCACTATTTTGCTATACGCCCACCTGAAAATTTACTGTTTTAGGTAAACTCTTTTACATTATTTCAAGTTTTATTCCAAAGCAATTTCCTGGTTTCAAGGTTCCCGTCTACTTTAGTAAGCAGAGTAGATGTGACTTGCTGACTGGATGCTGGGATGAAAGAGCCTTGATAAATTTCAGCCTGACTATGGTGTTATTCATTGGCCAAGATGGAGTAACTCTGATAGAGGATGAAGAGAATTATTTGCAGGGGGAGGGGAGATTGATAGGATGTGTTCTATTTCCACCAGTGTCAACTGTAAGTGTGCTCCTGCATTATGGCAGAATTACCTTTTATCTTATTTACCCTAACCTAGGGACAGTTAAGTTTCCTGGGATTACTTCCTGTACTAACTTGCCTCTGTTCTTGCACCCTCTGCTCACCAAAACTCAAATTCCTAAACATGGCTTGCAAGAGTCTGCATTATGTTTCTCTAATTTTCTAGCTTCACTTGGCACCATTCTTTCCCCCCTTTTAAAATTAATACTCTAAACAGATTTAAGGTTATTTTAATTCTTCTATTCTTGTAATAGCTTTCTTATATTAAATACTCTTCATGTGAAGTACCTGGCATAGTTTGTCTGTCCCTGTTTGGACCTTAATTGATCCAGAGCTCCTGCTGATTAGATAGAGGATTGGTATTAATGTGGCAACAAGAAAATTATTGGGGTCTTTGGCAAGAATCATTTCAGTGTATAAATGTGACAAAAGAGACTGTTGGGGTTGAAGATAATTGAATAATGATTAAGTGCAGAAAGCAAGGACATCATTTTCTAGAAGTTTGGCCATGAAAGGATGGAGAGATAGAGCAGATAAGACAAGGAATTTTAACCTTGTGCTGTTAAACATGTAGTTATCTCACATGTAGGAGACATGGTTAGATTTTCCCTAGGAATGTAACATCACAGTTGTTTTGAACTGAGATGTGTTGTTTGTTAGTAAAAAATTAACTTACTAGACTTCAGATACTTATTATTAACAAAGAAATATCTCATGAATAATTTTTATATTGATTATATGTTGAAATGGATATATCAGGTACAGTAAAAATACCATTGAAATTAAAGTAACCTTTTTCTTTTAAATTTTGTTTAATGTAGTTACTAGAACATTTAAAGTGGCATGGGGAGTGTGGTTCTAGTCTAAGATTAAATAGCCAATAGTATCATAAGCCCTCTTTATGTGTTACAGTCTACCTGGTACCTAGTTTAAAGAGTTAGAAAGGACCTAGAACATACAATATGTACATAAAGCAATCTCTCATCAAAACAGCATAATAAGATGGAAAAATGCAATTATTCCAGATCCCATAACTAGAAAACACATATAATCCTGTGTTTATAAGACCCTTAGAACAAATGGGATTTGTAGGAGACATGTTCAGATTTTCACTAATATATTATCACAGTGTGCAAGGTATAATTGAGAAAGGAGAGAATGAAGGCAAGGAAATCAGATTGTTAGAGGATTTCAACAATAATCCTGGAGAAAAGTGATGTAGGTATGAGCTAAAGCAGTATAGGTGAGATAGAAGAGAGAGTGGAATAAAATAGGTTTGTCAGGATTTGAATAATGATTAAATGTAGAGGTTTAGGGAGAATCCACACCACCTAACTGCTGTGAAGTACACCATTAAGTTTGAGTACTTAAGTTTAAGATAGATGTGTTTAGAAAAAGGAAATGTCATCACCTTTGAAAAAGTTTTATAATGCTGGTTTGCCAAGGACCAGAGACATCACTGCATGCCCTGATGGTGCAGCCAAACCTCCCTATATCAAACATTCTCCTATAATTCACAAATGGCAGGTATGGTGGTGATGATGTTGAACACAACTATCCCAACTCTCATCCCCAATCAAGCATTTAATCTGAACATCAACTGTTTCCTAATATGATATCACCATAGAATGATGCAGTGGAAACCACCCTGGAGGTAGAGGCAGAAATTAGTGTTCAAGGCCTGGCTCCATCAAAACCTACTATGAAAGTGATTTTACCTAGTGGAATCTCAATTCCTTCACCTATAAAGTGAAGATGACAATATTTGCTACCAGATTACTTTAAAATTATACAGGATCTTATAAGTGAATGTACTTGTTATAGAGCTGCTTCTCCTGCTATGCTTGGACTAAGAAACTAATCAATAGCCCCACTCATTGATGAATTTAGCCTTCAGCCTACCTGACCAGGAAACCTAACCAGAGCACATGGGAAGCTGAGTAGCTCACCCAACAGGCCAACTTACAGTGGCACTTGACAGAGGGCACAGCTTGTGGCTCCCCTCATCAGCACAGCAAAAACGGTGGCCTTATCTGTCCACGGAATTCATCGCATACCCTTGCCTGATTCAGGTCCCCAAACAACAAGCCATACAGACCCTGACCCTGATGTCCCACCAGCTCAGGGAACTTAATTCATATCCCCATGTACTATGAGTACAGTACCCAGTCTCTACCATTTGATAAATCTGACAAGAAAATCTAGGTAAATGAGAAGCCAATTCTACAGCCTCACTTGGACAGGGAACCAGACCAGCAGTCCTATTCAGCTGTTGTTCTCAGCTAATAGAACACACTATGACCACCAACCTCGGAGCTTGAATAGTTGCCTTGCCCAAAGATAGACCCTAAATCAGGCCCAACCTGTCTGAGGACCATATTGGCAGACATCTCAAGAAACCAAGACTGAGTTGATTAGTGAAGAACTGTCTCTGCCAAAGCAAAGCCACAAAAACTGAAAGAGCTGACCACTTAAATGTGTAAATACCCATAAAAGAAATCAAGGATCATCTACTATCAGGTAAATAAGACACCACCAAAGGAAACTAATAAAGCTCTAATAATAAATATTTAAAAAATGGAGATCTATGAACTGTCAAAGAATTCAAAATTATTCTCTTAAAGTTTAGGGAACTACAAAAACACATAGGCAACAAAATAAGGTTAAAACAATGCATGGAAAAAACCAAAAAGTTCAAAAACAATGAAAAATAGAAAACATTTAAAAAAAACACAGAAATCCTAGAGCTAAAAAATACAGTAACTGAACTGAACAATTCAATAGGGAGTTTCAAAAGCAGACTCAACACACAGAAGAAAAAAATCAGCAACCTGGAGGATAAGGCATTTGAAATTATCCAGTCAGAAGGCAAAACAGGAAAAAAAAGAATAGAATGAAAAAATCCTACAGGCCATATAGGACACAATCAAAAGAATACTTACATTAAGAAAAATCTAGAAGTAGTCTACAGCCATGCTACCCTGAACAAGCCCAATCCCTTCTGATCTTGGAAGCTAAGCAGGGTTGGGCCTAGTTAGTACTTGGATGGGAGACCACCTAGGAAGACCAGGTGCTGTAGGCGCAAAATATAAAAAAATAAGGGATTGTAAGCCAACAGAGTCCTTGCAATCTGTGAGGTCAACCAAGGGTTGCCTCGCCTAAAAAAAAAAAAAAAAAAGAGAGAAAAAAGAAAATCCAGAAGAGAAAGGGACAGAAGTATTTTTAAAGCAATAATAGCTGAAAACTTCCCAAACCTGAAAAGATTCATGAGGCCTAAAGGATTCCAAATTAGTTGAACCCAAATAAGGTTACACTATGACACATTATAATTAAAGAGTCGAAAGTCAAAGTCAAACTCAAATAATTTTAAAGGCAGTAGGAAAAACAAAGAAGTTACATACAGAGGAACCAATATAACATTATAGGCAGATTTCTCAACAGAAAGTTTCAGGCCAGAAGAGAATGAGACAACATATTAAAAATATATGAAAGTTCTTGGAGTGGAAATAAAAGGATGCTAATTAACATCATAAAAACATAAGAAGGCAAGTAAAACTTATTGGTAATAGGAAATAGATAGTCGAAGTTAAATTATATTAATATGGTAATGGTGGAGTACAATTCACTTACAACTCTAGTTAAAAGTTTAAAAACAAATGTAATAAAATAACCATAACTACAATAATCTTTTATTTGTGACATATTTTAAATACATTTGTAAATTGTGACATTGATAATCTAAAATTTAAGGGAGGGGAATTAAAAGTATAAAGCTAAGGAATTCTATTGAAGTTAAGTTGTTATTAGCTTACAAGAGTGCTATAATTTTAAGATATTTTCTGTGAAACTCATGGTAACCATGAGGAAAAAAACTGGTAGTAATTACACTGAAGAACATAACAGAAAGTCAAAGCATGCAAAGATACTACAAGATATCAAGGCACAAAAAAAGACATAAGAAACAAGAAACAATGAATCTACAAAATGACCAGAAAACAATGAACAAAATGGCAATAATAAGTTCATACTTATCAATAATTACCTTAATAGTAAACAGATTAAATCATTTAATCAAAAGAGAGAGGCTAAATGGATCAAAAAGCAAAATACAATCATATGCTGCCTACAAGAGACTCACTTTAGCTTTAAAGGCACACATAGACAGACTGAAGGTATGAAAAAAGATATTTCAAGCAAATGGTAATCAAAAAAAGGCAGGAGTAGCTATATTTATATCAGATAAAATAGACTTTAAACTATATAAATGTTAAAAAGGCACACAAAGAAAGTCATTATATAGTTATAAAGGGGTCAATACATCAAGAAGTATAACAATTGTAAATATTTATGTGCCCTACATTGGAACACCTAAATACATAAATCAAAACTAAAAGAGCTAAAAACTAACAGAGACATAAGAAACAATACAATACTTTGTAGTTTAATACCCCACTTGCTGTAAGGAATAGATTATCCATACAGAGTATCAATAAGAAAACAGCAAATTTGAACAACACTAGATCAAATGGACTTAACAGTCATATGCAGATCATTTTATCTGACAACCACAGAATACACATTCTTGTCAAGCATACATGGAACATTTTTGAGGAGAGACCACAGGTTAGGCCACAAAACAAGTCTTACCAAATTCAAGAAGACTTAAATCACAAAGTTCTCTGACCAAAATGGTATGAAACTAGAAATCAATAACAAAAGGAAAACTGGAAAATTCATGAATACATGGGAAAAAGTAACATTCCCCTAAAACAAACAATGAATCAAAGAAGAAATTAAAGGGGAAGTAAAAAAATTTCTTGAGACAAATGAAAATGAAAACACAACATACCAAAATTTATAAGATGCAGCAAAAGTTATTTTGAGAGAAAAACCTCATAGCCATAAATCTACATTAAGCAGCAAAAAAGATCCCAAACAAATAATCTAATTAAAAATGGGCAACAGACATAAATATTTTTGCAAAAAGGTATGTGAAAGGCCAATAGGTACATGAAAAGATGCTCAACATCACTATTCACTAAACAAATGCAAATCAAACCACATGAGATATCTCCTCACACCTGTTAAAATGGCCATCATCAAAAAGACAAAAGATAACAAATGCTGGTGAGGACATAAAAAGGAACCCTTGTGTATTGTTGGTGATATTATAAACAGGTATAGTCACTGAAAAACAGCATGAAGGATCCTTAAGAAATTAAAAATAGAATTACCATATGATCCAGCAGTTCTACTTCTGAGAATATATCCAAAGGAATAAAAAGCACTAACTTGAAAGATATCTGTACCCCCATGTTCACAGCAGCATTATTTACGATAGACAAGACATGGAAAGAACCTAAGTGTCCATCAATGGATGAAGGGATAAAGAAGTTGCGGTGTGTGTATATATACACATACACACACACAACAGAGAAAGAAAAAAAATTTCTTTTTCCTTAAGATGAGAACTCAGAATTTACTCTAACAACTTACATGTATATCATACAGGAGAGTTGACTACAGTCATTAGGCTATATACTGCATCCCTATTACTTATCTTGTAACTGTTGTGGATAGAGGAGTTGAGGAAAGGATACTCAAAAAATATGGCCTATTGAGGAGCTTAAAAATATATATTTTTTATAAAGTTGCCTTTTTTTTCTTCTCACCAAGTTTAAGAAATATAAACAAATCCATCCTGTGCACTTACTTTAACAAATATTTATTAAAAGCCTACAATGATTCAAGCACTGATGTTACAAACACCTATAAAACAAACCCACAATGGTCAAGATGTTTGTAGTCTAGAAAAGGAGACAAACATACAAAGATGTGAATACAATAAATGAAGTATACTTAGACATAACAAAGGTTCTCTGAACTAAATAAATAGTATTCTGGTTATCTATTGCTACCTAACAATCAATGGCTTTAAAACTCACATAAAACTCAATGGCTTTAAAAACTTTATCATTATCTGCCATGGTTTCATGTTTCATTATCTGGACTTGGCTAGGCAGTTCTTGTTTTCTATTTGGTTTCAGATTCAGTCTATTTGGCTATTGCTGAAGTCATCTGCAAACTCAGTTAGGCCAGATATCAAAGATGGCCTCCTCGTTCACGTCTGGCACATTGGTGCCTCTCTTGGCAGCATCTCTGTTCACCAAAGTAGCCTAGATTTTACTTGGTGGTTCAAAGATGTGAGACGCAGGAATTGCCAAGCCAGTTAGGGCTGTGCCTACGATTTATAATATCATTTCTCTTTGTGCTCTTGGTCAAAGCAGCCACAGGGCCTGACAAAATTCAAGATAGTGATAAATAGATTCCCACCTTTGATGGCAAGGTGACAATGGCAATGTCCAAATGTAGGATTGCATATGCTTTTAAGTATTATAGTCTTTAGAAAATACAGTCTGCTACAAGCAGTGAAGGGAATGGAATACTTAAGTGTTTTGGGAAGAGACAAAAAAAGCAAAAACTTTTGAAGAATAAATAGAAGTTTCAAAGGTAGAAAAGATGAGAAGCAGGTTAAGTGAAGCATATTTTAGACAAAGTGGAGATGTTGTCCAAATACATAGAGGGTTAATTGCATGCTCAGTGTTGGGGACAGTATAAAGGCATCTATATATACATGCACATATACACACACAGGATAATAAAATTAAAGCCAGAGTATTAGCAAAGGGGACTAGATAGTTAGATATAGATGGAGTATTAAAGGACCTTGTCAATTCAAGGGAGAGAGAATATTTGCAGTGTCTCAATGAACAATGGGATCAGGTTTCCATGTAAGAAATTGTTCAAGCTAGTAATAAGGTGAAACTAATAAAATAAAATAATAAAATAAAATAAAATAAATAAAATAAAATAAAATAAAAACGAGAGGGCAGGAGCAGAGGCAGGTGAACTAACAGAGTGCTATTTCACCAAGAGGCAGAATGCCTTCATTGGATTGGGTATCAGACTACCTGACTGAACCCTGAAACCCACATTTATTAACTGTGTGAACTTGTGCAGGTTATTGGTTCTCTCTGTGGCTCATTTGTTTCATATGAAAAATGGACTAACATACACAGGATTGTTAGAATGATTATATGAACTTATCGATATTAAGTGTTTATAATAGTGCCTGGCATAGTGAAAGCTAATATTTTCTCGAATTATTTTAAATTCATATATTTCACCAGGCTATTGCAATCAGGGCTTGCCATGTGCCTGCCTCAGTATCTCATTTAATACCTGTAACAACCCAACGAGGTAGGTACCATTATCAGCCCCTTTCACAGATGAGGACACTGAGATATAAAAGAACTAGGTAATTTTCCAAAGTCAATCATTTGCAGTGTGGACCAAATTTGACAAAGAGAATGAAATCAGAAAAAATGTAAGAGCAGAATCAGAGTTTTCTATTTTAGATTCTGCATTTTTAAAAGAGAGAATATACATGTTCCTACTTAGGGAACCAAAATATTTCTTTGCAATTATGGCAAACTTTTTAAAACATTAAACCATTTTTTAAAACACTATCTCTCAACCAAATTATTTTAATTTTTTTCTGAGTATAAAGCTTACTGGTTGCTGAAAATTAAATTTATTCAGAACCACAAATCACCATTTGCTTAGACAGAGTGACCAATTAGACGTCTTACCTGTCATAGGAAAAATAGCTGACGAATCAGCTTTGCAAGAAGCATCAGAGTTCAAGCTTGTCTTTTCTTAGCAGCCCTACAAAAGCACTTCTGTGACTGGGCCTTGTAGTTTCTCCTGTTCAACTCACTCTGATCCACAGGCAGCTAACTTGCCTCTCCCAGAATAAGCATCCTGGAGTAGATGAATCAGACTTTGCGGACCTGGGCACAGAAGTAATAGGAGACTTGAGAGTATGACTTCCGTTAAGGCGATACATTATTATTTTTTATTTCCCTCTTTCTTCAACTATTTTTTTTTTAATCCTGTCATGATACAGAAGATAGGTTAGTGAGAGCAGGAATAAAAATTCAGGAGATATCTCTAGTAAAAAAATAAAAGAAGAAGAAAAGAAAGAAAAAAGTATAAAAACAATAGAGAGCTGGGCTAACTAGAATTTATGAAGGAAATACTTCTCACTCTTTGAGATGTTTTGTGGGACAAATTGAAATGACTTGATCAAAAACCTTTCATGCTCACAGCAGAGAACCCTTAGCTAGAGGGGAAGTACTTGTGAACTCCTTGGGAAGGAACTGTGTGAAAGAGAGAGATCCCCTTAAATGCTTTGTTGCTTCTCAGTGAACCCACACCCATTATCCATTTGGTGAAGGAATCTGTGGGAAACTTGTCACATTCTTTTCACTTGGCCTCCAACCAACTGTTTCATGAGCTCTTTTATTTGATCAATATTGCACCCATAAGAGTTAGCTGGAAGGCTGGTTTTCATTCAAAACAGCTTGGAAACCATGGGAATAAAACTGGCTACAAATTCTTCACTTGACTGGAAAGAAAAAAATTTTTTTTTCTTTCCCTTTTCCTCTGGTTTTATCCTAACAGATGGATTCAATGGCCAAAAAAAATTATAAAGTAAAACTGTACCTTTCTTTATGTTAAATTTATTGCCAGAGACATGGAGGCGGAGACATTCCTTTGAGGTACTATCTGGGGTACTAACTGGCCCCTGGGGAAAGAGCAGCCTTGTCCTCATCAGCAGCTGCCTCCTGAGCAATGTGGAGGGCAGGGTGCAAGCTTTCTTTTGCCACATTCTCTTTCTTTAAAAAGCTTGATTTTGTAAAAATGATTCATGTAAGCCACATAAAGAAAACAAAATCCTCCTTCTTCTCTGAAGTTGGAAAAGTTCAATTACTTTAGAATTACTTAAAATTATCATCATCACTTCTGGGCCACTCAAGCCAGGAACCTGTGTTCTCAGCAGTGGAACTGAATTCCTAGTTTTACTCTATTTTACATTGTGTTGTCCATGCCATGCAAAATGTCGGGATCTATGTCTTACAGATGGGAGCAAAGCAGATGGAAGGGCCAGAAACCAAGAGAGGTGCAGAAGACATGACATAACTAACCTGACTAAAATTCAGGGTCCTTTTGAGCAGTGCTAAACAAATTGGTTATGGTGTTTCTCACAATCAGGTTGAGTGTCAAGGTCTTATGGAAGAGGGAATTATCTATGTTAATGTAAGAGATACCAAAGTATGGTCTAGATCCAAGTCAGGGGAGGGAACTGGCAGGAAAAACAAAAAGGAAAGGAAATAAGAGCTCATGTGACTATCCTTGAGTTTATTTACAGTCCTGATGGGAAATTAGAGAGGTCAATGAAAACCAAAGCAGAAACTGTCTCTCTACACCCAGTGAAATTTAAATAAGGAGTCTGCACACCTAGTGTTTATCTTACACTCAGGGCCAGGTTCACTCATTGAATATACTGTGTGGAGACAAAAGGCTTCCAAACCCTTAGTCCAGGACAGGGAGGTTCTAACCAGGTATCTTCTTGTCTCTGGGCCTGGAGTGGCTAAACATGCCAATAGCCAGTGCAGGCCAGAAGTGGCAGACAAAGACATTTAGATTAATTCATCCACAAGATTATAGTGAAAGCTCTGGCAAAGTACTAGAATAAGGGGCTGTTATTAATCCCTACTTTTAATGTTGGGAGATACATTTAAAGCAAGGGACCTATATCAGAGCCAAAAGCATATCTTCATTTGCTCTTCTGACAAATCCCAGTTTTGCATTTTTTGAGCAGAAATCAAAGAAGGAATATTTTAATCTTTCTGCCTAGGTTTTTGATCAACACTGTCAGTTTTTATAACTGGTTTTAAGAGACCCACTTTAAAACACAAACTTTGAGAATTTAGTTGGAGATCCTTACAGGGGATTCCAGTCAGTTAAAATGAATGAGGAGGAATGATGCTTCTGATGAATGGTACTCTATATGGAAAGAAGATATTTTTAAAACAGTCCTATGTTTAAGTTGGAGGAAGCTGAAAGCCTCCATGAAGCCAGGCTGGTAGTCACCACAGTGGCACTCAAGCCCTCAGCCAGTTTATTCTCACAATCTTGTAGGTGACTTAGCTTCCTGCGTCTGATGAGCATCAAAGACTAGGCTTCCTGTGACCAGTTTATGTGAGTGGCAGAGAGCCAGATCCACTCTCTATAATTTCTGAAAGGAAGGCACCACAGGTTTAGGGATCATAAAAAAAAATTTTTTTCATCATTGGGAAGCCTATAATTGAAGTTTGAAAAACAGCAGCTTCATGCTGAGCTGCCTGAGGTGCAACTCCTAAAAGTAGGTAAGTTCTTTGGAAGCAAAGTCTTCAAAAAGAAGGTAAAGAGGCCACGCCATAGATGTTATCAGTCATGACAAATGGGCTCTGTCTCAAGAGACTAAGGACTTGGCAACCATCCACACACTTGTCAGGTCACGTGAAGCTTATATATATATATATAATTCCTGAACACATTTATTCATTTTTTTAAAATACATTTATTGGGCTCTTATCATGAGCCTGGCTAAAGTAATGAAAACTATGAAACATACAGAGCAATTAAGGTCAAATTCAGACAAAATAAAAACCTTTTCTTAATGATAAACTTAAAATCCCAGCCTAAGTATGCCTAAAATTTGTTCTGTAAAGAGGACAGTGAATAAAGTTTAAACTTGGCCAGAACAAAATTTAGGCTTTGAATTATGTCTTTTTTACAGAGAATGTCACCATTATTTCAATACTCTAAAGAATATTCAGACTCCCCCACCACAGAGTTAGTTATAATCTGGAAAATTAAATGTGATGTGAATTATTTTTTTAATAAACAAGAAAATATTCCTGAATTTCTCTGACCCTCCTTTCTTCTGACCTGAAACATAATTTTTTACAAAAAGTTTTATTGGGGACCTAGTATATACCTAGTTAATATTATAAAAACTATGTAAGATACAATGTGATCTAAATTCTATGCCAGAAAAGAAACATTCTATTTTCAAGGCCTTGATTCCTTCTTTATATTTGTAAAGGATTCCATGGCTTAAGAAATGCTTTAATATATCACTATTATATTATCATTTATGAGAACTTAGACTCTGTCCTAATTCATTTATGTGCATTACTATCCTAAAGCCACACAACAACTCTTTGGGAAGTTACTACCATATCCCCAATTTTCAAATAAAAGAAAAAATATGAGATCCAGGGAAAGATTAAAAGAGGACAAGACTTGTAGACAGGGGAACAAATCTAACTCTCTTTTCAATGTATGACAGTTTCCAGGAAATTACTGATTTATTTAGTCAGTAAGATAAATCATAAAACCGATGTTTGCTCACTTGGAAACTTTTCCAGCCCTAAAGGGCCAAAGGCAATTCCATTTGGCTAAGAGTCAGCTTCTATTAACATAAAAACAGGTACGAAGATGAGATCCACTCTTAATTCTTATGCTTGCCTGAGACTGGTTTTCTGAGCTCAATCAGGACATACTATTTCCATCATCCATTCAATGCCTCATAAAGGATTACTCATTTATTTATACTTAGTGGTAAGCAAGACAAAAATTTTTTTTTAAGAAGAGGAGAATTCCAGGCAAGGATAACTGCAAAGCAAAAAACCTCAGGTGGAAATAAGCTTTGTGTGGAACAAAACAGAAAGGAGGTGAGTGTGGAAGCAAGGGAATGAATTAGGAAGTTGTTGCAGTTATTATAGAGAAACACTTGCTGGCTTGACTATGGGAAGAGAAATGATGAGATCTTGGCATACTTTTTAGCTATAAAATCAGAGTGATTGGCTGATAATGTGAGTGTAAAGGTAGCTTCTAGGTTTTTAGCAGATAGCCAGAAGTTGTCATTTGCAAATAGGAGGAGCAGGTTTCTTGTGGAGTAGAGAAGACCAATAGTTCTCTGTGGGCCATGGTAAGCAAGAGATTCCTATTAAATCAGAAATGTCACACAGGCCATTGGTCATATGAGTATGGTACCCAACAGGGAAGTCAAGGCTCCACTGTGCTACATGCTGAAGTCACAAACATAAATAAATACAAGCTCTTATTTCTTTCTTAACTAGTCAGTTATCTTCATAAGAGTAGGGCCATTATTTTATTCATCTCTGATATGCCATTTTTAACACATAGTAGATGCTCATTATATTTCTGTTAAGTTGAGCTGAACATAATGAGTCTAAGCAAAGAGCCACTGGACCAATACATCAGAAAGATAATAACTGTATGACTTCTGCTTTCCAGGAGCATAAACTTTAAATGAAGCAGCAAAATACATTCTTAAAAACTAAAATTTGAGAGCATGTAAGTGCTAAATGCTAAATATATATGGATAAGAAGATTTATAGGGTATGAGTGAAAAGTAAGATACCAAAATGTTGGGGTGATCAGGGAATGTGTCAAGTAGGCTTATATATAAGTCTGGGCTTTCAGGGGTAAGTAGGATTTAGAGGATTGATGATAATTTCCTTGATAGCATGTACCACATCACAATCTTATAAAATTAGCCAGTGCAGGATATCAATTTGAACAAAAAAATTGAACTTTTTTTTGAACAAAAAGGTTGAACTTCAAATATTAAATAAATACCTGAAAATTATCATGTACATAGACCAGTTAAATAAGGCTCTTTCCAGGGTTTATGCCACTGAAATTTGAGTACCCCAATTCTCTCAAGTTTTGTAGAAAAAGTCCTCTATTGATGCAATAGATGACTGCTAAAATGTCAAGATTCAAGAGGCCTTGAAAAATCACCCTTATACTTGAAATGCCACGATTAAAGTATCATTTCTTTAAATCCATATTGTCTATATTCCAATGAATTCGATTCTAATGCTTTAAGGAACATAGGTTGATGGTTTTAAAATAACCAATATAAGATGAATAAGTAGAGTCCCTAAAGTTGAGACAGATGTTGAAAGAGGTGGCAGAAGAATTTGCAAGCTCTACTTTGCTCTGGGCTGAATTATTATTATTTTTAACTCTGAGTTTTATAAACATTCTCTCACAATAGAGAAGGCTTAAAAAAATCATAAGACTATCCAAATAATGTCCACATTATAAGAAGAATACTTTTCTATCATTTTATTTGTTTTTAAAGCACTTGGGAAATGAATGAGAAAAAAATAATAGATTCCTTCCTGCATCAGAAAAAGTCTAAATGTCCCCAGACAGTGGCTATCCATGTCAGAATGCTGGATGTTCTTCCCTTTCCCTTGACTAAGACTTCACTTTTACATTTTCCTGTCACTACCTGGCTTTTGCTTCCACATCTCCTCCCTAGAGTCTTCTGACATAATTTTTTAATATTTACTAAGGGAACTTGATTACTTATTCTTCCTACCTGAAATGTCAGAACTAAAGCAAGAGAGTTTTTTGAAAATAAAACTGGAGGCGCAAGATGAATAGCATCCAGGCTACCTCTTACCCTGAAGCCATCCATTGCACATGTCCCATAGCTACCACACTATTGATCAAGCTCTCCTAGTTTTGTCCTGAAGTCAGAATGTCTAGCTGGATAATAGAGAATTCATTAAAAAGGAAAAAAATCTGGGGAGCTGAGGACCAAAATAGAGAAAGCTCTCTAATAAAAATAATGGAAGGAGTATCAATGTTTGCTGGTTACTTGTTTTTGAGGCTTGGTACATTCACAGAATATTCTAGCTACACTAGGTTATTTTATAGGAGTGCTGACCACCTTTGGTACAATTGATATATGTACCTTTTCCATTCTGTTCAGCAAAGATATCAAGCATTCATTATATGAATTTACCTTATTTGGGATTGTGGTGTGAATGCCTGACCACCTGCCCATTGTTTCATTGTAATGCAAATACATGACTTAAGCTTTTGTGGATTACCAAGCCATCTACTTCAAAGACAGCTGTCTCAAATAAACACATTGCCAGGCACATGACTAGATAAATGGCCAGGATACCTCAACTCCAAAGATTCCTTTGGTTTAAAGATCTTTGGTTGACTTAGATAACTGTTTGGTTCTTGTTTTTTCCTGTTCCATGCTTTAATTTCTGCTTTTGTGTTTTAAATTCACCAACAAAGAGTGAATTTGTGAAACCCTAGGATCCCTCAATTGATTACAGTACAAGCAGAACCCCAGACCCATTCTCTATCTCTCCTTTTCTTCTCCTATCCCCTGCAACCTTGTTGTGTGGCCCCAGGCATGCTGTGTACTCTTCATGACTTGAAAGTAATAAACCTTGTTTGTTTGTTTCCCACCCCACCCCCCAGGTCTCTTGATGATTATTGTTGAAAGTGTCTCATAATCACAATAAAAACCATAAGGACTGGTTCTGCCACAATGTTGGTTTTGAAGGGGGAGATATCTGTCAAAAAAGAGTGGGGAGTTATATTCAAGGTGCTGAAAGAAAAAAAAAACAGCTGCTAATGAAGATACTACGTCAGCCAAAATTTTCCCTCAAAAATGAGAAATTAAGACTTTCTCAGATAAACAAAAGCTGAGGGTATTCATCATCCTAGACTTGACCTACAAAAAAATGCTAATGAAAGTTCAAGTTGAAAGAAAAAGATGCTGGATAGAAAACAATATATACAAAATATAAAGTTCTCTGATGAAGGTAAATATATAGACAAATAAAGAATCCTGTAGCATTGTATTGTTGATGTACGAGTCAATTTTAATTCTGGTATAGAATTTTTAAAAAGACATAAAAATAACTATAAAACTATGTTAATTCATGAATGATTTTAAGAGATATAATTTGTGACATTAGTAACAAAGTGGAAGGGTGTGGAGAGTTTGTGTATATAACTGAAGTTAAGTTGTGAACAGTTTAAAATAGATTACTATGACTTTAAGATATTTTATGTAAGCTGTATAAAAACATCCCCAAAATTCCCTACAGAAGGTACACACAAAATATGAGAAAAGAATCAAAGAATGCCACTAAAAATTTTTATAAAACACAAAGAAAGCATGTAGGAAAATGGACAAAGTAACTATAAAACATAAACTATTATAACAAAATGGCAACAGAAAGTCCTATCCTATCAGTAATTACTTTAAATATAAGTCGATTAAATTCTCCAATCAAAAGACAGATTGGCTCAATGAATAAAATGACAAGACTCATCTATATGTTGTCTATAAGAGATTCATTTTAGATCTATGAGTATACATAGGCTGAAAGTAAAAGAATGAAAAAATGAAAAAAGATATTCCATGCAAATGATAACCAAGAGTGGCCATACTTAGACTAAATAGACATAGGTCAATAACTTGTCACAAAAGAAACAAATAAGGACATTATATAATGATAACAATTCATCAGAAATAAATAACAATTATAAATATATATGCATTTAACAAAATTAGAGCTCCCAAGTATATGAACTAAACATTGACAGAGTTGAAGGGAGAAATAGATATCAACACAATAATATTCTTTCAATAACAAGAAGACATAAGATCAACAACCAAAAAAAAAGAGACTTGAATAACACTGTAGAGCAATTAACCTTAACAGACGTATAGAGAACATACCATGTAATAATAGCAGAATATACATTCTTCTCAAAGTGCATGTAGAACATTCTCCAGGATAGATCACATGTTAGGCTACAAAATGAGTCTTAACAAATGTAATATGATTGAAATCATGCAAAGCATGCTCTTCAACAAAAATGGTATGAAAAAAATCAACAGAATGAAAACTATAAAATGCACAAATATTTAGGAATTAAACACTCGTAAACAGCCAATAAGCCAAAGATGAAATCACAAAGGATGTTATAAAGTATCTAGAGACAAATAAAAACAAACAAATAGTATACTAAAACTTATGGATGCAATGAAAACGGTAGTAACAGGGAAGGAAAGTTTATAGTGATAAATGTCTATGATAAAAAAGAAGAAAGATCTCAAATAAACAATCTAATATTACATACACCTCAAGGAACTAGAAAAAAAAAAAAAAAAAAAAACAAGCTAAACCCAGTCAGCAGAAGGAAGGAAATACTGATTAGAGCAGAAATAAAATAGAGAATAAAAAAATGATAGAAATAGTGAAACAGTGATGGTTTTAGAAAATATCCAAAAAATTGACAAACTCTTAGCTGGATTAATTAAGAACAATAGAGAGAAGCCTTAAATAACTAAAATCAGGAATGAAAGAGAAGGTATTATAAATAATGCTGCAGAAATAAAAAGGATTATGAAACTACCATGAACAATTATATGTGAATAAATTGATAGCCAAGAAGAAATGGATAAATTCTTAGAAACATACAAACTACCAAGACTAAATCATGAAAATATAAAATATCTAAGCAGAGTTATAATTAGTAAGGAAATTCCATCAGTAATCAGAAAACCCCCAACAAAGCCCAAGATCAGATTGCTTCACTGGAGAATTCCACCAAACACTTAAGGAATTAACATCAATTTTCCTCAATCTCTTCCAGAAAGTTTGAGGGAACACTACCAAACACATTTTGAGACTAAAGCCAGACAAATATACTATAAGAAAACTATAGATTCATATTTCTGATGAATATTGATACAAAAGTCTTTAACAAAATACTAACAAATAAAATTCAATTGCCAGCCTGGAGCAGGCAGTTGCCTAATCTGTACTCTCTATTAACCTGGCTAACATTATTCATGTCACCCATATGATTTTTTTAAGACTCTGCCCCACCCAATTTGCTCACCTGGCCAGAGACTCTTCCAGTGATCCTCCACTGGAGAAGCCTGCCTCAGCCCATGCAGTTGATTCACTCAAAGTACCACAAGCCTTACTCAAGAGGTGACTGCCCTAAGCCTGTGCTGCAGACTTTCTCAAAGGTCCATGAAACGCACACAAGCAGTGTGGCAGACCTTGGCATACACTGTAGTTCCTGCCAAGCAGCCCCAAGCCCACCACAAACAGCAACCAATTTTGAACTAAAACTGACAGAGCTGAAGGGAGAAACAGCAAAACAAACAGTAGAATTCAACACACCACTTTTAGAAATGACTACCACAACTAGATTTTATAACTACTATCAAATGGCCTAAAGCCATGCACAAGTGGCAGCTAACTTTGGTTGGCACTAGAGCCCCTACCAAGAGTACCAAGAGGCTCCAGAACCGATACCTCCACTGGCCAGCATCAGAACTGCACCAGAGCACAACCCACAATGGACACACTGGAAGGGCAGCCTTGGGTGGCACTAGAGCCCTGCTAAAGTGATTCCCAGTCCATAAGGTCAGCCCTCATTTAATAGCTCATCTTCTGTAGTTATGGCCAACTAACAAGACAGTCTGCATGAGGGTTAACCTCACTCACTTATGTGCAAGCATTGGTCAAGGCCCAACTACAATGCATAAGCCATATAGGGACCATTCCTGGAGCACCCAGCTCAAGTGACCAGAGAGACTGTGCCACTGAGCTCCACATGACACTTTTTACATAAACCCACTCTGTTAGGATTAGAAGACAGAGCATATCTATATAATACATGGAAACAAACACAGGGAGTTATCCAAAATAAGGAGACAAAGAAACATGACCCAAATGAAAGAAAAAATACAAAATTGCAGAAAAAGAACTAAACAATATGGAGAAAAGCAATCTACCAGATACAGAGTTTAAAACTGATTATAAGGATACTCAATGAATTTGGGAGTAGCAGAGAAAAACTCAGTGAGAAGATCAATAAAGAGATAGAAAACATAAAAAAAGAGAAAACATTGAAAAGAACCAATGAGAACTGAAGAATAACTGAAATGAAGAAATAATAGCTGAAATACACTAGAAGGAATCTATAACAGATTAGATGAATTGGAGGATCAAATAATCAATTTGGAAGACAAGATAGAAAACACCCAACCAGAACAGCAAAAAAGAACAAAGAATTTTTTAAAATGACAGTTAAAGGGATGTCAGGGACGACATCAAGCATACCAACATTCACATATAGGGATTCCAGAAATAGAAGGGAGTAAGGAATTTAAAAACTATAAAAAAATTAATGACTAAAAACCTGCATAACCTGGTAAAGGAAATAGACATAAAGCCCAGAAAGTGCTAAGAGTCCCAAACAAGAGGAACCAAAAGAGGCCTACACCAAGACACATCATAATTAATATGCCAAAGGTAAAAAACAAAGAATCTTAAAAGTAACAAGAGAAAAGTAGTTATGTATAAAGGAGCTCCCATAAGAGCTCTTTGGCTGATTTCTCAACAGAAACTTTGCAGGTCAAAAGGAATTGGCATGAAATATTCAAGCAATGAAAAGGGCCTACAACCAAGATTATCTAGCAAGGCTATCATTTAGAATCCAAGGACAGATAAAGAGCTTCCCAGACAAGAAAAAGCTAAAAGAGTTCAACACCACCAAAACAGTATTACAAGAAATGTTAAAGGGGCTTCTTTAAGTAGTAAGGATCCAAAATATAAACAAGAAAGCATAAGAAAAATTCTCACTGACAAAGGCAAATGCTTAGTTAAAAGATCAACCAACTATAAAGCTAGTATAAAGGTTAAAAGGCAACAGTAGGAAGATCATGTGTAATTACAACAAAAAATTGAGGGATACATATAAACACACATGCAAAAAAGTTAAAAAGTGACCAAAAAAACCAGGGAATGAGTAAAAAATGCAATTTTAGAATGTGTTCAAGCTTAAGGGATCATCAACTTAAAATAGACTGTTAAAGCTTGATATATATGAAGCATATGGTAACCACAAACCAAAAATCTATAAGAGATATACAAGAAATAAAGAGAAAGAAATTCAAACATAACACTACAGAAAGTCATTAACCTACAAGAGAAAAGATCAAGAGCATAAGAAAGGAACAGACATGGACTACGAAACCAATAGAAAGCTCAGGTAAAATCTCAAATAATCTAACCTGACACCTAAATGAACTAGAAAAAGAACAACAACAATGAAAGCAAAACAGGAATAGAAAAAAATAAGGGTCATAAGTGGAAGTAAATGGAGACTAAAAAAATAGAAAAGATCAATGAAACAAAGAGCTGGTTCTATGAAAAGATAAAATTGATAAACCTTTGGCCAGACTCATCAATGTATAGTACACTGTAATACCCAGAGCAACCAATAAGAACATCATACAAAGTAATAAAACAGATAAGCTAAACAGCGTATTTAAATAATAGGATCTAATTGACATATATAGAAAAATCCATCCATCAACAACAGTGTATATATATCTATACCTATATCTATCTCTATATATAGCTAATAATTTTTTCTCAGACCTACATAGAAGAAACTCTTTCAAAAAGAAAAGTTCTAAAGGACCTTTAAAAATATATCCTAAAGGACCTTGAAAAAATATATCCTAAAGGATCCACGAACCCCAGTCTGAGAAATATCATTGACTTGAATAGAGAATACCTATTCTATGAAAGTATCTTTCAATTGCAAATCGTAATTGCAAAGAAAGTATCTTTTGAATTGGTAGGATATTTCTAATGATATAATACTCTTAATAAATAAAAATATATATTGGAATTAAAATATAAAATTTTAAAATTCTTATAGATATCACAAAATTCCAAGTACTTTCCAAACCCAGTTTAAGAAATAGTTTACTAGAAAGCATTCTTGGACCCCAAATTGTACCTACCTTGTTTTTGAGTATTATAGAGAAGCAGAGAATCCTCTCCTAAAAAGGCTGCATAGAAAAAAGGTAAGAGCACTTTAAGGCAACTGACTATATTTCTCCTTTGACAGAACTGATGTTGATACCCACTCCAGTCCTTCTTTATGCAGGTGAATTTGAAGTGTTTTGATTGCTTTCAGGTTCTGAGGGATAGCTGCCAAAATTTTAGAACCACTACTTATTTTTCTAATTAGTTTCTAATTGGGGATGCTATTATGTTACTCCTTAAAAATGCAAAGAAGTCTGTTGCAGCTGTAAAGATCTTTGTTTACTATTCAAAACCTTTCTGGACTGAAAAGGTGATAAACTCTTTAGCGCTCTCCCTGAAGAGGATGATTGGTTTCCTGTTTGTAGACTGTTGTGCTGTTGGTAAATTCTAGGTTTTTCTTTTATGTGCATAAGTCAGAGAAGGAAGAATTTGTTTCTGGTTCAATCAGTATTTCTCCTGGAAGGTAGAAAGAGACCCCAGAGAGCTATGATTCTAATCTGCTGGGGTGTGTATGGTACAAGAGAAGAAGCAGACTACTAAAACAATAGCCACTGGAGGTGAAACATGATGATATATAGACTTTACCTGCTCTGGAAGCAAAACCTATAATAAAGTTTACAGTTTATAAAACATAGTCTTAAAATATTTATGTGGCTCTGTAGGTGAATTGAATCTGTTTTTCAACTCTGTATGCAACCATGCTGTACGAAAAGCACTGACCTTTGTGAAGGAAAATACAGAGCTTTGCCTAAGTTCCTCAATAAATTCATGTTCTATTTGAATGGGGATTTTGTGTTTTGGGGAGACATAAGAGGGTGTAGGGGAATGAAAAAAAGTGATTTGGCTCATTTAATATATAAAGAGCAATGGACCTTTTGTATTTCCTTAAAATGTTGATTACTCTCTAAATTAGCACCGTCTAATAGAACTTCCTACAATGATGGACATATTTTCTACCTGAATTGTCCAAAATAGTAGCCTTTAGCCACAAGTAACTACTGAACACCTAAAATGTGATTAGTATAACTAAAAAATTGAATTTTTAATTTTATTAAATTTAAATGAAATTTAGGTAGCCACATGTGACTAGTGGAGACCACACTGAACATTATCATTTTAAGCATTAGTTTTAGCTTATAGAATTCTTTAAAACTGTGTTGAAAACTATGGACCTCTTTTATGTAGAAAAATATTTAATGCAAACACATTTTCTGAGTTTTCACAGAAGCTCTGAGTCACATCTATGGATTTGTTGATGTCTGTGTACCCTGAGGACTGTGTTCTAGAGACACACTGGGTTTGAATTATGGCCACAACAAGTGGTGTGACTGAAACTAAATAATATTCTTAAAAATAATATTCCTTCACCTGTAAAAGGAGTCTATGAATATTACCTAGGTCATATACCTGCTGTGTGGGTTAAATCAAAACATGTATTATCACTCAGGTTAATGGAGTTTGTAAAAGAATTATAGAACCAGTTCATGTAGTAACTGGAAGAGAATTTTTGAATCCTGGTCAGTATCAGTCCAGGTTCAGTCAGGAGAATTGTGCCACTTTTGGGTATTTTGGGACAAGATACGTATGAAAGGAATTAGATCTTACATGAATGTGAGAGAAAGTGAAGGAGGGGAAATCTGAAAAATAGTCACTAACCATGTCAGCCTGAAGCATGAAACACATGGACAACCCACAGCATGCAGGAAAGTTCTAGAAGCAAAGTACTTTTGGCTATCTAAGTGGGGGAATGGAGGGAGGACTTGTGGGGAGATGTGTAGTAACCACCTCTTCTGAGGACACTGGTGCATATTTATAACTGACACCTTCCTGGGCTTATAGTAAAGGGCTTGCTGGTAGGCTTGGGCATCATCAAACGTTGACAGGACCAACATTTTAGGAAGACAAGATGGGCTCAGATTGTGAGAGTAAAGATAAAACCGGATTTAATTGGATATTTTTGGTCTGTTGTCCTAGTGCTCACAGCCAGATCTCTCCTAATAATGGCTTTGGCTTCATTTCTGCCTTCCAGTCATGTTCAAGTTCCTTTCTTGGCCAGCTCTATTTGGGAACCACGCAGGTAAGGGGATTCTTGGAAATAAAGTTTCCAATCTTAGCCAAGTAGATAAAAAATATTCAAGTGCATGGTCCAGTGTCATTTTATAAATAATTTTACCATTTATAAATGACAACTTTAAAAATCACTTACAAGTGATTTTATGAATAGACATATATAACCTATTTTAGAATTTTCAAAATGTTGTCAGTGATTGGTATAAGAATGACTAATAAGAGGTCATGATTGGAACAAAGGTTGCCTGCTCTTCAAAACATGGAGGCCTCTTTCTACCTATACACAGGCTGGCAAAAGTACCCTGAAGCAATTTTATTGCTCTTACTTTTGTGCTGGTGAAAGAAGATAAAGGGCTAAATAACTTCTAAAGACAGTTCACATTTCCATTCAAAGACAGTGACTCAGATGGAACTAGCCAAATGATCACTGAAGTACACAGGTAAAGCTCAAGACCAAATTACTCATAGGGCTTTTTGTTTCTGCACATTGTTATCCTTTGGCTAAAATTCAGTATCTTTGTAAAATAAAAGATTAGTATTACCTTCCTAGCAAGCAGAACTCAAAAGAATGTATTGTGCTCACATTACCCATTGTGCCAGCTAAGAAGATAAATTGATCACCATTCTTTTTGTGACAAACTTGTAGAAATAATGGTGTTTAAGCAAATGAAATGCAAGGGAATTATTTATGTAATGGAGACATTTGTTCTCATAAATTGTCAAATTATAAATAGCTGCAGACCTGTTGGATTTTCTTTAGGCTGAGTTCTTTGCTTTTATCAACTTTATTTATGATTTATGAAGGCAGAAGTATCAGATTGAAAAATGATAAAGAAAATGTGACTTGCCTAAAAACAGAATCCAGATAAGCTTGTAAGTTTCAAAATATACTGAATCAGAATACATAATTTCACTGGACTGATAATATAAAATCTATATTTATAAAATATACATAAAAATTGTCATGTAAAATACCTTATACTTAAAAATTCATCACAAAACTTTGAGAAGTTGGTATCACAATGCCCGTTTATGCATAAGAAATAATTGAATCTCAAGGAAATGTAGCAACTTGTTCACATTGTTGTCTACACCAGTGGTGAAGATAGACATAGTTTGTGTCCCAGTCTGTAAATCTATTTAATATTAAACTAGTCTAAAAATATATCTAGCCCTAAACTAGGCTACAGCTTAGGAAATTCAAGTCTTGCTTCAATCATGTACTATAAAGTTCCATGTTCATTTCTATATGAAGTGTGAGGAAGAGCTCTAATAAATTACAATAAAATTATCTACAGAAAGAAAGATCCGGTCCAGAACCACATGCCTCCAGGAATATATGCCATAGGATAAAGTACCGTGAGCACTTTTTATTAGGATCATGAGCAAGTAATGTTCCTTTATTGTCAACATTTTTTTATAACTCTGTGAGATTATGTATGTAATATATACATATATTATATATATCTATTGATCTCTGCCCCTAGTTCCTGGCTCAGAGCTCCTAAAACTCTTGTAATACTTAGTAATAAGATCAGTAGGAGCATCTGTTGTTCTAATATTTGGTCTTTGACCCTGATTTCTGACACAGAACTCCAAAATCCCTTGGAATTTCCTGGGTAATAAAAGCATCTTTTATTCTAATGAGGTGGCCTTTGATGGGCTCCTGGATGGAGGATGGTCACCAGGGAGGTCAAGCCATTATTAGAAGCTTAGAATTTTCACAACTAGGCCCAGTTTTCCAGAGAGGGGAGAGGGACTGGAAACGAAATTAATGATCAGTCATGCCTACATGATGAAGTCATCATCGAAATCCCAAAGGTAGAAGGTTTAGGGAGCTTCTGGAGGTGCTGGAAGAATGGCATTGAAGCTTTATGAACCTTCCCACATACCTTGCTCTATGCATCTCTTCCATCTAGATGTTCCTCTGTATTCTCAATCATATCTTTTTATAAAAAAAACTGGTAAACAGTGTTTTCTGAGTTCTGCAAGCTGCTCTAGCAAATTAAACCCAAAAAGCGAGTCATAGAAACCCGATTTATAACTGGTCAGAAGCACGGGTGATAACCCAGATTTGAGATTGGCATCTGAAGCAGGGGGAAGGGAATTCTTGTGGGACTGAGCCCTTAACTTGTGTGATCTGATGCTCTCTCCTGGTAGATAGTGTCAGAATTGAGTTAAATTGTAGGCCTCTCAGCTAGTGTCATTGAATTGCTTGGTGTGAGAAAAATTCCAAAACATCTGGTGACAGAAGTGTTGTGAATGTCATAGTAGTGTGAGAGTAAAAAGGAAACATAGGAAGAGTATAAGTTTTCCACACAATATCCATGGAGACAACACAAGCAGGAATTATATCATCACTATTGCTTTTATTTCTTTAGCCCCAACTATCCCTTGAATGGGTACTTAATAAACATTTGGCTTTATTTTTTAAAAGCCTTTTTTTGAGCTTTAGACTCATGCTACCAAATAACTCATTAACATCTGCCTTGGGACATTTCTGGACATAGTACACATACAGTATCCAAAGCTCAAATTATCACTAGTCAATCCTTCCTACAAAATCACATCTTCTAACAGTTAATCCATTCCCAATTACCTGGTAACCCAAACTGGAAATTCTGGATACAGTACAGTGTGTCAAAGGCTAAGAAAACTGGATTTAACTTCACCAGTGTTTGACTTGGATAACTGACTTTGCGTCTCAGTTTCCTCACATGTAAAATGAGAATATAATAGTACCTACTTTCCAGGATTCTAATGTGGATTAAATGAGTTCATACAAATACAGTATCTGAAATTCACTATACCCATACCTTTCAATTCTTTTATGCCTCACATTTCATTTATAACCAGAGTATTTCATTCCCTCTCATAAAAACTTTCCTGGCTTATAAGTTCTATTTCTTTGTTCAAGCCCTTGGAACCTGTTGCTCTTTAACTTGTTAACCTCTGTCCAGTGTCTCAAGACCAGCCCAACCTTCTACCTCCCCTCTCCCTTCTGGTCTATCCTCTATTCTAGTCTCCTAATGATTCACATGTACATGATCAAACCACTCTTTTCTTAAAACAATGCTATCTCCTCAGTACTTAAGAAATTTCAACATTTTGAATTATGTATAAGTCCCTTCAACATCTGATGGAATTTACTTTTATTGATCATCTCCCATAGCATCCCAACTGAGAATCAAAACCAGCTATACCTATACAGCTTACTGTCTACATTAATATGACTTTATTATTCTACTCTTTATTCACATAACCTTACAATTCCTGGTTACTTTTGCCATGTAAGATACTATAGCTATCAATTATAACAGACTTCCTGAAAGACCCATCAACTCTTTAATTGAAAGTGTCAAATGATAGTTTACAGCCTAAGACTCTTTGAACTTCTTGCTTCAAAGTCCGTTCCTTGCTGCTATGTACTAATCTTAATTATGATTGCTACATCCCTCACATTTAAAGATAAGCCTTAAACTCGATTGCAAAATCAATAAATATTCTCATTTGCCCTTCCCCATCTGTCACTACTACTGTGCAGGTAGATTTCTTACTGAGGTAAGCAATAAACTCAATTTTGTCTTATAGGCTGGATACTTTGCATATATTTTGAAGAGTCTACATTTTACACAACCCAGTCAATATCAGAATTTACAGTTCCCTGAATACCCCATTCTCAATCACACTATTTCCTTTCACATATGTCTTTCCACAAGTCTGGAATGCTTCAGACAACCTTATTTTTTTTCCATCTGAAAACTTCAACTTAAAATTTAAGATCAGTTTGATCTCTTATGTAAATTCTCCCTCAACAATTACAGTTAGAGACAATTATTTCTCACTTAGTGCCACCAAAGCACTTTATCTATATTTCAATTATTATATATCTCATGCTATATTATAAATGTATGTATGCTTTTCATGCTCCATTGATAGTATTTGAGCTCCCTGGAAGCAAATAACACTAGGTCACCTCAACATCCCAAATAAGCACTCTAGTGACTGACACATTATAGCAATACATTTATTCTTTGTTGAGTAAATAAATGAACATGCACGAATAGTCATTCTGTGTCCTAATATTAGGTATTCACAAATTAAGTTATATCTTGATTTAAGATATCAAATAAATCAATTCAGCAAGGTATTGATGAAAGAAAATATAGAAAATGGCACTTTACTCATTAGCACTATTCCTTTTTAGAAGACAATAAGCACCCGCAAGTTGAAGCAGTAAAGGGCTAAGCTTTACAGTTTTGGGTAAAGTTTCTTATCCTCTGTTTCAATCTGTAGAACTGAATTCTGCTTATGTTCTAAGACATTGCTAGTTCATTGAACAACCATCTTTTCTAAACTATTTCAGACTTGATTCTCAGATCCAGAAAGTAGGTATTGTGGCAAATGAAAATGGATTCTAAATAGAGCGGGAGCTGAACAACTTTATTCACTGCAGTAGGTATATTTCTTTTACATCCCCTATTCATTATGTTTTTATTTCTCCTCCATTCAGTACTGAAAATTTGTACATAAGTTAAATATAGAATTTTCTAGGAATGAAAAGAATAAGATTTAAAGCCAGAGGACATATATTTTAGTATCACATATACCATATTCTACATATAATTTCTAAATTTACTCTTGCTAGCCTAAGATTTAACGTGGAGATAAAATACTCAATTTATAGCATTTTGTAGAAAGTTTAATGTGATAATGTAAACAAAACGTGTTCTATGAATAACTAAGATCAGGGCAAACACCAACCATTACTATTTCCTTATGAACTTGTCAAAAAGGGGATTACTTTCTCTAAGCTAATTATGTGTGTGAAATCATGATGTCTGCAAAAATATTCTGAAACATGGCCCATCTGCAGACGCTTCACTAGAGTGGATGGAATATCCACCAAACAACTGTGCATAGTTTCACATCTGCGCAATGATTATTTCAAGGTTTCATTGTCTTTTTATACATGGTATCAAACACAATTCTCTTTTTTGGAACCAATTATTACTATGAGGGTCAGTTTAATCACAAACAGGGAATCAGATGGCAAGTTGGCAAGCAGAACTAATTCTCAGTCGATGTGTGAAAATTGGGACTATTTGTTCCATCTCTATCTCAACCTTTCATTATCTCAACCTTTTCAAAGAGCGGGTTCTAGAATTCATCCAATTACCCACCTTGGACCTAGACACAGTGGGAGAGCAATGTTGCAACTATGACATTTTTTTCCAAAATGCAAGCAATGGGAAAGGAGTGAAATTCAATAGAAATCAGAAAAGGGTGAATGGATAGAGATAGGATTCAGCTGCAAAAAGAGAGAATGGTGTAAGTGAGCTTCCTTCTCTTTCAAAATTGATTAAAGAAGTGAAAATTAGTGGTTGATAAAGGGTTATGGGGATGGGGAGCATGGCATAGGGAATGCAGTCAGCAGTAATGGTTATGTGTCGAGCCAGAGAGAACACAGAGTAATCAGGGGATCATTTCATAAACTATTTAAATGTCTAACCAATGTACTATATAATTGAAACTAATAAAAAATCTTAAAATATTTTAAAAATTGTATATTCCCAAAGTAGAGCTGAATAGTAATTTGGTCTGAGGCAAACAATGGAATGATAAGAAGGATAAAAGAGCAGAGCTTTTATAATTCAGAGGGTTGTATGGGATTTTGGAGGTGGGTAGGAAGATATTTGACTCAGGTAGGCCTTTTATAACTTCTGGGGCTTTTGGCTGTTCTTTCAGGTAAAAGCCATGGTTCATTAACAAGCGCTCCTCTGCATAGAACTTCCCCTTTGTTATGTTTGCTGAGTCATTCAGGAACCCTTTGAGAATGATAAATGGGTTTCAGGACTGTGAGAAACTCCCACAAGCATTGCCCCAATGCCATCCCAACTCAGATAAGTAACTTCCTAATTTTTCTTACTGTTGTTAAGCTCCAGTGTGCTGTAAAACTGCTCCTGAAGTGCACATTGCTTCCTGACTTCCCTATCATTTAAGTTCCTGGGGTTCCTTCTTGAGAAAAATGTAAGGGATTGATAAGAGTCCTAGGCCTCTCTGGATCTGAGCCACACACTTTCATTTATTAGTTTTGTGACTTAGGAGAAGTCATAATGTTTTGAGATTTGGAACAAATCAGAAATAAATTTGCTTTCCTGGATTGTTGGAAGGAACACAATAATATAGTGTATAAGGACTTTTTAGTCTGTAAACTGGTATGTAACCTTTAAAAATTAGCACTTTCCCTTACCAACTTCTCAATAAATTCTTGGCATTCCTGGTATAGGCCAGAGTTTATTTATAGACGATACAACGTGTGTGTGTGCGTGTGTGCGCGCGCGCATATATTGCATATTCAGACACACATTTGATGATAGTCAAAATTTGCAGGCTGTAAGAAACACTTCTTTTTTTTCTTCATAGGTGTGCCGGTTTTCCACACATCAAGCAATTCTCTGGCACAGCTGAGTATCCTACAATTTAAATCAATTCTGATACTATCTACCTGGAGATAGCATCAGACTCCACAATGTAAGGGCTCACATCCATAAGACTGCTCCCCCCACTTCATATGCCAATCACAAGTCTCTGGTTATCTTTGATTGACAAGCTATCTATTGGGTTTCCTATGACCTCCATCTTGAGTTTCAACATTTGCTAAAACAGCTCACAGAACTCAGGGAAACACTTCTGTTCACAAGTTCATTATATAAGAAAGGACATGAAAATGGATATAGACTGTCCTCAGTACAGGAACTTCGGTCCTTGGGGAACTGGAGTATGCCACACTCCTGGTGCATGTAGATGTGTATACCAACCCAGAAGCTCCCTAAACCCTGTACCTTGGAATTTCTATGGAGGCTTCATCATGTACACATGATTTATCATTTTCTCAATTTCCAGTCCCTTGCCCCTCTTTGAAGAATGGGGACTGGGGCTGAAAATTCCAAATTTCTAATAATTGGCTTGACCTTTCTGGTGACCAGCCTCCATCCAGGAGCCCACCAAAGGCCACCTTAAGACAGTTTTTCTTTTTTACCCAGGAAATTCTGAGGGATTTAGGAGATCTGTCAGAAATCAGTGTCAAAACCAAATACTGAAAAGAAATGTGTTCCTAGTGTTCTTATCACTTCGGATATTAGAAGAGTCTTAGGAGCTCTGAGCCAGGAACTGAGGCAGATCTTATAAGGTTATAGAATGATAATATATACTGTATATTCTATTATTTCACACAGGCAAAGAAGGACAACACATGAGCTTCATTGGTAGGGCTAGAATATACACTCTAGCAGTAAATTAGATTAGTTAACAAACCCCAGAAGTCAGTTTGATCTAGCAGCACAGGATGTACCCTAAGCCACTTGCTATTAAGTTTATAAAGAAAAAAATGTTCTAATATTATTCTTTGAGATCCTTAGGCTTTGCTACCTATTCAGCATGTCCTAGACTCACTGAGGCACCAAAATACTAGATATTACTCTATATCTAATCTTTTCTATCCCTAATCTTTTTAGTTCCTTTTGAAGCCACCTTTCTTTTTTAGCTGATTTTCTCTCTCTTTTTTTTTTTTACTCTTTTTCCCATCAAAGGGGCTCAATCTAAGGCCTAGAAACTGTATTCTTGCCTGGAAATGCCACTCGTATTTTTAAGGTTTATTAATTTTTAAACAATTAGTTAAGCCTATTAACATATATGAAAACAGATGGCAACATCTGGACCACACCAAATAGATATCACACATCTAGGTTTATCCAAAGCCAAGTTACCACTGATTGATTTTTTTGTTCGGAGTGCAAGTACTAGACTCAAAAATATTAAGAGTTGAATCTGACAACTTCATCATGTAGAAATGATTCATAATATGGCTCAAAAAGAATAATCAGTCCTCATAGTTATAAATATGTTCCAAGATCACCATTTATTCTAATATATAATGTTTGTATGTAAACATGTATAACTTTTTATAAATATTGATTGTTAAAAATATTTGAAATTTGCAGTTTGAATCACATTTGATCTTTGAACAATGTGGGAGTTTAAGGATGCCTCCTTAATACAGCCAGGCACTCTGTATTTATTATCTCTTTTAATCCATGCAATTACCCCTTACACCTTAGGTACGTACTATCATCATCTCTAGGTTATACATAAGGTAACAGAGGCTTCAACACATTAAGTATCTTGCCTAAGGTTTGGAATTCAAAGCCAGTATTAGTTGAATTTATAATTTCTTTTCTTTTTACCTTTATCAAAGTAAGCTCTGCTCAAGAGGACCTTAGAGGCTAATGAATAAGAGATAACATATACTTATAAAACAATTAATGAAAAAGTAATACACAGTAAGATTAATTTGTGTAGCACCAAGAATATATATAAAAAACTAACTGCTAGGGGGAAAAAATCCATGAATATAGGAAAAAGGTTTGATATTCATAGACATGGCACAAATGTGGGTGAACTTACTTTAAAAAGCCAGCCTAATTCAGAGCTGCTTACCTGTGCCTCTGACTGCAGTGTTGCATTCCTTTCCCGTGGTTATTGTAACAAATTACTGCAAATTGGGTGGCTTGTAACAACAAAAACTTATTTTTTCACAGTTCTGGAGGCTAGAGTCAGGATGCTGGCAGGGCCACACTCACTCTGAGAGAATCCACTCCCTGTCCTTTTAGCTTCTGGTGGGTGCTGATATTCCTTGACTTGTACCTGTATCACCTTATCCTCTGCGTCTCTTGTGTATAAATCTCCTTTTGCTTCTCTCTTATAAGGGTGCACCTGATTGCATTAAGGGCCCACCTAGATAATCCAGGCTCTTCGCCCATCTCAAGATTCTTAATCACAACTGCAAACATTCCTTTTTGGTTGCTTTGTTTTTTTTGCCACATAAGGTAATTGTCCCAGTTTCCAGGAATCAGGATGTGGATATCTTAGGGTTTTTGTTGTTGTTGTTGTTGAGGGGTGAGGGGGAGTATTGTTCAACCTACTACAACTGTCTTGACAAATAATCAAAGACTAACAATACACAGGAAGAAAAATTTGAACCTGCGGTACATTCTCTTGGTTCCCTACTCAGTTCCCTTAATCAGGCCTGTGAACCATCCCAGCTGCTATGAGGGCTGGATACTGACTGCTCACAGCTGCCTTCTTCTCCGGAGAATTATCTGCTAATGGAAGATGCCTCTGTCCCAGCCTGTAGTCAATGACTGACTGATACAAGGGTATAAAAGGCCGACTCTACTGCCTCAATAAGTTAAACATGTCAACTTAAATATATGACTCTAGTAAAATGCTTCATATAGGAACCCAAATCGGTAGCAAATGAAAATACTGCAGCCCACCTCTTATGACTGAAATTTTAAACACAACAAATTAGGTAATAAATAACTCAAGTTCTCTTTCTTTGTCCTTACTACCACTGTGCTATTGTTCACTTCAAATTTCCTACTTAAATGCAAGATTATGTAGCCCCAAAGCGATACAAACAATTCTATCCTTTACCAAGTAGCTCTCAAATAAACACACGTAGCTGAATCTGCATGTGTTGGAACCCACAATATAAATGGGAGAATTTTGAATTAGTTTCCATGTGAAGTAGAACAGCTATTAAAAGATAATTAATAAAAATGTGTACATTGAAAGCTTAAAAATATATTACGAAGACTCAGCAGAAACCAAAACAATTATCTCAATTTGGAACTTAGATGAACCTCAGGTTTTTGAAAGAGAACTCCAGGTATAGGGTGATAATGACACTGCTCTGGTTGGTTTTATCATTACTTTTAAGGTTGTTTTTCTTTTTCTAGAAAATATATCCTGTTTTCATCCGTACTCAGGGCAGAATACTCAACCCTTGGTACTTCCTCAATTGGATAAATAAAACAAGAAGTTTTGCTTTAATTGATGGCTAATGTTCAATGAAATGTGAATTTTAATTTTTAAAAACTAAAATGCTATTAAAATTCTATAATTTATTAGAAAATGAGGTAAAATAAAATTCAACATTTTTTTACTATAGTATTTCTCAGATCTTTAACACGAAAAAATACATTATAACACTTTAATGAGAAGTTTCACAGACTTTTTTGTTTTAACATGGAATTTTTTTCTCCAAGAGCATCTAAAGAGACTAATGTTCAAAGGAGAATATTTTGGAAAATGCAGCTGTAGTGGAATTCCATCCAGTTTTTAAATAATACAGTAACTTTTGTTAGTACTATTGCTCTTTAACATAACTCTGGAGGTTCTAGTCAAAGCCATAAGGAAAAAAAAAAGGAAAAAGTAGAGAAAAGAACAAGTAACAATATTAAATCTAGTGGAAAGAATGAATCAAGATGATAGCAATGATGCTATCATATCCATTTTTTTGAAAGCATCTAGAGGATTAACTCTAATAGAATTAACAACAAAATCCAGTAAAATAGCTAAATAAAAAAAGCAATTGATTCCCTATCTATCAGTAAAGTCAGTTAGAACATAATGTATTGAAGTTTCCTTTAACAAAACAAGGTAAATATGTAAAGTGTGTAGAAAAAATCATTGCTAATGGGAAATGGCTATATTTCATATAAGCAAAGCTATAACACTAGGAGCTATTAAAATTTAAATAAAGAAACAGAAGTTCCCTGGGTAACAAGATTGAATGAATACTGAAAAATGTGTTATTTATGCCAAAACACTTCCTACATTGGCTAAAATCTAATTTAAAATTCCAATGGAAAATAATTTAATATTTGACAAAGCACTCTTAAATTATTTGGAAACATTTGGGGAAAATATTTTTAAAAAGGGAAATAAGAAACTTTCATCAGATATGTATCAAATATATCTATTATAAAAGTATGACAAATAAGTGATTTATTGGTGTAACAGGATAGGTAGATCTGTGAACCAACATAAGTAGTTCTGAAACAGAACAAAGAGTATGTAAGACTGTAATATATATATATATATGATATGAGATAATATATGATATGTCGTATGATATAATAAGCATACAAATCAACACAGGGAAGGGATAGAGATTTTCCAATAAGCACTAGAAACCTTGTTTGCCTATAAATTGTGACTGGCAGATAGATATTAATATAATTATATGATTATATTGATATATTTATGTGTGTTATATTCTATATATGAGAGACCTACGCTTAAGGTATCGTAAATACCTTCTCAAAAATCTTATTGAGAAGGCAGTGAAGAGAAGTTTTCATTTTTAAAGCATGTATAAATAGCTATCAGTTTATAGACTACAAAGTTATTTTATCTACCTTCTCTCCCTAACAAATTTGGAAAGTACAACACACACACACACATAACTTAAATGTTGATCAAGTACAATACATCAAAATAAATCTAGAAATTAAAAAATTAACTATAAAAATAAGTGAAAAATACCTAGAAGAAAATGCAGGTAAGCTTTTAAATGATGACATCATGGGTAAAGATTTTTAAGTATGTAATAAGTGCAAAACTTTACATTTGCCTGCAGAATAATGAAAAGATAAATGGACAAAAGTAAAAATAAAACTAAAAAAAGATCTTAGAATATGTATCATTAAAATACATCATTATAAATCAATATCTTGAAAACAATGATATGCAAATATTTTAGAAAGTCAAATCAAAGAAGGAGGAATATGAATGGCTAATTAACAAATAAAAAATTTATTGTTCTTTATAGAGAAACGAAAATAACATGATAAATACAATACGATCTCATTTTTCATCTATCTAATTGACACAGGTTAGAAATAGTAATGATGATTAAAGCTGACTAGACCCAGGTAGCAGTGGCCACTGATGGGAGTGTAAATTGCTACAGGTGATCTGGAGAGCAGTTAAGCAATACATATTTAGAGCCTTTAAAAGGATTTATGTTCCTTGGTGTAGAAATTTTATCCCTAGGAATCTTTGATTAAGAAAATAACATGTACATATATATACATATATGTATATACATATGTGTGTGTGTGTGTGTGTGTCCATTATAAGGAGACTTATTCAAGTAGTTTTCCTCGTGTGTGTGTGTGTGTGTGTGTGTGTGTGTGTGTTGTGCACATGTTTTAAAATAGTAAAATTTTGGAAATACTCTATAGGTTCAGAAAAAAAAGATTAAAAAACATATGACACATCTATGTGATGTCATTGTACGGCTATTAAAATCATGTTTTCAAATAATATTTTTGAAATAGGATCATATAATAAAACATTGCTGAGAAAAACCACACCAAATTTATCTGTTCATATAGAAAAAAAAACACATAACTAAGTTTAAAATTTTTGAATGTTCTTTTACTTTTCTATAATTTAATTTTTATAGACTGAACATATAATTTTATGATCAGAAAAATAAATATTCTTTTTTTATACTAAATATAAATGCAAATTTGTCTGTAATTACATAAAGGAGTTTGAAAACCTAAACATTGAAACAATTCTCTGGATGCTACATTATGTTTTCTATCACAGAGCTTCTTAGTAGTGTAAAAACAGAAGACAAAAATCCCGCCTCTCCCCACCAGAAAGCAAGAACAAACAACTAGTAAACAACACACACAAAACTACATTAAAGTGTGGCTTAAAAAATAGATTATAATCAATGTTTGTCTGAAAACTTTAACTGAACAATATTCTGATTTAGTGATTTAAACATTCCTTCAGAGATCTGGTATCACATTTGGGGATTATTTTACAAATAGAAGTTTTGAGTTTTGTCAATCTGAATTTAAAATGTCATCTTTGTTAGCATCACCCACAAATATGTCACTTATCCCTTCCAAGATTTGCAATGATATGCTAAGTACTGAATGAGAAATATGATTGATATTTTTTGTTGTTGTTTTAATCCCAACTGATTCAAGGCAGCTAGGTATATGTCACATTTTAGCAGTTACCTTTTTTCTATATATTTTACAAGAGTAAAATACCTCCTAACTAGAGCATTAGGTTATATGGAAATAAAAAATGCAAAAATTGACAAATTCTAAGAGGCAACACTGTTTCATTGCCTAAAACACACTCCTGATTTATTTGCATTGCAATAACTGAACCCTTCTCTACCCATAACCTTAATTACCACTATCGTTCATTCTATAATGATTCCTATTTCCTTTACTTCTTCTTTCCTTCTAGACTCCAATTTGTAATGCTGCCTCCATGAAGATTCATTATCTGGCATTCCACATCGTGGCAGAGGGGATTTCTCCCTTCAAGCTCCACTCTGGACGCATTTATAAGTCTCTAGGCGCTCTTTCCTGAATATATTGTGGCAGTACTATCTTTATGAGGTGGCTAGCATCCATATGAGAAAAGAACCTTTTTCTATAAAGAAGAGTTAAACCAAATATGTTCCTTTTTACAACAGATGCAGATTTTCTATTAAAAAGAGAACCTTTCATTTCAAATATTTTGATGGGGTGGTCCAGAATACAGTCACTCTCACCTCACTATATTTTGGGTGTTCCAAATCTAATATGCATGTTTGCTATACCACCAATATTATTATTAACTGGATATTTTTGTATTAATTTTTTTAACTTGCTACTCATATTTTAAAAGCTGGGAGCCATCTACACGTATTCCTATCTAAGCTAGGAGTAATTAATTCTTGTAGGATGGATTACCCAAATATTGCTGAAAGATATCCTCTCTCTTTTTGCTATAAAAGTTCTGATACAGAAGCTGACTACAGCCTTCCAATATGATGATCTTCCTTCCCATACCAATACATCTTCCTTTTTCAAAAATATACATCTGATTATGTCATACCTATATGAAAAATTCTCTGATAGTCTCTTATATTAATTAGGTTAGAGCTAGTTGCAGTGACCAAGAAAATTGAAAATGTCAGTGCAATAACATAATAAAAGTTGATTTCTCACTTGTGTCCAATGTAAGTGTTCTTGGTTATTGGGGTGGGGGCTATGATTCATCCAGTTTTTCAAGAACCCAGGTTGTTGGGGACTCTGCCATCTTCTATGTGTAGCTTCCAAGATTGCCCTGGATGTCATTATTCAAACAGGAGATGAAAGGCTGTGGAAAAGACTAAAAATTGTTTTTTGCTCACCTTGACTTGGGAGTGACATGTAACCCTTCTGCTTACATTCAGTTACTAAATATTAGTCACCATCTAGATTCATCAGAGACTAAAACACGTAGTCTCTGGCTAGGAAGCCATTTTTAGCAGTAATTCTATATTACAGAAGGGGAGCCCAAATTTTTGGTGGTCAGTTCGCTTTTTCTGACATAATTTCCATCAACAGACTTTTGAGTAGAGATGCAAGATGATGGTCTAGCACTTTCTTAATGTGCCTGCTTGCTAAACATGCCTCTTTTCCCAGGTTTCCCCTTTACAGACCATATATCTCAGTGCCCCCTAATGAATTTCACCATTAAGCCCCTAGATCTCTGCACAAGCCGTTTCTTTGCCTGGATTTCTCTTTCTCTTATTGATAGTTTCCTGAATCCCACAAGTAGAATTGGAGATTCTCAAACTCATTTTTGTGTATCAACTAATACATATAATATATATGATGCATGACTGTCACATGTCTGAGTTTTCTACTTCATAGTGAAGTCTTGAAATCAGGGATCACTTATGTTTTTGGAGCATTTCAGAACTTACCACCCAAAAATATGCTGCTCTAGCATACTGATTATGTTGAGCTGAAGACTCTTGAGAAAGAAAGAGCAAATGCAGGAAGGTTTCTGTGATCTTCTCCTTTCTACCAAAAAGCAAGTCTTAAAATTTCCCATGAGAAAAGCACCTTCCCTGAACTGAGAAGCACTTTTTGTCACCTGACTGGGAGTCAACCCTGAAATGGATCTGTACAAACAAACCTTCTAAAATAACTTTTATCTTCCATTGGTTTTCCCCATATATTTCCTAGACAAGGCCCCATAATTTACTACCCTTAGCCCCAGGTTCTTTGACTTAACACAGCCCCACAATTTATTATTCTTTGTTTAAAGAGGTATATAAGTTTTAGAGCCTAAAAGCTTCTTTGAGGCTTTATTTTCCTTTTAAAGACTCCTGTGTACATGTAAAAATATGAAATAAAAGTTTTTGCTTTTCTCCTGTTAATCCGTGTTATATTACTTTATAGTTTAGGTTTATAGAACATAGGAGTGCGAAGGAAGGTTTTCCTCTCCTTTATTATTAAGTTTCTTTGGGGAAGAGAGATGCTTGCTTGGCTAACAAATGTATCTAAAATTTTCAACACATGTCTGGGAATATAAAGATGTTCAGTAAATATTTGTTGAAGAAGTGAATGTGCCAATTTTTACATTATTATCATCTATCTGTTGACAATAGACTCAAGAAATACACTTGCAAGGAAGAAAGTAAAAGGAGGGGGAAAAGAGCAGGTGGCTGAGAGGGAATCTTGCTTGCTTTCAAAAGTCATCTTCGATATTTTTTGGTTAATAATTAATACTATTTTTTTACGTAAAATAAGTGAAAAAGCAAATAAATTCACATCACAATCAGACTTCTCCATGAACAGAGAAGACAATGATTTTCCTTAATGCCCATTATTAGAGACTTCTAATTTATACTCAACACTAGCTAATTTTTAGTTTCTACACCTCAGTAAATATTATCTGAGGGGGCCAGGAGAGACTAGATAATGCTATGATTTAATGGAATCAGGAAGGTATTACAAAAAAAAAAAAAAAAAACCCTAAAATGTAGAAATGTTCTGAATCTCAGACTGAAAATACTCAGAGAAAATAGGAATCTTTCATAGCTAGTCTGAAAAAATATATATATTGTGCAATATCTTATCTATGTGTAAGAAATATAGATAATAGCTCATAGAGATTTCATAGTTACACAACTGTTTAGAAAGCAACTGAATGCTAAATAAAACTCCTTATAAAAATCTAGAGTTTTTTTCAAATATTTGGAAATGTTCCATGAAATGCCTGCAAAAGTATTAACATGAAAGAATTTTGTTTTCCTCTTGGCTCTGTGCTAGTTGTCTTCGAAAGTGTCCAGCCAAAAGGCACTTAAGAAGTTTGGTGAATGACTTCATTATGTATAAAGGGTAATAAGCTTAAGTGTTTAGCACTGGTAGCTTCTACAAGAGAACTTTCCTCACTTGTTCAATCCCTTTTCCCTGTGGAAAACTTGACGTCTTTGCTGCAACAGCAATTCAATGATTGAAGAATCTAAGGCAAAACATACTTTCCTCTGAGAACTGTACCTAATTATCAAACACTGAAGATTGCAAAGGAAAATCTTTCTTCTTTTTTTCAGGTAATCACTTAAATTTATATCTCTGATTTCTAATTAATGTATTCAAGATCTGAACTTAATTATTTCTCATTGTAAGATTTCCTCATTTTATTTAATGCTCCTTAAGATTAGGGCCCTCTTAAATCCTATAAACTCAATCTCTTTTATAAACTCTATCACCTAGATTCAACTATTGTTTTTATTTATTTAAGCTATTCAGGAAGTGTATATTCAAAATGAAAATACAAAACATCATTGGGGTGGAATTAACTCTATGATCTTCACAAAATAATGGCAAATTCAAGATCTAGAAGCTGCACCAGGCTTCTGCAATTGTTTTTCCTGTGAAGCTGACTCTGAGATGGAGCTTAACATGCTGGGAGTTTACCAGGGTGTGCGCTGAAAAGTGCTCTTCCTATGGAAGGAAAATGAGAAAAGTAAGATTGGGCAAAATGAGAAGCTGAACTTCAGTGTAATCTCAGTGGAGGTCACAGATGACCCTGCAGAGAGTTATGTAGATGGGATACTCCAGCAAAGCTTTCCCCACTTTGATGCCAGATGGTGGGTTCATATGACCTTTGATTAGTCATTGGCTGCAGGCTGTCCTGGAAGTGGATATGACTTTGGGTGAGGCAGATCTCTGTACCCAAGCAGTACCTGGAGTGGGTTGAAAGCTGAAGTTCCAGCAGCTGGGAAATTAAGTCCTTCATTCCTGAAGAATGACGTGGGCAGCAAGTTATAGCATCCACCACAAAGCTATACTTCCACTTGGGTCAAGTAGTGCAGAGAGCCTAAGCATCACAGAAGGGAAGATGCGAATAAGTGGTTGAAGTTTATGTCAAGAGCAGAAGTTGAGAGTGGTTGACATCAAACAATTACAAAGGAAATGCAACCAGCTTCCTTCACTGGAGAAGTTTGGAAATATTAGGCACTGTGCATTACATAGTTACACTTTTATTTCCTCAGTTGGAGAGTTGAAACATTAAAACATTACTCAAAATATTATTGGAAATATGTTTAAGACACTTCCCTTGGCTAAATGAGCTGTATCTCTTCATTGATCTCAAGCACTGAGGGAAAAGAAAAAAGAGTCATTCCAACAAACAGCATGGGAACTCTTTGCAGAGGACTCTCGGAAGGTGGCTGCTACCTCAAGTTGATTTGATTAGCAGCTCATTGATATGATTTCTAACTAGTTTCTATGCAACATTTTTCAGTGAGCACACATTGAACTCATCAACTACTGAGCCCCTGCTAAAACTCTGAGTCAACAAAGCAATGAAATTTATCTAAATGGCAGATGACCTAGAAGGTAGTTTACATGCCAGAGGGAAGACTTGACCTGACTTCACACATTTTAATATTTATCTCATCCTTCCAATAATTAATCTTTCATGAAAGAAACAGAATCACCCCTTACATCCTTACCCTTGTTTAAACATGGGAAAAATTGGGCAAACCGGTATGGTGGTCTGACCACATAATCCCAGCACACAAAACGTGACATATTACAGTACCCACTGGGCTTGATATTCAAGTCCAAAGACCAAGATAATTATGTTTTCTTATCTAAATAAGATTATAGAAAGAGATGTAAAAGCAGTATTTATTTAAATATACATACATAAAGTCATTTCCTATACAAGTGGCTACAAAAAAACCTTGATGAAATGTATTATATCATTAAAATTGTGCTGTGAATGACTTTAAGAGTAATAAAAATTCACTTTATAATCTGGATTTTATTAACAATAAATGCCCAGTTACACTATTGTACTTTCACTAATCCATTAAGCTGATGTTTTAAAATTACTTATAAGAAAATGTTAGATGGGATATAATAAAATACCATACTGGTAGCTATAACACAGTAAATTTTAATTACTATTCTTATAAAATATGAATTAACATGGTAGCAATTCACTTGAAATCTAATTACCTTGCCTTGGTTATCTTCCTCAATGCCTGGAATAGGCAAATAATCTTTACAAAGTTAACATATTAATAAGAATATGATTATGCATTTTCCCCAATTTAATTTCTATTTAATTATATTACCAAACTTGGCTTTTCTCCCAGCAAAGTATCAATTTTGTAAATAATATCCTATAACAGTCACTTGATCATAGGTCTTAAAAACGACCCAGTGCCTTATTAATTCTGTGTAAATTAGTCATATCTGTGCTTAATGTTCGACACCACTATTTTCTGCCATTCTGCACTGTGCTCCTCTCTGGCTTCTTCACAGATTTCTTAGTAAGCAAAATAAACATTGTGGAATTGCAAGCCCCATGTCCTAGGCAGCTGCCCTGATAAATGGACTGATATGGAATATACAGGAGACTGGCAAGAGAAAGAGATGCCAGAGCAAGAGCAAGATACCAATGTCAACTTACGAGTTATGGATAAAATAGTATATTTGTAAAACTTGACATGGCATATTTTAAAAAATATTAATAATATACTATTTTAATACTGAATAGCAGAAAATTGGAAATCTAGAATACTTCTGTCAGCTAAACAGAGGCCCATCACAAGTCCCTTCTCCTTCATCACCTGGATCTTAAGGAAACTGGTTGACATAAGCTTAGGGACTTGTTATTTTCCTTGTGGGACATTACACATCATGAGAGTGACCAATATCCCTTGTTATATTCAATTCTCACAGATTTTCATAAGATCCGAATTACAATAACATCTCAAGCCTCTTTGATCAACTTCTTCCCATTCCCTTGCATGTTAAGGAAAAGGAGATGGTACAGGGAGGGCGGAAGGAAACTGTCCAGGTGAATTGATTTGCATGTTCCACTTTTGCCCTTTATCCTGAGAGATTTCCAATTCCATACTGTGCGTGCAAACTCCTGGCATTTTACGATCTTTAGCATCCGCCTAAAGGAGCTGTGCTAATGCTACATGCCAAACTTCAAAAGATGTCAATTTATATTCCTTCCTATAGTTCTATAGACTTATTTATAGAGACAGCTGGAAACAGTCCAAGGTATGAAGATAGGTTCTTTTTAACAGATTTTCATTCCATTAGCTAGAAAGGAGAGGAAAAGAGAATGCAGATGTGGATTCCTGCCATCGAAATCCATCTAGTCTTGAATATATTTGGCAGATACTAGGGGAAAAATGGCAGTGCACTTTTGGGCTCTAAGTACTCATATTATAATTCAATAACACCACCTTTTCTAATGGAATAGGGTAATAATATGGGATAGATAGGTATATGGTAGATTGATGATAGATAGATGATAGATAGATAGATAGATAGATAGATAGATAGATAGATGATAGATAGAAAAAGAATTTGTCAGAAAATCTTCTCCATCTTCCCAGAGTAATTAGAAAAAAATATCATGGACTAAAGTAAGGGAAAAAGTATGTAGAGATAATAATAACCTTTAAATTTACATAGAGCCTTAATCTATATTGACTATTCTCATCAAGACATGTATACTAACTCATTTGAGCACAGAAAAATCCTTCATTGAAATAGACATTATAACCCCCATTTTATAGATGAGGAAACCATAACTTGGTGGAATTAAGTGATTTGCCCAAGTTTCTCTGGCCAGTAAATGATATTCCTAAGATTTGAACTCAGAACTTTGAACTTCAAGCTGAGAAAATATTTCTTCCACTCTCCCTCATTTACTAATAGATTATAAATCTATTCATAAACAGATTTAGAGAAACTATAGGGGATACCATAACTCTTTTCTCCTTCAGCTGTTACTTCTGCTAGGAGACTGTTTTTTATAATATCTGTGAGTATCCTGACCTTCAATCTTATTACCTTCAGGGCATTTGGGACAACAATAAAAAAAAATAAAATAAAATAAATAAATAAATAAATAAATAAAGACTTTCCATACAGATTTTGGCCCACCCCAAACCAAAGGGAATTCTGTGGTTCCTTTTTCAGAACCCAGTACTATCATTAGGCCTAGGTGACCTTAGGGTCTGAAGCAAGTAAGCCAGCTCTGCCAGCAAGAAAATAAGGATTAAGACCTACAGTGACAGGAGATTAAGGCATGTGGCAGGGAAGTTTTAACTTCAGCTTTTAGCCTTCTCACTAAGAAATTCTAAGACTTGGGGGCTATGAAATAAGCCCACATAAGCATAAGAGCATCAAAAACAACAAAGACAAGAATATTTACCACGATTTATGTTGTAGGCAATATGCAAAAACATTGATATCCATTATCTCAATAATGCAGTAACATGGGTTCTTCTAGAATCCATTTATAGATTAAAAAGAAAAAAGGGAAAAAAACAATGCTGAAGTCTAGAGGGTCTCAATAACTTATCCAAGATCAAAGATATCTCCTAGTGAGGGTGGTAGGATTTGAAAATATGCTATATGACTTCATACCTATTCTCTGAATCACTAAGTTGTGCTGCCTTCATAGCACTGGTAGAGAAATGTGAAAAATGGGGTGAGGGCACATGAGTCCTAATGTTCTAAAAAAGCATTTTGGTGACTCTAAGATTGACTACATATGTTGTAGCAAAGCAGGTTGTGAAGGTTTTGATGAAATATTTTTTACTGCATGATTCTGGTATTATTATACAGTAATGTTCGCTGTGTGCCCCTCCATTTTTCTCAGCCCTTTTCCAGTTAGGTAGGGGCCAGATAACCAGTACTGGCCAATGAGCTCAACGCAGAAGTAACAAGTCTCGCTTTTAGAGTGAAGCATTCCAGAGCCTGTGGCATGTGTTCCAAACAGTGTAGCTATAAATTGGCAGAGCCTCCAATTGCCTAGGTCCCTGTGGGCCAGTGTGAAGTGGCCCCTGCTCACCTGCATTAGGAATGTAGCCTGAGTGAGAAATCAGCTCTGCTGTGTCAAATCACGGAAACTCTTGGGTTAATTTGTTACAGTCTCATTATCTATCCTGAAAAATACAAACGTGATTGCAAGTTTCAAGATATAGAGTTGACACTGGGGTGTCAAATATATTAATCCCTGCAGTGACATTATAGCCTTTGCAAAATATACGGTTGTATAAAGCCCTAGCTTTATGTATCTGATAGAAATGTTTCATAAACTCCCCAATGGAAAACCCATAGGTCTCCCCCAGAAGCAACATGTTCTTTTCTAGGTTATTTCTTAAAGAACTCTTTTCAGTAATCTTGATGGTGAATGTTAATAATGGAGTCAACTCTCAAGATGGGGTTCACAGGATTATAGAGGAAAACTTAAAACAAATATTACCAGGGTCCATGGAAATTTTTTTTTTTTACTTTTTGTTAAAATATGCTTGGCTCCAGCATTCTTTTCAAACCTTGGGCCTGTATGCCAGTGCTTATTTGCATGCTAATTACCAGTTAAAAGTACTTTATGCTGATCCAAGATCTTTAACCAATTAATGAACCAGGGGGAAAGGTGATCTTTCTTTGGAGAACTTATTACTTTCATCATCATTACTACTGAATGATGTTCATTGTACCCAGTGCCTCTCACACTTCTGGCTCTTTTCTGAATATATGAGTAGAAAACTAAGCAAACAGTGGTTGGATGCCACTGAGTATCTTATTGCATATAGCTATACTTAGGAAACATGCCCAGCACTGTAAATATGTAATTGATACTAAATGGGAAAAAGGAAAGTCTAAAAAGTGTCTTCTTGTCATGCTGGAATCTTCTTAGAACTAGTATTTATACTTTGCCAAAGCTCTTAGATCTTTAGATGAAACCCTAAATAATCCCTTGATTATAGAATTGTTAATGGTATATTTAGAGACACTGCAGACAAATAATACGGAGAATCTAGTGAGAACATAAAATAAGTAAGACAATGTCAAATACTAAATGGATGTCTATTGAAGGATGAAAACTGAGATGTGGCTCATGATATAGAAACAGAGGACCTAAGTATTTGTTTTTCATATGTTATAGGAAGGTTCCACATAATCATGAAAGTTTTCTGTAATCTATAGCAGTTCATAGCAGCTGTTTCAGTGACTTAGAATATACATAAATACAAACGAATTCCTTTAAGCATGGTGTTTCCCAATTTTAATGACTGAGGCAGCTTACCTATCCTATTCTTTGTCCTAGGAAGTTGATCTTTGTAACTAGAGACACAAGTCTAGTTCTCAGTCTAAAGAGTTTTAGAAAAATGCATTAAGACAAATAAATAACAGTATATTTTTCTCCATATCATTCATTTCTTCGTAATCTTAACTCGCTGAGGCCTCATAGGTTGACAATAAGCAATGACAACACTCTATCTCAGGCGTTTCTGCTCCCAGGTATTCTATTGTCTTACTATACTCCTTGTTACTAATAGAGCAGAGTCACAAAGTTGCAAACACATGTGCTGAGAAACATAGCTTTGTTTGTTTCTTTGTTTTCTTAGAATTGATATGCTCTAGAACATCGCCTCTGGGAGAAGGGAACCAAAAGTTTTCTTTCTAGTTGATTTCAGTAATCTCAGACTAATAATTTAGACTCTCAAATAACCAGTCTCTGGGTAATTCAATAGATATGTCTTTAGATTTAAGTCAATCCTCTAATTAAACTCCTCTCTTCTGTCATCAGTGCTCCATGGGAATTGAGTGAGGCTGAAGAGTGCAAGGGAGACCAGCCTCATCAAGCCCGAGGGCCTCCATGTTGTAGAGATTTCTGTTCCTGCTCCATGTCTGTCACTTAGAACAGTAATTAGCACAGAGTAGGCACTCGATAAGTACTATTGAATGAGGAGATGAATATACAGGGTTCTTCAAAAGCCCCAACCAAGGCAGAAGCATCTGAGCTTCTCTTCCTGTAGTCACAACCTATCAAAGCTTGAAGCAGGGATATTGGAACATAATCAGAGACCTTCCTTCTGTTACCATTTTTTTGTCACTTCTGTCCATTTTTAGCAAACATAAGGGGGACTTCCTCAAACTTTGCTACTTCACCTACCAAGAATAGCTCTCCACCAACTAAAGAAGGGATCATGAGATTTAGTGAGTTCCCTCCTTCTCCACATCTTGTTTTCTAGTGTCATGCTAAACAAGTCGAAATCAGACCATTTTATCTTCTATTTTAGGAGAAGAGCCTCTAGATGCAGTCTCAGAGAAAGAAGTCTGATTAAAAAGAGACGTGAGGTCAGAGTAGATGCCTAGATTTGGTATTTACGAAATATTCTTTCTGTTTGACTAGGAATTGTAAGAACAATTAGAATGACCAATAAAATAAAGGTCAGGGCCATTTTAAATGGGAGTTCACATTTCAGTAGTTACTGACCTAGAGAAAAAAAGTATTTGATATAAATTTGGTCAGGAACCATGGTTCCACTGGTCACTTCACCTTTCTCTTGAGTAATGCCAAGGCTAATGACAATGATTGGTTCAGTGAAAAGAGGGAGTGATCATATGGCAACAGTAAAACTAGAATACTCAACAGAGTCCACTAGTAAGGACCTTCTCTGTGCTGGCTTTGTATGCTATTCCTGCTGTTCTAAGCATTTAGTTGTTAGTATTAAATAACTCCATATTTTTTTAATCATATTTTCACTGCTAAAGACATACTCTAAAATACTTGCTGAAGAAAAATAGGAGATGAAAAATGGCATGTCAAATGTTTTGTTTTTAGCCTGCTTGCCTATGTACAAAATGTTGAGTTGATTAAATAATTTAAGCTCCAATATTAGCAATGTTAAAGGGAGCCATTGAGATTAGTACTATGGATCCCACTCTGGGCTGCACATAAAATCTCCCAGGAAATTTCTATAAAATATTCATTCTTGGACCATACCCTTAGATACTATGATTTAATTTTTCTGGGTTAGGGCCTGCGCATTGATTTCCCATTGCCCTGCCCCAAACTCCCCTGGTATTTGTAAAAGGAAGCTGTGTGTGGAGGCAGGATTTGAGACTGCTGGTGTAACGAAAAGAGCATTGGATTTAGGGCAACTCTTTCACCAATTGTTTGGTCCTAGGCAAGGCACATCATTCTCTGTACTTCAGATTCCTCATTTTAAAAGTGGGGTATCATAACACTAACTTGATTAGGATTATTATTCGTTAGGTTTATTTTGAAGAATATATTCGTGCACACACACATACAAAATGTTTGGAAACTCCAAAGTTTTATACAAATGTTAACTATATACCTCAAATTTAAATAATGACTCAGATTATGTTAAATTATTTGATTTAGAAAAACAAAAAACATATCATTAATAATAATAATCCATTCTGTCAACCTCAGGAAGATGTCTTAGCAAATCTTATATAGGATATGCTTTCTGTGACCTCAGTGAGGCACTGCAGTGATGGAGTTATTTTCTTTAGTACTCTATAAATTTCTCTCTGGAGACCATACCTAATAAAACTGAATTCCATTTTAAATTTATTTTTACCTTGGTAATTTTTATTTCTGTGTCTTCTCCCCATATGTATTTCCCTTGTTCAAAATGGAGTTTTCAATATTCTATACTATGGATCCTCAGAGGGGATCTTGCAGATAGAATGCAAAATCTATGTGTTTGTTATACCTACTACTTGTTTAAAAGCTAAAAGGCAATAAGGAGAAATTTGAATGTTATTGTTTGCAATGATAAACTGTAGGAACCATCCAATGAAAATATCCTAAGTAGATTACTATTCTAGATAGAAGGAAAGGATATGACTGACAAAAAAAAAAAAAAAAAAGGGCGGGGGGTGGGGGGATGGCAGAACTATTCAAGTAAATGAAGAGCCTGTTTGCATGCTACCAAGAAAAGGTGATTTGATTCCTTAGTGAGGGCTTGCTATACAGGCTGGAAATATGAAATCTTTTTAAGACCAGCCTAGGAAACACTTACATCCCATGGAATGATTTCTAGATACTCTCTCTAAGTGGCTTGGTCTTTAAATCAAGGAGCTCCAAATCAGCTCAAATTCTTAACCAAGGCCACAGAAATTAAGATGAACCCTGGCTATATCCCACACATACCACCACAGATAGAGAATTCCTAGGCAGGTTTCTACCAGAGAACAAAAATGGAAGTCTTCCAGTGGTTTACCCAAGGATTCTATGCTTAACTCTCCATGTGGTTGAAAGATAGTCTTAACATCTTCATCCTTTCCGATGAAGCTTTGTCTTGGAGAGCTGTGTTCCACTTAATCTCTGATTCAAATCAACAATCAAGGACCAAATATCATCCTTGGAGACCTTATGGTAAAGACATCAATGACTACTACAATAATCTTAGCATGTTTGAAACTTGACATTGTACACTTCGGAGGTGAACTTTCCCCCACCTGCTTTTTTTTTTTTTTTTTTAAGGAAATATTAGGCTACTTTTAGGGCCACAATCATAGAAGAAAACAGGCACATGTTCTTGCAACTATGTATGCAATAAATAGCCTCTTTAAATGAATCATCCCAGGAAATAGAGTGTTATTTCAGGCCTTTGCTGATCTACATTTGCTTTAAGCTACATATTTCAACATTGCTGACATCTAGAAATGCAGTGCATAAGCTATAGCTCTTACATCTGTCTCATCTCACATTCCCCTTTTGCCTCAATTCTAAGGCATGCCATATATTTCACTCCAAATGCTTCCCAGGTTCTTTTGATTATCTTATGGTCAGATGATGACCATACTTGGTGTCAGAGAAGGCATTTCAGAAACTTCAATAAATAGGCTTTCAAAAAGAATGCCAGTGTTAGAAAATAATGAAGTAAAGACGTGACTTCCTGCCAAGGTTTAGAGTTGAAATCCTTTCTGAAAAGATGATGAAGAGCAGGTCCTTCTGTCTCACTCAGGGTTGTTCAAGTGCCAACCAGATGCTCAGTAGAGCCAGGCTGTTAGCACATGCCTTGCCAGGGAACTTTAGAGAGAAACATGAGAAACAGCACGTCAAGACCTTGTTCCAAAATGACGTTCTCTGGGAGAAAATAATTAGCAAAATCATCCCGATATTCAAATAGCGTGTATTATATGAACAGCCTAAATTAATAAAGTCATGGCAATAAAAACAGATTTTATTCTTTATTTATACCCTAAGTATCCCAGAAAGTGTTTGAAAGCAATTGGTAAACAGACCTAGGGTGCCAGCCTTCCTCTTACCTACTGACATGAGTATGGAGACAGATGCAGGAAAGGCTAAAAATAAGTGGTATTTGTTCTCAACAGTTTTTATGTACCTGTGAAGATTTGGGTTTTAGTCCTAGCTCTATCATTACCTAAACAAATGGTCCTAATCAAGGGGTTGGGCTCGCTTATTAGTTTTTCTCTCCAACCTTTTATAATATTCGGTGACTTCTCTCCAACCATTTATAATATTCGGTGACTTCTCTCACCTTTTTCCCCTTTCTTTCAATCTTTTACTTCAAGTTCACTTTCTGCTGAAATTTTTGGAGCAGAATCTCACCCCAGCTCAAGCTTTCTAATCCGTAGGCCAGTGCTTCTCAAAGTATGGTTCAATAGCATCAGCATCACCTGGGTACTTGGAGAAATACAGATTCTCAGGCCCCACCCCAGACATGCTGAATCAGAAACTCTTGATGGTGGGGCCCAGCACTCTGCATTTTATCAAGCAACCTCAGCTGGTTCTGATATACATTAAAGTTGGAGGACTACTACTTTAAGCCATACTCTTTCATCCCCCTCATGGCTTTTATTTAGTAAAGCTCTTCTAGTCAAGGTGCAAATACCTGACAATAAATTACTTATAAAAGTAACAGAGTCAAGTTGGAACCTGGAGCCTGGAGAATCTGGAATTAAACACTGGCTTTGTCACTGTGCTCGGTCAAAGCTGTGTGAGTTCATCCAAGCCATTATCTTCCCTCTCCTCATCTGTAAAATGGTGATAAAAGTAACACCTACTTCATGGGGCTATTGTGAAAATTATGTGATACTAGTTGTATCTAAAAAATAATAAGTGCTCAGTAAATGAGAGTTATCATTCTAGGGTGGCTTACATATCACAGTAGTTTTATTTATTATTTTACCTAGAAAAAGTAGAGCAATATGAAAATTCAGAATTTTCTGAGTGTGATAGGTAGAATAAAGACCCCTTAAAGATAGCCATGCCCTAATCCCTGGGAACCTGTGAGTTTCTTTACATGGCAAAAGGGACTTTGCAGATATGATTTAGGGTACAGACTTTGAGATGAGGAGATAATTGTAGACCATTTGGGAGCACAAAGTTTAACACATGAGTCTTTAAAAATGAAGATAATCTCCCAGCTGTGGTCAAAGTGAAATACTATAATGATGGAAGAAAAGTCAGAGAGATGCTAAGTTGCTGGCTGTGAAAATGAAGGAAGGAGGCCAAGAGCCTAGGGATGTAGGTAGTAGATAGTAACTGAAAAAGAAAATGAATTTCTCCCCACAACCTACAGAAAGGAATGCAGACATACTTACACCTTGATTTTAGCTCAGCGAGACCCACTTCAGACTTCTGAACTACAGAACTATAAGTTAATCAATCTATGTTGTTTAAGTCACTATGTTTGTGGTGATTTGTCAAAGCAGCAATAGAAAATTAAAATACTGGGCCACTATGATGATATTTGTGCAGGTTTCTTTCAATTTATCCCTTATAAGTAGCTGCCTAAAATGCTTCAAATGTATGATTGACCTTGTCCCCAAATCATTTTAAACTTCCTCTTGGCTAACAGTTTTACTTTACTCCCACACCAAAATGCATCCAACACTACTTTGAGCTCTAGCTCCTCATTCTTTCCCCATCTATTAAAAAAAAGAAGAAGTAATGAGCCTTAAATTAATGACAGGAGAAGTAAATGACTGGGATAATCCATAAAATGGATAAGCAGTCCCTGAATAATTAATTGCAATTTAACTGTGGTTAGAGCTTTTTATCTAAGACAAATACATAGTATATTCCAGGATATTTAGAGCTGTAATGCAATAACAGCTCTTTCTCTAAATTCTTCTTAGAAGTCTTTGTGAAAGATACCCAGGGTACATTATATTATAATTTGTAGAATATTTCTAATTTGAAGAGATATATTTTTAATTTGTAGAGTATAAAACACTACTACTGATAGAATATCATCATGACAATCACACTTTTTAATAGTACTGATTAATAGCTTTTTAACACTGATGAATAGAGATCTAAAGAGGAAAATCAATAGTAAATTTAGGTAGAGCAAGTAATTTTTTCAACTGTTCTTTAAAAGAAAAAATGAGAAATAGTACAGTAGGCTTGAATATCTATGGTTCTGGTACCTATTAGTTTCCTCTGATACTGTTAAGTCAAAAAAGGAAGAAAATGTTTTAGAAGTCACTTTATAGATTTCTGAGTATAACTCTCTACAAAAACAAATATTTTAACAAGTTAATATACACATTTAAAAACCGATTAGTGTATACTCTAATAATAAGGTTTTATATACTGAGTGTAGACTCCTGCTGTGAAATTCAGGATGTGTAAAATTTAAGCTTAAAAAAAAATTCCCATTTTCTTTTAGTGATAAGCTCTAATGACTCAATGACTAACAGGCAAAAGCAAACAAATGATAGGAAATTACAACCAAAGTGGATTCTGTTCATCTGGTCTACTAATTCATACAGTGGTAATTATTTTCCTATCTGTACTGTCTAAATTTTTCATTGTGTTATTGTTTAGTTAAACTTTTCAGATCCCTATTTTGTATGGCTTACTTCTGTATGTATGTTCTAAAGTCTCTAAATCTTGTGCCACAACCAAATCAGAGGCAACAGTTCATGTTTCTTCTCGCCTTCATAATGAACACATTTGGAATGCATAGTATTTCAAGCACACAATGAATAAGAGCCAATGTGATAGAAAATAAATCAATTAGTAAATACTGGCATTGCCATAACTTTGTTTCCAGAAAGACTCCCTGGTCACTCTGATTTACCATATTGAATTCCTCAAGACACAAGACACCAAATTCCCCATCAATCACTCTGGGTTTCTTCGACTTTGAATCCACACAGAATGTGAATGGAGCAAAAAGTAATAATCTAAAAATTTAAGAGAAAACACTCATTTTCAACCAACAATTTTTAAAATTTTATAACATTTTAAAACAGTTTACTTACATTTATCAGATAATTGGCTTTACTTTATTCTTTCAGTCTAAATTCAGTTTTTGAATGCAGGATTTCACTGCAGAAAAAACTAAGATTTCTTGAGTAGCATATAGTTGATTTAAGGATATTTCTTTTTGGACAGAATTTTAAAAGTTACATATTTAGTAACAAATTAAACATTGTACATATTTAATTTTGAAGTTTTCAAGAACCTACCTCCTCTTAATCTACTGGCTAATTATCCAATATATAGTGGTTGGTTGTTGACATCTAAAACAAGCCAAACAGATATAGTCATATGCTCCCAGCCAATTTCTAATGTATACAGAGTTTTCTACCTTGAAATAAACAGAAAAAGCCAAAACAACTAACTTTAAGTTGAAGTACCAAAGGGGACTCTACACACTGGTTTTAGGTTGGCATATTCAGATCTGTTGCTAATTCTCAAAAATGGCTAAAAGAGTTATAAGAAATGCATGTGTCCTCTAAGCATGTACATTCTGGAGTAGCTTGTTTCAACAACCTAGCCAAGCATGTTAAAAACTCACACCTTACTAAAGAGCTTTGGCTTCAAATACATATGAATTATTGCCAGCGAGTTACTTTGCTAACTGAATAATACAGTTAATGTTGATAGGCCATAATCCAAGTAGGTTTCAAGAAAAGAATTCTTTCTGTATGTACATGATTACTTTCTTCTTTACTAATCCTTACTTACCCTATTTCTTTATCTTCTACTTTATAAACTATCGTAATAATTTAATGAAGTGACTGGTTTCATGTTGCCTGGTGAATTTTGCCTGAATGAAAACATCTTCAGGTCATTGATCAAAGATGACAAATGGGGTTAGTTTTTTCTTACTGTTCATTGCCACATTTGTGTATGCAGACCCCTAATAAAAGATCAAAGAATACTCATTGCAAGAATATAATGAACGAAATAGAACAGACCATGAAGAAGTGCAAATCTGAATTTCTCACATAAGTGAAAATTCTTTCGATATTAATCCACATTCCAAATGCACCAGATAGCCCATTGAAGTACAAAAGTTTTAGCCTCCGTCATGTATGCGATGAATATATATTGAGTATATAACATGGCACTTATGCATTCTGTTAGGTATGAGGATGTAATAGTGAAAAAAACAGACAAATTTCCTGCTCTCAGGTGATATATATTCAACTGGGAATGAGGAACATTAAACAGAATCGCTAACTGAAATACACCTGTTAAAGAAGATTATAAATGATAAATGTTAATTATAAAACAGGGTAAAGGAAAGGGAAGTTTGAAGGATAAAGGTTAAAATTTAATATTTCTATCATGTAGAAGCATAAATATCAAAGCTCATTTATTAACTCAAAGGCAATTCTAAAAGAAAACAAAGATCCTTACCCTAGGGGAGTTTACATTCCAATGTCTGACAACAGAAAATAAAACTGACATGATCAATTAGTAGTATGTTAGAGGATGAAAAGTGTTGAAAGAGAGATAGAAGAAAGGAGAATTAGGAATGCTAGGGGTAGAGAAAGAGTTGAGTAGCAAATTAAAATATAGTGATCAGGGTAGGCTTCTTTGAAAAAATGAAAGTAAGCAAAGGGTTGAAGGAGATGAGAAAGTAGCCATGCAGATATTTGGGAAAAAGCATTCTAGACAGAGGGTAAAGCCAGTGTAAAGAACCCATAAATGGAGTTCTCCAGTCTCTTTAAAGAACATCAGTAAGGCCAGGGTATTTGGGGTGGAGTGAGAATCAGGAAGAACAGCAAAACTGGAGTTTGAGAGATATTGGGGCCAGGGTCTGTATAAGTTGGGAGATTGTTGTGTTTACTGTATGGGGAAATGAAGGCATTACAAAGTGTTCTTAGATAAATTATATAATCTGACATATTTCCTCTAGTTGCTCTGTTCAGAATAGAATGTAGAAGGTAGAAGGAAGAAGTGGGTTCCAAGGGCTATTATAGTAATTGAGACAGGAAGTTATGGTGGATCAGAAAAGGGTAACAGCCATGGAGTGGGAAGTCATGGTTAGATTCTGTGTCTACCAATGTAATATGTCAAGAAACCATTAAAGTAAAGGTAAAGTTAGGGGGGAAAAAGCCCTTCCCAAAAAAGAGTAAGTTCAATATGGTGTTCTGTTTTGTCATTTGCATAGGCAAAATGATTGTTATTTTCTGGACTTTTAGGGACCTCTGACACATGAGTCCATTGGCCTGGAATTCCTACTGAAAGGTATTTAAACAGTTTATTTCTCAATTAAATGATAATTCATTTTTTATTTCAGTTACAGACCTTGCTTACAGATGTCTTTTAGGAGAACTTAAAAAAAGATTCAAGAGCATTATCTTTTCTTTTTTGATGGATGTGATCTATTATTACATTACTACAATAGTACCACCCTTATTGGCACTTTCACTTTCCATGGATTCAGTTACCTGAGGTCAACCACAATCCGAAAATACTAAATGGAAAATTTCAGAAATAAACAATTCATAAGTTTCAAATTGCTTAATAGTCAGAGTAACAAGGTGATATCTCACCATATCCTGATATGTCCTGCCCTGGATGTGAATCATCCCTTTGTCCAGTGTCACCATGCTGTAGACACTCCACCAGTTAGTGACTTAGTAGCCACCTCAGTTATTATATGGACTGTCACAGTACTGCAGTGCTTGTATTCAAGTCACCCTTATTTTACTTAATATGTAATGGCCTCAAAGTGCAAGAGTAGTAATGCTGGCAATTCGGATTTGCCAAAGAGAAGCCATAAAGTGCCTCCTTTAAATGAAAAGCTGAAAGTTCTCAATAAGTAAAGAAAAAAATTGTATGTTGAGGCTGCAAAGATCTACAGTAAGAATACATCTATCTGTGAAATAACCTAATGTATAAATTAAACTTTATCATAGGTGTGTATATATAGGAAAAAAACCATAGTATATAATGGGACTTAGTACAATTTCATTTCAGGCATCCGCTAAGGGGTTAGAATGTATCCCCCAAAAATAAGAGGAACTACTGTACTATAGAACTATTGCAAACAGTTATAGTTTATTCTTGATTTCCACACAATTACTGGCAATTTTTGGTTTACAAAAAGAAATAAAGACTTGAGGAAGAAATAAACCAACTTTACTATTTAATTGCATAGTACTATTAAATATCCATTCTAATCTATAGATTAACATAGCAGCATAAATATATGAAAATTGTAGGCATGCCAAAAATATTGTGGCCATACATGAAATCTTTTTGCATAAAGAAAATATTTGCTATTTAGTCACTAAACTCAAATGCGAGAGTCACTAGTCATTGGCTACTGAACACTTGAAGTGGAGCTAGACGGAAATGAACACATTGTAAGTATAAAATACAAACTAGATTTCAAAAAAAGTATGCAAGAATATAAAATACTTTACAAATTTTTATGTTGAATACATATTAAAATAATAATTGATTGAGTATATTAGGTTAAATAAAATATATAGTTACTATTAATGTAATCTGTTTCTTTTAATTGTTACTATATCTACTAGAAAATTTTAAATTACATATACGGCTTATGTTTGTGGCTCACATTATATTCCTACTGGACAGTTCTTTCTAAAATATAAAATAAGGATAAGATCTCAAATATTTTCTCTTTTTTCCTTTTTAAAATTTTCATGATTTTAAAGTGAAGAAAAAGAAACCTACCTATATCACATGTGATGTAAATTTCATGTACCATATTTTAACCCACTTTGCCACTCTCTTTTAATTGGTGTTTTTAAACCTTTTTTATTTAATGTAATAATTGATATGCTAGGTCTTCAGTATGCCAATTTATTTTTTGTTTTCTCTTTGTTCTTTTTGTTTTCCTGTTTTTCTTTTCCCTATTTTTTCTTTAGATTATTTGTATACTTTTTAGAATACCATTTTGTTTTGCCAATAGTCTTTGTAAGGTTTTTAAATGGCTGTTCTAGACATTACATTACATATACATAATTTATTACAGTCTATTGGTATTATCATTTTACCAGTTCACATGAAGTATAGATATATTACCTCCCTTTATGTTCTTTTATCCTGTTTATAATATAATTTTCTTAAATATTTTCTCTACATACATTTAGAACTCCTATGGATAATGATATTATTATTTTTGTTTCAAAGGTCAAACATAATTAGAAAACAAAAGAAGGAAAGCTTATTGTATTCACCAATATTTTTTGCTTAGTATGTTCTTTCTTCCTTCCTGAATTTCCCAGGTTCTTTCTTTTATCTTTACCTCTATGTTTAGAGAAATTCTCTTAGACTTTTTTTAGAATTGGCCTACTGACAACAAATTTCTTTCCTCTGAAATGTCTTGGTTTCTCCTTCATCATTGAAGGATAATTTCTCTGGATATGGAATTCTGGGTTGATAATTTCTTTCTAGCACTGGAAGAATATTATGCTACTTCCTTTTGACCCTCATGGAGTGGGTGGGGTTAAAGGGGGTCACAATTAAAAAAAATGTCCTGTGGTGTTTGGCTTAAGTCAAGAAGTACTGCATAGAGTATTCTGTCTTCCCAAGTTGTCCCTTTTCTGGTCCTTTCGATAGTGATTTCTAACTTATTTGGGGGGGGCGGTGTTATTTTCCTCCTTTGGCATTTGTGGGTTGTCATCTTCTGCAGTTTCAAGTCTGAATATATTAGGCTAAAAGGAAACCTAGAGAACTCAACACCTTATTATCCCTTGAGTATCAAGACCCCTAGCCAATTATCCTTCTCTCTATCTTTCAGAGTCTTCTTACGTTTGTGTGTATATATGTCTATATATTTCCATATATAGAAAGATTTTTAGTTGTACTTAGTGAGAGAAATAGGGAAAAGTATGTTTATTCCATCTTCTCAAAAGAAGAAATTCTTACCTACAGATTTTGTTACTCTTCCTGACCCAGTTCTTCAAGAAGAGAAGAGGCACCTTGAAGTTTATATGTCTTGCCCTAAGCTCTGCTTATGGAAAAATGCAAATCCTTGTACATGCAGTCGAGGGCAGATATGGAATACGAGGCATCCCTATTTTTTTCCTAGCTTCACTTTGTCTGATCCACTTTGCCTTTTTGAAAATATACAACATCCTCCAAAAAAAAAGCTGCACTCAATACTTGATTAGAGGGGCACAGGGAAATACAAGTATATAAGGCCTGTTTCCTGACAGCATCCATCACCCAGAGGCAGTTAGTTAGCTTTTTCTTCAGGCAGGACTTCTAATTATCATGAGGAACCACAAATTACCATGAATCATTTGAGGTACGGGGTCAGCCAACCTATCTACCTATATCGTGGGAGGACTGATTTTATTAGCGCTAACCAGGCTTGATAGATAGATCACGGCAGTCACACATTCCTTTATAAAATAAGATATATAATATTACTTAGCAGGTTACTTATTTATTATGGCCACGTTGTCACTGGACTTGATTTTTACTGAAGCTGGCTAATAGAGAAAAGAGTGAAGAGGTAAACAACAACAACAACAACAACAACAACAAGGCATGGAGTTTGTCACTGAGAAGTGATTTGAGGAAAAAATGGTGCCCTGGCATTCAAATTGAAAGAAATTTTCAGTAGGGATATATGAGTGGAAGAATGAATCAATGTACTCACTCCACACCTCAGCATCCTCATAATTTCGTGTTCTCTAAATTGGAATCATAAGTTTTACCCTCCTTATCTCTAAGGTTTTCTGTTGAGTCTGAAATGAGATAAAGTGTCTACTCTTCCAATAATAAGTGAGTAAAAATCCCTCAGAATTGTCAAATTTGCCTTTGTCGATGACTCCTCTGTGTCCTTTTTTTGCTTTCTCATCCTCTTCCCCTTTACTCTTTTACTCTTCCATATAGGGCATTAAGAAGAAATTGGAGAGGAAGAAATTTCAGGATCAATGGATTATAATGGAATAGACCTTGTAATGTCAGCTTTATTTTTTTATCATAAGCCCTGATGGCACGGGAACAGAAGAGGATGGGGAAGATGCAAATGGAAAGAGAAATGGAGGTTAAGGCAGGAACTTTCACTATTCATGAAACCTGTGTTAATCACTTTCTATATATCAGGCTCTATGCTAGACTTTGGAATAAAGAAGTATTTGTGACCTGATCCTCAACAGGACCCCTGTGTAGAGGTCAGACAATGAAACAAATAATTATACATATAAGTATTATCAAAGAGACTTATGCAAGTGTCTTTGAACATCTACTGCTCTTAATAATTCTACGTAGATGTCCAGAGATGGAAAATTTCATTGAGATGACTATATTCAAGCTAAGTCTAATAAAAGATGAGGAGGAGTTAAGAGGGATAGGAAATACTGGATATAAGAAAGGTGAGGAGGAAGGTCTATAGCATCAAAGAGTTGAAGTATTAATAGAAAGGCTATAATTTACTATAATTCTCTTCAAACTATTTTTTTTAAAGAGAGACAAAACAGATACAAGCAAGGTAGAAATTGATGTATTTTAAATTACCATAAGAAAATTAAGTATTCATGGCTTTCTTTTAAAATTTGCACCATTTTAAGAAAAAGAATTTTTTCAATTTGCCTCTTTTCTTAAAACATCAGAAGCTTTATGCCTGAGAGAGGAGAATAAAACTCTTTGTCTCTTGATTTCTTCACATAAATAGACTACGAAAAACACATGATGCCATGTTGACTTGCCTACTTTCTTGGTGGATTTGATAGGCCATGCATGAGCCTTGGAGTTCTTTCAAAAGTATAAAAGAGCAGAACAGAGAAAAATCAAGAAGTTATTGTTGAAAGTGAACGTCATCAAAGGAATGGCATTTATTCTTGCATTTGTACATGTTTAACTCCACTAGGATCCTTGCTCTGAATCTCTAATCACTGATCATAAACTGTTGTTAAACATGTGTCAGCACCCCACTACTAATATCTGTACTAAATATGTCATAATGTAGTAGAATAAAAACCTCTGAATACTCTTCCATTTTCTACCTTACTGAGATTCTATTTCATGAGAATAATTCCATATGGCTTCCTCTAAAATAGAAAATACCATACTCATTTATTTTTACCATCAAAAGAGGCTTCCCTTTCTTTATTTGTCATATCTGGTTTTTCAAAAAGGAAACACATGATATTTTTTATATCTCTAGTCTGAAGGCTCAAGAAAAAAATTACATTGGAAATCAAAATTGTGTTTTGCTATTATGAAATTGTGCATGGCATTAAAATAATAACATCCTGCTGGGTTAATGTGCCATCTCTAGATGCTGTAATGGAGTTAAAGTTTAACTGTCAATGAATGAAATAAGGTTCTTTCAACCTAGCAAAAAAGTGAGGGTCAGTTCAGATGCTTGAATTCTAATATCGTGTATGCTATTCACCTTTAAATTCCAGGGCACTAAAATCATCTCTTTTCTATAGTCTAATTCAACAAATGAATAGGCAGTATTGCCCCCTACTTACTACAAGGAGAGAGAGAGATATAGTAGAATAACACTATCAAAGCAATTTGAGTTTTTGAGAAGAAAGGTGCTTTATAAATAGCAAGCATTATTATTCATATTCAGGAATTTTGCTAACTCCTACAGAATTTTTTTCCTTGTGATTATCTGCCATTTCCAGTAAGTAACATTTTAACATTTGATGTTAAATAGATGAATATTAAACAAGAAAAAAAGAAAACCAAACACATTGGAAATGTCTATATATTGTATTCTTCCATATCATGTAATTTAAAATTCAGAAAGTGTGCAAGATTGATATAATTTGAGCCTATTTAAAGATATTCTGTCATTTTGGAATAAACATTATTTCTCATAAAACTAGATATTTTATGAGGGTGTGACATTTTAAAAAAATACTCTGTTCAAAAGAGAAAAGAAAGTTAATGTTTAGATTAGGTGGTACCTACTCATCACAGATGCCTTCCTGAAATTGAATGTACTCACTCTGTTGAAAGCTCTGAGATTTGAATGGTGGGTAAGGGGGTAAGAGCAAGGATGGTAGAGGACCCTAATCTGCTAATAAAAAGTAGGTGTTGAGGACAAAGTGAGATTTTGCTTTGACTTTGATCTTTGGACTATGCCCAGGGCTTAGCTTAAAAAAGTAAACACGAATTACATATATCAGAAAGCTGTGTTTATAATTCTAGCCAGTAGGTTGATAGGGAAGACAAAAAAAAAAATCTCTCAATTTTCAAAATGACATCTTTCATTTTCCCATTAGAGCTTCATTATATTGTATCTAAGATTCTTTGTATCTTCAAAATTTTCTTTTAAATTAAATATATTCTTGAGTTAAAGCCATTCTTTAAGAAATTATCAGTAAATATTTTATTGGCAATGAGTTCCTTAATTCCCAGTTCAGAACAAAAGATCAGAGCATCTTTGGTAGATGTTTGAGAAGAAAAACAGGGTCACAGAGGACACATCTTGGGGTGGGCACCAGGGGAGCACCAAGGGAGTGGAGAGATGTGAATGAAGACTAAACAAAATAGGAGAGGGGAACCTACAATTTGGTTTTGTGCTTTTCAAGTTATGCCATGCAAACAGATTTGTTGATTTCTGTTTTAAACCAGATTTCTTTGCACACAATGGAGATTCTATCTTCTTAACTATTTTTGTCTATCTATTTATTTTTATACATAACACACACACACACACACGCACACACACACACACACAAATGTGTTTCCTCCATGAAAAGATATACAAAACATGTTATATATGGTATCTTGTTTGATTTTGATAACAATTCTGTGTAGTATATATAATTAATTCCATTTTACTGATGAGATAATTAAAGTTCAGAGATGTCAATTTCCTTACTCTATGTAAGATATTCAAATACAGAACTATCAAAAACCAAAACCCTTTCTTATTTGTTATGCTACATTATCTTTCTCCTATAGTAAGATGATTCATGAAGAAAAGTTGTTCTGTGATTTAGTATGTTTGGAAAGTGATACATACTATAATCTAATGCCCTTGGATAATGAGAAATAACACGAACATATTAAAGACTATGAGAAATCCCATCATTTATTAACAATAAAACACTTTTGTGTAACCCACTATTTCTAAAACTTTATGACCTCAAAGTATTTTTTTGAAGAATGTTATCAACTTCTCATGGAGCTAGTATTCTATAACACATAACTAGATTCATGAGCTAAAGAAAAATTACTTAATCCTATATTTCCCTCCCTTCTCTTAATACTCCAATTATGTTTATACTTTTATTAAAAGTTTTTCTTATTTGTTCATGAAAGTTTTTAAGTTTAGCATAGAATCCTGAATAGAATTTAGAGAGGTTGTGCCATTAAGAGTTACTAAATAAATATGGATTGAATAAGGATCCTGAATGATTAAAGAACTAAAAAGTGGCTTAAAATCAAAATATATTCTCGAAATTAATCTCTGCTATTAAAATCCAGGAGGATTTTGAGGATAAGGGGTAGTGACTGGGAGGAGCAAATGAGACCTTCCGGAGTGCATACGGTGTTTGTTTCCTGGACATTGTGCTGGTTGCACGAGTGTGTTCAATGTGTGAAAATTCAACAACCTGTGGATTTTTCCAGATGTTGATTGTACTTTAATAATATTTAGTGAAATAGTACCAATCCAAAAGTGACCTATGTTTCCATCTATTTCACCAATCACTTCCTAATATGTCAGGGCTCACATGTACATGGGGATCAAAAATTCACCACCAACTATTGATGAAGAGTAGGGCATAGTTAAAATCTCAGCCAGGTAAGCATTCCCTAGATGGACCTTGAAATAAAAAAGACAACATAATGGCCTAGTCCTGGTACTTTCCATGGCCTGGTACTTTCCATCCTATTCTGGAGAGGTTTTCAGATTAGTGTTCATTAAATGCTGGGGCTATAGTAGAGAGAAAATGACCTATCTTGTGATTAAAAATTTTGATTTTCCTTGCATTACCTTATTTAGTCCATCCAACAGTTTTGAGCTAGATATTATTATCTCTGATTTATAAACGGAGATACTGACATCCAAAGTGCTGAGACCAAAGTCATACGGCAAAAATGAGATTCAACTCTGACTCTCTAGTCCTGAAGACCTAGACTTTCCTAAATACTGTGCTGCAATGGAATGAATTTTCCTCGAATGAGACGTACCTCTGTCTTGGATTAAAACAAAACAAAACATTAATGGTTCATCACAAATTGGACTCCAAAAACACAGTGGTCCCAAGATTTCAATTTACTTTATATATCAATGTTTGACATACTTGATTTTATTTTTTTTTTTACTCTTTTAATGATCCTTAATAAAATATGTATATAACTTGTGTGTGTTTCTGTATGTATTTATATAAAGACAAATATATATATATATATATATATATATATATATATACAGTAAGGTATGAATGAAATAGTCATAATTATCAGTCAATATGCATGTGCTCTGTGAATTTTTTAAAACTATGTTTAACCTTCCAAATTAGATATGTTTACAGAATTAAATAACATCCTCAACATCTCACTCTCTATTTAAAATTAACATGCATTAGATTTAAAATGTTTGTCAGCAAATGTCTTCTGTTGTTTAAATGGTATGATAAATTTAGAAGAGTAGTACATGGGATAAAATATAGCTTATTCATGTTTGACTTAATCAGAAAGTGGAGCAGCAATAATAAAAGAAAATTTTTAATTTGCTTTTTAAATATATTTTAATAAGGTCTTACAAAGGCAAGAGATTTTATCAGGTAAATTCTGGATATAACTTACTTAGATTATGTTTTTTCTGCCCTAGGATGTGGATCAGAATCAAAACTTTGGTGCAAGTTTTCTTCTTTTATTTTTAAAATAATATTGTCAGTTAGATGCTGGGTAAAATCACAAAAATTGGGAGAAATCAGTCAACTCTGAAAGGTTCATTTAGTTTCTGACAATATTTCTCACACTTGCAATGAACTATGCAGAAAGAGAGACGTGATTAGCATGTGCCATTAATCATTTAGGGAAAAGAAAGGGGACCTTTCATTTTCGATGAGCAGAAACACAGTGGCAAATGAAGGCAAAAACAGTGGATGGCGAGTAGTTTATTTATCTCCTGGACTAAAGTCTGATTTGTAAAAAGAAAATATTATGATTCCAGCAGCATCTATTTATGATTATTGAAGTCATTTATTCTCTGTGGCACACAAATATATCATTTGCTGAAATATATTGGCTTTTAAAATTTATATTTCATTATTTATTTTCACTGTTGAAAGAGAACATGAAGCTTTTTTATCTACAAGCATATTCAGTAGAAATTGTAGCTTTTCTGCCTCTCAGAAGGACTCTTCAAAGGTAATTAGCCTACCACCAGAGGTCAGAGAAAACCTTCAGAGTCATGTAAAAGGTACAAAGCCTGATCCCTTAGAAATAAAGGAAAACAAATAGTATTCAAACAAAATTCTAGGTTAGCCTTTGATTAGAGGAGATTTAGACTACAAATTAATATAGAAGTGGATACAGGTCAGATAGTTTTTGAAAAATTATAGGGCACTTATCACAAAAAGGGATTTGATCTTTGTATCAGTCGGGGTCCCGCAAGGAGATAGAAATCACACAGTAAATTGAATAAGGAAAGTTTAAATGTAAAGTATTATTAAATGACAACAGGAGACTGACTACTAAGAAATAAAGAGAATTCTAAAGAATTCAAGAATAGGGGACTTAGGAAGCAGCCACTACCTCCAGAGATTAGACCAAGTGCTCAAATAAGAAACACATTTGGAAGATGTTCCCCACCCCCAACCAAAGTTGAAATTCAGACTTTGTTGGAAAAAGGTAGCTTTAGTGCACTGAACGGCAGAGAAATTTGCCAAAGTGATGCAGGATGGGGCTGGAAGGCAGGAAACTGTCAGGTAGGGTGCTGGTGAGAGCCACCGAAAAGCTGCTTTTAGGGGCACCACTAACACTGTCTAGGAAACCACCCTCTGAGGAACCACTGCAATTCATTTGCAGGTGAGTGCCAGTGAGTGTCCTGCATATCAGTCAAGTGCCGCGGGAAGCAGGAAGAGCAAAGCACACTAGAACCAGGAAAAGAGGTCACTTTCTCAGTAGTGTCCCTCCAGTGCCATCTAACAAAGCTGAACACTGTTCTAGCTGCAAAGAAGAAATGTTTCCAGGGTCCAGGTACAGTATACCAAAGCAGAGCAAAAAAAGGTGGATTTGGAGTTAGGAAATTAATTGGTAATTGACACAAAATTCAAGTATGAGAATATATTTGCATATGTTAATTTGAATGTTCATGCAAACAAGTACACACTATGGACTCCTTACGAAAGTATTTCGTGCTATTAAAATTATTAAGATTGACAATTCTAACTATAGATGAGTAACACCATATTTGCTCAAAAACTATAATCTCATTTCTTTAGCAAATATTCACTGAGCTAAATAATTTAGTTCAAAGTATCTGATCTATATGATTAAAAATACTTTCCTAAACCAACTCTCTTTTTTTCCTGTAAATGGCCCTCATTTCCACTAAGTTGAGACTCATTCTAGAAAACTAGTCTCATTTGATCACAATATCAAAACAAATACTGTCATTCAAAATACACTTGGTATAATTCTCTAGTCAAGCATTCTTTTCTGTCTCCATTAGGACAAGATACTATCACTTCTTTCCTAAAAAATTCCAATAGCTTCTCAAGTGATTTTTTAAACCAAATATCAACTTATTTGTGCAAATTTTTAAAAAGCATTTTAAAATTGTCAGATATATCTTAGAAAAGAGTCTACATAATGTATGTACATAATATAAAGAATAACAAACATCAGTGTACCTTTTAATCATTATACCATTACCAACACCATTGAATATCTCTGAGTAACCCTCCCAACCTTATTCTCTTACTCCCCTGCCCCACCCCCACCAAAAGTCACCACTTTTCTGACTGTTTTGTTAATAATGTTTTAAAAGTTTTCTATATATATATGCAACTTTGAACAATTAATTGCTTAATTGCATTTTAAAAGATTTATGTAAATAGAATCATGGAATCATGTTCTACGTTGATTGCTTTTTTTACTTAAACTTTTATTGATAAAGTAGCTATGATTGATTTTCACTGCCATGTGATATTCTTTTTTGTGACTTTCATGCTTTACATATCCATTTTACTGTTGAAGGACCTTTAGGATATTTCTAGATTTTTTTCCTTTTAAAAATAGTGATATTACAAATATCATCTACATATCTCCTTGTGCAGGTGTGAAATAGCTTCTGTTTGACCAATGCTGGACTAGAGATTGAGCACATTTTCAATAAATAGTGTGCAAGACTACTCATTGCTTTATATACTTGCCAACACTAAGTATTTCAGAATTTTTAGTTTTTGCTAATCTTGTGTCTGTGACATAGTAATTTATTGTGGATTTTTCTGCAGTGTTCTAATCATTAATGAGGTTACACATATTTCCATATATTTAATGGTAATTTATATCTCTCCTTTTCTGAAGAATTTGTTCAACTCTTATCCCATTGAACAAGTTGAATTACTCATCTTCCTACTAATTTGCAGTAATCATTCCTAAATTCTGGAAACAAATCTTTTGTCACTTAAACATGGTGCAAATATCTTCTTCTATTAAATGGCTTTTATTTACAGTCTTTAAATACTGCATTTTAATTAGCAGACTTTATAATTTTACTGTAGTCAATTTTCTCAGTTTTTCTCTTTGTGTCCTTCATGTATTTTTGCATGTTTAGAAAATCTTATACTATTCAGAGAATAAAACTATTCTATATTTTCTTCTAATGAGCTCCAGAAAAGTAGAGGCTGCTTTCCTTTTTTTTAATGTTGTATTTCTACTGCCTCACAAAATATTTTTTAGATAGCAAGCAGTGAATAAATATTTTTAAATGAATGAATGATTTAAATTATTGCATAGGAAATGCTGAGGTAAAAGTTAAATTATTTTTGTCACTGAAGATCTTCTATGTCACTTAATGTTGTCAAATATCACTAGTAAGATTAAAGATATATAAGATTTTTAGGTAAAATTTATAAAAACTTACTAAAATATTTTTTTAAATTACTGATTTTTAAAATATTTTATGTTTCAAACAGAATGCATATGTAATTTGAGCATAGCTCAAGGATCACTAATTTTCAAATTTAAGATGAACCAATACCATATGTCATATACAGTGATGGGGATCATGTCATGAGTAAAGCAAGGTAGTAATGAAGAAAAGAAGAAATAAGTCTGTGAATAGAACTTGGAGTTCCAAAGTGTGCAATTGAACAATATGAAAGATGGAACTTGACCTAGTAGCTGTCTTTGATGGTGTGACTTTGGAGGGTACATATGATTTTATATTATATTTAACCTTCTAAGTCATTTAAGTATGGTTACTATTATTTAAAAAGAAATCAATCATTTTATTTTCCCTAGAAAATATTACACTGTGCCTAAACGATCTTTATATATTTGTTTATGTACATGTATATGTTTGCTTTTTTTTTTTTTAACTCTAAGAAAAGTTTCTCCATATCTTTACTGTATGTGTTCTATTCTCACATATTTTGGTCAAGAAATACTTATGTAATTTATGAAAATCCTTGTTGGTGTGATGGTAAACCATTTTATCCTGATTTAGCAGAAGTGGAGAAAAATTCTCCAATATTAATAATTAAAATATTTTATATGGTATAACATTGTGATAGAAATCATATATTTTAACATCTCATTTTTCTTATTTGGGTCAGAGAATCTCAATTTCTATAGCTCATTTTACTATTTTTAGTTCAGTTCAAAATACTTCTTAAAGATTTATCCTATACCAGGCAGGGTGCTACTTGCTGCAGAAAAACATATAAATAAGTTAAAAGTCCTTGCCTTAATTGAAACAAATCGTTTCAACAGTAGATGTATGAAGAAAGCCCCAGATTACAAGATAACTTAGTTTCCTGTGAGGGCAGGTGGTCATATAAATTTCACAGCCATACTAGGAAGTAATTTAATTATTTTACATGGCTCTGTGTGCATTGGCTCAGCTTCAAGTTCTTAATGACATTCATATCTTAAGGATATGAATACAGTTCGATTGCTACCTTTTCCACTTATGACTTCTTTGCAGTCGCAAGCTGACTAAAGGAAAAGGAATCCATATCTGACTCTGTCTAGTTTGGAAGATGCATTTCTGAAAATAGGAACATTGCCAGAATTAGCACTATGTAATATTATCATAGTCCAGTCACAGTGGAGCTGTGTTCTCAGAATTGTTTTACCAATTATCTTTCATTCTGTTTAAGACTCTAAAGTCATGACCTACCTCCAGAACTAGTTTCTGCAATAAAGCTTAAGATGCCTTCATAATGTCAAAGGATGCACCTCTATCCCTATGGGCTGGCTGATCTTTACCAGCAGTTTCCTCAACAACCTCCATGTAAAACTAGCATTTAAATAACCAGCATTGTATGGTCCCCTTATTTATTTGGGTCATGTCTACCACTATCACTTGCACATCTTTTGCCAACCATTATAGGTTCAAAACAGTTAGAGAGAACACAAAATGAAGAGGGGTTGCAGTGAAGTAAGTGACACGTTACAGAAAAGACTTGATTCATGAGAGAATGGTAGAATGTTCTTTGACCAAATAAGAAAAAACTCAGAATGTGTGGGAAAAAAGTACTATAATGAATATAAATCTATTTATATTTAAAGTATTAAAAGAACAAAAATAATTACAACAAATCAGCATGGCAAGGACAGGGTAAATGGAATATGTATGTGTATTTTGTTTGTATCCAGAAATGAGAAAACTGACCATGTATCATGTGCTAAGTCACTTCGTGGGTGTTTTTTCTTTTACTTCTCACCAAATTCTGCAGTGGAGACATTATTCCCAAAGAAGCAATCCTAATAATTAAAGAGATTACAAAGCTCAAGATTATGTTTGAATCTTGTAAAAAAAATTAAGATTCAAACCCAGGTGTGCTCACTCCTAAAATCTGCAATGCTTCCCAGTAATTAGGAACAAATAACTGTGGAATGAAAGTATCATAGGAAGCATTTAGTGTGGGCTGGGCACACTATCAGTGCTTAGCTAATGTTAAATGCTGTTATTTTTATTTTGTGTTACCATACAACTAGAATTTTCTGGGGAAAGAGATAGAACCAACACAGAGTCAGCAGGATCACCAACACTAGTTGGTTTGTAAACCCAGTGTTTCTCCTGGTCTGTAGAGTTCTTAGGGCAATGCTCTTCAAAATATACAGGGAATAAAAATAATCTGAGGGGTTTCCTCAAAATGTAGATCCTAATTTGGTAGGCCTAGGGAATGCCCTGAGATATTGTATTTTTTTGCAATGGTGCTAACATTGCTGGTCCAAGGACCACACTCTGAGTAGCAAAAGCTTAAAAACCTGCCTAAGAGTCACCTGGTACACTTATTTAAAATACAATTACTGTGCCATAGTTGAATTAGAATACTTGAACATGAGGCTTGGGAATCTAAATTCTCCACAAAATCCCCAGATTCTTTTGTACATCAAAATTTAAGAAATATTTATGTGATCTAAAGCTCAATCATTTCTATCATACTGTGTCATTGTGAGAGAACAGAATTTTTAACTTCTGTTCTCATATGCTGGTAAGATTTATATTTTAATTTGTTGGAAGATTTTTTTCCAGGCTTATCCTGTGATTTCTTTATAATGTTATTTCCAGAATCAAAGATATATGTATTAGTGGCTAGTCTGCGGTACTGCAGTGTCTTCTGATACATAGCTTTTGCTCAGTGTTAAGAGTTAGGCTCCTGAATTTTCCCCTGCTTCTTCATATTTTATCCTCTTCCTTCAGGGAGATAATTCCTTAAAGAGATGAATCTGAATTCACAGAGTTATTCCAGCCTTCTTCCTTGAGGTGAGCTTTCACCCTAGAGTATACAGTGTGTGTGTGCGTGCGTGCGTGCGTGTGTGTGTGTGTGTGTGTGTGTGATATCTTGGGGTTAGGCTGATGAAGTAGCCACCCATATTAGTAGGTAGTGACCATGTCAAGATCCCTGTGGAATGTTACAAAGGAAATACAAACCAAGATATTTAAGGAATGCAGGAGAGACCTAGACACCCTTAAACAAAAGTCACAGAAAGGATAGAACAGAGAATGATGTTCACGATAGTTTTATGTATCAAAACAGGCTTCTCAGAAAGCTGTCTCAGACAGTTATTTGACAAAGTTAGTCGAATTAGACTAACATTTACTGAGATCTTGCATGTGCCATATGCTGGACAGAACAGGAAGATGGATATAAAGATACAATTATCTCATGATAATTGCAATCCAGCAGAAGAGGATAGCTTAATAGAGAGAAATTAAATGTGTAATCCCAGTAAGCATACTGTTGGAAATGTGTGATCAAAGAAAATCTATCATGCAAATGAATCTGGCCAAAGAGTTAGCAAAGAATCATTTTGTAAAAACTCTTTTGATAAATCTTGACTGTTATTTTTACTGAATTAGCTATTTGAGAAAGAAAAAATATATGATTAATTTAAACTTTAGTTATCACAGTTTAATGTGACCACTATTTAGAATACAGAAACTGATCTGGTTTGATTGATAATGAATTTCTTTTTAAAATATATTCTATTATAAAATTCATGTAACATTTTTAGCAAGTACTGGAACATAAAAAATAAAACCCCATAATCTTTACAATTTAACATATATTTTGTTATATTCAATGGAATGATGGCATTCACTCCTTTCGATTCTATATCTAAATACCCTGGAAGTTATTATTAAAAAAATTGTGTCAAGTTAAATGCCAGAAATGCACGTAAGACAGCATTCACTGCAATTTGTTTAAAGATCCATGAAATATAATCAACAACCATTTAATAAGTTTTTTATTTGTTTTTAATCAGAGAGCTGGATCTATAATGAAATGCTTCTCTCTCTCGGACTTTGCCTGAAAATTTGCTCTGTTAACGTACTTTGTTGTGACATTGCAATTTTTGTTTTAAATTTTGGTTTAAGATGAAAATCAGCCAAGCAAAGTAAAGGTATGATTACCATGAACAGAAAAGAAAAAAAGTCTCTGGGATTTATTTGCTTTTAGTTTAATAACAATATCCCACTTCCTATTAAATTAAAATATTTTGATGTATTGTGATGTAGTAGTCTTCAAATATATATCTGAATTAAATGTCTGAGTTTGCTAATCTCTTCACTGCTTTCTAAAGATTGTCTTGCTTTCTGCCGAAATAATAAATGGGTAAATAGTCATGTATGGGATGCTTGCATCTTTAATATGCCAACACCTTCTGTCTTAGACATCTATTGTGACAGATGGAATGTTCCATAAACACTATAACAGACAAATTACATTAGATACCCTGACTAGCACAGTGACACGTAGCACCTTGATATATCTCAATTTTGTCTCTGCCTACATCTCCAACCACTGCATTTTAAATCAGCAGTAGGACAGTATAAACTATCATCTCTGAATAGAATGATAAATCTGTCTACTATGTTTATAAAGCATTCAGCCTCTATTAATTTTCTCATAGCAATATTTATGATAATAGTCACACCTTATGATGGCAAAGCAAAATTATTTTTCCACAAAACTATTCTTAAATGCAATATCTTTATGTTTGTGTATTTTAAAGACTATGAAAGAAAACAATGGAAATAAATTTAAATCTTTGTTTTAATATGTGCAATTGAGAAAATGAATTAATGTAGACATTTAAAAAAATAATTTTCTAAAGGAAATTAATAGCTTAAAGGTTGAAGAAAAGATAAATAATACCTATCACGAACTATAATGATTTTTTAGTAAAGAAGAAATATTTTCCTTCAATATATAAAGGGGGAGAGCAACAGAACACTCAGGGCAAATAGCGACTAGATAGATAATAGAAGATAGATAGATAGATAGATAGATAGATAGATAGATAGATAGATAGATAGATAGATATAGATAGATGATAGAGATAGATGGGGGGGGCAGACAGATGGGTGGATGGGTAGATAAACAGAAGGACTTCAACCTAATACTGTGAAGTCAAGAACAGCATTTTTTAAGTTTGAATAATAAAATGCCTTCTCGTATAGTCTAAATGCTTAATTGAAGCAAGTATTTCTAGTTTAAAAGCTTTACTGTAGATGTTGTTTAGATTGGAATTAACATCAAAAGTTGCCAGCAGTTAAAGATGGAACAAAATACTTTTAAAGAAAATGATTTACTATAGAGATGGTGTTTTGACAGCCCCCTTCCCTCACAAAGACCTTCCTATCCGCTGTTATCTGCCCTATTAGCCTCCAGGGCACTTCTCCCGAGGCCTGACTGTGACTGCTGAGGATTCACAGCACACCCTCCCCATGTCCCATTATGGGGAGCTTCTGTAGGAACCTGTTTCCATTCCCAAGACAAGGCGATAATTATTTTTCCTCTAGATGTGGCTTGCTTTTACAATCTAGTTTATTATGCAGTTTAGTAGAAACCAAGAAAAGCTTAGGAAATGCCTCATGAATTCATGGATTAAAATCATTGTCTTAATTGGACACTCCTTAATCTCATGAAGGAGACAATGAAATTTATAGCTGCATGACTAAGTGCAGAAAATGATCTTTTTTTCAATGAGTGCACTAAAATTACATTTCAATGCACTAGTGGTGGTGAGTTAATTAAAACATAAAGCAATGGTAAACTATGTAAATGAGAAATTACATAAATCATAATGAAAATTTCTAAAATTAACTCCCTTTTTAAAAAGTAACCTCAGCAAGCATACAGTTGGAAATGTGTGATCAAAGAAAATGGATCATGCAAATGAATCTGGTCAATGAATTAGCAAAGTACCATTTTGTAAAAACTCTTGATAAATCTTGACTTATTTTTGCTGAATTAATTAGCTATTTGAGAAGAAAAAATATATGATTAATTTAAACTTAGTTATCATAGTTTAATGTAACCATTATTTAGAATACAGAAACTGATCTGAATTGATTGATAATGAATCTCTTTTTAAAATGTTTTCTATTATAAAATTAATGTAAAACATTTTTAGCAATTACTGGAATATAAAAGAAAAATACTCATAATTTTTACAACCTAACATATATTTTCTTGTATTTTTTCAGTTTTATTTCCTACTCAGCCTTTTTTTTTTTTTTAACATCATGCCAGTTTATACACAAAGGTTTTTCTTACTCTGTTATAGTCCGGTTTTTGAGTTTACTAGCCTTTGTAATATTCAATTTTAATGGTTGAAGAATAGTCCATTATGTAGTTTTAAACTATTCTTTTATTATGGGACCTGGGTATTTTCTTATTTACCAGCTGAAGCACATAAACTTGAAATCTTTCTTACTTTTTGGTTATGCTTATTTCTTGTCAGACCTTGAAAAAAGAGATACTTAGTACACATTTTTAAAATACATAAGGGAATGAGTAATATTACTGGTAAGGTGTTTTTTTCTATTCTAACAGTATTCCCTCAAAAAAACTAATGAAAACCGTGGAATCACAGGAAACTTAATTGGACTCCTCCTCTACTTATTTGTGACCCATGGCAAACTGCTTACATTTTCTTGGCCTTGGTTTTTCCAAGCATACAAAAGTACAGTACTAGTAACTACCTTTTGAGGGTTTTTGTTTGAATATTAAACAAGAAATTGCATGGAAAATACTTAGTACAGTGCCTAGTAAATTATGTCTCAATGATCAATATTATCAATTCCTTAAATTTGATGTTAATATTGATGATAATATATATTCAATCCTTCAATAAATAAATTCATTAAATATTATGTTTAAAATAGTTATCTAAAAACACATGATTATTTAATTAATACAATTCAACCAAACTATGCTGACTTAAAGGTCTTAGAGGGGCCAGGCATTTTTTCCATCCTGGAATTGGTCAGTAATTTGGGCATCATGTAAACTCACTCTTTAGATCAGATACCTGTATAATTGATTGAATTGGCCAGGTAGTCAATATGAATTGGCTCTTGAGACAGTATTTATCAAATAGATGTGTCTCTGAGTGACATGTATAGCTGTAGGCATTCACATCTCACACTCCCACGATGACATGAGGATGTAATGTGCTCCTCTCAAGCTTTAATTTGGCAAGGATTCTCTGCCTCTGAAAGCAAGGCTGTGACAGCTGTCTGAAGAGGCACACAATGTAAGGGAGGAATTATACAGCTGCAAAGACAGGGCTTAGCTCTGTCATTACCATCATCATCATTTACTATTTACCAGGGTGTCCATAATGTGCCTCATGCTTTACAAGCTGCAGGCATCACTATGCCTCAGAAGAGAGAAGCAGATGAAAGTCAGCCCATGCCAAAGATGAAACAAACACCCAGACTTCATCCAAGGTACATGCAATATTTAGAAAAAAGCTACTCATTTCTGAGTCTTGAGAATGTACATGCTGGTGGGAAACTTCCCCACCTGCATAACAGGCCTTCAAAAGGAGAAGCAGCAAAGGTGAGATTTAAAAATCTTTTATAGCAATGATCCTAATATTAAAATTAAATTGATTGCTATTTTGAGGTAATGCCATCTCTCTTTCTTTTTTTCCCCAGAGGTGAGGTAAAGAAAGTGAATGGGATGTGTTGTTTTTCAAGTGCCATATTTAAGATGTTAAATCACTCTGAGAACTCATTCATTTCTGGGAGGTTACTGCAGAGTCATGGCAAATAGTCTATACTGAAGCAAAAATTTATATTTCAAAGTGAGCCAATACAATACAGCAATTTTTAATTTGATTATATACTTTTTTCTAACAGCCTATTAACATTGTTTGTTATAAAAGTAAGATAAAGTATAGAAAATATAAAAATGTATAAAGAATATAACAATAGCTAATCCTTAAATTCCCCATGTTTAACAGTTTGCATACTACATTTTCATTCAGTCATTTTTCCATCTAGGAAAGACTTTCCTTCTGAAACTTAAAATTATTTTCATTATTAAAATGTAAGTACTTTCTCATGTAATATTCTAATAAATTATTTCTATTATTTTTAAGAGCTAATTAATAAGAAATTCTTTATGATAGATAACTAGAAATTACATTCTTGGGACAAAGAAGCATGCCTATTTAATATTGTGATGGATACCAACCAAGTCTTAAAACACACACACACACACACACACACACACACACACACACACACACGCACATAATAAAAATCCACTCCTTCAAGTAATATTTGAGAATTTCCCTTGCCAAGCCTGAATATTTGTTAAAGTTTGATGTTTTATTGTTGTTATGATTTGCAATTCCATGATAAAAATCTGTTATTTTTCTTAGAATTCTAAACAGTCTAAAATGGCCAATAAAAATTCTTTTATAAGTTTATTGGCCATTTTAGATTTTTATTATGTGAATATACTATTTATTTCACCACTTAAATTTGGCTGTCTTTTTTTTCTTTTCAGATCTGTGCTAGCTCTTTACATTTTCTAGTATTGAAGCATAAATCGCATCAGACAAACTTAAACACAAAAGTAAGACTTTGTTCAAGGCTATTGCAATAGGGTAGAGAGGCCATAGCTCAGTATTAACTCAACTCTGCCGAAGCGAAGAACAAGGAAAGTTTAAGTACTGGTGTGAAAGAGAGAACATAGGCCACCTATGTTTGCTAATTAGCTTAACCCAAAGGAAAAGTAAGTTTTCTCATATATTCACAATGGAATAGTTTCACAACTTGGAAAGATGATCCTACCTTCCCATAGAACCTTGTAGAAGGAGGCACACTCTTTCTTGATGTTCACTTTTCCAGGAGGTAGCTCCCAGGTTTGTGAAAAAGACATTCCTGGTTATAAAACTAGAAAGAGGCTTTTTTAAAGATTTAGAGAGAATTCTGGGATGATGGCATAGTAGGAAGGGCCGTGGATCTATCTCTCCATCTAGACAACAGTTATATTGGACAACCTATCTGTTGTAACTATTTTGGAAAACAGGAAGTCTGTTGAAAGCTTTCAACTTCCAGGGAAAAGACTTGGTTGGTAAATTGTTGTTAATTTTGTTCAATTTCACCTCTTACCACAGTCGCAGCTACCTATTCCTCACCTCCAGTCATGACAGATAGCTATGCACATGTTCCACATATATAGCTTGAGGGAAATAGGATGAGTAAAAAGTCTTGGAAATATTGGGGATCAGGGCTTTGATTGCTGACTGTTGCTTCTGATGACAGAGGTGCAGACTAAAACATTGTGGCCATTGTTGTTGCACTTCCTCCCATTGTTGCAAGACCCACCCCCTCCCATTGAAGTAACTTCAGTGAAACTCAAAAGCAGTTTGAAATTCTAACAACTCTCTGGTCACTACTCCTCCGAAGAAGACTGGGGATAAATAAGGTCTGTCTCTTCTCCAGGCTACCCTGGACTTCTCTTCGCCTCAGACCAATCAAGTCTGCAGTGGATTACAGGAGAATTTCTATTAGACAATCAGGCAAATCTCAGAAAAGTACACTGTGGAGAAAGGGAGGTGGAAGTCCTATCCAAATTACTTAGTTACTTAGATTACGCAGAGGCTCCTGAAGACTCAGCTATTGAAGTGAGACTGTTCCTAGTTGCCTTCTCTCTCCAGATCTCGCTGTCAGGTAGGTCTAATTTCCTCCCTGCAGCACTCTCTTTGGAATTCATCAGTTCTACATTCTTGGATATTCCTTAGCTAAACACATTGCTCTCCCAGAAAAAATGGAGCTTCTACCTCTTCAGACGCCTACAAAATTGCGAGCATTGGGATCTCTTTGGGTGCCAGATGATTCCATCACACAAGGACGCCTGTGGAGGAGGCAGAGTTCATCAAGAACCATCAAAATATTGCACATAGGCTCAGTTTCCTAAAGGCTCAATATCCAGTGGCGTTAAATAGTTACATTTAAATGTTAAAGTATTTTCCTTCTTTTAAATGTCTTCATATAATTTATAAATTCAACATTATATAATTTATAAATTCAATATTAAATTCAATGTTATTTAATTTATAAATTCAATGTTAATATAATTTATGATTATTTAGAGATATGTGCTTATATCATGGATTGCATGCGAATAGCTAAAAAGAAACATAAAATTTCAGAGCCTTTGGTGCTTTAGAGAGGGGGAGCTGGTCATATATACTCATAGGTAAATGCTTAAAAATGTAAAAATAATGCTAATAATATCTTATATTTTAAAATGTAAACATACATGATCACATATACTGTCACATCTGAGTCTTACAACATGCTTAGAGGATAGGTTCAGTTGTTATTACCCCCACTTTACGGATAAGAAACAAGTTCAAAAAGAAGAAATTACTTTCTTAATGACATATACGGGCACAATAGTTTGATTTCGAACCCAGTTTTTCTAATTTTGTGATTGTAACTCTTTCAAATATACTCTTCTTCTATTTAGGCAAGGAGCAATATCATCACTATGTTCATTACATTTTTTTAAGGGATAACACTAGGAAAATGAACAATTAGCTAGCTCACTATTATAGAACCAAAAACATTGTTACTTCTTATTCAAGAAGGCAGAAAAATTATATTAATAGAACCTTGAACTAATGAATAACCTTTTGTCATGAATTATAATGTAACACCTGTAACATTTAGCTATAACAATATTTTACTTTAGAGGAGCTTTCTCTGGTAATGTTGGCAACTTATGTGAAAATCAAGCAGAAAGAAATATTGAAAAAGTCTTAATGGAAATCATTACACAGATGACCTACACTTGCAGAATATTTATAAGTTAAAAAAATTCTATTTTCTCATTTAAGAAATAAAAGAAAGTAAGACAACTTTGGTTGGAGGTAAACTTGAGCAGCCATTGATGGCTCAATTGGACATAATTTTGGAATCTATGTGTTCATTCTCCTTCCTCCTTTCTTGTGATTTTTCTTCCCCATTTCTCTTACATCACCTGAGGTGTCTCCATGGCAGGGTCCATTCAGACATGAGTGTTCTCTAAGGATATGCATTTTGGAGTGGTCTTTACTATATTTGAAAGTATCATTAGTTCTGTGAGGGGTGGAAAAAAAGAAAAACAAACACAAGGCACTCTTTAATCATAAGCTGAACTTCCAGACAACAGATGCTACCCCTACTGTATCACTGCGCCATATACTTTCTGTTTTGTAGGCACTAGTTAGTATATGTAGAATAATGGACATTCCTTCTGAGTATTAAAAAGTATAAGAACTACTTGAATGCACTGAAGATGGAAACTTGTTCCCTCGTTATATTAAGAGGCCAGACTGTATTTTCTTATTTCATAGTTGCTTTTTTCTATCCAAAACTCTTTAGAAACATAGGTCATTTGATTTTCTTATAGCAATTTAGAGAGAATAACACTTGGCATATAGTTGACAACACATTGGGGTACCAAGTATATTTGTGAGAGAAAATACCCTTTTTGAGAGACTAGATAATTTTCAACATGCAAAACCACTCTGACAAAGTGAGCTGGGTAAATTGGCTATTTCAGGTCAGCTTGGCTGCCCTGATATTGTATTGAATGCAGAACAATGTCATAATAACACTGTATTTTAAATCTACAGTCCATGCACTATAGAAGTAGACCCCCTAGGTACTAAACGAGATTAATAGCAGTGAAAAAGTTGGTGTACAATAAATTTGCAAATAATTTAGCTATTCTAAGTGGAGTCACAATATATCTTTTAGTGTGGAAATAACATATCACAATAAAACAAATCTTAAATAAGCACATATATTAAATAATATGTATATAATTTAAATTATATATTTATAAATAAATTAAATTTATATTTATGTGTGTGTGTATATATATATATATATATAATTTAAAGAAAATAAAGTTGACTGGTAAAGCAATGTGTCTCCATAGCCAGGAAGGCCTATTTCCCTTCATCAGCAGGACAAATAGAATCTTCCTGATTCTTTTTATTTCTTTCTTTCTTTTTTTTAGATTTTTTTTTTTTTTGGCTTCAACTGTTGTTCTGAAGTTCTTTGTTAGGCATTCATAGCCAGATTAGGAATCCAGATAAATAAACTATAGTCCCTGTTTTTTAATTAAGATTAGGAAGCAGCCATAGGAGTTCTTTAAAAATAAATTACAGTTCATTTTCTACAAAAGACAATCAGGAAACTAGGAGACAATGAGAAATAGAATGGAGAAGTAAAGGACGTGGGAAAATGCACTGGATGATACTATTGATTCCTACCAAAAATTCATTTGTTCTTTGTTGTGAACATTTTCGTTAGGAGAATCTCCATCAAGTGTAACATGTTTCCAATGAATGTCCTCAAGGCAACAGGAGGAAAACTCTCTCTGTGTCACAGCAAATGCTAACCTTGAAATTGAACAGGAGCGATCAATTCAAGTCCAAACAATAACATTTAAACAAATAATAAGAAAGACTCCAGGTCAAGGAATGATATAAATAAAAGGCAGTCTCTTGAGAACTGAGAAAGTTTTGGGTTTAAAAAAGAAATTCAATGAAAAGAAACCTGTTGAAAAGTGTAAAAAATAATTCATTTTTAGAGAAAAATGCAAGTTTTTTTCTTTGTTACACATCCAATTCAGAACAGAATATTGAACCTGAGTATATAGAAGATAGCAAGAGCTATTTTGGAGGATTTTCATTACAATTGTTTTGATTGTCTTTGTTAGGATTACTTGTAAGATCTTAGAGGAGGATAATTTTTATCTCCGTTTTATTTCAGAGAAGAAAATGGACACGGAGACATCCAATGATACATACCCAAATAGTGGAGATAGAAACATTGGTTTTTTGAGTTCTTGTTAAACATGAATTCCTATAAAATGTGTTTTTAAAGAAGCAAATGACAACATAATATTTTCATACAATAGTTTCTGATTTAATGCCAAAGTTTAATTTAAACAGCGTATAATTTCTAAACTTTGGTTCTTAGTTTTGAGATTTGGGGTTGACATGTTTCTGATTAATATACAGATGAGTGAGTATGTCTCTAATATTTTACAAGTTTTTTTCTCAGTTGTAATTTTGAAAGAAGTCTAAAATTAGTACAAAGAATTCTTTATACTCTTTATCTAGATTCTCCAAATGTTAACATCTTGCATAACTACAGTTCAATCATCAATATAAAGAAAAATTTTATCTTAATACAATGTTAATACTTAAATCTACAGACTAATTTTTCCAACTGACCCGCAAGTGTTCTTGTACTGACCCAGGAGCTAATGTAGGATGAGTGTGCATTTTGATGCCAAGGCTTTTTATTTTCCTTTAATCTGGAAAGTTTCTTTCATTGAATTTTGTCTTTCATAACCTTGACGTATTTTGAGAGTACTGAATAGTTAATTTGTAAATGTTTCTTAGTTTGAATTAGTCTGATGTTTTTTCATTACTATGTAATTTTGGTAAGAATACTATAGAAGTATTCTGTGTCATCTCAGTGCATCATGCTTGTCTCAGGCTTATATTGCTTATATGTCTTAATATTGGTAAAGTTAAGGTAGTATCTGCAAGATTTCTTCATAAAATTACTATTCCTCCTTTTGTAATTAATAAGTATATTTGGAAAGATGCTTTGAAATTATGTAAATATTTTTTTTTCTCATTAGACTTTTACCTAGCATCCACAGATAATTCTTGACAGAAACAATTATTATATTTCATTCCTTCTAAATTTATCAGTTGGAATTCTACTTTAAGGAAGAACCATGCCCATCCCACCATTTAGTCTTTCTCTCAATTTTTTAATCCATATGAATTTATGGCTTCATATTTTACTCTATGGGTAATAATCCAATACTATCATTATTTATTTTCTTTCTTAACTTTTTTGCTCTAGGACAATTTTGAAAATTAATGTCAAAAGTGACACACACACAAAAAAACAGCAGGCTATGAAGGTAAATTGGTGTGAGCTGGTAAGGTCCCTTTTATGGTTAAAGTTCTTTATTCAGGATGTTCCCACACATTGGAATGTGCCCAAGGTACAATTTGTTTTTTTTCTGAGCTGAGGGCTGATGATCTGCCCTTAGGCTAAATTCTTGGGCTCAGCTAGCCACTTGCCTTTTTCTACTTTTAACCCTTCCTCAGGCTATCACCCAGATCTCTTCACATATTCATTTCTTACATACCCTTGAAAAGCCCAAAACACAAAAAGTTCTTTTAGCTTTAGGTTTCTAATTTATCAAAATAAGAATATCACCATTCCCCACTCAGATGTCCTTTCACAATGTACAGGCTGTTTTTTGCATTCTCCTAGGTGCAGATTCTGAGACCAGGATTCATTTGTAAGTGGTCTATTTGGGAAGTTCAGCTAAGACAAGTAGAGACACAATAAAAGGAATGGAAAACAGCCAAAGAAAGGTGTGCTATTAAGTCAGCTGTCACACTGAGCAACTTAAGCTAAATCTTGCTTGGACTCTGGAAATTGATAAAAACACACACACATCATAATTAACCAACAAAAACAAAACAAAACAAAACAAAAAAAAACAGTATCTGCAGAGCTCCAGGTACTAGAAATTGGATACCGCCAGCAGATGTCTGAAAATATAGAGTTATAGGTGAGGCATTGACAAGGTCTGCTACCCAAATCTTTTTGCACATTTTATTTAATGCTCAAAAAGAATCATACCAAAGAGGTAGAACAAATGTCACTTTCCTTTTATAAGTTAAGTAGCTAGAATTTGAACAACCCAAGTGAGAGGCTTAAGGTCATATACTGTAATGTATGCGCATAAAGGATAGAGCTAGACAATTACAGAACACAGAGAAAAAATACAAAGTCTTCACTTTCCTCTTCTAGACCTCAGAGTTGCTGGTATCAGGTTGACCCTTACAAGGAAAAGATTTACTCCTCAACTTTCTAAAGTAAACCCTGAGATCTCTTAGCCATGTGAAGTCTTCAGACTTACTTCAAAGTGCAAAATAGCATGAACCATTTCTATTTCTCAGTGATTTACATATATTTTACTTCTCTCCTCAGTTGATACCACTGAGTAATGACCTATATTTCACTTCTTGCTGGTTTTACCTGCATACTAGGCAGTTCCTATTAAAGTCCTAATGTACCGAAACAAAGGTAAATGGCTGATCAGGAGATGGGCACGTACAGCTAAAGTTTCCTTCGAGTCATCCACCATGAGATAGAGTCAAGCTAATGCCTTGAATAAAAAAAAAAAAAAAAAAAAAAAAAGACATATTTGAACTAATTCAGCACTGAAAATAAAGGAAGCGTTTCATATTTTGAATAGACATAAATGCAATTACAGATCTAAGAAAAAATAACAGAATTATTAAGCAGTCAAAATGTCTTGATAAGGACATTAATTCATTCATTTATGTACTCAGCTTATTTGTTAACACTTATCCTGTTATTTGCTTGATCTGTGATAAGCACCAACTACAAAAATACATGTGACTGTCTCTGCTTTTATAGAACTCATTCTTAAGAAAGTATAGGCTGAAAAGAACTTCCTTGTAAGTTGGAAACATTCATGATGCAGCATGATGCCATCTACAGTGGAAAACATGTGGTAGCAAATGAAGCTGGAATGTTAAAATGGGTACAGATTTTGAAGGGCCTTGAATATCATAACAGGGATTTGGGATTATTGTAGGTAATAAGGAATCACAGGATTTTATTTTAAAGCACTGAGACTCAAATAGCAATATCAAAAAAGTGACAAAATATCTCCTCTTCAAACAATAAAGCAGCCTAGTTCTTAACTACTATTCTCTACTTTAAAGAAATGTCATATTATTAAAAATGACCTGTTACGATTCCATGAGCCATTTGACCACAATTTTTTAGTAAGTTTCCCTTGTGTGTTTTTTTAGTAGGCACGCCCATTGCTTACTGATGTTTCACTCATGACTCTGTCCTTACTGCAGAGAGCATTAAACAAATCAGTAAATAAATGTGGGGAATATTGTAGACTATGGGTATTTCTATTGCTTTGTCTTTCACATAATTTTTTCAAGGAAAATTTGTGAATATGTATCTGAAGAATAATTCTCTTATTCTCTTAGCTCAGTGCAACAATAAAAAATTAGGAGATGAGAATGGCTAAGAGGAATATCAACACCAAGAACATATAATTATTGAGGTTATACTTCTAGTGCTATCCCAGGCACTATGGGTACAATTGTAAGCAATATAGGTAAATTCATTCCAATCTTCACCTGAGAATTGGGTACATGGTGAGGCAGGGCTGCATCACGGAAAGTGCATGAGATTTAGAGACAGAGAGATGTGGACGCCACATTAACAGTGGGAAAAGTGCTGACTCTTCTTAGTCTTAATTCCTCACTTATAAAAGGGAGATAAGATAGCCAATTTCTAATAACTCCCAATCACTATCAGTCTCTTTCCACTTATCCTGCTCTATGCAAGTATTTATTCTTGGAAATTTATGACATGTTTCTATGTTTGTTAACTTTCTCCCCCATTAAAAGACAATTTTCACCAGGGCAGAGATATTATCAGTTTGAGCTACTATGATAGACATAATAATGGTCCCTCAAAAATATCCATGTCCTAATCTCTAGAAATTGAATATTATGTTATATGGTAAAGAGGAATTAAGGTAGCAGATTAAATTAAGTCTGCTAATCAGCTGTTTTTAAGATAGGAAAATTATCTGGATTGTCATGGGCCTTAAATAGAAGACCAAAGTGATGGCAATATGAGGACTCAGCCCAGCTTTTCTGGCTTTGAAGATCAAGAAATGGGTCCACAAACCAAGGAATGTAAATGACCTGTAGAAACTAGAAATAGTAAAGAAACAGATTCTTCCCTAGAATCTCTAGTAGAAACACAAACCTGCTGACACTTGATTGTAGTCCAGCAAGACACATTTTGGACTTCTGACTTACAGTATAATAAATTTGCGTTGCTTTAAGCCACTAAATTTGTGGCAACTTGTTATGCCGCAATAAGAAACTTATATTGTAAATCAGGAATTTTTTCTCATACTACTCTGTCACTAGTGCCAAGAATAGTGACTGTTCCATACCAAAAATAAAATTATGTGTATCTGTGTGCATGTGTGTTTTACAGATTAATGAAAAAAATGCACAATCAACCAGACTATAATCATGCCACAATTTAAGAGGACACAGACAGCTGCAAGTAAAATACACAGAGACATGCACATACAAGGCCAAATGAGTATCAAAGAGTTTTAATGTAAAATTATTTAAATTACTGAAATTATATCTAATATTTTATATATTACATATAGAGAAACATACTATTCTATGGAAAGTATCTTAGTGCTTTGGTTTAGGAATACAAAATTTTACATAATATTTTTGTTTGGGAAAGAGGCCTGAAAGAACCTGATTGACTAAGTATTATCACATGTTTTTATCAATTACTGCCTCCTTAAACTCTTCTGGTTTTTAGTATTACATAAAAAAAGCCCAGACAACCTCACTAGAAAAAGAAGTAAAAGAAGCACAGTACTTTTCAAGAAGTAATGCTGATTAGGCACATTATCTTGAAACTGATATTTTCTTGGTAGCATTTCTCTCTCAGCATCACTGTCACTGTCTTGTCTAAAAGACATTGAGATTATTATATAATCACGTTTTAGTATTCAAACGCCTTTTCCTTAGACTAACAATCAAGCTACTCACTAATCTTATTTCATCACAACTGTAAGAAAAAGTAGACAAAAAATAAACAAAAATAGGCACAGATGAGCCTGGAGCATCTTTTTGCATTATAAAATAAGCAATCCATGATGGAAATATATTTAAAATACTCTTGAGTCAGTTTGAGCAGGCTCTAAGTAGTCAAATCTGGAAAAATTAGAAAATAAAATAAATTATATTAGTGAATTATAATCCATTGAATAAAATAAAAAATACACGAATTTAAAGAGATATAAGTAAATAAATAGGAGGAGAAAGAAAATCTTTTTCTTAAAATGACATTATTCAAGAACCTCTATAGTTACATAGGATATTTGAGGGGCAACTATGGATTTAATAGTTATGGGAATTATGTGAAAGTATTGAATCAATATTAATACTCTGTATTAATGATACAGACAAATGCAAAGATATATGCTGATAATATTTAATCAAAAATGGAAAAGATACACTTTCAATTAAGTGTCACATCTGGAGGAAAGAGAAGGTCTGAGATTGAAGAAGAAATATCCAGACAATGTAATTGAATAAACACAAAGTTACTAAGACATGATCAATAGATGTGAACACTGAGGAGAGAGGAATTGGTAACACTAATATTTTAAAACTCAAATAAGTGAATATCTGTTGATAACTGTAAGCAAGAGTGGTAATAAAGAAGGAAGAAGAGCATGTTTGGGGGGAAATATAATAATTCCTGATTTCACTCTCCAGAGTTTGAGTATTTTCTGTAAGTTGTACCCTTGGGGTGATGCAAAAATACCTACTATATTACCATTGTCCTCAAGATGATTATATTCTAGACCAGGAGTAGGCAAAATTATTCTGTAAATGGTCAGATAGCAAATAGTTTAGTCTATGTAAGCCATATGGTCTCTGTTGCAACCACTAAGTTCTGCTGTTATCACATGAAAGTAACCATAAACGGTACATAAATGAATGGATGTGGCTGTGTTCTAATAAAACTTTATTTACAAATTCAGGCAGTAGGCTGAATTTGGACCACAAGACATAATTCACTGTCTCTAACGCTAGACTAAGTATTTTACATTTTTCACACAATGGCTAGAGTTTTACCACCCTATTGATAGAAAAAATACACATGCACATATAAGTTTATGTATCCCTTTCATAATTCTATTTCTCCCTAGAAGCTGAAGATTTTCATTTGGGGAAGCAGTGTTATGGTGGAAATAAATTACATGTACAAATAATTAAAACACAGAATTGAACATACAAGAAAAGAAATTTGAACAAAGGTCTTTGAGAACTTACTTAAAGGAGTAATCAATAGGGTGTTGGAGAATGCTTGGGATATAAGTGGGGTTGTGCCTGGATATGTAGAAGCATGCTGAAAATTACATGGAAGCCTCAAAACATCTGTTGTATCAGCAAGGAAGGAGAGAATAGATTTGTTGTTGTTTGGCGATAGCATAGGTTATATGAAGGGGAGGGAGATTAAAATTTTCTCAGAATATAATTTGGAAATGATGTCTTGAAGGGCCTTAAGTGCCAAGTCTAAGATGTATGTTTCTGGTACCAGAAATTTCTTACTACCACATAAATCTTAGGATACTCTATTAATTTGCACCATAAGACATATATATACTTAATTTGCCAAGGAAATGGTGGAAATTGCTTTCAGGGTACAGTGGGTTTTTTTAAAAGATATTTTTATTTTATTATTTTTTGCCTTAGAACATTGAAGAAAAATGTGTTTATAAACTCCAAGACCTTTTAAGACATTAAATGCATTTTTAAAAATTGATTAATAATAATGAAAATGACCTGAGAGGTTTCTCACTCTATCTTTTTGCCAGCTTACTGTTGTTCATGTTAATAAACTTTGCTGTATGTAATCTACTCTGGTTTAACAATGCACTAGGAATGAAACTATTGAAATAATTTGCAGTTTCTTCCATTGACAAGTCATCACTCTGGTCAGAATCAATTTCTGTAATTTTCAGAGTAAATTCTTTCTCTTACCATTAGCCTATAATTCCTTGCTTTGTTATTAAGAAATAAAATGATTCCTTTTTCTCTTTAAGGTTTATTTATTTCACCTTTTTGTATGCTTTCCTCATGTAGCTCCATAGTTCATCATTAAATCATATAATACTATGCAAATCCAGCAACATAAGTACATCTGTCTTCTGTTACTTCCTCCAATAAAGCACTATGTTGCAAAAGAAAAGCCCAAAGATATCACCAAAATATTGCCTTCTGCGTTTCTTCTCATTTGTTGGAGTTTGATATAAGAAATAGTGTTTGGTATCTGTCTATATCAGCAGTCCCCAACTGTTCGGAGCACCAGGGACCTGTGGTCTTAGGAGAATCTAATGTCTGATGATCTGAGGTGGAGCTGAGGCTGTGATGCTAGCACTGGGGAGTGGGTGCAAATACAAGTGAAGTTTCCCTTGCTCCCTGACCACTCACCTCCTGCCGTACCGCCCGGTTCCTAACAGGCCATGAACCGGAACTGGTCCGCAGCCTGGGGATTAAGAATCCCTGGTCTATATGACAGAAGAATAACAATTTTAAAAGGATTTAAAATGAAAAAAAATACTGCTAACCAAAAAATCATGGCTTTTTCAATTTTCAGGCTGAAAGCATGTTTGGGATCATTTGTGTGCTTGTGTATTTGGTGTGTGTGTGTGTGTGTGTATGCAGATGAATCTTCCAGGACTCTAACTAAAAGAAAACAATATTAGCAAGAAGCAATTAATATACATACTGTATTTAAGTAGCCAGTATCTTTATTTACAAAGAACCACTTAATTTGGGGTGTACTTATGGTTTAATATTCCTTTGCATAAATCAATTATAAAACAAAGTGGAGTCTTGTAGGAATAAAGAGAATTGTGGAGGAGAAAGGTCGAATTAGGTGACAAAAAGGAGAAAGAGTGTTATTTGTAATAACCTTTAAAGTACTCTTTCTCTGACACTTGAACACACTTGATTCTAATTTGTTATTGTCATAACATTGTACTCTCTCTGAATTGACTCCCAAATTGCCCATGCTTGCTCTGTTATGTTTTTCGCTCATGTATAGAATCTTTCAATATATTATCATTCTATGAGTGTCTCCTTTATTTACCCATCTAGGCCATAATATAATGCAACTCATGTTAAATACAACCCCATTTGTCTCATGAAACAATCTAGGTGTTGTTTGACCAACTGAAATCATAAAAAAGGAATTTAGCCAATTTTGTATCAATTCTTTAAAGTCAAAATGTCTTGAACCTGTATTAAGAAACTTCATAGATCCAAATTCAAAATATACAACATGGTCTTTCCCATTGTTAGGTACTAATTATATCAACAGAAGCAATAAAATCAGTTTCGTTTACTTGTTCTTTATAAATCACAACACCTCTTTATTCATGACTCTTTATGAGGTTGATATTTGGAAGATTTCTTCAGTATTTTTGGTATGAGAATTTCTATAATATTTAATTCACAATTCAAAATAAGTTAGCAAACATTGAAATTTCTATTTTAAACAATTTAGGTCAACATTAATTATTAACTTTATCAATATACTTTAACAGTCAACATCATCTATTTCATTTTGAAGTAGTCATATAGTTGAATTGAACCATGCTATAATTTATGCCTTATCTTTTTATGTTAGCATCACTGTCTGAACTAAATGGACATATGAAACTTCTCTGTGCTCCAAATTTTGGGAAACATGTTAGAGTAACTAGATTTTTCACTTACGTTCAGAATTCTTCAGATGTACGTAACAGATGTACTGTAAACTTTATTGTCTTTTCTATCTCCCTTCATGTGAATTTTAATAAAATATAAGCTTTATTAATCTGTTTATGTTTTTATTTTATATGTTTATTATGAAAGACCATTAGGAAAAAATCACTACTTGGTATCTAAAACTTGCTATTACTACCAAGTATCAATATATTTTTCTTGCATGAAGCAGTGTGGATAATAAACAGTCTATGACTTTTAGTTCATGTTTGTAAGTCAGACAAGACAAACTTTGCTGGTTTGTATGTTGCACAATTTCAATAAGAAGCTGAACCTAAAGAGTCAGCACACACTTTGTTTAGAATTCACACATGCTTGTTTTTTATGTTTTTCTAAAACAAATAAACAAACATTAAAAAATAGGAAAACACTTTTCCATCAGTGCCCAGACCAAAGTAAGAAATGTTTGCAGCTAGAGATTATCGTGGGTCCTTAATTTCTTCCCCGAACTAAATTTTTAAAGAAAGTAAAATATTTTAGAATATATTTTCCCCTTAGAACAGGCATGAGGTTGTTCTTATAACAGATCAGCTCTAGGTTCTGAGAAAAAATCACAAACCTAAGCAACCTTGTTCTGTGTCACCTCCAGGCCCAAGACTCTTCAGACCATTGAAAGATTCCACATTTGACAGAAGCTGGAAGCAATGTCCAAAAAAAAAAAAAAAAAAAAGTACTAGCCATGATAATTTATAAATATTAGAGGAAGAGAGACACACAGAGTTCTGAAGGATCAATTGAGCTTTTGAAAGACATCATTAAATTTTTAAGCATTATTTATATAATTTTATTATAAAGGTAATATCTATCCTCAATCAATGGACAAATATATACTGAGTGTGTACAGTATAAGACTGTGTGATAGGCATTGTGGGATAGGCCATGTGGGAGGCAAAATTCTAAGATGGCCATCAAGATTCCTGCTCCCTGCTGCACACGCCTCATGTAATCCTTTATGCTGGTTGTGGGCAGAATATGTAGATATGATGGTATATCGGTCCAGGGATTTTGTAGGTGTAATGATGTTACTAATCAGTTGACTTTGAGTTAATCAAAGTTAACTCACTAGACCAACAGGAAGGAGTACATGAAGAGAGAAAAATGGAAAGGAGATGACAGAAGGAATGTTTCTATTGTCATAGGAATAGCACAAGGTATTCCAAAGCTAGGAAAGGAGGATAACAGGAGAGCTTATGAAGAAGAAAACAGGTTGATCCTCACTGGGTTTCCAAGGTGCTTTGGAAACATCAGCAGCAGGTTTAGTTTAGGAATTTCCAGAGAGTGATTCTGGAGATAAAACAAAATGCTTTAATACTGATTAAAAAGCTCATTTGGTTCTGCTTTGCCCACCTTGCTATCTTCACCTGACTCCTGTGGAGCCAACAGCCTCAATATACGTATATACTATAGTTGTGCCTACTTTATCTGGGGGGAATATGTTCCAAGACCCCCAATGGATGCCTGAAACCACAGATGGTACTGAACCCTATATAGTTTTTCTTATACATACATAACAATGATAAAGTTTAATTTCTAAGTTAGGCACAGTAACAATAAAAACAATAACTAATAATAAAATAGAAGCATTTTAGAGCTTTTCTTAGGCATATCTGAATTGCCAGGATCACTATCATGCTTTGGGGCCATTACATATTAAGTAAAATAAGGGTTACATGACAGAAGCATTGCAATATTGTGACAGTCAATCTGATAACCTAGATGGCTACTAAGTGACTAACTGGCAGAGAGCATATACAGCCTGGATACGCTAGACAGAGGAATGATTCACATCCTGACTGGGAGGGAGCAAGACAGCCTGAGATTTTATCACCCTACTCTGAATAGCATGCAATTTAAAACTTATGAATTGTTTATTTCTGAAACTTTCCATTTAATATTTTCACACTGCAGTTGACTACGGTAATTGAAATTACAGAAAGCGAAACCCTATATAAGAGGGAACTACAGTACTTAGCCCTGTTTCTAACAAACCATGCTTGTTTTTACCTCTGTACCTTTGCAAACACTGTTTTAGCTCATTTTTAGGCTCCCCCAGTCAGGTCAATCTGCCTGTATTTACAAGGAGCTTCCACTGGACATAGTGAATATCTCTGTCATAGTATTGATCATGCTGTTTTGTGATTATTACCTTATCTGTCTCCCTCACTCTACTATGGCTACTTTGAACTTATAAAACAGGTTTTAATCTCTATAACTTTAGCCTATCAAACATCTGACACATATTAAGTGAATAAGATCAGCTTTTATGAATGAATTGGTGTGACCAAATATTCATTTTTTAAAACAGTGTGAAACATTACAATTTCTCATTCTGTCAGTATCTCCCTTGCTAGAGTTAAAAAGACATAGATATTTTATGAAGACCTCCAAAGAAGTTAGTGGTGCAATCCTACAGACGTCTTGAGAATAAGGGAGTCGGTACAGTGCCACCAGAAAGTGTCATAATTGGAAGTAGGTTTGACTTGCTGTGGCTGAAGTAAATCAAAACAGAGAAAAATGCTGCAAAGGCTACAGTCAAAGATTTGCCAAACATGCTGCAAGGAGATTTTTTTTCTAATTTTTTGCAGTCTCTTTAGGATATGAAGTGTCAAGTGTAAAGTACCATGAATGGTACGTGGAAACTTCAGCTGATCTTTCTATTTAAATGTAAACCTGATGCTAGAACAGACTCTATTTTGAAATATGACAATACCTTCTGATCTCTTTTCTCTTGTACTTCATTATGGAGTACATTTTCAAGATAATAGGATGTCTCGCTTTTAGTATCACATCTGTTCCTGCTCCATTGTCTTCACTTGAAATCATAATTTCCTCTTTGGAAATGTACAATTGGTGGCAAGTAGAGATGATTATGATGTAATAAACAGAAACGATGACTTCAGGTGGGTAATAATAGTTAAGAAACCAAGGCTTTTCCTTCCAAGTAAATTCCTCTTCTGATTAAAATGAGAAAAAAGAAAACCAAAGTATGTGCAAAGCCTGAGCAAATGGCCTCAGAATTGAATGCCTTCTCTTAGTCAGATCATTCATGAGTTGAGGGTGTCTATTCCTTGTGGTTTGTGTCACAGTTGTTATGACTAAATACATTTATATTGTCACATATAAATGTGTATGTGCATAAATTTTAAATCACTTTCAGTTTATTATTAGATAATATAGGGAGTAGAAATACTCTTTGGAACAGACATGAACTGAATCCTGGCTGAAACACTTTGTTTTGTCACTTTGGAAGTATTACTTAACCACTTTGAGCATTAACGCTGGAGCAACACTTCAGTAAAACTTCAGATGAAAATAGATTCTTTGTTCTGAAAATTTTCGATAATGTTTGCAAATGCATGGGCCAGATGTCTGACCCATGAAAGTGCTCAATATACAGCAGTTAGTATGATGCTGCTGCTGCTGCTGCTGCTGCTGCTGCTGCTGCTGCTGCTGCTGATATGAAAAATCATCCCCAAATCTTATATGATAGCTCTGCGCTTTTAGTTTGTAGTTTTTAGTTTCTAGTATTTAGTATTGTTCTTGCCAGTGTTTATCTCAGGTCTCTTGGTTCTGATTCCACTTATTGCCTTTCATCCCAAGTAATCGAGCTTCCATTTTCCTACCTGCTTATACCTGTGTGCCTAAACATTGGCTTCTACCACCTGAACTTGTACACAACAGCATTTTAAGAGCTTAAAAAACTGATGGACTCTTCTGGAATACAAATTCTTATGAAGCTCTAATTTTGGCTAACTTTATAAATATATATTATAAATATAAAAATAATAAATATAATTTAATACATATTGTTTCTTAACTACATATACACATACCAAATTAGGTATAGATTTTTTCCTGCTTAAAGCTCTTTAAAATTATAAATAACAAAAATTAATAAATTAATGATAAAAATTCTACCAATCAAAAAATATATCAATATAATCCTAACTCCTAACACCCATACATTGACTTTGTCAGTTCATTTTTAAAACAGGAAAGTGGAAATATAAGATATGTACCCTTTTGTATCTGGCTTCTTTTGCTGAACATTTGCTTTCTGAGATCTAGCCATGTTGTCACCAGGATGAATGAATTCTGACCATTCTGTTTACTCTTACATTATTAGTTCAAGATTTAATTTCTCAGTAACGGATCTGTTATTGCACATTGTGGTGGATATTGTAATGCATCCTGGACACACCCATTCAGAAATGAAGGACATATTCCCCCGACTGCAGAGAGTACTGTTAATAGAAAGCCCCAGCTAACAGCCATTGTGGGGCTTGTTTAGCTGAAGAAAGCTACTGTCTCTTTAATTGAAGTGGTGTGCCTACAGTGACTGATACAGGGCTTTCCCCGCATCCTAACTCCGCACAGTGCTGAGGGGTCATTGCAGCTCCAGGACTCCCTGCGGCATCAGCTGAGGCTCCACTGAGACTCACTTTCTCCCTCTGCCCAATTCTGCTTCCTTCTCTTTCCTTCCAGAAATATTCTCCACTCAATGTCCTGCATGACAATCTCACTCTAACAGTTAGTTTCCTTCTCATGGCAAATACTGACAGAAATTCACTCTGGACAAGGATAGAGGAGGCAGAAAACAACTGACAATTTTTCTTCCTAGAAATGGGAGAAAGCATACTTGTATTTACTTGCACTTATCTATTTGTAGTTTAATGCTACCCCCACGTTATTAACTCAATTGTGTCCCTCCAAATTCATATGTTAAAGTTGTCAAAGATAAAAATGACAGACATTAAAGTGGTGAAAACAAATTTTGCTCAGTAACTACTGGCAGTAAGGGAAAGAGCTGAGCTCCATTTGATTTGTGCAGAAGTGACTGGTCGCTTTTAAGGAATAAAGGAGGGGGGAGAGTGGGGATTCAGTACAGTTAGAGAAGTGAAAAATTACAAACAGTTGGTCAGTGTACATGCAATCAGATCAGCTGTGTCTATGAGCTGGCAGTTATCAAGTTATGATTCCGTCTTTCCACAAACACTGGAAGGTGTTGGTTCTATTCTTCCTAATAATGACATTTCAAAGACTTGGCCCTCAGGCCTTTGAAAAGACATGTGTTGTAAGAAATACATATTCACAATTGTAAGCTGTTTTTATTGAATGTTCTAAGAAAGGGAGGTCAGAGGTCTATCCTCCAGTATTGGCTAGATCAAGCAGTAAATTCTCTGGGCAGCATTGAGTTTTCCCAAGCAGGTATTTTAATGGGGGCTCCAGGGTCATCGCAGTGACATGGATTAGACTCGTATGGCTACTAGAAGTCACACTACAGTTTGGTCGAGTCTCTTAGTGCAAGGATTTGGAGAGAGTTGTCATGTGTTAAGAGTTTAGCAGTTTAAAAAGAGCTAATAGGTGACTATATTTAAAGCTAGAACATTAGGAAATTAAATGAAGTAAAATGAGATCATAGAAGTGGGGCCCTAAACCAATACAGTGTGTGTCCTAGTAAGAAGAGCAAGAGACTCCAGAGATCTTTCTCTCTACATGCACAAAGAGATGAAGCCATGTGAGGACACAGAGAGAAAGCAGCCACCTGTAAGCCAGAAAGACAGCCCTCACTAGAAACTGAGTCAGCTCGTACCTTGATCATGGACTTCCAGCCTCCAAAATTATGATAAAATAAATTTCTGTCATTCAAGCCACCCAGTCTGTGGTATTTAGTTATGGCAGCTCTAGCAGACTAATCTACCTCTGTATGTACTATATTTGAAATCATATTAGATATCAATTTTAATATGCTGTGATAATACATTTGCATGAGTATACACACAGATATGTTTTTGTTTAGAAAGCACAAACAAAAAATTTTTTTATCTAAAAATGTTTACTAGATATGCTAATTTTAGTCTCCATCTGGGACTAAAAGTTTTGTTTATAGTCAAGCAGTTTTTATACTCATTTATACTAACTTCAAAAACTGAAGGCATTGTCAAAAGATGAAATGTGAATTGTTTTTAATATTGCCAAGTGGACCAAATCAGAATGTTTTCATGACAAAATGTTGATGTATTTGGATGGATTAACTGCTCAAATATAGTTAATGAAAAGTATCCAAAGAAAAAAAGAATAAACGTAATGTATCCAGAACAGTGTTTAGAACACAGTAGATAGCCAACAGTAGTTTTCTTCTTCCACCCACTGCTTATCATACTGCTACAAAATACATGTATTCACACATCTTCTTGCCTTCTGAGGCTTTCATGACCCTTGACTATAACTGCACATAACTTTTATTTTATGTTTAATACAGTAATTTATAAACAGAAGTGATGTCTCATCATTTGATAGGTATCAAATGATTAAATAATGATATACCAGCATCATTATTATAAAAAGTATAGAGTTATACCATGAGAATCTGTAACAGAAAAGAATAGTCTAATTCTATATTTTTATTAAAAGGTTGGATGTATTTCCTAATCCAGGCTAATTTATAAAATTATATCTATAGAAGAATCAGGACTTACTGAACAAGTTATTTGTGATGATGGTCCACAACAGATTCTGTGTTCTTTAGAAAATTTTAGTAAATTTCCATCATTTTTTATCAATATTGTCTCACCATTTCTACTATTTTGAAAAGAAAGTGACCAAAATCAAATTGATCCTCATTGTTTTGCCTGATTTAAAAGCGTTATGTACATATTAGATAAATATTAACATGCAATACAAAAAAGTTAGTTCACAGTGTATGTGTTTAAATTGGCCCGTAGACCCATGAACAATGGGTTGAAAATAAGATTAAGAATGATCTTCCAATTGTAAAATAAAATAATTATATTTAATCTGTGAAGATTCATTCAGGAAGAAGGTTGTATTGCTTTGCTTCATCCAGAAATAGTTTAGGAACCAAAAAAAAAAAAATGATTTTCCTTTGGATGACATCTGACACAAATATACAGATCACCCAAAATCCACACAATTTTACTGAAGTGACATGTTCTTCTTTCTTTTAGACTCTTTTATGCTACAAAGCTTCAGTCATTGGAACTTATGGGACTTAAATATCTGCCTAAATAATTTCTGTCGAGTTCTACTTAAATTTAATTCAGGTCTGTCTGAGTCAGTTCGGGTGGCTATAACAAAGTATCATAGATGGAGTAGGCTTATTAACGAGAGATTTCATTTCTCACAGTTCTTGGGGCTTAAGTGTAAGATCAGGGTGCTAGGGTGATCAGGTTCTAGTGAGAGCTAGATTTTCAGGTTGCAGACTACCCTCTTCTCACTGTGTCCTCAAATAGCAGAAGGAGTGAGGGAAATCCTTGGGTTTATTTTATATGGGTACTAACTCCATTCATGAGGTCTTTGTGTCCTCATGACCTCCTAATTACCTCCCAAAGGCCTCACCTCCAAATATCATCACATTAGGTACTGAGTTTCAATATATGACTTTGGAGAAGACATAAACATTCAGTCTATAGCAAATTGACATTTAAAAAACTTGTTTCTTATGGTCAGTAAAAAACACTTCAAAAAGATAATTTTTGATAAACATTGTTAAGATAATTTAGGCACATTCTGTAATAGAATTAAATGTAAAAGCTAGCTAAGAGTTCAAGAGCCTGCTAGTTTCTCAATGGTCCCAAATGCAGCAGGGAAAATCCATTCTTTCACACCAGATCTTCCCAAATAAAGCAGCTCATTTTACTAAGTTATATTTTGAACTCTAATTAGATCATTTTACTAG
>CM053507.1:131679398-131813510 GCA_028627145.1 Eidolon dupreanum | reverse complement strand
CGGGCTATGACAAAGAATTGATAGTCATCTTTAATGCACCACATGCCTAGTCACCAGTTATTTTGGGTATCATGAGAAAATGTTAAATCTTCTTCATTATATTTGACCTCAAAATTCTGAGATGTACTATATGAATCTCTTCTTACTGAGTTTTTTTTCTTGCCAAGTGTAACATGTCAAACATTCAGTATAATTGCTCCAAATAAAATTAAACATAAGTAAATCTTGGGAGGGAAAATTATATGATGTGTTTCTTCTTGGCAAGTATGCTCTATATAATCTCCTATGTAGACTCTATATGTACTTTACTGTTTTCTCTTCCCTATTTTATTACTGTATATTTGCATTTGTTCCTATGTCAAAAGTTTAAACATCTCCAGTGGTCATTCCCTGAGTACAAAGCAAGAGCATCAATCATCACGTGACCTACAGCTTGACTCAACAAGTCAGACTGAGATGATGGCAGACTTGGCAAATTTGCTCTGCAATTTCCTCATATCACATCATGTCTAGGACCTAGAAGATGGTTAAGAGAGAAGAGTTCAGATATGCGTTTTGACATGGAATGCTAGAGGGATAAACACTCAAACTGACTTCAGGAGGGGTAGTGTTTAATGCGTGGTTCTTTTGAATCACTCTGTTCTAAAGTCCACAAAATGGTGCTCATGCTGTTCCATCTAAAAACACCGAAAGTTGAAGTTTGGGGCCTCTTTAAAAATATAAACTTAATTGGGTGATAGGGCCCTGTAGCTCTGAGAACTCATAATGGCCACTCAAGTTTTTTCATCATTAGATTCTTGCTTCAAGTTTAGCAGAATTTAATAGCTAAAACCCTTCAACCTGAGAATGAGAGAGACTACAACTCAAGAATGAGAGATTCTAAATCATTGCCCAAAGTTTACATATCACAAATATTGCTAGAGGTTAACACTCGTTATCCACTTCTAAACTCTAACAAGTAAATCTATGCTTTTCAAAGATGCCTTCTTCAGTGGAGAAAGAAGATATAAGCTATGTTAAAAACGTGCAGCCTACAACAACCTTACAAATCCCTACTTAGACATTTCACTAGAAACAATTGTCCAATTCTATTTGCAAAGAATATTCTTCAAACCTCAAATGCTCTCAGTTAGACAGACAGGAAGCTCAACCAAAGTCCATGCTAAAGAATTTAATACAGAAAAATTTCTTCTTCTCAAAAGACTTTAACCACTACACAAAGATCTAGGTAAAATACTGTTGAACTTCAGAGGCATATTCAAATAGCTATCATAAATTTTTCCACTTGGATATCTCATAGGCAACTTAAAATTCAGCATTTCCAAGAATGAACTGATTATCTTCTCACAAAAGTTTCTGTCACAATTAATGGTACCACTATCCAACTCAGGACAGAAACAGAGGCATTTTATCTCATAATTAATCTTCATACTTGGAGGATGCTATCAAATAAATATAATTCAAGCCTAGAATTTCCTACAATGTATTCTGTGAAATACTAATTTCACAAAATGCTTCTGTGAAAAAAAATTATTTTACAGTGAAAAGTAAATTGTTACTCAGTCCCCCAGTTAAGAGTTTACACTGAATTTTCATAAATCAGAGTTTATTTAATTTGCCCTAACTCAGTGTTTTTCCAATTTATTTAATCCACAAACTTTTCTATTTATTACCTATGAAAATCTTTCAAAGCTAACATGAAGCACACTTGAGGTAATGGTGTTCTAACATATCTCTTGCTGCTTATTTATTTTCCCATCACCATTTACCCATTTTAATATAAAAGCCTTCTAACTAATCTTTTGCCCATTCTTCTCTCCTGCTATGTGTATTTTTCACTGTACTGAGACTGATATTTGTAAAATACAAATCTAATTCTGTTACTTTTCTGCTTTGCCCATTCTATGGCCTCACAATTTTTACAGGATTGTAACAATTAGGAAAATTCAGCTGCAATTAATAGAATCCGAAATAGCAGTAGCTCAAGTAAAATAAATTCTTACCACATAACAAGTTCAGGGGTAGATAGTTTTAAAGTTGGTGAAATCAGTAAAATAAGAATAGTATCTCAATAGAATGCTCACTTAGGCTGCACATATAGTAAAAATGAATAATATCAATAATCCATGTGTTTCCAATTTTCTGCTTTGCTCTGCTTTGCAAGGATACAGGAGGGAAAAGTCATAGGTGCAGGATCCATTGATCCAGGAATCAAGATCTTACACACAAAGAAATCAAAGAAATAAGAGTATCCTGATTTTTCCTTTGTGTTAGGAAAAAGCAAACAAAACAAAACAAAACAAAACAAACAGAAAAAACTTTCGAGGATGGGGGAGCAGAAATGGCACAGATGATAGAGGCTTTGTTCATCCCTCTTGCGACCAAATCAAAGTTGTGACAGAAACACGGAATGAACAGCAAGCAAAGTCACCTGGGATGGAAATAAACAGAAGCACTACAACTAGGGAGAGAAATAAGAAATCACCCTGTGGTGGTAGAAGGTAGGAAGGGGCAAAGACACGAGTCTGCCCAGTCTGGAATAGCTGAGTGGAACAGAGACTGCAGCCTGCAGCTGCGGATGCCTCTTAAAGGGGCAGAGTCCGCAGGAGGGACCTGCTCGCTCAGAACACCAGCACTGCATTGGCTGCCCAGGGGGCACTGATAACTTACAGGGGGACGCTGAGGTGCTGGAGCAAGGGCCAGAGGCAAGGCTTTCTTGAGAGCAAAAGTGCTGGCTTTATCCATTGTTCCTCTGTTGAGCCCTCTCTACTCCCAGTGTGAGAACTCAGCATCGTCATAGTGAGACTCCATCGAAATGGATAACAGAGGTCACTCCACCCAGAGGATTCCTTGAAACTCCACCTCCCCCAACTCACAGCCCCACCCAAGCCACATCCAGAGAGTCTGGTGCTCCTTGCTGAGCCAGCTCCAAGAGTCACATTGATGACAGCTGACCTCAGTTTCTGGTGTGGCCTCTAGGGGCAACTATAAGCAAAACATCTGTGAATCACTTGCTGAATCTTAACAGGTGGCCCCAGGAGGGCACAGCTGGGGCTAAACTTCACCTGCAGCTGAACCCATCTCAGGACTGCGCCACTAGACACCTACTACACAGAGCACACTAATAAGACTGGGAGGCTTAGGAGCTTTGCTTAGTACATATAAACAGACACAGAAAGGCAGCCAAAATGGGAAGACAAAGAAGCAGAAACTATACCAGAGAACAGAACAGAGGTCCAGGAATAATGGAGTCAGGCAATCTATCAGATGCAGAGTTCAAAACACTGGTTATAAAGATGCTCAATGAACTTATGAGAAGAATAGATGAACTCAGTGAGAACTTTAAAAAAGAGATAAAAAAATAAAAATAGAAATGGAAATTATAAAAGGGAACCAGTTATAAATGAGCAACACATTATCTGAGATAAAGAGTATATTAGAGGGAATAAACAGAGTGAATAAAGGAGACAATTGAACTACTGATATAGAGGATGGGGAAGCCAAGGACATTCGATCAGAATGGCAAGAGAAAAGAAGTCAAGACAATACTAATAATTTAAGGAGCCTATAGGATACAATTAAATGTAAAAATATCCATGTTACAGGGATACCTGAAGGAAAACGAGACATTGAAGAGCTATTTGAAGAAATAATGATGGAAAATTTCCCTAACCTGGTGAAGGAAATAGACATACAAACCCAGGAAGCTCAGAGAGTCCCCAAAAAGATGAACCCAAAGAGGCCCACACCAAGATACATTATAATTAAAATGCCAAAGGTTAAATACAAAGAGAAAATCTTAAAAGCAACAAGAAAAAAGCAGTTAGTTACCTACAAAACTGGCAGCTGATTTCTCAAAAAAAAACTATGCAGGACAGGTCTTGGCACAAAATATTCAATGTGATGAAAACACAGGATCTACAACCAAGAATAATTTATCCAACAAAGTTATCATTTAGATAGATAAAGAGATTCCTAGACAAAAATAAGCTAAAGAAATTTATCAGCACCAAGTCAGTATTACAGGAAGTGTTGAAGGAACTTCTTTAAGAAGAAAAAACATGTATCAAAAACATGAATAAAGAATGGTAATAAATACATTCCTATTAACAATACCTCAGATTAAGTGCTCTAACCAAGATCTAGTAGCTGAATGGATAAAAAAACAAGAACCCTACATATGCTGTCTACAAGAGACTCACTTCAGATTAAAAGACCCACACAGAATGAAAGGAAGGGGATAGAAAAAGATATTGCCTTGATGGACCTAGAGGGTATTGTACTGAATGAAATAAGTCAGATAGAGAAAGACAGATATCTCATGAGTTCATGTACATGTGGACTCTAAAGAACAAAATAAATAACAACAAAAATGGAAATAAACTCATAGATACAGAAATGGGAGGGGGATTGGGGGGGACAGTGAAAAAGGGCAAAGGGATTAAGAAGTACAAATGGATAGTTACAAAATAGACATGGAGATATAAAGTGTAGAATAAGAAAATAGTTAACAATGTTGTAATAAATATGTAGGAGGGAAGAGGGGTACTAGATTTAGTGGGGTGATAGCTTTGTGAGTTATATAGATCTCTAATAGCTATACTGTACAACTGAAACTAATATATTATTGTATGCCACCTATAATTGAAAAAAACTCATTGAATTGTAAAATGTAAAAATAAAAGAAGTTACTGATTCATCATCAAAAAAAGTTTTTTTTTTTCCTGATACATGCCTAGAAATAAATTTTTTGTGTTAAAAAAAACTTTCCCATAAGCCCTATAGAAAATTTCTTCTTAGAAACTGTCTTCCAGCATAGAATTACATTCCCTGTTGTGGCTTCAAGGAAAGTTGGGAAAGGGAAATTCTAATATTTTCATCTTTAATAGTTGAAGGTAGTCTTGTAAGCATGAAAAAAACAATCATGGGATATTGCTTTTGGGTAGGCAACAGAGTTATCCTTGGCTTTTGAGATGGCTCAAAAGCTAGCTTAGCCTACCTTTTCAGTATTATTACTGGTCATTTTGACATTACATCACATGTTCTGGCATCTTAAAGTTTTTCATACTACTCCTTTTACTAATATTCCATCTTCACAAATTATTCATGTTTAAGTTTTAAGATTTAGATTAAATAGAAAAACCTTGAACACATCAACCACCAACAGAGTTAATTACAGCCCTGTGAATTACATTTTTAGTGGGGAGAATTTGACTTAAGTGTGTGGTATTTATTTTTTCTAGTTTTACTGAGGTGTAGTTGGTATATAAAAGTAGCACATATTCAGTGCATACAATTTGATATGTTTGGACAGAATCAAGATAATAACTATATCCATTACCTCCAAAAGTTTCCATGTGTCACTTCACTTTCTTTTTCTTTTTCCTTCTTTGCGATAAGAACACTTAACATGAGATCTGCCCTTTAACAAAATTTTAGGTGTATAATACCATAGGGTTAACTATCAGCACTATGTTTTGCAGCAGATCTCTAGAATTCATTCATCTTGTATCATTATAACTTTATACACATTGAACAACAATTTTCCATTTTCCCCTGCCCCTCATCCACTAGCAACCACCATTCTACTATCTACTTCTGCAAGTTTAACTATTTTAGATACCTCATGTAAGCGGAATTATGCAGTATTTGTTCTACTGTAACTGATTTATTTCACTTAGCTTAATGGTTTCCAGGTTGACACATGTTGTTGAAAATGGTGCAATTCCCTTCTTTTTAAAAGCTGAATAATATTCTATTACATGTATATACCACATTTTATTTATCCACTTGTCTATCAATGGATATTTGGGTTGTTTCCATACTTGGCTATTGTGAACAATACTTTAATGAACAGAGGGGTGTAGATATCTCTTAAAGGTCCTGTTTTTGTTATCTTTACAGATATATACCCTGAAATAGAATTGCTGGACCATATGGTAGTTCTACTTTTAATTTTTTGAGGAACTTCCGTATTGTTTTTCATAGTGACTGCACCATTTTGTATTTCTGCCAACAGTATACGAGGGTTCCAATTTCTCCACAAACTTGCCAATACCTGTTATCTCTTTGTTTTTGATAATAGCCATTCTAACATGTATAAAGTGATATCTCATTGTAGGTTTGATTTAAATTTCTCTGATGAATATTGACGTTGAGCATAATTTATATAGCTGTTGGCTATGTCTATCCTCTTTGGAAAAATGTCTCTTTAGGTTCTTTGCCCATTTGTAAATTGGGTTATCTATCTGTCTATATTTATCTATTTATCATCTATCTCTCTATCATCTATCATCTATCTATCTATTGCTAGTGAGTCATAGGAGTTCCTTATATTTTTTGAAAATTAATCCCTCTTCAGATATATGGTTTGCAAATATTCTTCTCCAGTAGGCTGCCTTTTACTCTGTTAATATCTTCCTTTATTGTGCAGCAGCTTTGTAGTTTGGTGTAGTTTGATGTGTTCATTTTTGTTTTTGTTGCCTATGCTTTTGATGTGATATCCATGAAATCACTTCCAGGACCAACACCATGAAGTTTTCCCCTTATTTACTTTTAGAAGTTTAACAGTTCTAACTTCTGTGTTTAAGACTTTACTCCTTTTTGAGTTAGATTTTTTTTTTGGTATAGTAAGGGAGAGGAGTCTAATTTCACTCTTTCACATGTGAATATCCTATTTTCCCAATACCATTTGTTGAAGAGAATATCCTTTTCCCATTGTGTATTCTTGGTGGCCTGTTGATCATCAATTGATGATGTACACATGGGTTTACTTTTGAATTATCTATTTCATTTCATTGGCCTCTGTGTCTTTATGCCAGTAACACAGTGTTCTAATTACTGTAGCTTTATAATATATTTTAAAATCAGAAATTTCAATATTCATTTTGTTCTTTATTTTTTTATTTTATTTTTTATTTTATTTTTTTTGCAAGATTGCTTAGGCTATTCTGGGTCTTTGGCTATACTATATGAATTTTAGAATTTTTTTCCTATTTATGTAAAAAATGCCATTGACATTTTGATAGGAATATAATTGAATCTGTAGATTGTTTTGAGTAGTATGGACTTTTAAACAATATTATGCCTCCCAATCCATGAACATGGATGGAATAACTTTCCATTTATTTGTGTCTTTAATATCTTTCATTAATGTACTGCAGTTTTTGCTATACAAGTTTTTTACCTCATTAGGTAAATTAATTCCTAAATATTAAAAAAATGTTTGATGCTATAGTAAATGGGATTATGTTTTTAATTTTTCAGATTTGTTGGTAGGGTATAAAAACACAAATAATTTTTATGTTAATTTTATATCCTACACTTTACTGAATTTATTATTTTTCATAGTTTTAAGATTTTATCTATAAAAGATTATGTCATAGCAAGCAAAGACAATTTTACTTTTTATGTTCTGATTTAAATACATTTTATTTCTCTTTTCTGCCTAATTGCACTAGGACTTCCAGTACATGTTGAATGAAAGTGATGAGAGTGGAGCCTCTATGTCTTGTTCCTGATCTTAGTAGAAATATTTTCAGTATTTACCATTGAATATAATGTTAGCTATGGGTTTGTCATACATGGCCTTTGTAATGTTGAGATACATTTTTTTCTATACATATTTTGTTAAGCATTTTTATCATGACAGGGTGCTAAATTCTATAAAGTGCTTTTACTTCACTTATGGAGATGATTGTGACATTTTTGTTTTTGATTTTTGAATTTTAAGCTATAATGTATCTCAATGAAAACTTCTTTGGAACCATCCTGTTTGGAGTCCTTCAAACTTGCTGAATCTGGATGTCTTTTTTCCTTCAAACAAGTTTTTAGCAATTATTTCTCTAAATAAGCTTTCTGCCTCTTTTCCTTTCTTCTCTTCTTGGGACTCCCATAATGTATATATTGATTATCAAGATTTTTTTCACTCTTTATTTTTATTGTTATTGTTCCCCTAACTGGATAATTTCAAATAACTTGTCTGTGAGTTCTCTGATTATTTTTCCTGCTTGATTGGCTGTGCTATTAAAGCTCTATATTAAATTTTTTAGTTTAGCTATTGTACTCCTTAGCTCAAGAATATCTTTTTGTTCTTTTTCTTCAAATGTTTTTATCTCTTGGTTGATATTCTCTTTTTGCACATGTATTATTTTCCTTATTTCATTTAGTTGTCTAACTGTGTTCTGTTGCAGCTTACTGAGGTTTTTTTAAGACAATTATTTTTATTCATTGTTTGGTGATTCATTGTCAGGTTTGGTTATTTTTTTTCCTTTGATAGAATCATATATCACTAATTTGCTGTGTCCCTTATAGTTTGCATTGCTCTCTGCACATTTGAAGAAGCAGCCACCTCTTTCAGTCTTTATGGACTAGGCTTGGCAGAAAAAGACCTTCATCAGTCAACCCAGACAGAGATTCTGAGAGTATCTCAAATCTTTCTTATGGATACACACGTTCTTCTCCTCCTTGGGTGAAAGTCTCAGGATTCTGCACCTTTTACCAATCCCATAAAGCCAGGACAGATGTCGAGAATTGTCTGCCCCTTCCCTTAGTATAGTGTACCAAATTGCTGGGATAATAGATGAAAGCTCCATTTCTTTCTCTCCCTCCCTCCATCCTTACTGAAAAAGAAAACTCAGGATAGTATACCCTCTCTCAGTCCAGTTGAGCTTGCCAGGTAATGAGAAGAACTTCTCTCCTGTTTTTTTTCTAGGGCAGTACACTGAGATGCTGAAAGTAAGTTCCACTTCTCCTGAAGGAGAAATCTCAGTATTGTGTGCCATTTCTCAGTCCTGTAGACCCAAGCTAGCTGCTAAAATCCTTGCCATCTGTTAAGAGCAACCCACCCCTCCTGTTGTTTCAGCTGCTCTAAGACATTCCAACTATAATGGATCCTTTAGTACTCTGGGCAAAGTGAGAGAGGCATGAGTCTCACAGGCAGCACCCTGAGAGGCTGAGAACATTAAATGCACCCCTCACTTTCTCTTTCCCTCATGGAAGAAATCATCAAGATGATCTTGTTCTGTGCTGAGCTGTGATGATTTGAGGGAGGTGGAGATGTGAATAAAATGACTCTCCCCCCATATAAATGTAATTGGTCTTGGTCCTGTGTTCTTCTGATCTGCTGCTACTTCTTAACTGATTTTGGGGTTCTCATAAATGTATTATGGTCTGTGTATTGTTATTAATTGGTATTTCTATAGTGGACAAGGGCTGGGACTTCCTAGTCTGCCACTGTGCATATGTTAACTCCTGAATTACATATTTTATATTTCTGTACTTCATTCATATTTGCTGTCTAAACTCTTAGCTCCACACCAAGCATTTAAGTGGCTAATCATTGCTTGATAAACAAATTATCTCAATTCAGTTTTAACAGACATTACCTCCTATGTTCAGCATATTGGTAGTTGTGAAGGCAGGACAAAGGAAAATGTACCATTTCCACTGTGAAATGTAATTACTTACAATTTAATAGTGTGGTTAGATATAAATACTTCTGATAGATGAAAAACAGATACAGAATTAATACAGTAAAAATTAGTAAAGTATTGTGGCTATGCTTGGGTAGGCAAGGTTGGTTGCTTAGAGAAACTGGCAGATCTATAAAAATATGTCGGGAGTGGCTCCATAGTTTGTCGGGGGTGGCTCCATAGTTTGTCGGGGGTGGCTCCATAGTTTGTCGGGGGTGGCTCCATAGTGTAGGGGTTAGCATGTCTGCTTTACACACAGAAGGTACTGGGTTCGCGCCCCCAGTGGAGCCACAGCCCATACCCTGGGTGCTCCAGGCCCCCTGGGTGCACTGGGGGTGCCAGGACCTGGAGGCATGCCTCGAGCATGTGGGAGGAGATTCCCTGCCTTCAGAGATTCAGTTCTCAAGGGGAAACGGCAACATCCATAGGTCAGAGATGGAAGTGGGGGCGGGGGGCGGAATTAAAGAGGGGGAAAAAGATAAAAATATGTTAATGTTTTGACAAATGGATATTTCAGAAAAGGATACTCTAGAAATATATATCATATATAATATATATTAACAAGGACTCAAGTGAAGCAATATATGCTACTTGGGAGAGTAATGTTTAAATGAGTGTTATTGAGGTGATGAAATGGATAAGAAAAAGGAAAAGCATGGAATATGGCAAAGAATAAGGCCAGAAAACCAGTTAGTGGTTCTATAGTAGAGAATCTCTCACAGCTAAGTGAATGATTTAGACTTGGTTCTTCATATAAGCCTTACAAAGATTATACTTAACTCCAAACCCACACAAGCCCCACAGGGGGAAATAGCATAAGATGATAAGATCAAGCTTATAAAGATGTTCTCTCAAAGCTCTATTTAGATTTTATAAGGAAGAGTAAATGGTTAAAGGCTGAGAACAGAGTACAGTTAGCAGAAAAGTCAGCTAGGTGTTGAAAATATCAAGATAATTATTTAGAATTTGAAGTAGGAAGAGACAATGAGGAAAAATTATGGTTAATTCTGGCTCTATCAAAAATCAGAACCATGTATATGAAAGCAATTTCTTTTTTATACTTTCTACCCGTGTTTTTTATATTTATATTTATATATGTATTTTTTATGTTCATTAATGGTTGCCAACATATGGGTACTTTTGACACAACATTGGACAATGCAATCAAAAGCCTTTTAAGTCACTTGTTTTATAGAACAAGGTTTATTCCTGGCTTCAGTAGGAGGTATATTCACTACCGTAAAAAGGGTAGAGACCAACAAGTCTTTGTAAAATCTTACATGAATTTCTGTATAAATAAAAATGCAGTTTCAAAGAACATGTTTCTTTACATTTGCTAAAGCAGGTACCTGTAGTCCTGAGCATATTGCTCACAGCTATTTTATAGTGGGAGGTAAAACCAAAAAGGAAAAACAATGTTATTTACACTCTTTTGATGGATGGGGAAAATTGCTTCTTTTTGGAGCTCAAGAAGGAAAATCTCTAGTATTTTTTAAACTCTGTGCAATGAACACACACATATGCTCATACACGGAAATGATGAAATGCATTTTAATTCATCCACAGTTTCTACTGGAAAACATTTCATAAAACCTTCTGGGTCAAATTTGCCAATGCGGATGCTTGAGTTATTTCTGCTAGATAAAAACAAGTCAACCTGTCATTTTGCATTATGAACAGATGATCAAGGATGCACAATTTAACATCTGCATGCACAGTAAGCAGTTGGGCCAGCACAAACAGTTGCTGTGATGTGGACAAATGAGTTTGAATCTATACACATTCTGCATGCATTATTCAGATGGCTTCCTTTATAAACTGGGGTCTTTAAATATGAACAAAAAGAAAGGAAATAGTTTCATCCAGTCCAGGTACCACAAGTAGGAATGTTTCTCAAAATGAAGCAGATGTGTTAATAAAATTTAACATAATAGAAATTTGGACATAGGAAACACCTGGCACACAATTTTAGCAGATAATTAGATAACTGAATACCTATGACAGCTAGTTAATTGTCATAATCAGTAGATAATTTATTTGGGACATAATCTTATTCACGCCTTTCTTATGTACAAGTGAATGTGTTGCCAGATGTGCATAAAACATAATTTCAGTTCTGCTTTTACAATGGGATTTGACTTCCATTAGTCTACTTTGGCAAGGTGTCACTCTTTAACTGCTGGCTTTTAGAAAACAGTGATTTGAAGACAGCTTTTGAAGAAAGGCCTTAACACGAGAATCATATTTAGTTAACTAAAACAGAGTTGGTGGCAAAGTGGATGAATAACTGTGCACAGTGTATTTTGAAATGAAAGCTACTTATTAACAATTATTCAAAGCTTCTCAAAGGAGTTTTTTTTTTAAACTTCACACATATTAAGAAATTAGAAAACAGTACACAAAACTGGAGGATACTAGAGATATATTCACACGTGTAAACATTCTTTCATCGTCTTGTCAGTAAGATTTTAATGTCTGTGCTGTTTTCTTGGGAATCTCCAAATTTGAAGGAAAGAAAATACATTGTTAGTCCCTGATGCTGACCTATTGCATGAAGAATAGATGTCACCAAGAATTACCTAAATTTGCAGCAGAATTTGTGTGAATCGTAAATAATTGTTTATTGAGTCAAGCCATTGCATTGTGGAATTGTTTTTTATTAGAGCATATTAGAGCCTATCCTACCTTATATACAACTTTTTTTCATTCCTCAGAAATTCTGTATATATTTACCTACTCCCTATGATATACTTCTCCTAAGAAAGGATCTGAACCTCTGAAAGTTTTTTATACTTTCATGTGGAAGCATCACTAAACATTAACTAAATCAAAAATAATGAATAATCAAATTTGTCATTGGCCAAAAATTAATTATATGTTCACCCATAATTGGGAAATATAGGTATTAGCTGGATGAATTCCTCACCCCCAACAAAACTGGGGTTTATTTTATATATAAGAAAAGGATAATAATATTAGGAAAACAATTTCCATCTCTGCCAAAATTCCTAACCATATTGATACAAATTGGAAAAACTAGATTTAATGAAGCTGATTAATTTGTTCAAGTACTAGAATAAGAATTTGGATCCCAGTCTCTACAACTAGTTTATCACTGCTGCTTTCTTAGTTTAGGTGGATCCTCCACAAGAAGATTTATAGCTGAAAGAGATCAGTATTTGTGGCAGAGAAGTCTTGGTGTCCACCAAGGGTGTATGTCCTATTTCCACCTACAAGAGCTGGTGCTAGGAAACACAGAGCAGCCAGGCAATATATTTCCCAACCTCCTTTATATTTAGTCTATATGACTAGCACTTGCAATGGAACATGAGTAAAAATGATGTGTGTTGCTTATAGATTTAGGTGGTTAGGGAACGTATTGCCTTCTCTATGCCTGTTCTTTATTTATTGAATGCTTGAAAGAACTATTTTGGAAACTATATGTTCCAAGGCAAGGCCTTAGTCTGCTTAGAATCTGAATGACTTTTTGCAATGGAAATGCCACCATCCCTTCCCCAGGGCCCTTGCTAAAAAGTAGCCTGTATTTGGCCTATTATCTGGAAGAGAAGTAAATTTTGGACTTAGCAACTGAAATTTTAGTTTGTCTATTACAGATGTTTATTAATCTAATAGATTAACAAAGTAACAAAAAGAACTACATAACTTTTGTGGAGATCAGGCATCAATAATGGAAATTGGATTCTTTTGAAAGAGCAAAGAAACTTTCTTTGCTCTAAGAAAACTTTCTTTGCTCTAAGACATGTAAGTTACTGCTCCTGTCTTTGTGAAGATGGGAAAGACCTTACTGAAAAATAAAAGGTCAGAGAAAAGTGGGAAGCTAAGAAAATACAAAGTCAGTTAAAGAAAAAAGTTCACATTTCAATTAATTAATTATGCACAGATTATGTGAACAAAGGCTAACTAGCAGAGCTTCAATGGTAATTCTGCAAGCAGATGTATTACCCAGAGTCTATTTAAAGTCTGGAAATATTTTAAATTTTATTTAAGTAAGAGTCAAAGTAGACATTCAGAGGTCTCAATTGCTCTCAGACTGTGGTGTCCAATCATTTAACTATTAGGAACTCGAAATGTGTCTAGTTCAAACTGAGATGTGCTATCAGTCTAAAATATACATGAAACATCAAAGACAGTATGGAAAAAGAATGCAAAATATCTAATGAATAATTTCTATATAAATTATAAGTCCAAATTACATCTTAGACATATTGGGTTAAATAAAATATAATAAAAAATTAATGTACCTCTTTCTTTTAATATTTTCAAATGTGGCTACTAGAAAATTTAAATTATATAAGATTACATTCCTATTGAACAACATTGTGCTAAGAGATATACAGCATATTTTATTTGTTCCTCCAAATTCAGGTTTTGGGGAAGATATGTGATGATAAAATCTTATTCAGAAAAGCAAATTTGACAAGAGAATATGAAAGAAAAAGAAAGGTCTATTTGGTTCAATAGAATTTTAAACACGTTAGTCTTTAAATGAATGTACAAATGAATAAAGGTAGTACCTTCCTCGACCTAGGCTTCAATGACCCTTGAAAAAAAGAAAAACAAATAGAACAAAAATAAAATAAAATAAACCAACACTACACTTCGTGAAACAGTCACCAACATTCTGTGAGTCTTACATACAGCATTTGAAGTCATTATGCCTCAGTTTCCTAGTATTCAAAATAAAGGTGATTACATTTGCTTTCTTTCCATAATTATGACCATCAAATGTGAAAACACACATTAAAGCACTTTAGGAAAGTATGTAAGTGCTCTACTAGTGTAAGAAAAGAAATACCTGCAAATTAGGGATTTAATATCTAAACGGGGAAAATATTATAGCTCTTTCTAAATAATGTTTGAGCTTACAGCTAGTACATTTGAATTATTTAATGGACATTTAAGAAGTTTCTTTCCAGGCTAAATCACATTAAGTATTCAATTAGACTTTCATCTTACAGCAGTAATGTAATTATTGCTTCTATCATAAAACAACATTTTAAAGAATGAGACAACACACTTTTCAGACTCAAGTTTGTTCTATGTCTCTTACACTCACTCTACATAACTAAAAAGCTTAATGTAGAACCAGTTTTAAGAGGCAGTCACTTACATTTGATGTAAGTCTGAAGTTTTAAAACCTATAAAGCATAGTGCCATTTCTGAAGTTACCACCCTAAGATGTATCACTTTGGCATGTGAATTATTTTGAACTGTGTACTTAGGAGACACCTTTATCTCTCCCCCAAAGAACTTAAATTTGGAGCATCGCCCATAATAAGAATTATTGCCAGAGAAAATTTTTTATGACCTATCTATAGGGTAGGATAAATGTCTAATTCCTGAAAATCTGCTCTTCTTATAATCCTGAAAATGACCCTCCTCTCTGAAGTCCCAAGGCACCTTACCTCGTCCTTAGCACAGAATGTCATATATTCCTCATTTTAACTTTCTGTCTCTGAATCTCTCATGTATGTGGGGGTCTCTGACTCTCGTAATGTGGGGTCCCATATGTTTGCATGCAATTAAATTTGGTTCTTTTCTCTTGTTAATCTAATCTGACTCATGTAGGTATAATTGTGAGACCAACCAAAAAAACCTAGGAGGGTAGAGGAAAGTTTCTTTCTCCTTCACATTCCATAATAATAAAAATTATATATATGAATTTTTGAATGAAAAACATACTATTGTTAAAAATATACCTAAGGTCTTAGAGAATAGAGTTTTTGAGGGAAGAACAGTTTTGTTTTGTTTTGTTTTGTTTTGTTTTGTTTTGTTTTGTTTTATCTATGTATCTTTAAGGCATACTTCAGACTTTTGGTTTTAATCATATGTATACTTTTGTATCCTGCTTTAATTATATCCTTAGTCATGTTGATTTTACATGTATTTCATTTAATGTAGACAGTTGCATTTCTGCTTACTCTATATGTTTGTTTCCTGTCTTTTTTTTTTTTTTTGCAAAAGCTTATAAAATTATTGTGTGTCATTTCCCCCATGTTCTCTCCAAAACTGCAAATTGCTTTTCAAAAATTTTAACCTTTGCTAATTGCGTAGGTAAACTGGCATTTCATGGGACTGTGAGTTACATTCTTTTAGATACCAGATAATATAACCTATTTTCTTGAGCTAATTGGCCACTTAAACTCTTCTTTTGTTTCTTATCTTAATCTATTTCACTATGTAATGTGTCAATTTATTATTGACTTTAAATAACTTTTATGTTAAAGATATCAAGTTGTTTTCCATCACATAGGTTTCAAATACTTTTCCAAATATGTCCCATTTTGTAACTTATTTTAATTATGTCCTTAATCATAGTGGAGTTGTACTTTACTAATGCTTAACACACCATTTAATTAAATAGTACACATTTGTCACTGTTGGTTTTATATGTCAGACCTTATAATGCAGTGGTACAAAAAGGATTCTGGTGCTAAAATTTTTGAGTTCAAATCTCATCCCTCATGTCCATCTGCTGTATAATCTTATGTATGTTGCTTAACTCATTCTGGGTTTAATTTTCTAATCTTAAAAGCAAGGGTATTATTGATAGTAGGAGGTGATAATACAGGTAAAATTAGAATAGTATTTTAATCTTTTGTTCTGTTGCATGGATAAATGGAGATTTAAAGTCATGGGCTGTGAATATTTGGAGAAGAGCAAAGGAAGACTAGCAGCCTGTCATTTTCTCCATATTCAGAATATGTGACTCTATTTCACAGAAATGATGTGATATATTATGTATTCGATAAATAATGGGAGCTCACCGAGATTGGGGATTTGGTTTTCCCCTCTGCATACCAAAAACCTAGTAGAATATTAGAAAAGTATTATAATAATGCATAGTACTGAGAACAAGCTGCAATTCTGAGGATTGGTATTGCACCAGTGGAGGAGTGAAGAAAACATTCTTCTTCTTTTTTTAAAAAAACTTGCTTTTCTTTTGGTTTTAAAAGAGAAGAATTGATTAGCACATTTTGGATTATATTTGAATACTTTCTAGTGTCTGAGAAGTATTCTTAGTAGGCTATAAGCTTCTATTTGTGTTAAGTTTGAAATTCTCCATTTTGAGCTTCAAAAATAGAGAGCAATCATTCCCCAAAAAATTAAGCCTTAGTATGAGTACGGTGCCTTACCATTGTGTGCTATTGATATTCATTTATCACCTACAATATCTCCCAAGTATTTTGTCTACTAATTACTAAGCAGCTATACACAGTGGAGAATGCTTGTGCTCTGGGATAAGTAAGTCTGCAGTTGATTTTCAAGTCAGCCATTTAACTGTATAACTTTAGGCAATACTTATATTTTCTGACCTTTAGTTTTTATATGAGAAAAGGAGTCAAGATACCCATCTTACTGGATTGATATGAGGATTAGAGATAATGCATGGCAAGAATTCAGTAGATGTTAAATGAATGTTAGTTCATATTAATATAAGATAAAAATTCCTATACATTTTTTTTTTCAATTGTTTCCTGGAAAGTAATAGGTTACTATGTGAAAGAATAACCTGATTTTTTTTTTTGTTTTTGTTTTTTTTTTGCTCCCAAATACATCACTAAAGCCAATGATTTGAGGTGAAGATAATGAGATTTTTTTAGTGAATCAGTTTTGAATTAAATTTCATTTATGGTGTTTATTTTGAGGAAGCAATTTAAATTTTCTAAGTATTATTTTTCCAATTTAAAGATAAAAATAGTAGAAGTATTTCATTAAGTTATTTTGAGGTCTACTATGACATTATAGGTAAAATGTTTTGTATAATAAATGCTCAAAATCATTAGAACCTACCGTTCATATAATGTAAAAATGCTCTCAATATCACCCATAACAGGGAATTATTTATCCTATTGAGAATTTCCAATTATCTTAAATTTGAATTTTTGAAAGATAACCTAACATGATAGTTAATATAAGCAATGGATCTTAAGTTAGCCTGCTAGGTTTGGCTCCTAGGCAAATTAATTTATTCTCTCTCTCTCTCTTCCCTCTCTCTCTGTTTCTTCATGTGTAAAATAGAAGTAAGTAATGATACCAACCACTTCCAGGTATTAAAAAGATTAAATCTGACAAATCATTAAATCGCTTAGCACATTGCCAATCACATATGTTCAATAAAGATATAATTACTTTAAGTTGGAGATTGAGTTATTAAAATATCCTTTTATATGTCTACTTGAGCTCAACATCATTATAATTTTTTTAAAAAATCATTTATGGTGACTTCAGTGAAAATGAAAGATTAAGGACATTTGAAAGTATGTTCTTCCATACAATCAACAAAGTTAAACTGAAAAATTTTGTCAGAATGAATATTTTTAAAACTTTGAAAATTAGCCAAAGGCTTGAAACAACCTGAGGAGCCTTTAATCAAAAAAAAAAAAAAAAAAAAAAAAAAAAAGACTACCAGTAAAAAATAAGCTTTATAGTGTTTTAATTTACTATAGTTAATCTCCCATTCTCCAGATCAGTGGTAGACTTAAAAATAACATTTTATGTTGCCAGGACTACAGGGAGGAGAATGGATCTCATTCCCAAAGAATCTCCTCTATTTGATCTGTCTGATAGTAACTTGGAAGGCACCACTCAAAAGGTTTGTCTTCATTTGACCTCATTCTAACTTACCTAGTGCTAAATGCCCCTCCCTGATGAGTGAAGTGAGGGGGTAAAGGAAGCTTGGTCAAATGTTTAACAACATGACAACTTGAGATGATAGATCAGTTAGTGCAAAACAAACAAACAAACAATAACAACAAAAAACCAGGCTGATCAAAAGCTTAAAAGTAAAAGCTGAAAAATTAGATATAAAAAATTAGATAGGCTTGCAAAAGCTCTTTCATATTCCTAGATATCTAGAAAGCCATGCACATGTCCAGGGCTCTGCCCACCTGTGAATTTGCTCAGGAAAGGCCTAAAAAGGCTCTAAATGTTCATGTTTCACCTCCTTAAGGTATTGACAACAGGAAAAAAAGTAAAAAAGAATTGTAAACTGCCTGCTTGAGAGTTAACATGTTTCAACATACACAGAGTTCTGCAGCAAAGACTATGAGAATTAGTGTTTCAAGAATTTTAAAAAATCTTGGTAAAATCATCAGCTAACTAAATAGGCTGTGAAGACTTCAGTACCCATGTATGACAAAGACACAGACTTTACAGAATTAATTTAGAAAATTCACTAAACAAAGAACATCAACTATAATAAACAACAGCCAAAACAACCCTGGGGAAGGGGGAGGACCTATTTTCCAAAGCTGCCACATTATGTTATTTGAAACATCCAGTTTTAAATTATGAAAAATAAAAAGAAATAAGAAAGTGTGTCTCATTCCCAGAACAAAAAATCAATAGAAATTTCCCCTCAGACAACACAGACATTGCACTAGACAAGTCTTTATATCAGCTATTTTAAATGTGTTCAAAGACCTAAAAGAAATTATATCTGAAGGACTAAAAATATAAAAATATAAATAAAGAGATATAAATTAAAAATAAACCAAGTAGAAATTATGGAACTGAAAAGTATTATGCAGAATTATGGATTGGAAGTAAAAAATTTACTAAAGCATTTTAACGAGATTTTAGGTGACAGAGGAAAAAACCAGTGACCTTAAAGACAGGCCAACTGATAAATAAACAAACAAAAAGAATCAAGAAAAATCAACCAAAGCTCAGAGACTTGTGGGATACCATAAAGCATAGAAACATATGCATATAAAAGTCTTAGAAAGAGAGGTGAAAGAAAGAGAAGAGAATATTTGTAAAAATAACAATAAAAAATTTCTCAAATTTGATGAAAGATATAAATCCATACATCCAAGGAGCATGTCAACTCCAAGTAGGATAAAGGCAAAGAAAGGTGCACACTGAAACAGGTTACAATCAAATTCTTAAAGTTAATGACAAAGAAAGGTTCTTGAAAGCAACAAGTGACTCCTTACATTTAAAGGATCCTCAATAACAGCCGATTTCGCATAAAAAGCCATGAAGGCCAGAGGCAATGAGATAGCATTTTCAAAGTGCTAAAAGAAACTACCAGTTGAGACTCTTATTTCTAGCTGAGCTATCCTTCAGAAATGAAGAAGAAATTAAGAAATTCCCAGATATACAAAACAAAACAAAACAAAACTAATATTCTTTGTTGCTACCAAATTTGTCTTACAAAAAATTCTAAAGAAAGTCCTTCAGACTGAAATGAATGACAATAGACAGTAGCTGGCATCTGCATGAAAAAACAAAGAACATTAGAAAAGATAACTACATAAACATAGAAGAGAGCATAAACGTACTTTTTGTATTCTCTATTTTATTTTACTATCTGATTTAAAGGATAACTCAGTGCAATTTTTCTCAATCTAAGTTGATGGGCACAAAATGTCTAAAGATATAATCTATGACAATGACAGTATAAAGGAGGAAGGGAAGTGAAACTATATAGGAGTATGTCTTTATATGTTACTGAAATTACGAAATGAAGTAAAAGTAGTGCTTAGAGGGAGACTTTACATAACTACATTAGAAAAAGATTTAAATAAATAACCTAAACATCACTCTAAGAAACTAGCAAAAGAAGAGCAAACTAAATTGAAAGCAAGAAGAAGGAAGAAAATAATAAAGATGAAAGTGAGGGGAGAATCAGCCAATTTGGTGAAGAAAAAAATTTAAATGGAATGCTTATTTTTGGTACCGTGTGGGCAAACAAGTGGTTGACTGAATATGATTTAATCTTTCCCTTTTTGCCTGTCTGTTTTGGCACTCTTCAGAGATATCCATAATGAATGTAAAGCCACATTATTAAATGTGTCACAAAAGATAACAAAAGTCTTGCCTTTTTTCTTCTAGTTGGAAAATGTTTTTCTTCTAAATATGTGTCATTTGTATTTTAGAGTTAAACACATCTGCATCACAGCCTTGAATAAATAGTTTATGATTGATGTACACCTGGGATAGTTTCCTTGTACAAGATCGGAGAAATAATGGTAAGTTTATTTCATCCAAATTATTCAAAATAATTTTACTCAGCCATAAGAAGAGATGAAATACTGCCATTTGCAACGACATGGGTGGACCTTGAAATAATCATACTAAACGAAATAAGCCAGACAGAAAAGGTTGAAAATCACATGATATCACATATGTAGGATATAAACCTAAAAGGAACAAACGAACAGGACAAACAGAGACTCATGGGCATGGACAATGGACTAGTGGTTACCAGAAGAGAGGGGGAAAATTAAAAAAATTATGTATATATAGTATGAAAAAAAAATAAACTGGCATTTAAAAAATAAAAAATAATTTTACTTGGAGTAACTGCTACTATAACATTTTTAGATATTCTTATTATGTAAATTGTAAATTTGTACTAATAAAATAGATTTTTTTCACGTGCATAGTATTTTTTACTTATTAAATACTCACAACTTCATGATCTCACTGAAAGATGTCACACATTGGATCTCTATAAAACATAATCAGGTACTTCTACAAAGCACTCTGTTAACTACTATGAGCCTCACCGTAATTGCAGAGAATAAATATGACATCTTTTTGTTCTTTAATCATTCACATTCCTCTTGATTTATCAGGATTCTCATCAGTCCCCACCAAGACTTATTTTTCCCTGTCTTTTAATTCTTAAGGAATTCCAGGGACTTACCCAGTCCAAAGGTAAGTCAGCTTTCTCCTGACACCAGGCACAGAACGATTTGGAGACTGATGAAAGTATTATTGCCTTTATTGTGTAGTAGAATCCTGCAAAATCCTTTGGAAACTTGTCCTCAGGATAATACTAGCTCCATACGCCTACAAAGCTTCTGATGTGGTGCCATTTGTGGGCTCCAAATTGTAGTTGTTTTAGTTCACAACATATACAAATAATATTCCCCAAAGAAAATTTCTTGCTGAGTATTTAGATTTAAAGCAAGTACCAGAAGTAGCCGCAGTTAAATCTACGCTTGCCTGCAGTAACTCAGGTTACTCAAGCTTTGAGTTCCTGCCTCTCTAATATGATCTTATTCCAGGAATCTTATTAGACATACCTCATTCAGTCTTGATTGGGGCTCTGTAGTTCACTAAAGTAAGTCTCCCTAACACTGTAATGAAGAACCTATTCTTGATAACTCTCAAGTTCTTAGATTATATATTTCTAATATGAGCCAATGTCATACTTTTTAATAAATGATCTGATCATCTGATGATTAAAATAATATTTACCTAGGCCTACAAAGGCAAGCATTTTAAATAAAAACATTATTTTATATTGAATGAGAGAAGAAAAATGTTCATTTTCTCCCAAGAATCCCTGGGATTCTTGGGCCAAGTCCTCCTTCTCTTTCCTATTTAAGCAATTTTACATACCAGGGATCACAGAAATTGTGGGCTTGCTCATGCCACAAAAGTGTCCATCAGAAGCTAATCTCAATACATGAAGCTGTTTAAAAAGCTCCTAAACAAAACTTCTGTTCCAGATAAACTGAAATATCAATCTGCAGACATAAGAAACTGATATTTTAAAGACTTCCTTTAAGAGGAACCATTTATTAAAAATTTTTGCCATGGCAGGTACAGTCTACTTTCTAAAAATATATAATCTGAGAAATTTGACAGGTATGAATAATATGTTTTTCATTATAGGTCTTCAACATGCTTCTTACCCCCCCCCTTTTTTTTTCTCTTAAATGTATTCACAAAATAAATGAGTTTAGAGTAAACATATGTCCTGGGATATAAAGATGAATTGAACTTCTCCATAACAAATTCCCATTTCAGTAGGTATGTCAACAAATGACTAGAAAACTGTATACTATATGTGCTTTAATGGAATTGTGAGCAGAATGCTAAGGAAACACAGAAAGTGGCTGACTGCCTGCAAGTAAGCATCAGAGCAGAAGGAGAACTTGAGCTGCTTCTAAGCTAGGTGTGAGCCTGGCTAGAGTCCATTCCTGCTATTCCACTATTTAGCAGGATTGATTTGTTTGATCCTGTGTGGTTCAGTACTATTCATCCTTCTCCCACACTTTTCCCCTCTGGAAGCTAGAGACTTTGCAGAAGAGGATAACTTTCTCAAATAAAGAATAATTGTTTTTCAAATAATGATAGATTTATACCTGTGTTTCTGTTAGAAGCTACAGATATGCTCAGAATATCTACTTGAAAGGGGTACTGAATGATTCCTTAGGTGAAAGTGAGACAAAAAGCTATTCCAGGCAGAATAAAAAACATATATTTCTCTAAGAAATACACAAAAAGACATAAGTAGCATGGTCAGGGATAGATAAAGCAATTCCACTGAGTTTACTGATAGAGGGTCCAGCATTGCTCACTAAAGAAGGAAAGAGTTAAGAGTGGAGAGGAGTTGTGAGCAAAGTCTAGAAAAATAGGTTATGTTTAAATATAGGAGCCAAAAGGAAGGTGGGGGGGGTGGTTTAAAGGAAGATATCTAGTAAAGTTTGATTTAAAAAGGATAATCATCCAAACAATAGAGGAACACAATAGATGGACTAAAATGGTGACAGGAAGATTGGTAAGGAGAGTATTGCTGTGAGGAAAGGAAATAGTGATATTGATCAAATAGTAGCATTTAACATAAAAAGATAACTAAATTTGGAATTCTATGAATTGGACTACGTAGGATTTGGTGACTGATCCAATGATATGGGAAGATAAAGGCAGAGTCTACCTTGGACAAGTATGAATAATGATTCCATAATCCAGGGAAATGAATAAAAGACATAGAGTAGATTGTGATGTATGGCAAAAGCAGGTTGTTGGACACATTAAGTGTTAAGTTTTAGTGGATTCTGATGGTATACAGTAGGAAATTGAAAATGTGAGTCAGAAGCTTTTTGTAAATTTGAAACTCGAAATCCAAACATAAATAGTCATCAATAAAATATAGTAGTCACAGTCATGGATCTCTAAAAGAAAACATAGAAAGGGAGTTTGGAGTGAGATAACTAGAGACCTAGCATCAAACCTGGAGAACATTTAAATGGTGGCAGAGAAAGAAAATACAAAGAAAAAAATTTAAGATATCTAGTTAGAGATGTAAGAAAACAAAATATCCCTTAAGATGAATTTTCATTCATTGATTAAGTCATTCAGCAACATTTACTATATGCTTACCCCATGCCAGGTACTTGCTAGAACTGAGAATAAAATTATACACGTAGAATACATATTTCTTGCTTCTATAGAGTTTACACAAGGGAAGGGTGAGTCTGTGAGCAAATGATGAATTCCAGTTCAGATAGTCTTTTAAGTTGAATGAAAATAAAAAGGGCCATATAAAAATTTTTTTGAAAGGCTAGTCAATTGAAAGGAAACATGGTGGAGTGAGAGACATCCCTAGATCTCTCCACTTGAAACACCAATAAGCTCAATGTCTAAAGCTCAATGTCTAAAACTCAATGAAAAACACCAAAACTGCACACCAGCATGCCTGAACGTGGGATCTGTGTATAAGAGCTACCATAGATCAGAACCCAGGGTGTCAGGCAGTGGACTGGGAGAAATAAAGAAGCTGCCTCTGGCAGCCACCGGAGCTCCCTGTAGGGGGAGGAGGAGAGGAGAAGGTGTGGCGACTTCCCTGAACAGCCCTGCCTGGGAGAGTTTGTGATTTCCATGCATCCAGTGGCAGGGCCCAGTCATCAGGGCAGAAAGCAGAGAAGCGAATGGAACAGAAACAACAGTTGATTTTTACTGGTCACCGAGGCTGAGCTGCAGCCTCCAACCCCCAATCCAGAGGGTCCTCCCCCATATTCTCCGAGACCAAGCACCATGGAGCCCCAGGGGAATTCGAGCAAATGCTACTAAAACTTTTGTTAACACTGACATGTACTGAAATTGAGAGTAGCGAGCATGATTAAATATCTACAAGAAAACAAAGGCATTATAAAAAGGCATTATTAAGGTTTTATATAAAGCAGGGATCCAAGATGCTTAGACACCACCTACTGGAAACCAAAAGAAAATCACCTTCTTTGCAGCAGGCTAAAGAGAGACCTTTCTATAATATTCTTTCTGGGAAAAAAAGGCAGAATAGATTTCCATTAATGCCTAGGCAGAGAAATAGTCCATGACACAATGAACAACTGAGGTGACAAGGCATTTCAGAAAGAAAGAGAAAAATCTCCAGAAAATAAGCTTATAGACATAAAAATATGCAACTTAAATGACAGAGAATTCAGGATGGTACTCTGAAAAAACTCAGTGAGTTCCAAAACGAGTCATACCAAAAATTTCAGGAATTGAAAAAAACAACTAGATGAGCAGAACAAGGAGATTGAAACCTTCAAAACAAAACAAAACAAAACAAAACAAAAATAAATAGAACTTCTGGAGATAAAAAATACACTGCAAGTTGAAAAATGAAATAGTAAGCTTGGGAAATAGAGTCAACTATGGAGGAAAGGATCAGTGAAATCAAAGATAGAAATCTAGAAATAAATCAGAAGGAAGAAGAGAGAAACTAAAGAAAGAAAAATAATGAAATAGAAATATAAGAACTAGCTGATACCGTTGGGAGAGGAAACATATGAATAATGGGCATTATTGAAGGTGAGGAAAAAGAACAGGGGCTGGAAAGCATTTTCAGACAAATAATTAATGAGAATTTCCCAAATCTAAGGTATGAACTGGAGCTTGGAATTCAAGAGGTCAAAAGAACACCTATTACCTCAACCCAAAAAGGCCTTCACTAAGACACATTGCATTAAAATTATCAAAAATCAGTGACAAAGACAGAATTCTCAGGGCAGCCAAGGAGAAAAAAACGGTAATTTATAAAGAAAAACCCATTAGATTATCATTGGATTTCTCAGTGCAGATCTTACAAGACAGAAAGAAATGGAATCAAATATTTAAAATATTAAGTAAAAAGATCTACCAGCCTAGAATCATGTATCCAGCTAAGCTCTCCTTTAGATATGAAGGAGAAATTAAATTTCTAGACATACAAAAATTTAGGAAATTCTCTACTAAAAGGCCTGCACTACAGGAAATACTGAAAGGTGTCAGCTCATCTAAAACAAAATAACAAAACAAATAAAATAAATACATAATTAGGAGTAAAGTGACTATCGGGCAAAAAGAAGCAGAGGAAGGCAACCCTTACTAAGAATAGGTCATTATAAGCTTAAATAATAAGAAGAGAATTGTTATAACAAGATAGTAATGAACATTCAGCACACATAGGGACAAATTGAGATAACAATGACTGAAAAGAGGAGGATTCAAAGATCCAAATTCGCAAAGGAGAATGGAAATAAGACACGCACAGAAGAAAATGGATGACTGTATATATATAACTATCCTTTACATATTTATAACGGTAACCATACACCAAAGATTCAGAACTGAAGTATATAACATAAAACAAGAAGAACCAGAGTCAAAACTCACAAAAGTCAACCAAAATAAACAGAAACACAAGGACAAGAAAGCAATGGAAACACCGAGGTACCAGAAAGCAAAAGATAAAATGGCTATAAGAAGACTTCATATTTCAATAATCACCCTAAATGTAAATGGAGTTTAGGCACAGAGTTGCAGAATGGATCAAAAAACAAAATCCAACTTTATGTTGCCTCCAGGAGACACATCTCAGCTCCAAAGACAAATCAGACTCAAAGTGAAAGGGTGGAAAATAATATTTCAAGCAAATGGCATTCTGAGAAAAGCAGGAATAGTGGTACTATTATCAGATGAAACAGACATCAAAATTAAAAAGGTAAAGAAAGATACTGAGGAACACTTCATAATGATAAAGGGAATCATGCACCAAGAAGACATAACACTTATTAATATCTATGCTCCCAATTGAGGAGCCCCAAAATATGTAAAGCAATTACTAACAGAACTAAAGGGAGAAACAGACCAAAACACTATCATAGTAGGGGACCTATATACCCATTGTCAGATATGGACAGATCATCCAAACAGAAAATCAATAAGGAAATATCCTTAAATGACACATTAGACCAACTGGACATAATTGACATTTACAGAGCCTTCCACTCCAAAACAGCTGCTTATCCATTCTTCTCTAGTTCACATGGGACATTCTCAAGAATCGACCACATACTGGGACACAGAGATAGCCTCGACAAATAGAAGAGGGTTGAAATCATACCAACCATATTCTCTGACATTAATGATTTGAAACTAAAGATCAACTGCAAAAAGAAACCAGGAAGAACCACAAATACATGGAGATTGAACAACATGCTACTGAAGAATAACTGGGTCACAGAAGAAATAAAAAGAGAGATCAAGAAATAAATAGAAACAAATGATAATGATAGTACAACATATCAAAACTTTTGGGACACAGAGAAAGTGGTCATAAGAAAGTTCATATCATTACAGGCTTAGCTCCAAAAAAAAAAAAAAAAAGAGCCCAAATAAACAACTTAATGCTTCATCTTAAAAAACTAGAAAAGGAAGAACAAACGAATCTTAAAGGCAGCAGAAGGAAAGAAATAATCAAAATTAGAGCAAAAATAAATGAAATTATAAACAAAAAAATAGAAAAAATAAATGCAACAAAGAGCTGATTCTTTGAGAAGGTTAATAAAATTGACAAACTCCTGGCTATACTCATTAAAGAAAAAAGAAAGAGGACACAAATAAACAAAATCAGGGATGAAAGAGGAGAAATTACAACTGACATCATAGAAATACAAAAGATCATACAAGAATACTATCAAAAAGTATATAATGCCAAATTTAATAACCTAGAAGAAATGGACCAGAACTTAGAAAAATATAACTTTCCTAGACGGAATCAAGAAGAATTGGAAAATCTAAGACCAATCAGCCATATGGAAATTGAAACAATCATCAATAACCCACCAAAATGTAAAAGTCCAGGACCAGATGGCTTCACCAGTGAATTCTACCAAACATTCAAAGAAGATTTAATACCTATTCTCCTCAAACTCTTCCAAAAAAATCAAAGAGGAAGCAATACTTCCCAACTCATTTTATGAGGCCAATATCACTCTGATACCAAAACCTGGTAAAGATAACACAAAAAAAGGAAACTACAGACCAATATCTCTCATGAACATGAATGTAAAAATCCTAAATAAAATAATAGCCTACCGAACACAGCAACACATTATTAAAAAGATTATACACCATGATCAAGTGGGCTTCATCCCAGGGGCACAGGGATGGTTCAACATATGGAAATCGATTAATGCGATACACCACATAAGCAAATTAAAAAACAAGAATCACGTGATCATATCAATAGATGCAGAAAAAGCCTTTGACAAGATACAACATCTATTTATGATCAAAACACTTCACAAAATTGGTATAGAAGGAAATTATCTAAACATAATAAGACCATATATGACAAACCCTCAGCCAACATTTCACTTAATGGTGAAAAATTAAAAACCTTCCCTCTAAGGTCAGGAACAAGTCAAGTCAAGGTTGTCCACTATTGCCAGTGCTATTCAATATAACATTGAGGTCCTAGCAAGTGCAATCAGACAAGGGAAAGATATAAAAGGCAACCAACTAGGAAATGAAGAAGTCAAACTGTCACTATTTGTGGATGATATGATTCTCTATGTAGAAAACCCTAAAGACTCCACAAGAACACTACTAGAAACAATAAGCAAATACAGTAAAGTTTCTGGATACAAAAATCAATGTTCAAAAATCCATAGTGTTCCTATACTCTAATAATGAAGCATCAGAAAAAGAAGTAGAAAAAATAATTCATTTTGCAAGTGCAAAGAAAAGAATAAAATACCTAGGAATAAATCTAACGAAATATGTGAAGGATCTATATAATGAAAAGTACAAGATCCTATTAAAAGAAATCGAAGAAGATACAAAGAAATGCAAAGACATTCCATGTTCTTGGATTGGAAAAATCAACATAGTTAAAATGACCATATTACCTAAAGCATTATGCAGATTTAATGCAATCCCCCTCAAAATCCCATCAGATTTTTTAAAAAGAAATAGAACAAAAAATCATCAAATTTCTATGGAAGCACAAAAGACCCCATATTGTCAAAGCCATCCTGAGAAAAAAGAATGAGGCTGGAGGCATCACTCTGCTCGACTTCAAATTATACTACAAAGTGATAGCAATCAAAAGAGCATCATATTGGCAGAAAAACAGACACATAGACGAATGATACAGAATCAAGAGTCCAGAAGTAAATCCATATTTATATGGGCAAATAATTTTTGACAAAAAAAAGCCAAAAACATACAGTGGAGAAAGGAAAGCCTCTTCAATAAATGGTGCTGGGAAAACTGGAAAGCCACCTGCAAAACAATGAAACTAGACTGTTGTCTACCAACACACACCAAAATTAACTCAAAATGGATTAAGGACCTGAATATAAGACCTGAAACAATAAAATGCATAGAAGAAAACATAGGAACAAAAGTCAAGGACCTTGGACTTAAAGAAGATTTTATGAATTTGACCTCAAAAGCAAGGGAAGTAAAAGCTAAAATAAATAAATGAACTACATCAAACTAAAAAGCTTCTGCTCAGCAAAAGAAATTGTCAACAAAGGTAGAGAAACAACCATCGAAATGAGAAAATATGTTTACAAGCAATGCCTCCAATAAGGGCCTAACATCCAAAATATCCAAAGAACTCATATGACTCAATAACAACCAAAATACAAATGATCCAATCAAAAATGGGCAGAGGACCTGACCAGACACTTTTCCTTAGCAGAGATACAAATGGCCAACAAATATATGAAAAAATGCTCAACATCGCTAGCTATTAGGGAAATGCAAATCAAAACCATGATGAGATACCATCTCACACCTGTTAGAATGGCTATAATCAACAGGATAAGTAATAACAAATGCTGGAGAGGATGCGAGTAAAAGGAACCCTCATACACTGCTGGTGGGACTGCAAATTGGTACAGCTGCTATGGAAAACAGTATGGAGGTTCCTCAAAAAACTAAGAATAGATCTACCATATGACCCAGCAATCCCTCTACTGGGTATTTATCCCAAAGACTTGAAAACTCTTACCTGAAAAGATATTTGCACACCTATGTTCATAGCAGCACTATTCACGGTGGCCAGGAAATAGAAGCAACTGAAGTATCCTATGATAAATGATTGGCTAATGAAGCTTTGGCACATATATACAATGGAATATTATTCAGCATAAGAAGAGGTGAAATACTGTCATTTGTGGCAACATGAATGGACCTCGAGATAATCATGCTAAGCGGAATAAGCCAGACAGAAAAAGTTGGAAATCACATGATATCACTTATATGTGGGATATAGACCTAAAAGCAACAAATGAACATGACGAACAAACAGAGACTCATTCACATGGACTATAGGCTAGTGGTTACCAGAGAGTAGGGGGTCGGGAAGGAGGGGGTAGGTAGACAGGGCAAAGGAGGTCAAATAGAGGAGGGTAGGGTGAGAGTGAAGTGGGTAAAAGGGATCAAATATTTGGTAGCTGAGGGAAACTGGACTTTGGGTGGTAAACACACAATAAAATATACAGATTCAAATTATAATGTACATCTGAAAATTATGTAATTGTATTAACTAATGTTACCCCAATAAACTTAATTTAAAAATCAAAAAATAAAATAAAATAAAATAAAGTATCCTAATCAATAAAATAATAAAAAAATTAAAAGGCTAGTCAAGAAAATAGAAGCTTCTTAAGAGATAAATAGAAGAGGAAATAATTAAAAGAATTAAAGCAAAAGTTCAGAAATAGAACCAGAAGAAATTCATCTCGATAATATGAAGCAATAAGTCTTTTCTAAAATATTGTGGTAATGAAAACAGTCAGTGGTATTGCCAAAGTAGAAGTAATTGATAACTTTAGAGAGAGTATCTATGATAAAGAGAAAACCCAAATGCAGATCATGTTGTACTGAAAAAGGGAAACATTGTAATTGGATACGAGCATTTATTTCTACACTTTCCTGAATTAATATTTTAAAAAGCACAAACCCACTGAGACCGGGAGGATATGGGAGAATTATAGTACTGACATTTGGGTGACTTGAAATCATTAAATGAGTAATAATGATTGAGATGACTGAAGAGAATTGAAAGGAAAACTGATTGTGGCAGAGAAGCCAAAAAGCTGATCTAAACTCTAGATTTGAGCACCAAGTGGCAGAAAATGCTGGAGATAGACGGGCATGTTGAATGACATCATGAGGATGCCCTCAGCAAAATAATGTGGATGATTCTGCAAAAAAATAGATCCTGTTTCTTCAACGAATATCAATAAAATAGATGTAGAAGAAACAGATGAAAAGAGGATTAACTGACGTGTGGGATTTGTCTAGATTCAGGTTTGATCAAACCAGCTTTAAGACTCCCATATGAGTCAATTTTGGAAATTTGAACATTAACAAGTATTTTATGATGTTATAATTTATATGTAAAATTGGTACTGTGTTTATGCTATCAACAGAGTTTATCTTTTTGAGTAACATACCAAAGTATTTCTGAATAAAACTTGAATGTGTTTGTGATTCCCTGTAAGGTAACCCACAGTGGTGATTGTAGGGTTGGTGGACCAGCAGGGGTTTAGGTATTACAAATTAGCTATATGTTGATAATTGTTAAATCTGGTGATTTGGGGAAGATTTTGATACTTTTCTCTGTACTCTTGTACTTGACATTTTTGGAATAAGAAGTTTTAAGAAAAAATCAAGTAAAAATTTCTGAAACATACTGATAATGAATGACAAATAATAAAGAATTAAATGGGTTTCTCTTTCTTCAAAAAGATAGTGACAAAATGTATCATTGGGAAAAAAAAACAATGGAAAAGTATAGATTTATTTATTCATTCACGTAATATTTATCAAGGCCAAGGCAATGTGCTAGGCAGGAAGAATGCATAGAAGGCACAATTAATGACAAAGCATATAATCCACAGGAATATGTTCTTTAGAATTTATTGCAATTAAGAAATGTACAAAATCACAAGGTGTTAAATATTTACATATCACCTCATGTCAGTGTATCACCTAGAACTGTCCTGTTCGATACAGCAGCCACTAGCTATAGATGACTACTAAACATCTGAATGTGGCTAGTAAGACAGGAATTTAAGTTTTAACTTAATTTTAATTTATTTATATTTAAAAACTTAGCAGTGTAACATATCTTTGTGTTACACAATTTTATTATTTTCATAGAGCTGCATCGCACTTTAACTATTGGATTGTGTGCAATATTATTGTTATATAATAGTGCGCATGATGGAAATATTAGTCATTTCTAGGTTTACACATAAACCCATCAACAATTTAGTTGGTGTCTTTCAATTGAGTTGGTTGAATGATTTTTTTAATGCATTAAGGTAGCATTTTAATGTATTTGAATATTTTATGTAGATTAGCTAGAGTTATAGTGGTACCTATTCGAATTGTAATTGGCAATTGAATGAAATTATTTATTATTATTTTAATGATAATATACATAAATTATTTAAATTTAAAAATCAATGTGGCAATTAAAATTAGCTGTAGCAAAGCAAAATGAGAAAGTTGCACGATTCACAAAAACAATTTTAGGGATAATACAAAGAACAATGTTAATTGGACATGATAAATTTGATAAGAAATTTTATCTCAAAAGCCAAAAAATATTAAAGAAATTAATCATCTAAAATAAAAATTAAATGTCAAAAAATGTATAAATTATTTTTTAACAGGATTAAGATGACATTGGCCCGCTATAAAACAGCTTGGATCTTTGCACACATGCAAAATGCAAATTTTAGATCAAGAGATGTTAAAATAAATTATTTATTTAGGCATGTTCAAATTTATGAGACAATGTCGTCAATTTGCAGTCTACAGTATCAACCTCAGGGCATACATAGTTTTGAATATTTTACATCTTCCAAAGAGGATTTCAGCTAGATATGAAAAAAAACCCACATTTTTTAATTATTATGAATGGCGCTCTGCATTAGATAAAGAAATCAAATTTATTGAGATTTTAAAACAAGAGATTGATATTTCCCTATTGCTTTATTCCACTGTATGATACATGTTAAAATATTTACACTTAGGTTTTTGAACTAAAATATGAAAAGTGTTACAAATACATGAATCATAGTCATTTTTTGGAACTTTTGAAAGAACTAGAGGACAGTATATTTAATGATGTGGAGTTTTTTGCCAGTGCTGATTGGTTAAGCCACAGAAGAGTTTTAAAAAGATTTACTGTACTGTTAACTGAAATTTAAAATTTTCAAAACAAAATAATTGCTGGCCAAATATTTAATAATCAAAGATAAAATGGTAATATAAATTAGGGTTTTTTGGTTTGCACTACATATGAACAAGCTAAATAAAAAGCTTCAAAAAAAAGGAAGAGTTTAGAGTTACTAGAATTAATTTTTAAAATAAAACTTTAAAAGATATAAATCAATAATATTGATTTTAGAAAATTTTCTAACATAATCAATATGCAGAATAGACTGTGTTATACAGGTTAGCTGAAAAACTACAAGAAAAAAATTAAAAGGCTTGGATCATATTGTCATATTTGGAGTTGCTCGTCAATTTATGGAGTGCCACTTTGAATTCAATGTTAATAATCCCAAATTGACACAAGAGTTATGAATTTACTTAACTTGGGCAGATATAGTTTTAAAACTGATATGTTTTTGTTTCAAAATCAAATCAACTCTTCTATACAAGATAAACAAGTTTTATCAATGCAGATGTGATATTAAAGGTAAACCATTTTTTTGGTATTCAATTTAATTATTAGAAAACTTTTATTTATGTTGGGAATGACTTGAATATGTAAATTTAATTTTTAAACTACAAATGTTATAAAATCTAAATAGAGATCAAGCATATCTAATGAAATTTAGAATCTATATTGAGATGTGCTGAAGATTTAAAATACACACTAGATTTTAAAGATTTAGTATAAAAGAGATTAAATGTCTCAGTCATTTAAAATTGATTACATATTGAAATTATAATAGTTTAGATTACTTTGGTTAAATAAAATAAACCGTAAATTAATTAGACATTTATTTTTATTTTGTTAACATGGATACTAGGCAATGTTAAATATATGCCTCTCGTTATATTTCTACTGAATAGTTCAGATCCAGGAAATTCATAGAATTAGAACACATATACTAAGACAAAAAGTGCACCAATATTTAATATTTGATCTTCAAAATTAGTTAATAACCATTTATGCTTAAAAGAATTCTCCGAGTAGAAATTTTCTGTTGTATAATTCACCTTACTAATATTTGCTTTTATTTATGTTTATAATGCTGAAACTACTCCAATCAGCACTTAGTGTCTGCTATTAAAACATTATATAATCATTCTAATTGACTAATTTGACCATATGACACTTTCTTTCACCTAAAGTCTCTTAGGTAAGAGACTCTTCCAGGCTTCTAGTTTCCTGGTATTTTGGAGATGAAAGCATGCAGAGGTTTATTGTTTTATATATATTATACATATGAACATTTGAAAATTACTGATTAACTTGCAGCTATGATTATTAAAGGAAGGAAAGTAATTCTTTATCACTATTGAAATAAGGCTGCTACAGATATGATGCTCAAAATATAACTACCATGCAGTTTGGAGGACTTTCAGCAATATATCATAAGGAGAAAAAAGAGAGAGAAAGCATGAGATAAGGGAGGTGTCAAAGAGAATTTAATCTTCACTCACTCATTCATCCACTCATTCATTCATTCATTCATAAATATTAGTGAATGGATAAAATGTACAAAAAAAATCATGCTAAGTTCTCAATGTTTGTGTTCCATCAAAATTCACATGTTGTAATCCTAATGCCCAATGTGATTCTGTTAGGAGATGGGACCTTTGGAAGGTGCTTAGGTCATGAGAGTAGAGCCCTTGCGAATGGGATTATTACTCTTATAAAAGAGAACCTAGGGAGCTCAGTAGCCTCTTCCATTTATGAATTAGAAGTTGGTAGTCCACCAACTGAAAGCCTCCCACAAAACACAACCATGCTGTCACTCTGATCTTGGACTTCCAGCTTCAGAAACTGTGAGAAATAAATTTCTGTTTTACAAAAGCTAGTCTGTCTGTGGTATTTTGTTATAGCAGCCCAAATGGACTAAGATAAACCGTTTAAACACTTGAGAAACAGCAATAAGAAGAATAAACAGTCTCTTTTCTCATATACCTGATATTTTAATAGTGAGATAAACATTCAAAAAGCAATCACCTAATTATTTAAGTTACTTTTTGAAAGGACTATGTAGAGAAATGTATGATTTTATGAGCACCTATCTAGTGAAACTGACCAGGTTTGGAGAGTCATAAAAAGTTCTCTACAGAGATCTGTTTTGAGTTGAGCCCTGAAGCAGGTACTGAATAGGAAAAGGTGGAAAGGGAGAGCATTTCAGATAAAGGAAAAGCATGTGTGAAAGCCTGAGGCCAGAAAAGTCATAAAGTTTTTAAGGAACATAGTTGACTTCTATGGCTAGAATTAGAAGAGCTAGGGGGAGATTAGCACTAGGTAAAGTTGATGAAGTAGACAAGGGCTAAACTGTGCCTGGTGTTGAAGGCTATATTGATGATTTAGTATTTATTCTAAAGACAATCAAACCTATTTAAATGTTTTAGCATGGTGATAATGGTATGCATGTATTCACAAGGTGACATAATTATATTTTTGTGTTTTAGCTTGGGTGTAGGATGGAGAATAAATAAAAGAGAACAAAAAAGATAAAATAAAAAGATCAGTTAAGGACTGATCTAGCCAGTTGAGAAATGATAGAAGTGTGGGCATAGTTGTTGATAGTGTACGTGGAGGAAAATAAAAAGATTCCACTTACTCAGAAGTGACAGGAGTTTAAATGTGATAGATCATGGAGAAAGGAGTTTCATAGATAACTCTCAAGTTTCTAGCTTACATAATCAGGTATAAAATAAGGTTGGTCACTCAGTAGGATAGAGCACACTGTATGAGGTGTGGCTTTAGCAGGAAAGTAATGAATTAAACTTTGAATAAATTGAGTCTGAAATTCCAGTAGAACACTCCAGTGATATAGTTAAGAAGGAAGAAATATATACAGATCTGAACTGTCTAGGTGGGATGAGAGAAAGAAATAGTTATAGAGGGAAGAGGAGTGGGAAGAGAGGGAGAGAGAGAGAGAACACTCCATGTGTAGATGGTAAATGAAGTCATTCATTTTTTAATTTCACAAATATGTATTGAAAACTGCCACATACAACACCTTCCCCACAAGGCAACACTGTATCAGGCTGAATTATCCCATGGCTGAGCATCTTTTCATGTACCTGTTGGCCATTTGGACGTCTTCTTTAGGAAAAAAAAATGTTCATTTAGTTTTCTACTTGTCCTTTAATCCAATGTGATTTTTATATATTTTGGATATTAACTCCTTATCTGATAGATGGTTTGCAGATATTTTCTCCCATTCCATAGGTTACCTTTGCATTTGGGGGGGGAGGGCGGGGTCTTTTTCTGTGCAGAAGCTTTTTTAGTTTGATGTAGTTACACTTGTCAATTTTTGCTTTTGTTCCTTGTGCTTTTGATGTCATATCCAAAAAATCATTGCTCACACCAATGTCAAAGAGCTTCTTCTCTATATTTTTTCCAAGGAGTTTTATGGTATCAGGTCTTATGTATAAGTCTTTAATCCATTTTGTGTTAATTTTTGTGAGTAATGTAAGATAGGGGTCCAATTTTGTTTTTCTGTCTGTGGTAATGCAGTTCTCCCAACACCATTTTTGAAGAGACTATATTTTCCTCATTGAGTATTCAAAATATTTAAAGAATGCAAAAATCTCAACAACAACAACAACAACAAAACAATCTGATTAAAAAGTGAACAGAGGACCTAAACAGACATCTTTCCTAAGAAGACATTCAAATGGTCAACAGGTACATGAAAAGATTCTTATCATCACTAATGCATATCAAATCCACAATAAGGTATAACCTCACACCTCTTATAATGGCTGTTATCAAGGAAATGAGAGATAGCTATGTGAGAGGATGTGAAGGTAAGAGAATCCTTGTGCACTGTGGGTAGGTAAGTTGGTTCAGAGATTATAGAAAAGCATAGAGTTTCTTTTAAAAATTAAAAATAGAAATACCATATTTTCAGAAATCCTACTTCTCGGTATATATCTAAAGAAAATAAAAGCAGGATATTGAAAGTATATCTGCATTTCCATGTATATTACAGCATTATTCACAATACTCAAAATAAGGAAACAACAGAAGTATCCATCAACAGATGAACAGGTAAAGAAGTGACCATATATTATATGTCTGTGTATATAAGTGTGTATATGTATGCGTATATACATATGCATATTTATATATAAAATATATTTTTCAGCCATGAGAAAGAAATCCTGTCATTTGAAACAACATGAGTGGACCTTGAAAAGTAAGATAAATCAGTGTAGACAAATACTGTATGATATCAGTTGTGTCTGAACCTAAAAAAGCTGAACTCATTAAAAACAGAGAGTAGAATGGTGATTATCAGAGGTTAAGAGGTGGGAAAATTGGAGAGATGTTGTTTAAGGGGACAAACTTGGAATTAGTAGATAAAGAAGTCCTGGAGACCTAATGCACAGCAGAGTAATTATAGACAACAATATTGTATTATAAACTTCAAATTTTTAAGAGACTAGACTTTTAAGTGTTCTCACCAAAAAAAGTAATGATAATTATGTGACATGATAAAGGTGTTAGCTAATACTACGGTGATGATCATATTGCAACTTGAAAACCTTAAACTTACACAATGTTATATGTCAATTATATCTCAATAAAATAATTTTTAAAAATGATCAAACTGCCATTAACTGATATGAGTAAGGCTATGGATGGAGGTAAATTTTAGAGAAAGATTCATTTGGGCCATGCAGAGCTCGAAATCTGCATTAAACATCAAGTGAAGGTATTCATTAAGCAGTTAGATATAGAAATATGGGGTAGAAGGGTAAGGTCTCAGTTAGAAATCTACTTTGGGGTGATATAAGCAAGGAAATTGTGTGTAAAGCCATATAACCTTACGATAAAATCATCAAAATGAAATCATCAAGCAATTGATAAGGAGAGAAGAGGTCCAAGGGCTGAATGAAATTGCACACACATAAAGTATATGGAATTTAGAAATTCTAATTTAAATGTCTAACATTTTTAAAAGGCAAGTAAAACTTGAAAGGGGATATTAATGACATAGGAGGAAAGTTAAGAGAGGAACAGAGGCCAAGGGAGAAATTAAAAAGTTGATTCATTCCAATAATTCAAGAAAAAAGACTGTCCTTTGGCAACAGTCCAAGATAGGAAAGATAATCTCCAGAGCTGGTTTTATATCCATTCCGTTGGTTGGTGATGACTTGCATGGCTACAACCAGCTCTGATAACCTTCCATTTAAAAGTCAGCCACTCAGCAACAGCCTCATTCCAATAACCAACCTTCTAAAAGCTGAATTTAACCTATTTCTAAATATTCCCTTCTGAACATCTGTCTGTCTTTGCACTCCAAACCTCCCCAGAATACTGATGTTCAAAAAAGACTATGTTTTTCATATACAGTTCTCCCTTACTTAGCACACAACACATTCAGCTTTCTGTTTCAAATAAAGAACAGACGTCTCTTCCATTGTTAATGTTCGAAAAAGAGTAAGCAGAAGTGTTCGATATGACTGAGAAGTTAAAGCAGATAGAACTACCAGTGATCACTGGATTTCTCAACATGGAGATTATTGGTAATTTTGCAGAGTCATTTCTGTTCAGTTCTGAGTGAATCAGGCTACAGCTGTTTGAGTAGTGAGGGGGAGCTGAAAATGGAGGTAGTAAAGAGAGAGAATTGTTGTGTTTTTTTTTAAATAAAATTTTTATTTTGGAGTGCTTTTAGATTATAGCAAATAGAAAAGATAGTGCAGAGCTCCCCTGTACTCCATACCCAGTTCTCCTATTAGTAAAATCTGACACTAGAGCACACTGTTTTCAGGTATTACTCTCTGAACGGAAAAGACGATGACTAAATAGGGGAGAGGCTAAAGGGCGTTTTCCCTTTAAATAAGCACAGGTTCCTTTCACTGGTTTTGTTTGTCTGTTTGTTTATGATGGGACAGACTTGATGTCTAAGGGATAATTAAAACAATCCTAAAGACAGAAAGAACATGAAGATAGACTTAAGAGGTGACCTCCTAGAGAGTTTATAATTGACATTATTTATGGTTTAGATAAAACTAATATGTCTAGTTCTATTTGTTTTAATGCACACCACACTAGGGAAGCTCTAAGTCTCCTTTTCCATTCTAAAAAATGGACATCGACCTTATAGCCAAAGTTATTACTGCTATCTCATGTCCACTATTACTATGATAGCACTTCTATGAATCAGGCTGTCCATAAAATTTCACTTCAAATCTTATATTTCATTTCTAAATGCCATAATTTGACAGATAAGCTTCTATGCCCATCAGAAGGTAACTTGAGGCTGAGGCACATTACATATTTTTCTGATGACTTTGCTTCAGCTCACTTTACTATAGCATATAAGGAGGAACAAAAGTGGAACTCACTATTTATTGTGACTGGAACACTTTGGCTCCTTCCAGTGATAGGAAATGCATCATTCAGTAATACTTATGGTTATGAAGAAATAATTGATGTATTAATGCAATTTAAACCAATATCATGCTTTAAGAAATTTCCTTGAAGAGATTTAAAAGTCAAAAGTGAAAATTTAAGAAAGAAGTACCTGAGACAAGGAATAAACATGCAACAGGGTACATCTAAAAAAGTTCAAACAAATCTAAGAGGGTAATTCACAGCCTAAGTTTCCCAGAATGGTTGCCAAGGACCACCCTCCTTCCTTCCTGTCTTATGGCATTTCTTTCATGTCAGGGAGCTAGAAGCATTCTTTCCTTTAAGTGATGATCTTAATTCATATTTGTACTTCCTTTCTCTAAAACCAAAGTTTATATACAACACAGCCAGGTTTCCCAAGCTATCATAACTACAGTATTAGAAAAGTCACACTTAGGTAGATCAGGAAGCCTCCTATTGTTGTAATAAACAGCCTGTAAGGAATGTGAAATTGAAGCCAAAAAACCTGGAGAAGTCCTTATTTTCTGCTTCCTTGGTTTCCTTTGATTAGAACCCTTTTCCACGTGTCTTAACTTTTTTCCTCACTCATCTCATACCTGTATTGCTGAATGCTGAAGATGTCTGACTTGGGTCAGCTCCAGCCTCTCATTTTCAGGAAATCTGTTTGGGCACTAAAATGCTGGCTGAAATTGCAAGAAAATTGGTAGGCTAAACATCACTCCCATGGATAGGAAAAAAAAAGATGCTACCCATGGGTATAGAGTGATTCTGCAAACTCTCTCAGTTGAAATGAGTATAACTGGAATATCCAGAGAATAGAATGAAAAACGCTTGAATTAGACAACATGGCTTTTGTCTTTCATTAATAGAGTAAGCTAAATTTACAGATTAGCTTAAATACTCTGGAAATGCCTGTGCCAACAATTTGCTAACAAAACCTAGGCACGAGTGTTGCACAGAAACCTGCCAAGTCTGCTCCGTGTGATTTCACTTTAGGAGCACTAGTCATTTTAGCTGTAAGGAAAAAAAATAAAATCTCAGGACACAGATAACGCAGAAACATTACTCATTGTTATTCATGCAATTCCAAACACTCCACGGACACCTGTACACCGGGGAAATTTCCTCAGATTGCATTCTAGTTCTTTCACATGCTGTTGTCTGCAGACTCGGAGCACAGTCCCATTGTTGACCTCAGCCCCAACAGGCAGTGCAGGAGAGTCGAAGACCCCTGGAGCAGTAGTCCAAAAGACATCAATGGTATGGTTGGCTTCTTCACTTAGCAAACACATAAATTTGTGCAAGGAACACAATCACAGATCCTAAAGATGTGATGAAACACAAGGTAGTTATTTCACCCTCATTTTGCCAAAATGAAAGCTAAATCTCACAGAGATTATAATTTGTTGAAGGCTACAGAAGGAAATTTCTACTTCTTTTTCTTTAAAATGAGATACTATCTGCTTCACTAGCTTTAAAGAATGTAAAGCATTATGCAAAAGAAGGGTTGTTACCTGTAGAGATCTGAGTGGTTTGAAAGGGAAACGGTGTAAAGAAAAAGCATAAAATCTATCATTCATCCAGCTTTTCTGCCTCTTACTCCCCCACCCCAAATTGCTCTGGCCTGCATAGTGTTGCCTCTCAGCTATTTTCATCCATGATATTGGCTAAAAATTAAATTGAGATTGCATGATAGCTCCAACTTTCCTTCTGCCCAATCCTGCTTCCTTTCTGTTCCAGGTATATTGCTCTCAAGAACATTTTCTGATAAAGTTACCATATACAAACCTCTACCTCTGAGCATATTTCCTGGAGATGCTGACCTGTGACACAAATATCTTTTCCTTGAAGACAATGAACATGTTTTACAAATATTGCATTAGTTGGGGTGAACTTTTGTTGTGTGACTAAAACTAGTATTACTCCCCTACCATTGCAATTGCTTCCTATAAGGGAGCTATGCACTCAACAATCCTTTGATAAATATGCTTTAAAAAATGTGGTTTACTTCTTCTCCCTCCCAAGTCTAAGGTCGCCAGGTCTGTAAAGCACCCTGAAACCCAGATACCTGGCTGGTCACAGTCTCAGCATACACACGGAAATCCATGACATTTTAATGCTGTGAAGGTATAGCTGAAACAGGGTTGATCATTCCCTCTCCCTATAATTGCCATTTAAAGAGAGAAAAAACTAAAGCTTAGAAGAGTTGATCAAATTATGCAAGCCTCACATTTCCTTTATTAAATAGCAGAGGTGGAACCTGACTGAAGCTCTGTATGACTCTAAAATTCTTGCTGTATATTTCAGTAAACAGTCATGAAAAGATACTGGTGCTTATTAAGGGCAGTGGCCTAATATAGGTTCAATGGTACATTCACAGATTGTACCATTGATCCCTCATGGTTTAATCCGTGAACGACATCAGAGACCTGTTGAGTAAGGAGAACTGATTTTGAGAGAAGGAGGGTTCTGGAGGAGGTAGGTATATCCTGGACTATTCAAAAGGGAGAAGAAGAGAAATGATATCTTTAAAAAATAACAAAAAACTTCCAACCTCATTATTTTCCCATCCCAGTGATCACCTAAATCTCTAGGGTGGAAGAAAAATTGAAAGAGAAACAAAACAATTTATTCAGGAAAGTTTATTCAAGGTACAGCCACTGTACCTTGCTGAAGCAAAGATAAAAGGACTCAGAAATAGCAAAATGAATGCTGTCCCCAGATCTGTGTTTCTCTTCAAGTTGAGTTTGGAGTGGAAAGAGCTAGCTTTCCAGCTGCTACCAAATGCTCTCATGCCTTAGCCACAGCATTTATCCAGGCATCTTCAGTGAGTGTGCAACATCAATATGCAGTCAAAAGTCCAGTGTAAGGTCGACAACGATAATGAATTGTTCTGCATAATGATGTTACATGTCCATGCCCCCACTGACAGGACATCATATCACTGCTCTCTTAATCTGATTGCAAAGATTTTATCAGGCTCTGCCAGGTGTGGAGAGATGCTTCCTGAGCCCTGAGCCCTGATTAATTATATCCTGGGCTGTCAGGTTTGGAACCTGAGCAGAGAGGAGATAAGATTCTCTTGTTACAGGTTACAAACCCAAATGCCCAGCCTATTGCTATACAGTAATACTGGCCCAGAGGCTCGAGATATTTATATTTCAAGGAAATCTATATTGTCTGTAGCCCAGGGGTTGAATGCCACATGTTGAGCAAACAAGATACATCTATATGTGGCATCCAACCCATAGGTTACATTTATCTTATAATGTACATAACATTTGATTGTTTATCAAGTACTTTACTATTTATATCACTAGAGTCTTGGAAGGTAGGTAATATAAATACTATTGCCATTTTGTAGGTGACTAAAATGCAATTTCCTGGGGTGAAGTGACTTGCTTATAATCATATACCCAGGAAATAGAGAAGACTAAATGTTGATCTGAGCCCTAGACTCAAATTCTTTTCATCCTATGTTAAAAACACTCTGTTTCTCTATGAATATCTTCTTTTCTCTGGTAACTACTTCTGCTCTCTTGTCTCCTGACCCATTATAATATCCTGCTCTGCTTATTAGTGGCTTCAATCTGTCACATGGTTCTAGACTTAGTGTTTGCCTTCACGTCATGCTTCATTTTTGAAATCTCAAATCTCCTGGGTTTTGTCTTCTAGCACTGTCCACTACTCCTCAAGCCTAGCCTGGCTGATGCCCAACTAAAGATAATATAGTGTGACACATGGCTTATTGCATTATTCAGTATTCAAGGTAATGACAATGGAACACAGAAAAGTGAAATTTAAATGTAGATTAAACAACTCACTATTAGACAATTAAACCTAGACAAGGAGAGCAAAACTTACATATACTTTGACTCTTTACATGTTTGTTTGTTTCCTTTCCAGTTCTGATAAACAGCCAAGTCCTCACAAAAGTAAAAGCTTCTCTGGCATCTCCATGACAGGAAACACTAAGCATTGCTATCAGAGAAGGAAATAATTAAATGCCTACTGTGTGCTTCACTCTGTGGAAGGAACTTTATGTTATCTCATAGAGTACCTAAAGTAACAGGGAGCACTATAATTGGAAATGATATACAACAAACAGAAATGATATAGAAGTGGTTCACAATAATTTGTTAGGCACTTTATGCTTTCAGAGCTAGAAGCTAGAAACTTAAAACATTCTAATAGGTGTCGAAGCTCAGCCATAACAAGAGATAAATGTTTCTAATTAGCCATGGTAATAATAAAAATATCTACTATTTTCCTGAGCTTCTACATGGTGCCAGACTCTCTACTAACAACAGTGAAGATAATATCAACAATATTTACAACAGCCCTCCAAGGTAGTTGATAGAATTCCAGTTCTTTATACTTGATGAAATTGTGTCCTAGAAAGATTATACAATAGAATGTAGTGAATCCAAGATTTAAGGAAGACCAGCTAAGAAGCATCACATAACATAGAGGCTCCAAGGATGATAACACTTACTGTTCAGGTCACGGGGCTTCAAAAGGAACTGAACTAGGCAAATATTTTGCAGGTGTTCCTTAGATAGCCCAGGGCAAACACAGGTTTGAGGTAAGGACAAATGTTTCAGGCAAACGGAAGAAACTAAGGGTGGAATCCCAGCTAGTGCCTAGTCACCAAGCCAGTCTATGACTGCATCAAGAACAATGAGTCTATCTCTATGGCCTCTATTTCCTTTACATTTTTATATAGTTTCTTTAGTTTTTCAAGGTAGAGATTTGTTTTCTTTAGTTTTGTTTTAGCTCCCCCCCCCCTTTTTTTTCCCCCTGAGACGTTCTTTTTGAAAAACTACTGGTCTATCTTGGCTGAATGAACATAAAAAGGATTTGTCCCCATTCCACCCAGGAGCTGTAGTGACTCCAAAGAAGAGGCAGAGTGGAAACAGAGTCAGTCCCAGGAGAGCTGGTGGCCTGCAGGAAGAAAGGCCCTGGAGAGACAGAGTGGGAGACAGCTGTGATCAGCTGAGACCTTCTCTCCTAAATTTCATTCCCTTTCCATTCATTCCCCTTACAAAATTCCAAAATTTCACTCATATGCTTTCTTAGAAAATATCCACATAACCTCCCAAATTGCTTAGATTCAGGAGTTCAGAGGACAGCAGAAGTGTGTCATCTTTTCCCTACTACATTTTGAAATGATTATATTTTATATTTTATTACATATCTTAAAAAATTGCAAAGAAAAAGCAAGACTTCAATAAATTTTAATTTATTCCGAAAGACAACTCTGTGCTTACCTTGTCTGAAATCAAGGCACCCCAAAACTTTGAAAATCAAATGAAATAAACACATGCTCACAAGAACTTAAGAAAAAAAATACAGAGTTAGAACTAGAGGCTCTCCACTCCTTAGAAATTAACAGTTTCAAGCAGTAAGGGGTCAGCATTTTGCCAGGCTGGCTCTGTGTTCCACCAGTGGTTATAAAAAGAACACGTGACTATATTTCAGCAGTTTCTTGGCCATAGATTTATTGCATTTTTTTACTTTGTATACTTGCTGAGTCCTCAGGAAAGTCAGCTTAAAAAAAAAAATCAATTCCAAGTGGTTCTAGAGGAAATGCTTCCGAGGATTCTGATATTGTCACCTCATCATGAGAGGAAGGGCAAGGGATGTGACATCATCACTGTTTATCAACAGAAAAATGAAATATCATGATATCTGCTCTCTTACCTGAGATGACATTGAGAGGTTCAGAGAGAGGCTGGCACATTTCCTCATTAGTAGTAACTTTTGTCATTGAGAACTTCCCTCAGTGATTTTCCCAATGACAGGCAAAATGGATAACTCTGTTGTAAAGTCCAGGGTGAACAAGGTAAAAAATATAATATAGGGTTCCCTGTCTTGAGAAGCTGTGCTACATATTGGGATTCAAGTGTGCATAATAATAAAGATAATAACAATAATCTGAATAATGGCAACTCACATATATTAAATATTTACTAGCATTCAGTATACCAAAAACCGTACCTGAAATTCATGTACATTTTGTCATTAAATTGTCTCCCCAAAAGCCCTAAGATGCAGATATAATTCTTATTTTATTTCACAAATGAAGAAACTGAAGCTTAGAATAGATGTTTGCCCCAGATCCCAAAGGTAGAATATAATGGAAACAGAATTCAAAACCAAGTCAGTGAACTATAGCAAGAAGACAGACTTGATCACTTCACTATTTCACCTGGAGGTTTTTAAGAGATTTAGCATGTCAGGGAAGGTTCTAGATACTAAATTTTGTTAAGGAGGGAGACTTGATTGGGCATAGCCATCTTTAACATGAAGACGATTGAAGGTGGTCACATACTAACTCATCTCCTCTTTAGAGCAAAGGGAGTTGGGATCACTGCTTCACCAGGAATATTCAGGGGGATCTCTAGTTACAGAAAAGATGAACTATTGGCTTAAAGAATATAGATTTGTAGTGGACCTAGAGACCTTCACATCACTAGTATTCAAATTATTATTTTTAGTATAGAACAAATATGTTTATTTATATTTATTATAATTTATTTTACTTAAAATAAAAATTTGCCTGTAATGACATGCTCTTAAAAAGACACTTAAAATAGAATAATTTCAGTCACAAAAAAGAATGAAGTACAGCTAGATATTACAATGTGTGAAAACATTATGCTAAATGAAATAAGTCAGTCACAAAAGGCCATATATTATGTGATTCCATTCATATGAAATTTCTACAAAATTAAAATCTATAGAGATGCAAAGTAGATTAACAATTGACTAGAGAGGGATGGCAGATGGGATGTTAGAGGTCATAGCTAAAGGACACAGGGTTTCTTTTTTATTAAAAATTATTGGGGTGACATTGATCAATAAAATTCAAAAAGTTTCAAATGTACAATTCAACAGTATGTCATATATATATATATTGCACTATGTGTACCACCCAGAGTTAGATTTCCTTCCATCACCAAATTTTTAAGATGATACAAATTGTCTAAATTTGACTATGGTAATGGTTGCACACATTTGTGAATATACTAAAAACTATGAGATTTTATGATTTAAATGGGTGACCTGTACAATATGTAAACTATATCTCAATAAAGCTGTTTAAAAAAAAAAAGAATAGGAATAGGAAGTTAGGAGCCCCACTTCTATCACTCCCATCCTTACTGAGACTCCTGAATCAATTCTATGGAGCTTTAAGTTAAAAAGAAATTCTCACAACACTATTTCAAGCCATTTATGAATATGAAATAGAAGCCACTCATGAAAATCTACAGGTAGAGGGGGATGAGAACTTGATGTCTCTCCATTCATTCTAGGGACCCAAAGAAGAATACTGATGAGTTAGGCAAGTCAAATAAATAATAAACATTAGCCCATGTCACTGAGGTTTGGAGCTTTCCTTTTGATGGTGGAAGGAATTACAGTTTGGAGCCCACATGGAGCATCCTATCCTCTTTATCCACTTCTCTCCAGTCATTTGGAAAAGGAAAAGAGGCTTGGACTTGATTCCACCTAAGAGTTAATCCTTTCTTAGAAAGACCTGAAACAAGCCAATTTAGGTCTAAGAAAAAGTTTTCTCTCTCCTCCTTTTCTTGCCTTGATTTTTCATGGAATTTATCTTCCCTAACATTGACATGGTGTTTTATCACATTATCTTTGTTTCTCTTCTCAGAGATTTCTGAAGATGGAACTATGTCATTCAGTTTCAGTAGCCTATTTCAATTTTTATGTCTAAGACCACTAAGACAGTCTGTATAATGCCCAGTCAGAATATCCCCACGGCAGTTAAGCTAAGTTGCTCTCTTTCGTCATTCTCATAAATGGAGAAATGCATCTTGCCTGCAGTAAGAGATCTCTGTTTTCTATACTTCAAGTAAGAATGAACGGACAAAAGTAGAATCTTGCAATTAGGCCATGCAGCTTTCAACCTTCAATTTCATGCTTAAAATTTATTAATACAAACAAAAAAATAAAGTTAATTCTAATGAAAACATAAGTAAAAATAAAAACTCTTGGTACACTGAAAAATAAAACAGACACATAAACTAAATGTATCAACATTAACACTAATTAATCACTGGGGTTTGCAGGGCAGGGACGGGGTGTGGAGAGTTGTTTCATGTCATCAAGCTTTTATCTCTTGATACAATTCTCTCTCTCTCTCTCTCTCTCTCTCTCTCTCTCTCTCTGTGTGTGTGTGTGTGTGTGTGTGTGTGTGTGTGTGTGTGTGTGTCTATATATATATATATATATATATATATATATATATATATATATATAGAGAGAGAGAGAGAGAGAGAGAGAGAGAGAGAGAGAGGAAGAATGAGAATGATTTGCTTTTTTCCTTTGCTACTGTCTATAGGTGACCCAAGTCCACATCAATAAAAGCATTATGAAGTTCCTCTTCTTCTCTGGGAGTACTAATTTTAAAAAGAGGAAGACTCACTTTCAGGTATGGATAGCTATTGAAACTATAGGAAGCTGTTTGGGTACAGTCCTTCCAGACAGAAGAAGGGGATTACCCTCTCTCAGGCAGCTAGCTCCTACAAAACCAGATGAGCTTCTGGACCCTATTAAGAACACCCTATTTACACAATGCAGTGTGTATTCATGCCTTCTGTCCACTTTTAAATTGGGCTTTTAAGAGAGGGTAACACTTGCAAATGGTAGTATGACTTTCTAGTGCTCGTTCCCTCCCAAACTCATCTATTTGAACAACTATCTGCGCATGAAAATATCATCACAAGAGCTAAGGATTCCTGTGGAAGATCATAGTCCTTAGTGAAGAACAGAAATATAAAAAGACAGATTGAAGAGGGTAGGAAGATATTCACATTAACCCCATCACCTCTCCACCAAGCCCAGAGCAGAGATGCATTTTCTCCATGAGAGAAAAAGAGTGAAGTGAGCACCCAAATTCACAATGTAACCCTACTTCCATGCATGCCATAACCATGTCAACTTCACTGGCCCTAGGAAGCTCCCAGGAGACTCCTGTGACTCCTGCCTCAGCCAGCCACCCGCCAACTCCAGTGGCCCCAAGTGACTTATGTGATACCAGGCTCCCAGTGGACTCCAGCAAATCCTGGCTCCCAATCTACCCATTCACCAGTCAATTCCAACAGACCTGGATGGTTTCTGTGGCATTAGGCTCAAAATCAGCCCCTGTTAATCCAGGTTCCCAGCTGGACCCTACACCAGGCCAACACAGCACACCCAGACTTCTGACTCACTCCAGCTATTTGTTATCAGTTTAAAATATTGTTACATATATGAGATATTTTATGTAAGAGTCATGGTAACCACAAAGCAAAAACCTATATAGATACAGAAAAAAGAATGAGAAAGGAATCAGAGAATACCATGGAAAATCATATTCACAAAGAAAGACAGCAAAAGAAGGAAAAAGGGACAATGGGACTACAAAACAGCGAGAAAACAATTAATAAGATGACATTATTAGTAGTAAGTACTTATCTAATAATTACTTTAAATGTAAATGGAATAAATCTCCAATCAAAGGCATAGAATGCCTGAGTGGATTAAAAAAAATACCCAATTATATGCTATCTATAAGAGCCTTACTTTAGCTTTAAGGACGCACACAGACTGAAAGTGAAGGGATAGAAAATGATATTCTGTGTAAATGGAAACTAAAAGAAAACAGAGGTAGCTGTACTTATATCAGACAAAACAGAAGTCAAAAATTGTAACAAGAGATAAAGAAAGTCATTACATAATAATAATTAAGTCAATTCATCAAGAAGACATAACAACTGTAAATATACACACACCCAATATTGCAGCACCAAAATATGTTAAGCAAATACTAAAGATCTAAAGGGAAAATAGACAACAATACAACAACAGTAGGGAGATTTAATATCCCCACTTTAAACAATGCATAAATCATCCAGCCAGAAAATCAGTACAGGAACACTAAACTTGAAGTGTACCTTAGACCAAATAGACCTAATAGAGAAATACAAAACATTCCATCCAAAAGCATCAGAATACACATTTCTCTCAAGCCCACATGAAACATCCTCCAGGATATGTTAGGTCATAAGACAAACCTTAGCAAATGTAAAAAGATTTAAATCAAACCAAGTATTTTTTTCTGACCACGATGGTACGAAATTAGAACAGGAGGAAAAACAGAAAATTCATAAATATTTGGAGATTAAACAACATGTTACTGAATAACCACAGAGTTAAAGAAGAAATCAAAACAAAAATTAATAACAAATCTTGAGACAAACAGAAGTAGAAACAAAACATACCAAAACTTACAGGATGTAACAAAGTAGTTCTAGGTGGGAAGTTTATAGTGATAAACTCTTATATTAAGAAAATAAAGGTCTCAAATAAACAACCCAACTCTATACCTCAGGGCATATAGTCTTGTAGACTTTCTTTAATAGTCATTTAAATATACAAAGTTTGTTTTTCTTTATTTCATTTTCATATAAAAAATCATTCTTATTATTAGATGCATGTTTCTCACTGAATAATATGTCTTGGAAACCCTGTCTTTTAAAATGAATGTATCATTTATTTACCTGTTCAATTATTGAAAAACATTTGAGTGATTTCTAAATTTGAATTTTTGCTTCAGTAAGTTTCTCTATAGAAACATCATTTCAAAGAAGTACTACTATTACTATAAGACATATATCTTAGAAATGGCATTGTTAAATTTAAGAATATGCACTATTTTGTTTTTTTTCCTTTTTTTTCAAAATGCTCTTAGATGTTATTATACTTTGCCTCTTCCATTTGAACTTTAGAATTAATTTGTCAGTTCTATGAAGAAACTGTGCACAATATAATTGGGACTATCACATAAATGAATTCATTGAAAAGACATGCTAGAAGAATGACATTGAAAGACATTTAGGATATGCATAATTACATGAAAAAAGTGGATAACAAAACTTTTTAAAGTAAGGCCCTCAATGGGGGAAAATAAATCTATTTACCTAGATACTCCTAGAAAGAAATATACTAAAACATTACTAGAGATTATCTCTCGTTAATAGGAACACTGATAATTTTTATGTTCTTATGTTTTTTAACTGACATTTTAACATAAAATAAAAATTTGTTAACATGCTTATCTCTAGAAGAAGCAAGGTATCTGAAAAACTCTTTAATTGAAGCAAAGAAATTTAAGTAATTTAAGAAATTTAGTTTAAGTACAGCGTCTATTTACTTCCAATAATAAGAGTAGGTGTGGACTATCTAATTTTATCATCAAATTTTCATGTAAATAAAATCCTTTCCTCATTGCCAGAAGATATTATGTTGGATCACAATAAATGAGAAAAAATAGAGTGGAAATTCAATAAAAATTTTTATTTCAACAGAAAACTCTAATATTATACTACACATAACTGTGCTGGCTGGTCTGGCTTTAAATTTATGACCATAAACCTCAAACAGGCCTTCAGGGGTGCCTACAAATTTCCTTCATTTTCCCACTCAATTCACTCTTCTTTCCAGCTCTTGCTTCTCATTTCACTGAGAAAATTACAGTAAGGACATAGTTTCCATATCCTCATGCTTCTTCCAAGTTTATCAACTTCCCTCTATACTCTTCAGATACTCCTGAATAGATGTATTATCCATTAGACAACAGAGTAAATAAATTGTCTATAATCCTAAAGTCGGTCCATCAACCTGTTCCCTGGAGCCTATATACAGCCTGACTCCAGAAATTATACTTTCTGCTTTTTTCATTTCTATTGCAGAATGCTATAAATATATAAATTGTAATCTAAATAAGGGAATTTTTAGTTATATTTAGATTTTATTCTAGATACTTATGTTTTGAGTGTTCATGGGGAAAACAGAAAACACAACTAATATTCTCCTCTTAGGACCAGTCAGTTAAGTATAATATACAAGGAGACAATAGCCTCATTCTTCTATTCCCTAGTAAGAAGATCTCAACTTCAAGAATCCCACTTTCTTGTCTCTTATATTTCCAACTCACCCACTTTCTGTCTCATATTTCCAACTCATTCCTTCCAGGAACATGAATATAATACATTTTTAAATCCACAAGAATTTCTAATCTATAAGCCCTATACATTTTCATTGTTTATTACCGCTATCAATCCCTTATCCCTTTGCCTGGCAAGCCCTTCTTAATCACATTATTCCCATCAGCATTCAAACATGATATACTATCTCCTACATTAAAAAATAAGTCTTTCTTTACCTGACATCATGAACCAGTTAGTGTCCCATTTATGGTCCTTTATAAGGAAGTCTCAAAAAAACTTTTATTTATTTTTTTTTGCCATATCTCTCCTATAATTCTCTCTTGAATGTTCTCTGAGAATGTTTTCATTTCCACCTCTGCACCGTAACCACTTTTGTGAATTCATCAAATCTCATTATCAAAGTTCGCATTATCAAATTCAACAATTATTTATCAGTCTTTTTCTAATTTAGATTCTCATCAGGATTTGACACAGGCAAACTTGCCATCTTTTGAAATACTCTTCACCTGTCCCTTGGGGTTCCAGACTCACTAGGCTTTTCCTCCTTCTGTTTACTCTATGGATCTTCCTCTACTACCCAGTATTGAATTATTACAGTGTCCTGGGACTCAACTGTCTAGATATGATCTTAACTAGTTCTGTGGCTTTAAATTCCATATATATATTAATTACTTCAAAAATGTGTTGAGTTCAACTTCCCCTCTGCATTGTAAACTCACAAATCCCACTGCCTACTGAATAGCTTCACTCAGATTTCAAATAAACATCTCAAATTTAACTTGTCCAAAAATGAAATTTTACATCATCTCCCAATTTTTCCTCAGCTATATTCTCAAGCTCAGTAAGTTGTATCACTGGTCACTTAGGTGCTTATGCTAAAAAACTTGGAACTATGACCCTTCTCTTTCTTTCACACTCCACATCCAATACATTAGAAAGTAAATTGGCTTTATCAAAATATATCCAAATTCAAAACTATCAACCACTTCCACAATAACCACCACATAATTTCTCACTGCAGTTACCGCAATGCCTTCTGAATTCTCTCTTCTCTCATACTATACCCACTGTGGTTCCTTCTTTATAGCACTAGTGGAATGGCAAAGTAAAATAGAAATTAGAGCACATTATTTCTTTCCCTCAAACTCTACACCCTCCAGCTACTCTTTTTCCAGCATCACATCCTAACTTTATTTCAGCTTCTTCTTAGATGTCACCTCCTTTAAAAAGTGTTTCCTGACAATCGTGTATAAAAATAGCAAACCCCTTAAAATCTGCCTGTATTTGCTTACTTATTTTTGTACCCCACCAACTGTAAAGTCCATCAGGACAGAGATTTTGGTTCACGGCTATATTCCTAATGTTTAGATCAGTGCCTGAGAGGTAAATAAACATTTGTTGGATAAGTGAATAAAATAAATCATGCTTCCTGTACCACCCACTTTTTTATCAGTACTTAAAACTCACTAAACCACATTTCTAGAGTACGCATTTAAGCTTAGACATTTCATCCTAGAATTAGAAAGCCATGTTAACTAGGTAGCCAGATTAAAAGGACAGTTTTTATATAGAGGTCATCATAAGGACTGAAATAATATATTAATGCATGAGAAATAAATGCCTTCCAAAAGCCCACTCTGCTCAGTGCTTTTGGCTGAAAAGCCTTCAGTCTTTTCAGGGGAATGCCTTTCCCCAAGGCTCCTAGTCCCTTGGCAGGCTGTGGCAATAATTTTCTTTGAATAAAATCCCAGGACTTGAGATGTTGGATTCTATTCCCAGCTCTGCTAATTACTAACTGTGTGACATTTGCCATGTGGCTCCACCCTCTCTGGGCTTCAGATTTCTCACCTGTAAAACCAAGGCAATTATACTGACATTGCTTCCCAGGGATGTTATGAGGAACAGTTAATGATAATAATCATTAAAGAATTATTTTTGTCTTCATTGGGTATTAATTAAGTGCCACTGTGTGCAGAACTCTATTAATTCTATAAGAAGCGTAATAGATGGATAACAAAGAATAGATCATACATTATATTCTGACTAAAGGACTACTTTTTAGAAAATAAAATAAGCAAGCAATAGCATTATGTCATAATAATAATAATGATAATAATAATAATAATATAATTGCCCTCTATATGGCCACAGTTTTCTGTCATCTTTTCTCTTTATCCCAAAGTTTACTCTTTCAGCTGTGAAATGATAAGAGAAAGAGGCTATTATGGCATCATTTCACAGAATTTCAGAGCCTTGAAGGACCCAGCAGTTTTCTGCCTCTAGCTCAACACTTTCACTTTAGAGATAAAGTATTTGACAACCAGAGAGATTTGAGAGTTTTCCAAGTTCACCAGGCTGGATCTGTAGTCTCCTAATCCCCAGTTCATTATGTTGGCTGATACACTAGGCTGTTCTTTATTATCTGAAAGAATAGCAACACCATATTCCATTTCAGGCAGCATGAACAGCCAACTCTCTTTTGATGAGAAGCCCACAAATTTAAGGCTATTTAACTGACAGGTAGTTTTGGCCCTAATGATGAATTCTGATAAAAGATGGTGAATAGAATTTAGCATTTTATATGGAAATTCTACTAGGCTCTTTATACTTACCATTTTAATTCCCCCTAATGATAATCATTCAAGAGAAGTATTATCATATGTACATAATAAAGAATAACATTTATATACTGATTTAATAGCTGAACTTCTGGAATTTTATGTAACTGACCTAAAATGATACATGTATTAAGTAAAGGAGTTAAAATTCAAATCCAGATTCATCTAGATTCCAAATCCTTTATTTACAACTACATAATATAGGGGAATATTTGTGCTTTAGTGGAAACCTATGTATTATCCATCGCAAGGACCAGCAAACTTTTCCTTAAAAGGCCCAATAATAAATATGTTAGGTTTGCAGACCATAAGGTTACATCTAATCACTCTGCCATTTATCATAATAAACAGTACATAAACAAATTGGCATGGTTGTGTTCCAATAAAATTTGATTTATGAAAATAGGTGGCTTACCCTCAGCTATAGTTTGCCAACTCCTATTCTAAAGTCTGCCTTTGAGTTATCTGATTCTGACTCTATGGGAGCTATCTTACAACCATCACTATTAGTTTTTGATAACTGACAGCAATATAAAACAATTCATGTCCATAGGTAAATTCTGCTTGTCATTTCTTCTCTCATTGAAGCCAATTTTGTCCTCCATGTGCACATTCATTTCAATAATCATGATTTACACCTATGCCTGCTCTTTAGATTCTCCTTTGAACTTGTTTTACATCTGCTGGTCTCCTTATTTCATTAATAAATTAAATAAAATCTTTATACCTATCTAAGAGTTATTGTGTTACCTTTTTGGAAAGTAATCTTTTAATAAGAGTATGGTAAAAATCATTAGCATATTCCCTATACTATACCCAATCTTGTAAAATATGATTTAACCTTTTTCACTTCTTAGCCTGAGGAGAAATAAGAACACGAATGTTTGAGTCTCTGCACAGACTCAGAGATCTTCTGTGCTTGACACTCTCCATTGGTTGCAAGATGCCATTATTTTCTTTTCTCTTATGCAAGATGATGGTTACTTCATATCAATCATGACAGTGCATGTCATAATAGAGAACTTTAACACAATTTACTTATCTTTTATGATTGAAAATCGATAAAAAGAAAGAAAGTTGCCAATGTGATAAAGTGGTCTTCCCCACACATTTGACAGAGGTATTCTCCATTTTATGCTTAGCTAGTATGAAGAAAGCACATTGATTCTGAAAATAAACATATTTCCCCACACTTATCATTTGCTTCTCCCTCTCTGAGCTCCCTTCTGAGCTTGATCATTTAGTAATGAACTCACCAGGGCTGGCAAATGACAGCTATTTATTAGCAAATCTTAGAATCTTAAGGTTGAGAAGAAACTTTAAGGATCATTTCTTTCAAGATAGTAATTAAAAATAAGAATAATAATATCACAACAATTATATGAGTTAACATCTATTCCATACTTGTTTGTGCCAATCAATTTTTTAAATGTTTTATACATAGAATGCCTAGGATAGAACACCTGTTTTTTTGACATAATTATTAACAATCTCCTCTTTAACCTCAAAAGTAACTCAATTGGGATGATAAATTTTATGATTATCCCATTTATGTGTGGCATCTGATCTTCACACAATTATATGAAGTAAGTATGATGCTGATAAATACACAAAAGTAATGTACCTGAATGCATAAAGCTAATAAATAGAGAAGTTGTGATTTCAATCTTGGAAAACTAACAATGCATTAACTACTATGCTAGCTTTCCATTTGCACACTCATCACATCTGAAACTGTTCAGCCAAGTGGTTGTCCAATGACAATGAGCATACTACCTTCAAGAGGAACTAGTTCCATCTTTAGATAATGCTATTGAAAATTCTTTTGCTTATTAGGCTGAAATCTATTCGCAAAAAAATTACCAAATTGTAAAATGTCTTTTTTATTTCATGTCAAGAAACTTGTATCATATTTGAACCTAAAAGCAATAGGAGAGGCAAAAAAGGTGGTTGTTTAGGTTTTATTTTGTTTGTTTGTTTTTAAAAATTGAAGTCCAAGACACTGATTGTGAACTCTTTAAGAGGACTTTTACTAATCCTGAGGAAAATCATTTGCATTTTTATTCTTTCACAGCAATTTAGATTGATCTTTACATTTGATAATACTTTTAGAACTAAACTTTACAGAAAATGTGGATGAACAGATGTTGATAGTGATTGATGTGTTAAAGGTTGTTGAGATTTTTGTCTTAATTCACACACAGGCACCACTTGGAAGAATAGTAGGTAGTTAGAAATTATCTCCTAAACTTGACCAACAAATAGAAAATCTGATTATTATTATGATAATGAAAACACTAAAAAATGTATGTATATTTCTTACCCTTTTCAGAGACTTATGTTGCAGGCCTGTCAAATTTATATTAGACATTGTGTTTTGAAGATAAACTGTTGTTTTAGACAGGTTTACCCAACTTTAGAAACCCATGAAGTTGAGATTCAACCAACAGAAGATATACAAACATATGAACATGTGTGGGAAATGGGAAAATTCATTGGCAAACTAGAGAATTATGGAGAAATATCTGAATTTGTTGTACTGTCCTGAGATAAAGCTAAAAGAAATATGTCTGATGAGAGCAAAGTCTTCACTTTCAAAAACATTTCCCAAATGCATTTTCCTTTTTTCTTTCTGGAGTTTGTGATCAGATTATCCAGTTCTAAAGTAGATAAGACATCCACTAGAGTATATTTATTTTTAAGAGCATTACATTAAATTTACTGTTTTTCATTTAAGGATGGGAAAATTTTGATTGCCAACTTTAGAACCCTCTTAAAAATAACAGCTTTGAAGTTCAGTGTAGCATGGAAGCTTTTAAACTTCACGTTCCATTTGCCTGTGGCAACATTTGACCCTTTTCCTCAAGACTGCCATTTAAATTTCTACTCTATTCCCCTCATAGCCCTAGAAACAAATCAACAATTACTTTCAAATAGGAATCTTTATAGTTTAAATATCACAGTCTCTTATTTGATTATAGAAACATTTTATCTTTAATTAAGTTTGTTTCAAAAATCCGTGTTTTCAATCAAAGAGAAAATGTACTGTGAAGTTCAAAAATGATTCAGAATTGGAGAAGGTGTTTCAGAATATTTCCTAGAGGTTTTGTGGAACTTGAAACATTAACTTGTTCTATTTTAGGGGAGCTGTCTTAGTCCATTCCAGTGCTCTAATAGAATACCATAAACTAGGTAGCTTATAAACAACAGAAATTTATTTTTTATAGCTCTGGAAGTCCATGATCAAGGTGTCCACAGATTTGGTGTCTGATGGACTACCTTCTGGTTCATAGACTGAAATATTCTCACTGTGTCCTCATAGGGAGAAGGGCAGAACTTTCTTCTCTTTAGCACCTTAAAACAGCACTAATGCCATTCATTAGGGTTCCACCCTCATGACCTAATCATCTACCTAAGACCCTCTCCCAAATAGCACATTGTGGGTAGGGCTTTAACGTGTGAATTTGGGGGGAACACAAACATTCATGCTAGTGTGGGAGCTACTTGCCTCCATACATTTTAAATATCAGTGCCACAACTTTGCACAATTCCAGAGAGCACTATTCTCATTGTATTCAAAATACTCCAGGAATAAAACATATGCCCTTTTGGACTTAGCAACTTTATTTAAAAATATTTATGACCTTGATTATGATCAAATCGCTAATGTCACCAGGAAGGAAAAACATGTGGTAAAATGATCAATTATAAGAAAATGTATATTTCAAGTTAAATGACAATGATTAAGTTCATAATTTGATATAACTGGAAATCTAATTTTCTAATTTTTTAGATCCTGAAGTTGAGTCATCTTGGCAAAAAAAAAAAAAAATTTAACACAGAAAAAATGAATAAGATCCTTCCTGTTAAATAATCAAATTGCTTCTAAAATATAAGAAAACACGCACTACCATTGTTTAAAAACAATAATTATAACATTGTTCTCTTTATTTTTTTAGAAGTTAATTATTTTGTTGCTCACCAGTTCAGTTGGTCTTATAGAACTGAGCTCATATTCAAAACAGACTATTTCATGATTTCTGGTTATTGCTGAATAAGTCAATTTTTTTCTTTTAAATTCTTAGAGGCTCCATAATTACAGAGGACTTAAAATGACTGTCATTTATAGCCTGGTGACAGGTACTGTCTTTTGAAACACCTGGTAGACATATCTGAAGTTTGGATGGGATGACTGCTCTCAAGCAGGTGTTTACCAGAACAGGATAATAAGCAGTATTGCAATTAGGAATGTTAAGGGTATATTTAAAACCCAGTGCATGTCTAGTGCCAATTAAAATACAATGATCTAACAAAAAGCCCATAATAAATTGATCTCACAATATTTAAATGAATAAATTTGACAGAACCTGGCCATGAAATAGATGTTTATTTTAGCCTAGGAGCATGCTCACAACCACTTCAGGGCTACTAGGTGCTGAAAGAACCATTATTAAGGAAGAGAACTCCAGATGGTCTCAGAAACAGGATTTGCTCGAGTGTAATAAATGTAATGAAAGATTGACAAGCTCCATGAATGACAGACAATAAAAAAAAAAAGCAATAAATAATATGCTAAGACTGATGCCTCATGAGAAGAGGTTGAATAGCTGAGCAAATATATAAAAAGGAAGGAATTTTCCTGGAGAAAGAAGAATGAAAGTACCCCCAGTGAAGGTCTAAGGCTTTTTCCCATGTATGCTATTTATGCATTCTGCTGTCCCCAAGATTGGCATATATACTTACTATTGTATAATTTTAACTTTTAACTATGAACCACTTCAAGTATGTACAATACTAAAGAGAATGATAAAATAAACCCACCTGTACCACCAAGCAAGTGTTAAAATCAATTTATGGCCAACTTGTTTTGTGCTAATTCTCACCCACTTTCCACAGCCCCTAATTTTTACTCAAATATCAAACATTGTATAATTTCATCAGTAAAAATTTTTACATTTCTAAAATATAAGAACTCTTTTTTGACATAGCCAGATCATAATGATAACATCTAAAAATTTAACACTAGTTTTTTAGTATCGTGAAAAATGCAGTAAGTTCAAATTTTCAGTTGTATCATAAATGTGAAAGATCTTTTATGTTTACATTTTGTTTGTTTGAACTGGGATTTAAACGGTTGATATTTTTAAGACTCTTATGTTCTTTACCCTCTCCCCTACCTCTTTCTCTCTTTCTCTCTCTTTTCTTGGAATATATTTGTTCAAGACATGTGATCTTGTAGAATTGCCATGGTTTCTATTTTACTGACATGGTGTTTACCTCATGGTATTTACCATGGTCTATTGGGTTGTACATACTCTGCGACTTGATAGCTGAATTTAAAACCTTGATCAAATGTAAGATTACTTTGATTTTGCTTTGGGTTTGGGCACATTACCTCAGACATACTCCTAAGTTCTTTCATCAAGTGCATAAATGTCTAGTTGTCTCTCATTTTGTGATACAGCAGCTGTTAATCCTCAGGGCCTTTAAGTTATTAAATATTGCAGAATAGCATGTAAAGCAAATATACATTAGTACATCATATGCAATGGCATATACATTGCAAAACTGAAATATCTTATTTCTATTATTTCTCTTTGATTTATTACTTGGAATACTTCTTTAAAAACACATTTACCCTCTTTATTTGTTTACCCCATGGTACAGTTCATATTGAAATGGAAGGATAAATGATTCTTTTCCTTTAACAGTCTTTTTAAAATGAGTTAATTATCATTCTTCAATGGTGATTAATCTTTTTTGAATGATTTTCAAATCATGAATTAAAGATACTTGAAATTAAGAATCTCTTATAGTTATTACTTTTATTGGTTTACAAATTGTTTTAGTCTGGACCATGAGAACCTCTTCAAATTCATCTTTTGAATTATTTTGACACAACCCTAGAGGTCATTGATAACTTCTTTGCTGTCAGATCTGTAAAGTTGTTTCAGACTTAAATACACTTATGGCCCCAGATCTGAAATCAGCAATTTTTCTAAATAATCTAATTTTTTGTGATGTGAAACAATATGAGAATTAAGTGTACTCAGTGCTTCTGGGTTATTTGTTGTTTTTAGTCCTTTTCAATGGAAATATCAAGAAATAATTTTGTAATATATTAAGTAATAAAATAATGCAGATACTTTAAAATCAAAGTTATAATTACAAGATTTTTACTTAACTTCTTTCTTACATTTTATCTACTTTCTTCAATGCTGAAAAATTCCAGTTGTTAAGGACATTAGCGATGCTAGAATTAAAATATCACATAATTATTTATTAATTTTATCTTATATTACACAGTGAAATACAATCATAGTATTGACAACTATTATCTATAATATAATTACTAAAAAGTGTATACATTTTTATTTTGCAGTTCTTGTAATTTACCATAACACATTCATCAAAATTATCAAATTAATATTTCAAATGTCAGAATAATCCCTTTCTATGCCTTTAAATACATCCCAATTTAGTTAATCATATTAAAAAATGTTTGATATTATTTTATTTTTACATAAAATATTTCCTGATTGTAACCTGTGTTCTTTCATATCCTCTATTATTTTCTTAGACTATTTCACCCCATTTTGAAACAGTGGATTATAGTTTTATCTGTCTGGCATAATATTTTTTGTCTATAGGTTTGTTATGTAGTTCTTTTAAAAAAATTTTGATAATACATTTGTATAGTATTAAAACAATATTTTTCTATTTATAATAATTATGTAATTTTAATATTTCTGAACTTTAAGAAAAAGTTGGATCAGAAGAGTTTTCCAACTTTACACTGCAGAGTACCACCTTCTCTTGCTTTTGTGAAGTGTTTAAAAAATATGGTCTTGAGGAATAAAGAAATGAAATAGAATTACTACTGTCAAGCTGCTGAATTATTAAAATCAAATTGATTGAGGTATAGGAAATGATTCTATTCTTGCTTTAACTACACTGGAAACAAACTTTTGAACTTTACAGTTCTGCATCAATTCCTGGACGTAAATCAGTCCTCCAGATAACATTCTGATTCCCCCCTGAAGGACTGATATTCAAATCACCTGACATCCATTATCCAGACCACCATATATAACCAGACCTCCAGTCATGTAACTTTCAGAACACCTGACATCCATGATGCATACTGCCTGACATCTGACTGATAACTCAAATCAATCCAGAGGCTAGAAATGCAGAACTAATTTTTCTCAAGAATGTACTTTTTGCTATGAGAACTCTTAGGTCTTCCAGATGTCCTATTCATTCCATCTGTTTCACACTACACACATATTGATAGTACTTCTTAAGCTGTTACTAGTTTGTCTCCAGACATTTCTATTTCTAGGTTCACTAGGATGTGTTTTCACCAAATTTTGTTCTACATACTTATGTAGGTTTCTTCATCCTTTTCCTGGGGATTTTAAGTATACCATCATTGTCTGTCCAGTAGTCTCATGGTGTATACTTTCAAAATAAACTAGAGAATCCCCAAACTTGAAACATATCTTTTAAATACCTTAACACTGACATCATATTAGGTTCTTTAAATTACAACTCACAAGTCATCAGAAAGTATTCTGTATATATTAATGCTTAGAAATTATCGTTTCATTCTAACATACATTTTTGTTTATTAGACCTATTCTTCCAGGTAAAAGGCTAAATCTTATAAATACTATGATATAACAATTAAATGAGACACAAACCATTTAATTACTTAATGTAAGGCTGTATTTTCTAGTTACTATATTATTCCAATAAAATTAAGTATTCCTATCTATCAGTCTCATATCCTATGACAACATCTCATGGTTTTGAATATTGATGAAATGTACTATTGCTTGAAACATACAGTAAAAAGAGTAAACACCTATGATAGATATTCACAATACAGCCAAACTTTATTTTCTAAAGTTTACCATTTACTTCATGAAGTAATTCAGATAAAAAATATTGTGTCTTAAGTTTTCAAATTATTGTCACCAACTAGAAATAATAATTCATGAAATTAAAATAGTAAAACTAAATTGTCTTTAACTAACCTAAATATTGTTACAAGATAAAACAAGGAAACATGAAGTACAAGGATTCCATCAGATTTTTTCATATTGGTTTCTATTTTTATTTGTTCTTCTTTAATATTAAATATTACCTTGATCTTACTTTCAAAATAATTCTTTGTAATTACTCACAAACTATTCATGACAATAAATATTTCATTTTTCCTACTAGTATGAGCAATCCATTATTTTTCAATATGTAATAATAAAATCAGCTGGGATCTAAACATCACCAGACAAATCCTTGCAATTGATAAATGAAGAAACTTGCCTTTAGCTGCATACTTATGATTGGTATAACTGCTGTTAAAATTCACTTTTATTAATGGTAAATCAATGTTTCTTTTTTATGGATTTTATCATTTTAATTAAGCTTTGAAATAAAATAGTTCCTTGGACAATGTTTTTTGTTTTTGTTTTTTGTCAAAAAACAAAACAAAACAAAAAAGCACAATAATTTTGACTCTTTTGAGAACCAGCATGATGTAATTTTTTACATAACTCCTCTTTTAGATCTGTTTTTAATTAATAAAAGAAGTATACTGAGAATCAGGAATAATTGCTTTATAAAACACTTAGTATTTTTAAAAAAGGAATTACAGTAAAAGCAACAGACAAATTTCAATACCTATTTATGATTCAAGTACTCACAAAACAATAATGGAAAATCCCTTTGCTCCTTAAAGACCTTATAACTAAAATTACTGCATGAAGTTACTTTCCCTAAAGAGATCAAAATCATATTTTTATAAAGTTTTAAAAATTAAGGGAGTATAAAGGATGAGAAATATTAGTGAAAAGTTTTAAAAATAGGCTATTAATCGGGGGGATCGCTTTATAAATTATATAAATGTCTGACTACTATGTTGTACAACTGAAACTAATATAAAATAATATTAACTGTCAACTCTAATTAAAAATAAAAATTAAAAAATAAATTAAAATTTTAAAAGATGAATAAATTAAATTATAGAATACGATATGGGATGAATAGTTATTTGTCTCACTGTAACTTAAGCTACTTAATGGTGACCACATATCATATCATCATTAAAATCTCTTTAACTTTGGTGAATAATATATCTAAATGTAGAAATATAGTTACTTTTTTTATTCTATCAAAAGTTGTTTTTTTATCACAGAAAAATAATAGATGATAATATGGCCTGTGAGAATTTACAAAGTTGTCACTCATTTGCTGTCTTTTTATTAATAAATGCATTCACTATATGATCCTTTAAAAAATAGGCTATTAAAATAAAATAGGAAGCCCAGAAATAGAACCAAGTATAAACAAAGACTAAAATATAATTGAGATGCATGTTCAGAAAAGCAAATGAAGAATGAACTAATTAATGTGACAACTGACAAATCATATGGAAAAAAACTGGAGCCTCAACCCACATCATAAAGAAAAATCCATTTCACAGATACTCAAGACTTATATGTATAAAACAAACTTTAATAAATTTAAGAGACAAATATAGTGTTAAAGATAACACAAACACAGAAGCATGGAGTCTAAAAGTAAACACTGATAAATTTGTATTAATATATAATCTTTGGCAGATCAAGAGTGAAGAGACAAGGCACACACTGGGAAAAGTATATACAACATTTTAAAATGATAAATCTAGAACTTGTAAAGTCTACTTTGTATCAATACATAACAGAAAAGGAAGAAAATTCGCATAAGGATAGATTAAATAAATTTTCTGTCAACATAAGAAAATAGCTCAACCTCAAAGTAATCAGAAAAATTAAAATTAAAATACTGTGATATCACTTCTCAGCAATCAATCTGGTAAATGAAAAGTAGATAAGGTAATTTTAAAGATACAGTAAAAAGGGCATATACTATAAGACACCTAGTTCAATTATAAAGATATAATAATTAAGAAAGTTTGATGTGAGTGCAAAGAAATAGAAACTAACCAATGAAAGAAAATAGAGAGCACACAAATAGACCTACACATATGTGGTCACCTGCTTTTTGACAAAGGTGACACTGTAATGCAGGGAATAGTCATAAGAAAATAGACATTTTGGCTCTTATCTCTAACATTACCAGAAAAACCGTTCTGGATGAATCAAATGTTAAATGTGACATGTAAAATAAACTATTTGGAGAAAAACAGAAAATATTTATTCTCTATCTGTGGCAAAAATTTCTTAGTAGGGCACAAAAGTGTTATCCATACAGAAAATCTTTTGTATATGTAACTGGCTACATTATAAGAAAATAACATATTTATCAAGACACCATTAGTAGACTGAAATGGTGACACATGAAATGGGAGAATATATTCACTTTTCTTACATTTAACAAAAGACTCATATTTAGAATAAAAGACTCTTACAAATCAATAAGAAAAAGTCTGATAATACAGTAGATAACAGGCCAATAACCTGACCAGAAAAATCTCAAAAGACAATATATATATTGTCTTGGTGTTAAACTTATAACTTGGTGTTAAACTTTCTCAGAAATGCAAATAACAACCTCAATGATAAACTGCTATATACCTGTCAGAATGGCTAAAATAAAAAAGTCAGAAAATAATCACTATTCTGAGTACAAAAGAATAACAAGAATCTCATGCTTTGCTGATGAGAGTATAAACAGTCACTCTGTAAATCTCTTTCAAGATACTTACTAAAGCTGAACATATGCAAAATCCAGATCCATCAATTCTACTTCTAGGTACATATCCACTCCAAATTTGTACATGTTGACCAAGAGGCTAATATTAAAATATTTATTGCAGTACTACTGGAAATAACTCAAATGCCCATCAACAGTAAAACAAAGATATAAATCTTAGTATATTCACAAAGTGGAATACTATACAACAATGACAATGAATGTTCAACCAAAGAAGTAAAATGCAAAAGAATACATAGTGTGTGTGTGTGTGTGTGTGTGTGTGTGTGTGTGTGTGTGTGTGTTTAAAACACACATAAAATGTTTTAATGCTGTTAGTGGGTAGAATTGTGGTTATCCTTTAACAGTCCCTAACCTTTTTGGCACCAGGAACCTGTACTCCTATAAGAATATAATGCCTGATGATCTGAGATGGAGCTGAGGCAGTGATGCTAGCATTGGGGAGTGGCTGCAATTACAGATGAAGCTTCACTCTCACCTCGCGCTCACCTCCTGCTGTGCAGCCCAGTGTCTAACAGGCCCAGATAGCTACTGGTCATTGGCCCTGGGGTTGGGGATTCTTGCAGAGATAATGACTGGCAAGCAATGTCAACTCCTTGAATGATATTTGTTCTTGATTTGAGAGCTATATTATTTTATGAGTACATGTTGGACATTTAAAAAAATAGGCTAAGTCAAAAAGCTAGACTCAATAAACTTCAAAGCTTAAAAATCATTCAGAAACTATTCTCTGCCACATTAATGTTAAGCCAAAATTTAATAACAAGAAAATTAGAAAAATCCCTAAATAATTAAAAATAAAGCAATATACTTTAAAATAACTCACGTGTCATAGAACTCACAAATTAGACTATATTTTAAATTGAATCAATAAGAAAAAAAGATATGGTAAAATGTATTAGATGTAGCTAAAGCTTTGCTTAAAAGGGAATTCATATTAGAAAAAAAGAAAGGCTGAAATCAGAGATCTAAATATTCATTATTAGAAGTTAGAAAAAGAACAGAAAATTAACTCCCTCTATCCCAACATGGATGGGAGGAAATAATTAAGATGAGAGTAGAAATTAACTACAGTGTGTGTATATTTATATACACACACACACACTATGAAGAAATACTTAAAAAGCAAAACAGTTTTTGAGAAAATTAAGAAAATATATAGATCTGAAGAAAGGTCAAAAAAGAGAAAAAAAGTAAAAAATATTAATATTTAAAAGAGGGATAAAACTAAAGTCCCTTCAAATAACAAAATGATATTGCTAAGTTACTACTCACAAATTATGCAATAAATGTGAAAAATTATATTAAATAGTCAAATTACTAATGAAATACGACTTTCTAAAACTGGCATAAAAATGAATAGTAAGCTTATATTGACCTGGATCCCTTAAATAATTTAAATCTGTAATGAATATTACCATGCACATTCAAAAAATCTCTAGAGGTTTAGAGGGTTTCAGGATTGATTTCTTCCACATATATAAGAAAGAAATAACACTAATTTTATAAAATATCTTCCAGAGAACAGAAAAACAGTGACTAATTCCCAACTTATTTTATGAGGATGGCAGATCCTTAATACCTAAAGCATGTAACAGTATTGACCAGTATACATCATAAGTTTAGAAGCAAAAATCATAAACAAATTATTAGCCCATCAAATCAAGAGGTAAATAAAGAGAATAATACAACATGGCCAAGTTGGTTGTATTTCATCATCATTTGACTTTCAAAATAAATCGATACAATTTAATATATTAATAAGATAAAAATAATCATGTGATTATTTCAATATAGAAACTTTTTGGAAAAATTAACACATATTTATGATCAAGACTTTGAACTATCAAAGAGCTTACTTAATCCAGTAAAGGGTAATTAACAAAACCTTAAAATCAACATCTGTTTAATGGTGGAATATTAAAAACTTCTGTCTTGAGGTTGAGAACAGGGCAAACAAGTGGCTTTTATCAATTACATTCAAATTATACTAGAGGTGCTAGCCAATGTAATGAGCCAATTAAAAGATAGTAGTCCTAAGAAAGATACAAAGCCTTCTCTTCTTTGTAGATGTGTACATATAACATATAAAAGAATCTTAAAAACATTAGGATAAAGAACTCAATTTAGCATGATTGCTGAAGAGATGCTAAATTTACAAAACCAATTTTATTTCTTTATACCAGTAACAAAAACTTAGAAAATAAATATTACAAATAACACCATTAATGATAACATTTTAAAAAGAAATCAAATGTCTAAGAATAAATCTAATGAAAAGGTGCAAAATCTCTATAATAAAATTGCAAAACATTTTTTAAGTTTTAATTATGGTAAAATACACATAACATAAAATATGCCCTCAACCTTTTTTAAGTGTATAGTTCAGTAGTGTTAAGTGCATTCACATTGTTGTGCAATCAATCTCTAAAACTCATCTTGCAAAACTAAAACTACGTACTCATTAAACAGCAACTTCCCATTTCTCTCAGCTCCTGACAACCACCATTCTACCTTCTGTCTCTCTGAATTTGGCTATTCTATGTATCTTATTGTAAGTGGAATCCCACAGTAGTTATCTTTTTGTAACTGGCTTATTTCATTTAGCATAATGTCTTCAAGTTTCACCTAGTAGTAGCATGTGTCAGAATTTCCTTCCTTTTCAATGCTGAATAGATATCACATTTTGTTTATCCATTTATCTATTGATGAACACTTGATTAGCTTCTAACTTTTGGCTATTGGGAATAATACTGCGATGAATGTGGGTTTACAAATATATCTACAAGACCTTGCTTTCAATTCTTTTGAGTGCATACCCAGAAGTGGGATTGCTGGATCATATGTTACTTCTATTTTTAATTTTTAGGGAATCACCATATTATTTTTCCTAGAGGCTCCAACATTTTCATTCCCAGTGACAATGAAAAAGAGTTCCAATTACTCTACATTCTTGTCAACACTTGACATTTTCTGTTTTTTGATGGTAGCCATCCTGATGATTGTGCAATGATATCTCATTGTGGTTTTGGTTTGAATTTCCCTAATAATTAGTAATGTTGAGTATATTTTCATGTGATATTGGCCATTTTTATATTGTCTTTGGAGAAATATTTATTCAAGTCCTTTGCCCATACTTTAATTGGGTTATTTGTTTTTTGTTGTTGACATAAAACATTTTAAAAAGAAATTAATGAGAACCAATATAAATAATTAGATACTATGTTTATATATTAAAAGCTACAATTTTAAAGATGTACAGTCTCTAGAGATTGATCTTTAGATTCACTAAAATCTGTATTTAAAATGCCAGAATTTTTTGCAGATAGTTACTATTAATTCTACAAACCATATGGAAGACTGTAGACTGAATGTTTGTGACCTCCTCTCCCCAAATTCATATATTTAAACCTAATCCCCAATATGATGGTATTTGGAGGTGGGCCTTTGGAAGCTGATTAGGTCATGAGGTCGGAGCCTTCATGAATGGGAGTACTGCCCTTACAAAAGAGACCCAAGAGAGCTGCCTTGCCAATTCTACCTTGTGAGGAGACAGGAGAAAATGACTGTCCAGGAAGTGGGGCCCTACTAGATACTGAATCTGCCGGCGCCTTGATCTTGGACTTCCCAGACTCTAGAATTATAAGAAATGAATTTCTGATGTTTATAAGCCACTCAGTCTATGGTATTTTGTTATAGCAGCTTGAAAAAACTAATATAGAAGTGAAAGCTCTCAAGAATATCAAAGGCAATTTTAAAGAAAAAGCAAGCTGGAGGACTTATACTACCACATACCAAGACCGTATTACATAGTTATAGGTATTAAGAATGTGATTAAAGAATAGACAAAGAGGTCAAAGCAACAGAATAAAATCTAGAAACATAAACACCTGATTTATGACCAAGCTGATACTATAATACTTTGGGTTGAGTAGTCTCTTTTCAATAGATCATGCTAAATCAAAGGCAGCACTTGGTTCTAACCTTAGAGTAAACACAACAATCAGTTCTGGATTGATAGTAGATATCAATGTGAAAGGTAACACAATGCTTTCAGAAGCAAACATTTTTAAAACTGGATACTTAAAGCTCTAGTTTTAGAAGAAAAACTAAGTCTGACTACATTAAAGTAATAATTTTGTTGTTCAAGAATTACCATTTTGGAGCATGAAAAATGAAGCCACAATGTTAGAGACAATATTTGTTACACATATATCCAACAAATGATTCATAGCTGTAATATATAAGTAACTACTACAAATAATTTTTTAAAAAGGCAAACAACCCAATAAAAAAGAGCCAAATACTTAAACAGGTAATTCATAAAAGGTAATATTCAAATATACAATAATCATATAGAAAGTGCTCAACTTCATTCATCATCAAGGGAATGGCAATTAATAACACCAATGAGGTACCTCTACACACCTGCCAGAATGAAGAAATGGAAAAGTCAAACAATACCATTGACAAAGATATAGAGCAACTGAGACTCTCATACACTAATCATGTGAGTAGAAACTGATACGACCACTTCGGAAAACTCTTTGGTGATATCTACAGAAAATTAACATACTCATTCAATATGACCCATCCATTCCATCACCAGATATGGACCCATTAAAGATGCATACACATATTCACCAAAGATCATCTACTGGTATTTTTATTTTAGCGCTATTATTCATAACATGCTAAAGCAACACAAATGAACATCTATGTAGAGCAGATAAATCATGCAATAAATTCGTAGAATTTTTTTGCTTCAGACAAATTATTTCAGGCAGTGGGAACAATTCTTGTAAGTTAACAGTAAATGATGTGGAGGCTGAGTTATGGGAGATGAAGGTAGAGGCAAATGGCAGCTGGGCGGAAGGGCCAATTAATTTGAACTTGACAATAAAAGCAGTTTGTGCGAGAGCCCCATTTCAGGGGCTGTACATCTAAGGGTTAGGTGAGAAAGGGACTGGGAAACACAAAAGCTTAGAAACAACAGCTACCACTCATTGGATGTTCACCATATGCTAGATACTGCCATTGAATTACCTTATCTCTATGAAGTAATAAGAATGAACAACTATTGTTACATACAAATCCAAGCAGAAGTCTCATAAGTCATGATGAGTGAAAGAAGTCAGAACCAAACAATAAACAAAAATATACTATGTGATTCCACTGAGATTACTTAGAAGACAATTTCATAGAGATAGAAATCTGAGTAATTGCTACACTTGGGAAAGGACAGAAACAAAAGGTACGGGGTATGTGTGGAGGCTTTCATCTGTTTGGAGGATATTAGCTAGATAAGTATGCTCAATTCATGATAATTAATTGAACTGCACACTTATTATCTGTGCTCCGCTCTGTATAAATGTATGTTACATTGAAATAAAGAGTATTAAATACTCATGATACCCATGAAATTGGCAAAAATTATAAAATCAGATAACATTAAATGTTTGCAAGGATAGGAGTTTGTAAGAACCTTCATGTGCTGTGGGAGAGGGCAGAGTAAACTTGAGGTACCTGTCTGGAGTGAACTGGCAGTATTTAAGGAAAATTAAGGATGCTTATACTATTCTACCCAGTAATCCTGTTCCGTGGTATATGCTCCAGAAAAATCCATGCTGGTTACAAAAGGATATGCATGAGTCTGTTCATAATAGCTTTGTTTGTGGTAGGAAATATCAACCTATTTGTCTGTCAAAGAGGAATGGATAATTAAAACATGGTAAGTGAACAAGAAGGAACACCAGACAGCATTTAGATGTAATGAAGGAAATTAACATATGTCAAAATGTAAAATACCTCAAGTGAAAGAGAAAGACAAAGAATGAAGAGAGAAAGAAAACTAAGGACAGTTATTTTACAGAAGTGTCCTTCAAAAATATCTATATCACAATACCTGGAAGCTGTAAATATGTTACTTTACATGGGAAAAGAAAGTTTCCAAATATGATTAAGTTAGGACCTTGAGATTGGGAAAATTTTTCAGTGGGCCAAACATAATCTCACAGGTCCTTAAAAGTACAATAAGAAAGCAGAAGCAGAAGTCTGCATGAGGCTATGGGAGAAGGATTCCACTCACCATTGCTGGCTTTGAAGAGGGACAAAGGGGGCCATGACAAGAAATGCAGACTCTGGAACCTGAAAAAGACAAGGAAACAAATTCTTTCTTTACCCCTAAAGCTTTCAGAATAGAATACAGCTTCAAAAATATCTTTGTTTCTGCCCAGTGAGCCTGTGTCAGACTTCAAACCTACAAAACCATAAGAAAACATAAATTTATGTTGCTTTAAGCGACCAAATTTTTGGCAATCTGTTATAGCAGCAATAGAAAACTAATGTCCATGTCAAAGATTATGAGGGTATGAACTGAATGGGAAAAATGCAATACATTAAACAAAAGATGAATTTTGCATGGATAGATGTTTAGCAAATTTGAAATTTTTTAAGACCAACATTACTAACAAAATTAATTAAAATATTTGAATATAGAAAAAACCCTCCCCTAAAAATTCTGAAATCATTTTTCTTAATGTTACATAGAAAAGGCTTCATTCTCAAATCATGAAAATGAAAAGGAAACACATTAATCACATTTTATACCTTTTAAATAGAAAACATATTTCATAAAACAAATGTCAAGAAATAGACAGTCACTGACGGGAACACCTGAGCTCTTGCACAATGCGGAGTTCCCGGAAGCCAGGCAAGGCGCAGTGGCAAGCAGTCATTTCCACTTCACGCGGTACGTGAGGGGCTTTCACTCACACTCCTGCTCCACCATCACAGTGAGGAAACTTAAAATGTGGTTCCACGTTATGTTTATTCTTCTTTCCTGTGATCTGGGGCTGCTTTGCCATCTACTTGCCCTTGAATCCTATGATATTTTTTCCCTTCCATCTCTTAGAAAATATTATGAAAAGTAAAAATAAGTTTACATAATCAGCTATTACTATGAGGCAGATCTTTTATTTTCTTCATTTAATCTTTCCAAGATTCTAATAGGCTTTAAAAAAAATTCTCACTTTATCGATGCCAAAACTGAAAGTCAAATAAAGTAATATATTCGAATAATAGTTATTAACTGATGGAGCCTAGATTTAAAGTTAGGTTTGCTCTGATTCTAAAACCCTTTTCATTCTATTAAGTTAACTTGATTTTAATTTACATGGGCAACATTTTTTTTTCTACCAAAGAAGTGAGTAAAATCACTATTGATGATCAAGTTGGCAGTTCCATGATATAATTAAACTACTGCCCATGTCCTTTGCTGGAACAGAGAAGCTAGTTAAAATTGAAATTCCACTTTTGTACTTAAAACTTATATAAACATTTTTTAAGAAGTTAACTTAGCATCCTTTTCTTAATATAATTCTTATTGATTTGCTCTGTACAAGAACACTGATTCCCCCATATATAAGCTCTGTTTTGATACACCAAAATCACATGCACAAAATTAATAAAACCCTTTTATGTGTTATGAAAATTAGCATAGAGCAATTACATTGTTTGTGGTGTCTTAGAAAGTAGTGCTCAAGATGAGCTACTTCCCGAACTGTTACAGTCTGTAAATGGTTAGAGTTTGCTCAGATAGAGATTCTTACCAATGCTAGAATTACTCATTTCAGTAGTAAATCTCTCTCTGTTCTTATGGTAGTCCTGGGAGTGCCTGGGTGACCACACTGTTGAGTGTGGTACTCCCAGTAGCACTGGGAATGTTTCTTGATGTCATTAATAGTTGCTCTTTCTATCAAACTCTTCAACAAAATATTTGCCCTAAAACTGAACTACCAAACCTAACTACCAACTACCTATTCTTTTGAAAAATGTCCCCATTGTGTCTCATAATAACACTTTCTGAAGACTTTCATGCATCCATCTCATGGTAAGAGCAGTTCAGTTGTGTGGCATTTACTGACATCATGCTTGGTGTTGCAAAGTTATCAAAGTATAAAAGTAGGAGGTTAATATTGCCATTATTGGCTTTTTTTTGTTCTCTTCATTTTTAATTATTTTATTAACTGTAAAAACTGAAAGTATACAAGAAGAGTGTATAATGATACCTAAGATATGATGACTGTCTCTTGTGAACTCTCAGTCACTAAGAGGTGAAAGAAAGACATGCAAGTTTTTAATTGTAAGTGTGGTAAGGGTTGTGGTGGGGTTAGTGCAAAATGCTATAAATATATAAGGCAAAAAAAAAAAACAGGAAAAAAATTGCTCTTTGGGAAAGAAGAAGTGGACAGTCATTGGGGAAGCCCTCATTTAGAAGACAGTCTTATAGTGAATACATACGTAGGCTATCCAGACTATACCTTTATCAGCAATATTCTCACTCCAAGGGAAAGTAAACCTAGGGAAACAGGCTTCTAATAAAAGCTTGTCTTAATTAGGTTTATACCTATGAGAGCTATATGTTATACCTTATGTAGCTTTAAATATGTTCTCCCACTGCACATAATTTCATTTTCACAACCATTCTGCAAGTTAGGTAGGGTAAAAAATTACTCTATTATATATATGAAGACTCTGAGGCCTATAGAGCCTAATGACTTGCCCAGCTACTAGTGGTACCTTTAATTTTTCAGTCTTGATAAAAGAACCAAAAGAGAGAAAGTATGAGAGAACAGGATACAATACTGTTTTCAGAGTACAAAAGCCTGTGAAATAGATTAAGAATAGGTACTGGTCAGACGTTTTACTCCCAAACTTGGGCTAAATTAACCAGAGAGAATTTATTGAAAGACTTTTGGGAAGCTCATAAATTCCAAGGGAAGAGTTCAACTGTAAAACCTCAGAAGGAACAGAAAGAAAAGAAACCACAAACACCAACTGGGAGAAAATAATGGGGTTCAAACCACAAGGACTGAGCTCCAACTCTGCACAGCCTTGTGGTAAACCTCTCAAGAGCCACATTTTCAGATGTCTTTGTTTTGCCCTGTTGTCATCACTCAATTCATGTGCCAGAGTATTGCAAATCCCAGCAGAATCTCATAAAATAGAGGAAGCTTAATCCCCAAAAGAAATGGAGCATTTCATTTCTAAAACAAAGGGAAATAATGCTGGGCAAACAAAACAGAGAAGCACTCATCCTTATTCCCAAAAGAGTTGCTCAAGACTGCACGGTTCTTGCATATGGCTTCAACAACCGGTCCTGTGTTGATGTCTACCTCTCTTCTAATTTCATCGTTCCATCTTGTTATTCCATGTCTACAGATAAATGTAACCATCACCCACCCATGAATCTGGAATTGAGTAGAAGTTAAAAGGAAGAGGAAAAAAATGATATAGCAATCAGGAAAATACCACTAACCACTATGAGTTTTATCTGGTCAACTGCTCATAAGGCTGTAGCTAATATTTTTGACTTTTTTTTGTTGCAACATTTTCCATATTTCTCTATCCTTTAGCCAGTCCTCAAGTTGGTCAGGTGTTTTTGCAGATAGGTGTGACCCAAACATTTATGCCCCAGAGCCATACATGCTTGTGATACTACCTACGTAAGGTTGTCCTAGTCTTCCAGTAATTGTATCCATTGGGATTGAAAGTACAAAGAAGAACACAAGGAATAGCTGAGCTCCATCGATATCCTCTTATCAGCTGTATCTAGAAGCAATTGTGCTTTCCTTTGCAGGTAGAGTTCAATTTCTACTCTCAATGCCTTAACCCTTCTTTGGAAGAAGAACACAATGACCAAATGGTAGCCTTAGCTTCCAAACCAGTGGTCACTAAAACTCTGACCCAGTGGATACTAGATTCATGGTGACAGAATCAAATATTTAAAAAGAGGGTCGTTTTGTATAAATAGAAAAGGTACTGCCCCATTGGTGATCATTGATTACTAGATCTGTATTTTGACTAGGGGAAATACACACTTTTTTTTTTTCCTGTTTCAGGGTATATACAACCTCCCTCACCCTGCAGAGCAATGTTTCCCAGCTGGAGTTGAAATTAAGATTTTGTCAAGTCATTTCATAAGGCAAGTTATTCGTGGGTGATGGTGCATATGAGTGCTGAAACTCATGGGGATCTTCTCTATACCTTATATTCTTCACTTGAATAAGGATTTTCTGAACATATATAAAATATGTGGTATTTTCACATCGAAGTGTCATTCTTTGCCTTGAGGCAAGAATTTTGACATTGTTTCTTGCCATTCTTTTGCTTTAAATTATCCAACCCTATCAGAAACAACTATCCTATACTATGATTTTTTTCCCCCTAAATCATCACCATTAAATTGTGTTATGGCAGCATCTACCTGGTATCCTAGACCTACACATATAATCTCATATGATGACAAACCATAATTAGCTGATTATGAATTCCCTAAAAAATAAACAAAAATCTTAATGTCTTTCATTTCATCTCTATCCAACAAATACTGCACATGTCTCTGAGGATCTGTTTTCTGCAGCCAACTCTTATATAAATCTTATTAATAGTATAAAAAAAAATTATCTCCAAGAAACCACAGTAAAATTTGGCTTACATAAGCAAATATTAAAAAAGGAATTTATTGGAAGGATAAAGGGTAGCTCACAGATTAAAGATAATTTGTACAAATGGGGTTTGAAAGAACAAAAACAAGAGTCTCTCCAAAATTCTTCAACTTTTTCCATCCTTTTACCAGTTTGTTTATATTCAGATTCCCAGGGAAAAAAATCTCACTATTCTAGATTTGGTCAGAGAAAGTGCTTAATCTCTAGCAGAGGTAGGGTGAGCTGCAGTCATGGGAGGCACATTTATTAGTACCATTACTCAAAGGAAGCTAGAAAGAATAGTTCCCCAAAGGGAAGGGTGGAAGAAAAGTGCAGAGGAAGTAAAACACAGCGGCTGTCCAGAACAGCACTCGCAAAACGGTCTACAAGGGACTATCATAAGTCTTCAAGGGAACTTTTAAAGGTATTTTAAAAGTTCAAGATGTTTGTGGTAAAATGCTAGCACAGACTGACTTTATTTTTCCATATTCCTAACAAATTACTTATAAAAGTCCCAAAATAAATTAAAATTTTAAGCAGGATCAGACATTAAAAAATTAGTCAATAACCTTCCAGGTCACAGATGGAATTTATTATTATTACACAAAGTTACTATAAGGCCCTTAAGCTGAATAGAAGAACCATACACAGGAAAACACTATACAAAATTTCCACAAACTGATACCAACCACATGAGAATCAAAGATTTTCCACACAGGAGTAGCTTTTAATGAGACCGAGGCTGTATCATTCTAGCTTGTCACACATGAGCTACTACCTTAGTATCTGCTTTCTCTTCAATAATTCAGAACATATCTTTCAACTCAATATTTCAATTTTTATGTTTATTCAAAAGAAATAACCATTGATATAAACATTTTTACAGAAAGATGCACAATTGTAGAATGAAAGGGTTAGCCGAATGCCACACTGAACAGATTTTTAAAGGCCATTCCTGAGCACATTACAATGTTAAAAAACATCATACACAAAAAATTCCATATATTTTCTTAAAGTAATAGTATAATCCTACCATAGGACAAAAAAACAAATTAGAAATAATGCAGGATAAAGAAGACCATGGAGTAACATATTTAGAGTGGTGCAGTAAATCAAAATAAAAGAGAATTTTAGCCTGAGAAAAGTAGTTATTTAATAATGAAAGCAATGTAATGTTGTATTCGGTCATGCAACCCTCTAGAAATTTTATTATATAATCATGCTCTTTGAAAGTATTATTGGAAAAAGTATCCCACAAAGGAGAAAAACAAATGGAAAGTGCTCTGAAATTTTGGGAGCAAGGATAGGAAAATACCTTATCACTTTTCTATTGTCTAATCAAACAAGAGCAAAAATGTATACCAACAATAACATAGATCCTATATTTTAGATGATAATATATATAACATTAGTCAGGGGACAGGGGTTAGGTAGGTGGAAAGACCAGAAGAAAAGGATAACTCGTTCAAGTAATTAGCTAGTTTGAGGTAAAGATACAAATATTGGTGAATTTAACAAACTGATGGGTAAAAATGAAACAAATTATGTATCATAAACTGGAAACTGTAAAAGAAAAAAAGTGGATGAAATAGACTCTAACTTTCAAAGGAGCTGAAAAATATTAATCTATCTAATGAGAGAGAGTAAAGGGAAGAAAAGGAAAGTATGTTAATGCAAGTTAGAAAACATGTTGGCAAAAGTGAGTTCTGATAAAATAATAGAGCAAGACTTCTGATTCCAGCCAACATGGAATAACTAAGACCAGATTTATTCTGCTGACTTAAACATCTAGAAAACCAAACAAACTATGGGAAGTAATGATTTTCAGACATTAGATAGCAAGCACTGCCAGATTGTGATCCTTGAAAAGAGGAGAAACAAAAAGGTCTATGATCGTTCAAGCTTGCTGCCTAAAGGCAGTTTCCAGGGCACAGCAAAGTGAGGGGTAACCCAGAGACAATCTAATAATAATCTCACAGAATTCAGGAGGCAGAGGCTGAAGTTTGGGGAGGTCAAGTTAGCTAGAATTTATAGGGCAAAGTACTAGAGAAAAAAGCGTTGCATGCATACGCACAGAGAGAGAGAGAGAGAGAGAGAGAGAGAGAGAACTGAAACTCTAAAGAGGGATTCTTGGAGTCTTTAGCTAAACATGGATCTGTGCAGTAGGGGAAGAAACTATCCAACACTGAAAACAGACCCTCCAGAGAGGAGTAGGAAGAAAAAGGAGTAGAGCTCATATTGGGCTGGGAATAATTTGTATTCCTACTAGTCAGAGGAGAAAGACCTTGTAATATGTGAGGGCATAATGAACACATTTTAGAAGACTATCACCTTAGTAACTGGGATTTATTGAGCCTTAGATTAAATCTACTTAAGACCTGTCCTACTGAAAAGTAGGACCTGTCCTACTTAAAAGTAAAGCTTTAAAAATATCCTGCTAATTCCAAGTAACTTCAATGCACACCAGGAAAGACTCCAATAATATTTAAAAGGATACAGCAAAATCTAAGAAATAATGAAAAATTCACATCTGACATCCTATAAAATATTATCAGTCATGCAAAGGAACACAGAAATATAACTGTTAATCATAAGAAAATTAACAGTAGAATCAGAACCAGAAATGAGATATAATGGAACTAGGAGACAAAGATATTAAAATGACTATTATAAATATTGTTCTGTATGTTCAAGAAAGTAGAAGAAAATATGATCATAATGTAGAGAGAAATGTAAGGTATAAAAAAGATGCTAGTGAAAAATCTGGAGTAAAAATATAATTTGTAAAATGAAAAATACAATGAATGAAGTTAAGAGGCAATTAGGTATTGCAAACATTGTACAGATAGCAAATGAAATTACCCAAAATGAAAAAAGAGAGAAGAGATCAAAATAAAAAGCATATCAGTAATATGTGGTACAATATTAAATGAAATAACATGTGTTATTGGAGTCCCAAAGGAGAGAAGAGAGATGACAGAACAGAAATATATTTGAAGATATGTTTGTAAAAATTTATCCAAATTTGATGAAAACTATACATCCACAGATGGAGAACTCAGTAAACTTCAACCGAAAGAAGAAATTAAAACATCAAGAAATATCATAATCAAATGCTGAAAGTCAGTAATAAAGAAAAACTATCTTAAAGCAGACATAGAAAAAAAGACATGTTACATACAGGAGAACAAAGAAAGAATTAAAACAGATTTCCATTCAGAAGCTATACATGTCAGAAGACCGTGGAAGAATGTCTTTAGATGAGAAAACAATTTTTTTTAAGCACGAATCTTTTACTCTGTGAGAACAGCTTCCAAATTTGAAAATAAAATCAGGACTTTTCCAGACAAACATAAGTTGAAAGAATTCATCACTGACAGACTAGTATTAAAAGAAATTTTAAAGAAAATCTTTTACAGAAAATATTAATGGAAATTTGGATCTGAGCAATTAAATGAAAACTGCAGGGAATGGTTAAAGTGTAGAAAGATATAATTTATATATTCTCTCACTTTTAATTTCTTCAAAACATTGTTGACTATTTAAAGCAAAAATAGGGAAGTATTATTGGATTTAGAGCATACATAGAAGTAAAATGTTTAACGACAATAGCAAAAAGAATAGGGAAATAGAAATATACTCTCATGAGATTTTTATAGTATATGTAAAGTGAAATAATAGTATATGAAGGTAGACTGTTATAAGTTAAAAATGCATAGATGAGCCCTAGAAAATCTTCTAAAAATTAAACAAAGATATGTATCTACTAAGTCAATAGTATAGATAAATAAAATAATAAAGTATATATAAAAGTAAAATTAAACTAGATGGGATACATATATATAAAAATAGCAACATGTAATATTTAAATCCAGCAATGTCAATGATTACATTTAATATTAATGGTCCAAATATTCTAATTAAAAGGCAGAGATTGTCAGAATTAAAAATAAAAAAGGTTTATCTATATGCTGTCTATAAAAAAGCCCACTTTTGAAGAAACAAAAAGTTTAAAAGTAAAATAATGCAAAATATAGACCAAGAAAACACAAATCAAAAAAAGATGGGAGTTTCTATATTATTAACCAAAAGATATGCAAATAAGTAATATTATCATGATTAAAGAGGAAATTTTTGTAAGATAATTGGCTCAAGAATATAAAATAATGCTTAAATGTGTATTCACCTAATAACAGAGTTGCAAGATAAAGCAAAAATTAACAGAACTGAAAGAACAGAGAAATCCAAAAATAGAGTTAAACATTTCAACATGCCTGTCTTAGTAACTGATAGAATAAAAGCAGATAGAAATTCAATAAAGATGTAGAAGAATTAAACATTTCCATTAAACTTGATCTAACTGATGTGTATAGAACAATCTCTCCAGCAACAGTAGGCTTCACATTCTTTTCAAATGCACCAGAGATTGTTGCCCAGACAGACCATACATGTTCAAGGTCATAAAATCAGTCTTGAACAATTTAAAACCACAGAAATATTGAAAAGTGTATTCTATGACCAAAATGGAATTAAAGTAAAAATCAATATAAAAATAATATCTGGAAAATTGCCAAGTATTTCGAAATTAGTAAACTCTTTTAAAATAACTCGATTGAAAAAAAATAATAGCAAAAAAAATTAGACAAAAACTGAACTTAATGAAAAAAAAACAAAATGTGAGATTCTAAAAATAGCTAAAGCAGTTTTTAGAAAGAATATGTTATTAAACAATTATATTAGATTTTTAAAAAAAGTCTCAAATTAACCATCCAAGTTTCTAATTTAAGAATGGGAATGAAAGAGAAGGTTACTGTTTCAGATCCCATAGCTATTAAAAGTATAATAAAACACACAAGGAGAATTGTAGGCCCAGGACTATGAACAAACATTTAAAAAATAAATATTGCTAACTCCATACAAACTCTTGCAGAAAACAGAGGGTAAGAAAACATATCCCAAATCATGTTATGCTCCTAGACATACTCTGCATAAAACCCGACAAAGATATTACAAGAAAAGAAAACTACACACCAATATCCCTCATGAGCATAGATAAAAAATTCTTTGACAAAATATTATAAACATTGAATCCAGGAATCCATAAAAAAGTTAATAAATCTTGTCCAAATATGGTTTATCCTTCAAATGCAAGATAGAATTAACAAAAAAATTAATCAATATGATTCACCATATTACCAGGTTAAAAAATAAAGAAACATAGAATCATCTTAACAGATTCAGAAAAAGCATTGGATGAAATCTACAAAATTTCCGATAAACACTTTCAATAAACTGAGAATGAAATGAAACATCCTCAATCTAACAACAACAACAACAACAACAACAACAACAAGGCATGTGCAGAGGAACCTACAGCTAATATCCTAAGAATGGTGAAAGAAATATTCTCTAAGATTGGGAATGGGAAAAAGATGCCTAATCTCATAATTGTGATTCTTGATTTTATTGGCAGTCCCAACATTTGCAAAAATGCAAGAGAATAAGAGGAAACAGAAGATGCTATGTGAAGAAGACAGTCAGCAAGTCCATTTTGCCTCATACCAGAGCCAAAATTTCTACCTAGTGTTTTATTACTTTTATAAAATTAATATTTTCATATTCATCTAATAATAATATTTTTGATTCTAATCTGAGGCAGGAAATTCCAACACAAATTTACTATATATTTCACAAGTATACAAGGATAAGACTATGTGTGTGAATAAACACTGCAGCAGGTTCTCCTGGTCGAAGGGAGACTGGCTTGGGGTAAAGGAAGAAATTAGAAATTGTCAATTGCCAATCATGAGCTGAGGAGTATGAGTAATTAAAATATGCATCTGAAAGCCATAAAAACATTTTATACATCTGAAAAAAAAACATTAAATGTCAGTCGCTGTGAATGAACCAACTAAAGAAGGAGAAGCTGAAAGAATAATTGTTATAATGAGATTCCTGAGAATATGCACAATTGGATCTATTGTCATCGAAAAGAAAAGCAACATGTTCTCCACTATACCTGGATGACAACAGAAAGGACAGATGAAGATGTCAAATTTATAGGCCTGGTAGCAAGAAGTTTAAATAATTCCCAATTGATGGCCTCTTGTTCCTCAATATTAGAGGTGAGGTCATTTGCTAAGAATGAAGATGCATTATTAACAATTTAAAGAGCATGGGAAAGATTTGAATCAAGCTTTTTTAGAAAGCGAAAGGGTACATTAATCAGAAAAAAATGTAGGATACACACATAATCAGTTATATATATTCGTATACCACTTATAAATACAAATCTACTCACAAAAATAAGACAAAGTACATACAATAGTGTTAAAAGAGGTTATCTCTGAATAATGAGATAAAACTTGCTGTTTATCTCCTTTTTTTCTAAAATGAAAAGTTATAATTTTTACTATCAAATTTTTAAGAACTGAAACAGGGTTTTAAGATGGTACTGAATATGAGTTAGAGGCAATAATTTGGCTAAGTCCAGTAGCAGGAATAATCAGGTGAAGAGGCTGCATGGAAAGTGTATCTTCCCAACTTATCATCCATACAAACAACCTCACCTGGAGCAGAATTTTCAGATTTACAATAGCGAGCAGAGCATGATGTCAATGGCATTTTTGAAGATAAATTACGTGTCTTGACCTAAATTTAATAGTAGTTTACATTAGTAGTAGTTTTTATTAATTTTCCCAGCTCCTATCGAAATGGACTAGTTATATATTCAACCCATACAATTGATGCCAAGGTTCTTCCCATTCTTAATAAGAGTATTGGAATCCAAAGGGAATGAGAGATCTTTTTCCTTGAGTAATATTGCAAGGCAACAACAGAATCAGGATCAAAATTTGACTTATCCAGATGTTGAATTTTGTGCTCAGCTGAATGAAGTCCATATGACCTTCTTGGTGCTTCTACCATCCTCCAAAGTCTACATCTATTTTATTTACTGCTCCATTGAGAAAGGTCCCTAAACAGACGCAATATGTAAAGTATGTGAGAATAAGAAAGATTTGAAGATATAGTATTATAATCAATCAAGCTAAAATCAGTTTCCTTCTGTTCCCAATATTCTCCTGACCCAAAATGTCCCAAACTCAGACAGCAATCAGGTGGGAGATATTTATTTCTGTGTTTTAAATATACCTTAAACAACTTAGGGTCAAATAAAGTTTAAAGTTGTGTCAAGACAGTTAGTTTTTCTCAGACTCAGGTAGAGACTACTTTCCCATCCAGGTGTAGTGCAGATGCTATATTTCAATGTTAAAGGTAATTAAATTAAAGCTATTCTCAGACCCATTATTTTCAGTTTCTATCTGTCTGGCTAAACATCCCCAATTGTAATCTGTCATACAGGATATATTTCCAGTATTATCTGCTTCTCCACCCCCTCTTCTACTTAATTACATGTAAATTATGGTGTTTTCATATCTCTGGAAAACAAAAAATAAAAATTTAGCTTCCACATTTTCATTGTTACCTTGGAAGATATGTTCCACATTCTAAGGTATAATTTGCCATCTGATAAGATAACTAACTGTGCCACTATGTCCTTGTGGTATTTATCAAAATTCTCTAGTATGAGTTCTCAAATTTAGCATTATCTGGAAATACTAGAAGATTACAAGATTTCATACCTTACTGGATTTCTGTTAAGGTAACTGCATAATTTATTGTCCAAACAGGACACTTTTAAAGTTAAAGGGGCAAGGGCAATATTAAAAATAATATCCACACAAAGGCTTAAACTGGGACTTTCTGAAGCAAATCGGGATATAAGGTCTGGAACCAAACTATGTTAAACCTACAACCTGTAACCCCAGATGGCTACAAGGTAGCATCATTTGGATATCAATGTTTCTTTTCCCAAACCAGCTTATTTCCTCAGTTTTCCCATCTCTGTATATTGTACTGTAATCCTTTTAGCTCCTATAGTTAAGAATAGCAAAATCACTTTTTTAAAACTTCTTCTCTTTCCTTTACTTGGAATAGCCATTCATCCATCAAGCCCTTTTCATTTGTTTTTTCTTCATATTATCTTTTGGATTAAAATCATCTCTTTACTCTCAGCACCCTAGTCTAAGTCCATAATAACTAATAACATTTCTACCTTCATTCTGATATATTTTTAAAATTATTTTCAATACATCTATCTAGTTAATATACATAGGCATTTTCTATTGCTCTTTAGATAAATATATTTCTTAGCTGAATACTTAATGCTTTATGTTTGCTATCATACCATTACATGTGTGCCTGCATGCACACACTTGCTCTGTTCTCCCTATTACCTTAGTATTTTGTTCTTGCTGGACCCTTTTCTTATGATACCCTTTAAGATGAAGTACAATGTGATGGAATAGCACAGACTCACATAATCCAACACTTACTTGATGAGTAGTCCTGGGCAAGTTATAGTTACTTAATTTCTTTTTGCCTCATTTTTTTTTCATTTATTACCAAGGTATGTTTTGAAAGCTTTGTTGTGGGAGGCTGCGCTGTGCACTACAGGATATTTAGCTGTATCCCTGATGTTGCTACCCACTAAATACTTAGAACACCCCTATCCTAAGTTTTGATAATCAAAAACGTTTCCAGGTATTTCCAAATGTCTTCTGGGGGTAAGACTACCTCTGATTGAGAATCGCTATGTTAGATAAGGCTAGTAATAGTTCAGATCTTATGAGATTGTTCTGCAAATTAAATATTTACCATACTAAACATACTTTGAAGAGTACTAGCACATGAGAAGAGTTATAGAAATGCCAGTATATTGCTTTCATATAGTCTAAATCCTCCCCTCCATCCAGAGGTATGAAACCTTCAAAGTACTTTGCAAGAATTTGCTCCTTTGTCTCCTACAATATATTTTGAGATAAGATCTTCAATTTTGTTAATACCCTTTTTTTCCAGCAATAATGTATTTTCTTTTCCTTTAACATTTTATTTTCTTCTAACATCTCCAAGCAACGTATCTACTCCTCATATAATTTATTCTGCCATAACAAAATCCTACCAGGATTTTAGAGAAAGGTTGACAATTACTTTAGCTAAGTGATATCAACACCTGGGACAAAAGAGATGCTAATTAAATGGAAGCCATTTTTATTTGAAGATGACATAGTTGCTATAGTCTGTCTTTGAATTATACATCTTTTTCTAGGCAGGCATACTTGTGACAAGGGAAAATAATGTCAGGCTTGGAAAAAAGTATTTATGGCAAGTTTAAGCATGTAGCACACATAGACTATATCAGATTGGGCCATTATTTTATATTTTTTTAACTGTCCTCAGGTTCAAAGGAGAAACCTAGGAAAAATAGCCTGGGATATATGGGGTTGATCTATAATTCTATATTCTTAACATTGCTCTGGATTTGTTAATTATATAAATATTAACCATAGCTTTGGATTTCTAAAATCACAAACATAGCCTTCACACATAGAAGATAAAAGAATATATTCACAAACAGAGAGGAATGAGGAAGCTTACTTTAAAAAGGATACACCACCTTCTTGGGTCGAAGAAATGCAGTGAAATTATTATAATTTCAAAAGTAAAGGAGCAACTTAAGAGTTCTGATTGTGTCTCCAAAAGTTGTTTGCTCAAGAAATCGAGCTGGAACTGAGATGGTTAGAAAAGTTTGCTTTAGTTTTATCACTAAAAAAGGTGTAATGAGCAAAAGAAAATAAAAAGTAAAACACTGATTCAGCCAGAGGAAAAGAGAGATTTCCTTAACAGAATGACTATAATCTTAACAGCTGACAGACATATATTGCAAATGCATTAGAAAAGGAATGAAGAGGAAATTTAAATATTACTGGAGCAGGTTCCAAAGTAATAAAACAGGAATATTTGCATATTCTCATAGAGCAGCCTGATATAATTTTACCAAGCAGCCAGGTCCAGAAATTAACTGAGAAATAGTATCATGATACCAAATGCAGTCTATAGTAAGAGTAAGTAGAGGAATATCTCTTAAAGGTTTGAATAGTAAAAGCAGTGATTACAGAAGTTTTGAATGGATTTGAAAGGGAAGCATGAAAGATTATTATAGAATACTTAAAACACTATAGGAAGGTTTTCTCAATTACTTACGTAGCTATGACATTTCCTGTGTCTTAAGAAAATGTACTCCTGAAATTTATGACTAAGAAAAATCTCAACAAAGATGATGTATCTTTGCCTCAAAACCAGGAAGGACAATGATAAATCTGGTCCAAGCATGAGCTGGATATTGATTTGATGGTTGAGAATCTCCTTCTGGGTAGAATTATCTAACTCAGGGAAGTGAAGTTGGACAAGATTCAAATGAACAATAGATGCCTTTGGTAGACTTGGAACTTTGTATATCACCACAAGAGGAACCAGAGTATGCTTTGGTTGCAAAATGGAGAAGAGTATGTTAGAAAGATGAATATCTGGACCAAAAATTAAAGAAGAGGAAAATAATATTGCACTAAAAATCCATTACAATGCTGACTTTACATGTGATAAAAAAGAAAATAGCTACTATTTAAAAAACATTAAACCATTAGAAGCTCAATTGAGCCTTGTTGAAAGGACAGAGCACAGCAAAGAGAAATGAAATTTTAGAGGCGTATCTTACTACTGATGGCAAAACATGTTATAAAAAAAATACTGTTCAAAGATTGGACATTCGACATTCCTAGGACACAAGTTTTATGAACATGAAGAGCAGCAATTCAGGCATGTACAGAAAATGTTCTCCAGTTAGAATCAATGTGGTGTTCAGTGAGAAAACATTCATAGGTTCATCCACCATAGTAATTCCTAAGCAAGAAATGATGGAAGCTGCCAGTGGAGTCTGAAGTAAATATACTTGCTCACCAGAGTAGAGCAGATGTCCTCCATCTTAGCTGTATGTTAGAATCACTTGGGGAGCTATTATAAACCCCATTGCCCAGGGTAATATGCTAATCAGTAATTTAAAGCTCCCCAGGCAATTAAAATCCACTGCCAAAATAAAAACCACTGTGGCAAAGGCTCTGTCATTAATGACTAGATTAAAGTCACCCTCCATGTAGCACCAGGATGCCAGAAAAAGTGTGCCAAGGTGAATAGGAGATTAGGGTTTTTAAACAAATAAAAGATGGAAAAGAAAGGAACTTCTTTTAAAGCCTAGTGGCTGGAGCAAATTTCTAAGCTTTGCAAGAAGGTTGTTGATTCTCAAATACCACTTCCAGATTGAGAGACAACAGTATGCATACTTCCTCCCCCAACACAGTGTGCCAATATTAATCTGTCCTGATTAATATTTCTCAATTTAGTTTAAATTCACTCATACAACTGTTCCAAACAATCAGCATAAGATAGCATTTAAATCTGAAACCAAGATTTCTCTATAACTTTGTTCACTGAGATACCACGCAAGTTTTGTGATGGTCCTTGTCAACACTAAATCTTGGATTCTGGAAACATGATCTTGCCTGGGATAACAGTTTTTGAGCTGAGAATTAGCATTTTCTAAATTTTGTGGCAGTGTAGCCAGTACATGATAATACTGTGTATCTTTGTATCTTCTGAATTATTTAAAATGAGATAAATCAGAGATTTGTTATGAAGCAAAACTTTGAATTCTGAAAGAATCATATGCAATCCACAGAGAAACAGGTCTGGATACAACTGCAAATATAAACCTGAAGAGTATAAACTTTTGATTTAAATTCTTTGAATTTTAACTCATAAGGGTAAGATGGCTTATTTTTTAATTTAAATTTCTTTGACTTCAGCTTATAAAAACATTAATTTGAGGTTTTTAATTTCTCCTCATGAAATCTATAACAGTAGGGACTTATATTAAAAATGCTACATTTCTCTATTGTTGACAATTTTATTATTAGATATTTAATGAATTTATCTTATCTTGTTGCAGAAACTGTGATGGGCTAGTTGGACAACATTAGATATAATTTGGGATGAAAAAATAGAATAATGAGCTTTGGATTTTCAGCCCTGGTTGGAGCCTAGAGTTTGATTTAATGAAGTAATAGTTCTAAGCCACTTTAGAGTCTTCTAAGGCAAAATTTTGTCATCTAGCAGTTGTCACAAGAGGATATCCAATAGAGCAGTGGTTTTTCTTGGAGACAGTCTCATGAAGATGGGAGCTGAACTCTCCTGACAGTTTGAATTCTCCTACCCTGAAGTAGATAGCCTCAATCTTAGTTAAACACAGATTTAATGTTTAAGCCAGTAGATTAAAAGAATAAAAAGCTATTCTCCACTCAAAGTTTCTGTCCATTTCTTGAACTGCACTGCAAAAACAATTCTATCTCATTACTCTCCTAAGAATAGGCAGGAGTGACATAAAATTCTAGGTTTTAGAAGGAAAATGTAAGCATGGGTGGTCTTTTCCCCCTTTTTTTGGAAGTAAGCTTCCGAGTAGCACATATTCACTGGCTCTTCCATGCCACATGTGCATACGCATGGAGGAAAGTTTTCTCCAGTCCAGTGCTGACTGGACTGAATGGGGAAAAGCTGTTCAAGTTCAGGTTTAGAATTGCAAAGATTACTTCCTTCATGTATTTCAATTATGTCCTCCAATATCAGCTTACTGAAGGTTTTTTTTTTGGTTTGTGTACCTCATTCCTTTGTCCTATTTCTCAATTTAATCAATTTTTTCATTATTGAGAGATCTATGGAGAATCACTGGCATATTTGTATACTCAAGATATGGTAAGTACTACGCATAAAATATGAATAAATTGATGTCAGGTGAATGATGGCAGCTGATGCATGATCTCATAGAACAAAATATTAAACTTCCCATCTGTGTGGTTATCTTAGAGATACCATTGATTGTGTTTTTCTTTATAGGCAAAATAAAAATAAAAATAAATAATAATACCTTAGACAATTAAAAAAACATTCAATTTTATTTACCATCAAGGAAATGCAATATACAACCACACACAATTTTTAATTTCAGCCAAGATATAGTATCAGGAATCAGATTTACTCTGCTCCCTGAAACAGCCAAATATCTGAACATGGGAGAAGGCATGGAAAGAAGAGATTGTAAAAGAGCATGGGGAAACTTTTCTGGGACAATGGATATGTTAATTATCTTGATTGTGATGACTGTCTTGTGTGTGTTTACAGTAGTCCCCCCTGATCCACAGTTTCGTTTTCTATGGTTTTGGTTAATCGTGGTCAACAGTGGTCCAAAAATTAAATAGAAAATTCCAAAAATAAACAACTCATAAATTTTAAATTTCATGCTATTCTGAGTAGTGCGATAAAATCTCATGCCACCCCACTTCAGCCCACCAAAGGAATGAATTATCTGTTTTTCCTGGGTATTTACACTGAATATGGTACCCACCAGTTAAACACTTAGAAGCCATCTTGGTTATCAGATCAATTATCAGAGAGAAAGAGAGCAAGCACATTTACATAACTTTTATTACAGTATGTTGTTGTAATTGTTCTATTTTATTATTAGTTATGGTTGTTAATATCTTCCTGTGCTTAATTTATAAGTGAACCTTTATCATAGGCATTTATGCATAACAAAAAACAGTATATATAGGGTCCAGTACTCTCTGTGGTTTCAGGAATCCACTGGGGGTCTTGAAATGTACCCCACACAGACAAGGAGAACTACTGTATACTTGTCAAAATTTAGCAAATGGTGTATTTTATGTGAAGATTATTGTATGTTAATTATACTTTAATGAAACTGTTATACATACACATACATATACAGAATTTTTAAAAGTGCATACAGTGAGTTTTGACAAATGTATGCACCCTGTAGCCAATACCCTAAACAAAATATAGGGACATGAAATTATCCTAAAAGTCCCCTCATGCTCATTTTCAATCTATTTAGTTCTAGAACCAGTATGCTGATTGTTATCCCTATAAATATATATTTACATAATATTATACATTATTATGTAAATATATTTATATTATAAATGTTGTTATAAATTATTATATCATAAATTTATAATTAATTTTAAACAATCTTGAAATTCTAAAAAATTAGAAACGTAAACTATGTCCTCTTTTACCTCCATAATTTTTTCATGCCAGATCTCTCCTCCCTTCTGTTAATCCTAGTGCATGTTTTTGATCATTTGACATTATCCCACAGCTGCCATAGGCTCTGCTCTTTTTCAATCTTTTTTCTCTCTATTCTTCATTTCAGATAATTTCTACTGATCTGTCCCTAAGCTGATTGATTCATTATTTTACAGTGTTTATTCTGCTATTAAATTAATGTATTTTTAAATTTCACAAATATCTGTATTTTATATCTAGGTTTTCTCTTTTGCTGTTTTTGCAGTTTTCACTTCTTTAATAAAATTCTCTGTCTCCTCATTCTTTCCATCTCTTTCTATGAATTCTTCAATTTGTCAATAAAAGTTATTTTAAAGGCCTTGTCAATTACTTCTTCTATCTGTGTTACCTGTGGGTTAGTCCAAGCGAATGTTATTCTATAAATATAAATTCTATTTACTTGCTTCTTTGCAAGTCTTGCATTTTTTTTTATTGTATAGAGATATTGTCTATGGAAGAATAATAGAGGTTGAGGAATACTGTCAATTTATCACTACTACTACTATGACGACGATGACTACTACTACTACTACTTCTATCACTATTCCCTGAGAGTGAAAACTCTTTCAGTCATCTGCTAAAGGAAAGAGATATCACCATAAATCTGTGACTGAGCCACAATGTTAAGAAAACTGAGTCACGACCCACTACTTGTGTTATTGCTGCTTTCACTGCCATTACTGCCCCTACTGTCATCCAGGAGCTAGACTTTTTTTTTTTTAATCAATATCTGGGCCCAAAGCCAAGAATATGTGGACTGAGATTGAATGATTCAGTTCAGCAGTTCCAAGCACTTGGAGAGTGTGTGAGACAGCCCAGGTTCTTTCTGCTTTTTTAGTTCCACTTTCATTTTATTTTTCTCATAAAAATTAGAGAAAAGGAGACACAGAGAACTTTGTTATGCCATGGAAACTATTAAGTATTGTGTTTGAGGATTTTCAAGATTTTAATCCATCCACCTCTCCTACTGTTGCCAGTGGCTCAGCTGCTTTCTTTTCACCCTCAAAGTTTTAGGTCTCTGGTAGGCTTTCTTCATCATCTGTCTATATCTAGACCCATTTTTCACCCCAGAACCTTCTGCAGCTCACTGCTCAACTATGCAGGGATCCATTCTCTGGAAATCAGTTCATTAAGGTTTTCTTGCATCTGGAATTCTTAAATAGTCACATAAATATGTGTGCCTTTTATATTACCTATATTTTGTTTGCTGTTACTACAAGTGAAGGTCTTCTACGTGTTCTCACATTCTGCACTACAAGTGAAAATCTGCTGAAGATCTATTTCAGCATTAGAGGAGGAAATTAACCTTTTCTGGACTCATTAGGAAGTGGCATGAAGATCTGACATGATTATCACCTTACAGAGGATTTCCCAATCTCTTCACTATTATTTGGACATCTTGGGCAGGATAACTTTTTTTTTTTTTTTGGTGGGGTGGGGAAAAGCAGTGGAGATTGTCCTTTGCATTGTGAAATGTTCAGTAGTATCTCTGGTTCTACCTACCACAGGCCAGGAGCAACCCCTCCCTACACTGTGACAAGCAAAAATGTTTCCAGACATTGCCATGAGCAGTCCCACTTTTTTTCTTTATTATCTTTACACATGTTTTGGCAAAATGGGTCCAGAATGTGACTTTTTCAGTTAAAATGGAAAGAAAAAAAAGTTTAGCTTATTTTTAAGATTGGTTTTAATTTTAAATGTGTATGTTTTGTAAAGTAAATAAATCTCAAAATTTTATCAAAGACAGCTCAGTGTTAAAGTAGGCTTTTAAAATAGTTTTCTACAGTATAGAATTAGAAAACATTGCAATTACGATGTTTCCACCCAAACAAATACTCAGGTGATGATGATGATGATGATGATGATAACTGAGAGCCCCCATGGAAAGTCTGCACAACTTGGCAAAGGAGATAGGCTAAGGTCACACCATGAAGTATATGAATGGAAGCATGTATCACAACAATAGTCCTAGTGACAGGAATGAGGATAAGATCCTTGGCCAAAAGTGTCCCAAATGTCCATATTGTTCCTTGCATAGAATCTGGTTTTTAATGCCAAAACTTGTGGAGGATGGATTCCTTTAGTTTGGAATCCATCTGCCACTGTTCATCATCTCCAATCTTTTATTAGAAGGACAGATTTATATCGTAGCTTATCTGTTTTCATTCCAACCTTGGGCTAAACAATCTGGTATAAAAGGTAGGTCATCTCAGACTATTGTAAGAGTTTGCTTTCAATGATGGCAGAAGAGAAAAAAGCAGAGATTCTGTGACTGAATATGGAGAGGCTCTAGTTAAAGAATATAAGTACTTCAGGAGGAACACAACTTTTGTTACTTTATGAAAACAAAATTTATAATAAATAGAATAGCATCTTTGGAAAATTCCACTTGGGTCTTAAGATATTATAGAATATTTTGTTCATCCTTAGCTTTTATTTTTCTACTTTTTTTCTTTTTTTGGCTACTATAAGTGCACTTAGAACTTCTTATTCATTGAGTCAATCAAGCTCTAGTCTCAGGAAAAAGGAAACTCTTAATACCCAATCAGTACAAAGGGAACAGTTCATTCTTGTCAGTAAATGTTTTAGATGTTTAATCCTATAAGAGGTACTTCAAGAGTAATTTTAGCCAGGCAGTTGGTTAAGTTGGGACAAAAAGACTTTTAAACTCTCAGATTTAAAGCAGCATTGAAAAACTGATGTACTTTAATGTGATTTCTTGTGCTTGGAGAGGAAAGAGAAATCTTTTTTTTAATGATTTCCGGTATGTACATAGGCTGGTTGAAAGACATAAAGAGTACAATTGAGAGTTTTACAAAAAGTAAAAGTGTTCAGCTATAGAGGATTATGCCAATGATTCTTTCACTTACAAACTACAGAATTCCAGAGTTTGGAAGTCTGTGGTTTTCTAGGGAACTTCTACAGACCCCCATGACCATTGCTATCCAGTACCAGCATATATTATAACTTCTCTTTTGTCACTATAGATAAATTCTCCAGGCTCCTATGTAAAGACAATTCTAATAATGAACTAGCTCCTGTACCATCCTACCTATTCAAAGACATATGCTAACAATACTCTGTTCTTTGTACGATATCATCAATTTATCATCTGTTCAGTAACTGCCATCAGCATACTAACCTATTACTTATCCCACATTAAAATAATTATAAAAATCTCTTTTGACTCCATTTCTCAGTCAGGTACCAGTCCATCTTTCTATGTTCTTTTGCAGTAAAAATCTGTGAAAGCATTGTTTATAATTATTCTCTCTAATTTCTCTCCTCCTATTCTCTCCTAAATCTTCAGCAATCAGAATTTTGTCCCCAACACTGCTTTGAAATTGTTCTTTTCAGAGTCACAAATGACCTCTAAGGTTCAGTTAGAGGTCTCAGTCTTCATCTTATATGACCTATCAGCAACATGTGAAATAAAATAGATCACGTTCTCCTTGATGCATGTTCTTAACTTGGCTTCCAGTGAAATACTGTTTTCTTCCAATGTCATTGGTCACTCAGCCTTAGTTTCTGAGGTTGATTTTACTAATCAACTCTATCATTCATCTCCCAAAAACAAAAACAAAAAGCAAAACTTTATAATGCTCACCCATTGTGGGTGTAGCTCAAGTCTCCTTTGTGTGGGTTTGGGTTAACCTGTGTGACTTGCTTTCGTCAATGGTTTATTAGCAAATGTTTTGCAAGAAGAGTCATGAAAAAAACATTGCCATGAGAAGGATGTTCTTGGAGCAAAGCTGCCGCAGATAAGCTGCCCTGGCCCAGCCCTGCCTAAAGCGAAGCTTCCAACTAAGCTGTAGACACATGGGTGAGCATAGTGAAGATCAGCTAACCCCAGTCCAGAGCAACTAATTCTAAGACTGGCAGACTAAACAAACACTTACTGTTATACCTCTGAGATTTTGGTGATTGTTTGGTATGCAGGATTATTGTGGCCTGAGTTAACAGATGTATATGTGTATCAAACCAATACATTGCATGCCTTAAACATATACAATGCTACATTAATTATATCTCATTAATTTGGGATGGGGGAAGAAAAGGCTCTTTAATTTTATAGTTAAGGTCCATATCCTAGTTCTATGGTCCCAGCTGTGGGACCTTGGGGGCAAATTACTTTAGAAGTCTTTGCATCTCAATTTCCTTATCTATAAAATAAACAAAAGGAAATATTAACAGAGGATCAATATCAGAATTAAATTTAAAAAAATTACACTAAGTTCTTAGTATATTGAATGACATATTGTGTCCTAGTTTGTTCAGGCTGTATTAACAAAATACCATAGACTAGTTGGCTTATAAATGGCAGAAATTTATTGCTCACAGTTCTGGAGACTGGAAATCTGAGATCAGGGTGCCAGCATGATCTGGGTGAGGGCCCTCTTCAGGGCACAGACGCCTTTTTGTATTCCCACATGGCAGAAGAGGCTAGGGAGCTCTGTGGTGTCCTCTTTACATAAGCACTAATCTCATTCATGTGGGCTCCATTCTCATGATCTAATCACCTCCCAAAGACCCTACCTCCTAATACCATCACCTTTGGGGGTTAAGATTTCAATATATAAATTTGAGGAGACATAAACATTCAGGCCATAGTGTATAATGAACATTCAATAAATAGACTCTTAATACTATTATTATTTAAATATTTCTGTGATTTCTTGAGCTTTCGTTTCCTCCCCTAAGTTTTGTTTAGTTTTATCTTTCTGTGATTCAAAAATCATAAAATCTCAATTAAAGTTTTGTCAAGGCACTAAAACAAACCTTATCTGATATACAAATTCCAATTTAAGGTATAAGTGATTGAACGTCCATCAATACTTTTTTGAGAAATAGTTGCCTTTTGAAAGGGCTCAACATTTTAAGCTGAGATCATCTTTACGATAGGAATTTCAGGCCTCAGAACAGGTAGGTGGGAGAGAGATGTTCTTAGACTAGATTATTTGAAATTACAGCATTTAGGTAGACAATGGTGTGTTAGTAATATTTAACAATAGACTCAGAAAAAAATATATATACATGTATGACACACACATATGTTTATTATAAATTTACTGATAGAAAGGAAATGTAGCACACTATTTACAAATAACAAAAATACAAAGTTGTTAAGAGAAAGGCATGACTGAGTATTTGAGAAATACATATAGGAATCAGTTTGATACTTGCAAAAAATCACATTTGGGGTGATGACCAAGTTGAAAAAGAAGTTAGGCATGATGAATTCGGTCTTAACAGTCTCTCAAAGATAATAAGCAATTCGAATTTATAGAATTCATTCCTAGGCTGAAGTAAAAGAAAAAGTGGCTCTAATGTGAAGTCAGATATTATTCTCTTAGTCTGTAGGGAGAAGTGCAGCAGGGAGCAGCTAGGGAGCATGAGCTTTGTGGTCTAACAGTGTGGCGTGGGAGATGGTTGCAGGAGCTCCTTCAGAAGTTAGACTACAGCAATAGGATGTGGTCTCTGCGTTGGCATGCTTCAACAAATTGAAGCCCAAGGCCAACAGCATGGTCAACACAGCAATCCAAAATAAAGACCCCTGGGGAAAGACACCCATCTGCTCTGTTCATCATTCTATCCACAGAACCTAAGACATTAATTAATGCAATAAATATTTACTGAATGAATTAGATGATAGTAAAAAACTGGAACCATCAGGGCAACAAAAACATCATGGTATGTGTTTGCCATAGAATTTGATGAAATAAGTGAAAATTATAATTTGGACGTATACTATTAATATCAAAAATACTTATTCTATATAATTAAATATTAAGAAATTACAAACAATATTATTGTATGATACTATTTTGTTAAATAAATAAGTATGCATATAAAAAAGGTGAGAACATACACCAAATATTAACTATAGTTATTTCTGGATGCTATAAGTGATGTTCCATTTTTCATTAATATAAATTTCTGAATATTTCAATAGTTAATGTGGATTATGGTGAAATTTTTAAATTACAAAAATGTATATAGATTTTAGAATTGATACCTGTACTGTGAAGGAATTCATTTTAAAAAATCATCTATAGTAAGGATGTATATTTAGCTTTAATTATATCAGTTAAGTAAGTATAAAATGGTTTAATAGTCTTCTAATTTGCATTTCTTTGCCATATGTTTACACAGTTAGCAGCTGCAAGCTCCTTGAGGGTAGTGATAATGTTTTTATAAGTATTGTGAGAACGTAGATGTTCAATAAATATCTGTTGAACTAAGTAACTATCTTATAATATCCTCTATTTGCTATAATTTTTTAAATGTTAAACAAAGACTTGATATAGTGCTGATGTAAAATATTTTCATGTTTTTTTCTGTAACAGATTCTTCATTTTTACTTTTAATTTCATACAATCTTTTCTTTGTATAGAAGTTAAAAATTATAGTATAATCTGTAGCTTTACTTTATTTTGATATTTTCTATAACTTCTCTGCTTAAAAAAAATGACCATTCCAAATTTCTAGTAAATAGTTATTTTCTCTTTTTTTAACATGTTTTTACATTTAAATTTTTAATATATCTGAAGTTTATTTTATTTCCACAAAAAAAAAAAGGAAATCTTGCTCTTTTTTATCATTTACTCTTGACTTTAATGAACGGGAGTTAAAATTCTCAACTCTCTTTTTCAAAAAACTTTTTGATATTTTGACCTATTGACACTCATATGCATTCTTAGAATTTTTTTGTCAGCTTACAGTATAAAGTAAATCATCTTGATTCTTTCACTAAGACTATACAGAGCTATATTGAAAGTTGGGAACATCTGACATATTGAGAATATTATTGTTTTCATATTCAGAATATAGTTTGCCTCTTCATTTATTTCAGTATTCTCCCAATAAACCTTGGTGATTTTATGCATCATTTTCAGCTCTTAAATTCTTTCCTAAGAATTTAATGTTTGTTTTATTGTGAATTAGATCTCTTTTCTATTATTCCTACATATTTCTACTTTTTATTATTTCCTTTTTTAAAATTTTCTTGACATGTTGCTTTATTCTTTTCTAAATACTTTAGGTAGAAGCTTAGTTCATTGTTTTTTTCCCTTTTCTACCATACAAACAGAAGTATTTTGAGTGAGAAATTTTCTCCTAAGTGCTATTTTGGCAGAATTCCATATTTTTTCACATTCTGTATTTATTTTTTCATTTCATTTTCTTGGTATTACATTCTACATTTCTTCCCTAACTTAGGCACTTTTCAAGAACACTTTTTTTTTAAGTTTTCATGCCTTTGGCACATTTTAATTTCATTCTCATTATTTTCTTCTTTTTTTTTAAATATATTGTAGCATAAAATATAATCAGCTTTATGTCAATAGAATATTAGTTTTTAAAAACTGCTTGAGTACATTTTCATTCCAGTATGTGATCCTTGTGAAAAGATCCCAGTACACTTGAAAAGGAAGTACCTTGTCATGTCCTGTTGCTATGTTCTCTCTAAATAATGGTTAATGCTATTCTACCAAACTTGTTATTCAGGTAAAATTTTTAAATTAATTTTCTCTTTTTTTTCAATCTAATTAGGAGAATCTTAATATAAAGGTTTTACTTTTATTTTTCCATTTCTTGGATCTATTACTAACTAACCTAAACAGTCTTCATCTGGCTAGCCAGTGGCCTATGAACAAGATAACCGTATGATTTACCATCTAGACTGGGAAAAATTTGATAATGAAAAAGAATGTTGCTAACAATTATGCTGAATCAATAGGCTTGAAACAAGACTTTCTGAGCAACTCCAGAATAAATTTACACTATTGAAGTTTATCTGGCATGAGAGCTCTATCCACTCAGGATGTTCTACACTACTTATTCAAGAAAATATCACCAATTGAATTAGTCTGAGTGTGTATCTGTGACTTGAAACTTGAAAGAAAAATCTAACAACATTTTATTACCTGTAAGACTGGCCATATTAGAAAGGCTCAGTGGATGTCAGCTACATGTGTTTGTATGTGTTTGTTATATACCAAAGCTGGTAACAGTGTTTACTCTTGGATGGAAGGGTTATAGGTGATCTTCGTTTCCTTCTCTTGCTTTATAAGTTAATCACAATTACTCCTGAAAAAAATTAAATTATCAAAATAAGCAGGTGATTTAATAACTATGGATATTGGGGGCAATTCTAATTCTCAGTTTCAATAAAGAGACGGTAAGGAATTTTAGGAAAAGAGTGGAGTAATATTCAGAAAATAAAATTATTAAGAGGCAGTCCACCAGAGCCAGACTGCCACGTCATTTATTAAATATACAACAATTAAGCCTATACTCACTTACTTTCTCCTTCGATAAAATAAAGATAATATCAGTACCTTCCCCATGAGGTTGTCATGAGTGTTATATGAGACAGTGCTAAGCAAAGCATTTAGACCAGCGCCCGGCATCGTGTAAGTGCTCAGGGCACTAGCTATTAGCCAAGGACAAGCAAGAGAGTGGCAAAGAAAACAACAACATCAAGAAAAAAAATAAAGAATTGGCATATATATAGAAAAGCAGTCCTGCCTTCCTTTGCTACAGTAAAACTTGATCCTCAACAAGATTCTGACTTTTCTGCAAACCCGTAGGACATGTTTAGGTTCAGAGAGAGGCCTTCCTTTCTTAAATGCCCACCTCCTTTTCCTTCATTTCCTAGGCTACAAAAATCCTATATCTTCTTTGCCCAAAGCTGTCAGCCAGATGTTTGCTCCCTGAGATTTATTATTTGCCACAGAAAGAGAAGCAAAATCCTGCTGATCACAGAGTTGTAACATTTCATCCGAACAGTATAGAAAGTGTGGCATCATGTGGCATGTATTATTTTCTTTCCTTATTAGCTACAGAACAAATGAAACAATGTTGGAATATAGAAAATATGCTGGAAAATACTAATGGTTAAAAAGTATCTGGTACATGTAAATGTACAGAGTTTAAGAACAAGGGATACAATAATAAAGAGGAAAATTAGATGGATATTAACATCAATTTGTGGTATTCTACTTATACTTTGCGAAGATTATGCTCTTAATGCTAGTACTTTAGCTTTTGCCCATTAAAGCATGTTACAACTGTCAACCTTTGTTTTTCTTAAATTCCTTAGCCTGAACTCCTTAAAGACACAGCCCATATTTTTTCCATCTCAATATTTTCAACATGTGGCACAATATTTAGCACATAGTAAGTCCTCAATACATCTCTCTTAAATAAAAATAGGAGAGAATAAACACATAGTAAAAAATGAATTTATAAGATATTATGTAACCTATAAAGGAATCAAAAGTCTATAATGCTTTGGGAAAAAGATAAGTAGTGATATATTTGAGTCAATAACAAAAGCTGGGTGAAAATGTAAGGTAAGTATTTAGTAAACTGAATTTATTGTTGCTGCCAGTACCTCTAAATTACTTGTTCTTAAATCTAATTTTTGACCTAAAGCTCCTAACTTGGGCCTTTCGTTTTCTTGTTCAATTAGAATTTCACACTAGAAGTTGAAGGCAATGCATTAACAATGAAACAAACCAAAAAATACCACCATGGAAAATTTAGGATACTGCTGTAGGTTCAAACTCTATTATCTCTTAAACCTTACATACATCAGCTTCCCTTATTAGCTGACTAATTTGGGTCAGCATCTATCATTTTATCAAAATTACGAAGAACTTGCCTTGTGCCAAAAACTACACTAGGCAATTGGATTAAAGGATAATTAAGCTGTGGTCTTACATTTCTGATTTGTCTTTGCATTGTTGGAGCTTAATTGTTTGGTTTAGGACTGTTACTTCATATATCTGTTTCTCGTAGTAGTCACAGTAGCTAGTTAGCTTCTGTAATCAATGAACTCTATATCCTTGGTGTTTAATTAAGTAGAAGTTCATTTCCTTCTCACTTAATGTTTAAAATGACTATTCTTGATCAGTAGTTGGCTCCCTCCAGTCATGTACTCAGATACCAAGATTCATCTTGAAGTCTACCAAATTCAATGTGGGCCTTACAAAGTCACCCTTGAGTTTGTCTCCACCCTATCCAGCCTGAAGTGGAAAAGAACATAGAGGATTGTACATGGGAATTTTTTTGTATTCACCTGTATGTGGTTCATATAACTTCTATTTGTGTTATTTTGTCTAGACTCAGTCACATGTCCACACCTACCTGCAAAAAATGCTTGCAAATTTTATCTAGCTGTGTGCCCAGGAAGAGAAATCAAGTTTGTTAAATATTCGGTCTGACATATCTGTCAACTCCATACATTGTAACTGCAGATAAGAGGCAGTATTCCTGATATCTTACCTAGACATCTGAGATACACATCAGCTGGGCCCACAGAGCCACCCCTGCCATCTAACATCATCTATCCCTGAGCCAAATAAAGGCAACATTCTTTCAGTATTTCACATTATTTTCTCATAAAAAAATTATGCTTATGTAATAGACCCTAAAATGACTCCCCAATATCCCTACCTCTGGCTGTGTATGTCCTGTGTAATTTATTACCCTTAGGTGTGTGTTGGATCCAGTAACTGAAGTCTACAAAAGAATATGGCAGAAGTGGTGGAAGGTCACTTCCAGGAATAAGCTATAAAAAGACTGATTTCCTTGGGCACTCACCTGCTCTCATACTCCAAGGGAAGTCAACTGTCATGTTGTGAGCTGCCCTGTGGAGAAACCCAAGTGTCTAAGAATTAAAAAAGGCCTCTGACTAACTGCCAATGAGGAACTGAGGCTTTCCTCCAAAAACTGGTAAAGAACTGAATTTTGTCAACAAGCATGTGAGTGAGCTTGGAAGCTAATCCTCCATGAATTAAGCCTTCAGATGAGACCACAGCCCTAGTAAGCTGAATTTATTGTTGCTGCCAGTACCTCTAAATTACTCACTCTTAAATCTAATTTTTGACCTAAAGCTTTTAACTTGGGCCTACAATTTTCCTACTTGTTTAATTAGAATTTCACACAAGAGATTGAAGGCAATGCATTAACAATGACATCTTTGCAGAGTTTGGTAATCTCCTGAAACAACTTGAACCAGAGGCACCCAGATCCCTTATCCATAGAAACTGTGAGATGTTTATTGTTTTAAGTCATTAAGTTTTGGGGTAATTTGTTAAATAATAATAAATAACAAACTTGTGATTTATTGTAATCTTGGGCTTCCATCTTCCCCCTTCCACTATGTACAAAACAATCATATTCACATGACTGCAGGAGTACGTTTCTACACAGTACCCTCATACATGGTCTGACAGTGCCATACATACACATGCATATATATCATATATATTTTTTATTGAAATTATACATGTATGCAAATGCATGTATATAATTCCAGAAAATTCAAATTTATGCAACAAATTAATTCACTATATAAAGCTAATCTGTGTACAATGTAAATTGGATTTGTTGGTCTTTTGTAAAACAAAAAATTCATGATTATGTTTTCTTTAATATTTAATTGTAAAAAATATAATCCTGGTATGATATATTAACTTTCAAGCATTAAATGCATATGTGAGGGGTATATCACCTAATTTAGATTTTGACGAAAGCATAGACAATACATAGTCAAACTCTTACTATAGTCATTATTGCGTTTTCCACATCTTAACACAGATCAATTGCAAATTGGACCATAATAAAAGTTAGTGCTTTTCACAAATATCTAATGTGAAAAGAAGAAAAATCTGAGAGCCTTACTTTTTCATTTGCCAAGTTCTGTGAGAAATAATGTAATAAAATGTTGAGAACAAAACTTTGGAGTAATATCTTTGGAACTTTTATTTTTTTTTATTTAACATTTCTGAAGAGTTTGCAGGTAGAAACTGCCTATAAGGCAGTCTAATACTATTGAAATCTACGGGCTTTGAAATCAGAATATATGTTGAATCCCAGCTCTGTCATTTATCTATGATCTTTAATAAAATTTTTAAACTGGTTTTCCCATCTGTAAAATGAGGATCACAGTAAATCAGAAAAGCTCATAGTGATGTGAAGCTCCAATAGATTCATGTACATTCATCACTTTACAGACTATAAAACACTATAGAAATGTTAATTATAACCATTATTATTAAACACAAGTATACCTATATAGGCTAGTATGTAAACTCATATTTCTATATTATTTCATTTTTCCATTTAATAATAATTATGTTTTCGTGGGCTAGAAACTGGCCTAGAGATTTATATGTATTAATTTTAGAGTTAAGGAAAATGAAGATCAGAGATTTTAAATAACTACTGAAAGCTACACAGCTTATGATTATTGGCAGAGCCTGGATTTGAACCCTGTAAATCAATCTCTAAAGTCTTCTCTTAATAATTGTGCAAGATCCCATTCATAATACATTTCATTGTAATTTTGAGGATGTGTTTATACACATATACAAATACTCCACCATTTTTTAAAATTTTAATTAGTTTCAAATATACCGTACATTGGTTAGACATCTATATAGTTCATAAAACAATCCCCCCAGTTGCTCCTTCCCTCCCCTGACCCTCCACCTAGTCAATGTATTAATGCTAATTGCATTCCCTATGCTGTGCTCCCCATCCCTGTGATCATCTATCAGTTACTAATTTGTACTTCTTTAACCTTCCACTCTATTCTCCCAGCCCCCCAAACCCTCTTCCCCTCTGTCCGTCACCAAATTGTCCACTATATTTATGAGTATGTTTTTGATTAGTTCTTTCTTTTTATTCCTTAGATTCCACATATAAGTGAAATCATATAGTGTTTATCTTTCTCTGTCTGACTTAAATACCTTGTAGGTCCATCAAAGCAATATCTTTTCCCATCCCCTTCCTTTTCATATGTAGAGGTCTTGTTTTCTTATCCTTTCAGTCACTCTATCTTTTGGTTGGAGCACTTAATTCTTTTCTATTTAAGGTACTTTTAAATGTAGTTGTTATCATTCTTTATTCCTGTTTTGATAGGTTTTTTCTTTTTAAAGGAGTCCCTCCAACATTTCCTGTAATACTGGCTTATTTTTAGCTTATTTTTGTCTGGGAAGCTCTTTATCTGTCCTTCAACTCTAAATGATAGCTTTGCTGGATAAATTATTCTTGGTTGTATATCCTGGGTCTTCATTCTGTCGAAAATTTTTTGTCAAGCCCCTCTGTTCTGCAAATATCTTATGAGAAATCAGCTGCCAGTCTTATGGGTGTTCCCTTATAAGTAATTATTTGTTTTTCTCTTGCTGCTTTTAATATTTTTTATTTGTATTTAACCTTTGACATTTTAATTATGATGTGTCTTGGTGTGGGCCTCTTTAGATCCCTGATTTGTGGAATTCTCTGAGCTTCCCGGGGTTTTATGTCCATTTCCTTCACCAGGTGAGGGAAGTTTTCCATCATTATTTCTTCAAACAGCAGTTCAACATCTCAATTTTCTTCTGTTATGCCTTCAGATAAATATTTGAGCATTAATACTGTCTCATATCCTCCTAAATTATTTTTATAGTCTTGGCATCTTTTTTCTTGCCATTCTGATTGAGTGTCCTGATTGGCTATCCTGTCCTCTAGATGGGCATTTGATCCCCCCTTTTTTTTCCTTTGTTTATTCCATTTAATATACTTCTCACCTCAGATAATGTGTTCTTCATTTCAGACTGGTTCCTTTTTATAATTTCTACTTCCATTTTTATATTTATCTCTTTGTTTAAGTTCTCACTGAATTTATCTACAATTACCAAAGTTCATTGAGCTTCTTTATAATGAATGTTTTGAACTCTGCACCTGTGAGATTACTTGACCTCACTAAGCAGAACTTCTAATAGCTATGTGATGACCTCTCTGAGCCTCAGTTTTCTCAATTTCAAATGCATACAGAAGGACCACCACGACCAGGTCCGGTACAAAGATGAGGGAGGGGGAGGTTTATGCTTCAGTCTAGAAGTCTGATTTCAGATGAAGAAGGCAGGAAGGAACTGAGGCCTCAGGAAGTAGCCCCAAGACCTCTGGAATGAGAAGGGACCATGTGGAATTGTGAGTATGGAAGCTCCTCTGTCCACACTGTGGCGAGGCGTTGTGCAGTCCAGAGGGCAACTTGGGAGGAGCAATGGAAGGATCAGATGTGTCTCATACACCTTGGGTCTCCGACCAGATGTGCTGGACTTCTCATGTCTGCCAGTGAGCCCCTTGGAGGCCCAGCTCACAGCAAGGTTCATTTCGAAGCGGGGGCTCAAGAAAGAGCAGGCTGCTTACAATTTCTGTGACCCTGTGCAGGTGCCTTCTCCATAGCCTCTTTACCACATTGTTAGTTTGGAGAAAAACAACATGTTCACTGCCTCTTGCTTCCCAACAGGGGCTACGTGTCCTCCCTGGGCCTGAGCTAAACAGAACTTCTTGGAAGATGTTTTCAAAAGCACCTGCTGGGAACGGTCTCTCTTTCCTAAAAGATCTGGGGGCAACACTGCCTTTTTTAATAAAAACCACTGTGTGTGTATATATATATATGTATATATAGATATATATGTAAATATATATAGATATATAGATAAATATATATGCATATATATATATATATATATATATATATAGAGAGAGAGAGAGAGAGAGAGAGAGAGAGAGAGAGAGATGGGAGCTATGGAATAAGACACTCAATTCACGTCAATTGTAACCTCAAAGTGGAGACTTCTGAGAAATTTCTCACTTGTGGCAAATGAACGGGCTTCCCCAAGGCCTTGGGGTTATCATTTTTAGCAATGTAATAACAGCAGATGCTACAACTTTTTTTATTTAGGTTCACAGAAACATTGAGAATAAGGTATAGAGGTATCTCTTATATCTCTTGCCTCCCACAGGCATAGACTCTCCCACTGTCAACATTCTCCATCAGAGTGTACACTAATTATAACTGATAAAACTACATTGACACAAAATTACCCAAAATTCATAGTTTATGTTAGAGTTTGTCCTTGGTGTTGTACATTCTATGGGTTTGGACAAATGTATGACATGTATTTATCATAATAATATCATACAAAGCATTTTCACGGTCCTGAAAATCCTTTGTGCTCTGCTTATTCATCCTTTTCCCCCTCCAAACTCTGGCAACCACTGATTTTTTTACTGTTTCCATAGTTTCGCCTTTTCCAGGATGTCATATAAGTGTATTTGTAGAATATCTAGACTTCTCAGATTGGCTTCTTTCACTTAGTAATACGCATTTAAGGTTCCACCATGTCTTTTCATGACTCATTTCTTTTTAGTATTGAATAATATTCTATTGTCCCAGTGTCCCACAGTTTATTTATTTATTCTCCTACTGAAGGACATCTTTGAGTAAAGATTCCTAGATCATATGGTAAAACTATGTTTAGTTTTGTAAGAAACCACAAAACTGTCTTCCAAAATGGCTGTGTCATTTTCAATTTTCACCAGCAATGTATGAGAGTTCCTCAGCCTTGCCAGCATTAGATGTTGTACATTGTGGCCACTATAAGTAGGTATTTAGTAGTATCTTACTGTTTTTCTTTTTTTTTAATTTGAATTTCCATGATATTATTGATGTGCAGCATCTTTTCACATGCACATTTGCTATCCGTATATCTTCTTTGATGAGGTATCTATTATGGTCTTTAGCCAATTTTTAAATCAATAATATATATTGTTAAGTTAAATCTGAATTATGATAACATTTTGCCAATATCTGATATCTGTGGTATAAACACTGCCTCCATGACCATTTGCAAATACTCCCATCATGGCTGGTTTCAAGCTACCAAGAAGTCATCAACGTAGTCTTGGGAAGAAATGTGCAGGAACACACCATTATATAGTATTTGCATAATACAGACACAATAGACATAAATGATCTCAAAAGCATAGATAATAGTAAAATGTAACAAAAAAATTATAAAATGAGTTTAAGTATTGATTACTTTGGTTTCAATACAGTTTAATTCTATGTTTATATCGTTTATTTTCAAATCTCGCTTTCCTTGAACAACTCACGAAATTCCTGAAAATTAACAACTGACTCTCCTGGGCTAGTGAGCCAGCTGCAACATGTCACCATAGGTACAAACATGCCAGCCTATCCTTAGGGCCCATTCACTTCACCTTGAAAAGGAGAAGTAGAAGTCCAGAAATCTTTGTTGCCTCTTTTGACCTTCATTCTAAACGGCTTCTTTTTCAGCACTCTCAACAGTAGCAGTATAAAACAGGAAAGATATTTTAGATACTTTGGAATTGAGTAAACTAACTTGGGTTGGTTAGGGTTTCTGAAATGTTTTGTTTTAGTGTTTATTTCAAGGCTGATGTTAATTGCGTTAACTTTTCAAAAAACTTCTCTGTATAATATTATCCGAGGATCAAAATGGGTCAGAAAGTTCATTTTATTCTTCCTCTAGTTTCCAAGCAGGTCTTTAAGAAATAATAGAGAGATGGGTCACTAATCTGCTTTCATAACTTAACGTTTCTCAGAGTTTTTGCATGTATTTAAAAATCAGTGTTTTTTGTTTTTTGTTTTTTGTTTTTTCCTTTCAATCTTCTAAAGAAAAACAGCATTAAAAAGTTCAAATGGAAGTTTCTGCTGTGTGGCTTCCCAAGGGAGTGCCTCCCAGATGTGATAACAGTAGCATAATAAAAGGCTCCTTTTCTTCTGTATTATTTCAGGGTCAGGTCTGCATTTTCCCTTAAAACATCAGTAGAAATGGCATAATAGAAGTATCTGTTCTATCAGACATTTTCATAGACATTATATTGACCCTGATGGTCCTTTGCTGAACACACACTAACTGGAACCATTTCGGTTATTCTCCAAATGGATTGTCAATGTAATTGTCATTATACAAAAAGCATTATGAACATTTACTGCTTCTCTGCTTTGACAGCAGATACTTTTCAAACATGAATATCTCAGCAATTAAAATCACAAACATAATCATAACAACAAAAGCCTTGTCTTCAACTTTCATTTTTAAAAAACAATACTAGATTTTCCCCAATTTAAATGGAATAAAATGGTTCCACATTTTAGATTCAGTATTCACGTGAACTGAATAATACAATTAATCAGGATCTTTAGCCACATAATTATCTTTCATACGAGTAAATCATTTTATGTGTCAGTTTACATTCATTGAATTAAATAATTCAAAATATCCTTATCATAAAGAACAATTATATAGCATTTTAAAAGCAAATCAATCATATTTACATAGAATAATTGAGGAAAAAAATATATACGCATGGAAGCATAGATAACTACCAAACACTCCACCATTCAACAGTCTCAAGAAAAATCCCAGGTACTATCCTTTCCTGCTTTGGTGGTATATTGTACCAAAATATTATATATTGTACCAGAACAGCCTGACACTTTTATACCAAATTTTAATCAGGTTAAAATTGTGTAAGCACCTGGAATTTTCAGCCTGATTTGAGTCAAAATAGCTGAATCATAAATCTTGCCCAGATTGACTCAGAAAAAAGCCCCAAAGCCTATTCCCTTGAATAGAGTGGTGGCTGCAGTGCCATAATGTATTCTGTGCTCAAGCATTAGATGGATTGCTAAACGTGTAGTATTTGTCTGATGAAAACTGTACATTCTCACCAACTCAGAGACCATTGTAAGACACAAGCCAAGAAAAGAGCACGACTAAAGAGTTGGGAGAAAGGGAGAGCAGAATGCATTACATGTGGACTATAGAGATAGTCTCCACAATTACTTTATACAGAAAACCAATCAGACAATCCTTCAGAGGACCAAGGTTATAGACACATATCTGATCATGCCTATTGAAGCAAGAGAATCTTTAAAACTGACTCTACCCAAAGGAGGTGTTTAAAAGCAATCTTCTCAAATCCAGAGCTGGAAATCAATAAAGTCACCAGCATTGAATGGATGAGCTTTCCTAGGCATCAGATTGAAGGTCAGCTACTTCTCTGAGCTCAAGGCTTGATAGACATAAGCCAATTAGAATCTAGGTTTGATATAACCTTGATTTTTTGGGGGGAGGGAAAATGTTTTAAAGACATTTAATTTCATATACAGGCAAAAAGCTACAGGGAGTCCAGAACAAGCACATTTTCAAGCTATGGAACTGCTCTCGAAGAACCCTTAATTATATAATTTCTAACTCAGGAGCCAAAAGTAAGGTGGACAAAAGCCTAGATAAGTGGTTCTCATACCCATTATTTTATTTTCATTTTATAGATAATATTTTCTGCTTAGATTTTATAGGGGAAAGGTTTGCACAATGTGGTTTTGCAAATTTTCACACTATTGTATAAAAATTCTCCAGATAGTTCTAGCAAATTATAAAATTAAAGTCTAAATTTCCATTTACTCTGATAACATCAATATAAAAACTCTGAATTCTATCCCCAAGCAAAATCCTGGACCAAAGTCAGCTTTCTTACTACAAAAATATCCTTCAACTATGCCATGTTTCTAAGCTTCTGTGGAAATGATGAATAGGAAGTGAGTTGTAGCAAATCTCCTTTTATCCCTTACTACTCCCACCCTAACTCTGTCTCTGCCCAAGACATCTTCTCGCCAGAGCTCTGTGTAAAAGTCTTACATAATACATAGGCTTATGAATCAGTTGATACTAATCCCCTTCATTTCCTCTATTCCCATTTGGAGGGGGTGCTTTGATAGAAGATGGTAGCACCATCAGAGTTGAGTCCTTTCTAAATAACTTTGAAGTGAGGCAAAATACATTAGAGTTGGTATATTGTGAGTCAAAATTTGGGTTTGAATCCCAGCTCTGACATTTACCAGCTTTGCAACCTTCCGTTAATGCTCTGGATTCTCTAGGTTTTCATTTCCTCACCTGTATGTGATAATTGTCTAACTCTCAGGATTGTTACAATGATAAAATAATGCATTAAAAAGTAATTGTAACACTAGTATGTAGTGAGGGGTGGCAGAAAAAGGTGCCCCCAAATATATCACTTTGGCATTATTTTGAGTAAAAAGCACTTGAAAAATAGCAAATGTAAAAAATCACCCTGGTCTTTCTTTTTCTTAAAAGCAAGAGATAAAATTCCCTTGTGAAAGTTGTCCGCACTACCAGAAGGAAAGTGACATTCCTATTCTCAAGGATGAGAAGTTGAGACCTAGAGAATTCTACACAAATAGACCTATTAAAATAATTCTTATTCTCTAAACACCCTACATGGTTTAGTTATTTTCCTACAATTGCTTCTGTTTGTTCAACTTACTACACAAGCAGGTAGATTTTGCCATTTAGGGGGCGGGAGGGGGTGTCTTCCTTCCATATAAGGCTTCCTATGCGTATAAAACATATAAATTTGTATGCTTTTCTCCTATTAATCTGTCTTATGTCAGTTTAAATTTTGGATCACCCAAGAATCACATTTACTAGTTAGCTAGCTTACTAAAAATGCTCAATGTTTGTGAAAGGCAAAAACAAATATAAAAATATTATTTATATATATGGCCCATCATAGAGAGAAGAGTTTTAAAAAATTATATGCTAATCCCTCTTTTCTCTATGCCAGGTCTACTAAACCAGTCTTTAGATTTGAGTTAATGTATGTAAAACACTTAGAAATTGTCAGCTATTATATCAAGTTACAGGTAAGGCACATCTGAATTCCTGAGTTCGGTCCTACACTTTGGAGTTTAGGCAGTGGTTTCAATGTTGCCTGCACATGTAGATGACCTGGGCAGTGATGTGAAAAATGCAGTTGCCCAGCCCTTGCCATAGAAATTCTAAAGGGTTGCAGAATATGCTACCTTAAAATATGCCTCTTTGGCATGGGATTGAATTTAGTTGACTATTTTGAGAAACAACAGATACAGGAGGAACTGTGAAAACAAAGAAGTTACCCATTTGCAAGAAAAATTTACTTTTAGAAAGGGGGCATATTCCAGGAATAGAGCAATTACCAGAGATAATTTTTATTCTGGGAGGCTTATATGCAAGGCAAGACAACTTCTGATTATCAAACATTTGCTCTTATCAACTTCCCATGAATTGCCTTACTTTCCTTTGAAACCCCAAACCTTTATCCATTTCCTTAGCTCAGATGGTATATAAGCCTCAACCATCTGGTCACCTTTTGAGTGTCATATTTTTTGTGGGGCTCCCATACACATGTGAGTAATTAAAATTTAGGTAGGGGAGTGTCAGTCAGGAAGAATGAAGGGTAGACATGTTACAGATAATTAAAGAAAACAATTTAGGTGATACAAAAAAACTTTAATAGTATATGAAGTAGATAATGACTATTATGAGATTTAAGGGTGCTGTAGAAAATCCTTAAAGCTATGAGTCCAGTATATGGCTACTGTTAAAAATGGAAGAGGGAACAAAAGCAAATACTGGAACAGGATATGTCAACTCAAAAAAAGCAAACAGGAAAACAAATTGAACCAGGCATTGTCCTTTAGGGTATTTTATTTTGTTTTTGCTACACGGGCTCTGCCTAAAGTACATGTAATGTTTAAAGATTGAAAGTGCTGAAAAACACTTGATGGACTGTAAAAAGGTGACTGTAGGACTGTGTTAGTAATGTGCATATTTGAGAAAACAGTTCTTAAGTCTCTTACCCCATTCAGTTATATGCCTAATCTAAGCTAAAATCTAAGTTCAGTGGTACATAAAGAGAACAACCATCTTTGATGTCACACATATTTGTAGGGTGTGAAGATTTTTTTTTCTAAGAAGTAAATCAAGTAATAAGAAGTCCCTCCTTGAAACCATTTGATAATTCAATGAATTGCCATTTTCCACAAGAATAAGTCCAGAACCTAGTCCTTGAACTAAAAGTTGATTCTGGCTGAGGCTCTCTATTGTACTCAATGCAGAGGGTTCATGTAATTTCCTCAAACAAATTTTGAACTTCAATATACTCCTCAAAAAGTAAAAATCATCCTTAGAACATTCACATTGCAAAAACTATAATGAGTAAGAAGCAAAAAATCTACCTCAAAGTCACCAAACCCTTTCTTATAAAACCTCATTATTATATACAGATCTATATAAATAAACCCTCACGTTCTTTCATGATTTACAAAAATGAGAACATTATATAAATTTAAAGGTATACTATATATTATATATCATTTGCAATATAAATTTTATTGTGTATTATAATATATATCAATATATCAAAATATGAAACATGTAATATGTCAATATATAAAATATCAATATATCATATCATATCACATATAAAGTATCATATTATATATATTTTGTTACTTAAATATATAAATAAGCCATTTACTTTTCTCACTTAACAATATTCTAATGCTATGCTCCTTCTCTCCTTTGACTTAGCAAAGACACCCTCAGTCTCCAATATCCTTCACTGTTCTGTATGCATCACATTCAATCTTGATTGTCAAGTCGTATTATAAAATTAAACTCTGAGATACTTCACAAATAACTATACCATAAAGCAATTTTAATATGCCATAACTTACTATATTTTATTACATATAATATACAATAAAATTTTGGATTCTTTTAAGCAAATTAACCATTTCTATTGTTGTGCCTCATAATTCCTCCTCAATAACTCTTTTGTAAACTTTTAATATTATAGCTGTCTTCTAGTTTATTTTCCAATTTTAATTGCAAAATATATGAAGCTTAGACTGCTATTCTCATCTTTGTATCTTTCATCAACTACAATAGACATAGATAGTAGTAGAGCTCATTAATTTATTGTTATAAATTAATCATTATAGAATAAGTGGACTCAAGGGTTGAGTTATAATCATGAGCTCTATAAGGTTGAGAATAGTACCCAGTATAGAGTATATGTTCCCAAGCATCTTTTAACTAGAGAATGGATAAACCAACTGTGATATACCCATAAAGTGAAATACTACTCAACAACATAGAAAACAAAATACAAATACAATAACATGGATGAAACTCACAAATGCCTTATGCTAAATGAAAGCAGCCAGACTCAGAAGGCTGTACACTTTATGATTCTATTTATTCTGAAAAAGGCAAAACTATAGGGACAGAAAAGCAATCAGTGGTTGCCAGGAGCTGAGGGTGTAAGCAGAGGTGTTTGACAAATGAGAAGTGTGAGGAAAATTTTATATGGGTGATGGAACTGTTCTGTATTTTAATTGTGTTGGTAGTTACACAACCACATATTCTGCCAAAGCTCTCACGACTGTAGACTATAAAGAGTGAATTTTACTGCATGTAAATTATATCTCAATAAAATTTTTTCAAAATCATGGTTGAATAAAATAATAAATGAAGAAATCATATCTTTAAACTGAATCAATGCAATTAGAATAATTAAGTTCTAGGTAAAGAGTTGAGATGCAAAGAAGAGCCATGAAGACGTGTCCCTGGGCAAGGGGTTGCACTCAGGTCGGCTTTGACATTGACCAGCTATAAATCAAAGCATCAAGAGAAAGAAAATTCCCATTAGGGATTCTATTTCTAATAACCATCTTATTTTCACTTGTAGGAAAAAGTAATTGTTAACTCTCCTTTTGCTAATACCTAAAGTGACTAGCTTAAGTTTAATAATGAAAACATAAATTTGAAGTAAAACAATAGCAGCAAAAAAGTTTTCTTTTCAGATTGTATCTCTTTAGTTATATGAATTTGCAAAATATAAAGTAGTCTATCTGCTTCTATCTATCTACTTAGATAACTAGGTATCTATCTATCCAGGGGAACTTTTAAGGGCCTATAGAACTTAAAGGAGACCAAAGATTAAGATCAAAAAGCTTTGTGTTTATAGAACAATACAAATAACCCCAAAATAGTAAGGAATGGAATATGTCAATAAAGAGCTGACTATAGCAGCAAAAGGTATTTGCTAGTTTTTAGAATGTGGTTCATGCTAAGGAAAGAAATACTTAACAAGAACTTTTAAAATGGTGTGGAAAGATCATAGTACATTTGAGGATTTAATCTGATGATGACATATTCAGGGGACAGTAAATGTTAAGGCAAATCTTATTAATATATGAGACTCCATAATGTTTCTCTCCACCCACTCTCATTCCACAAAGCTCAGGTCTAATGAGGGAGCAGGGGTGTGGAAACGTACATGTTGCCAGGCCTTATTGTCTCAATAACACATAGTGCAAAGAAAAAGAAGTGAGAGCAGAGGAAGAACTACACACAGAGGGGAGAAAAAACATGGAAGACAGAGGAGGGAGGGAGAGGAGAGAAGGCAGTGAGAGGAGGGAGGAAATGTTCAAAATATTTCCAAGATATTAATAATTTCATGGGATTCAAGAAAAGCAAATAAAAAACATGAATTATTTTAAAATGATTTTTGGCACATGGAGTGTTCTTTTGATCGCAAGTGATTCCATAAGTGACTGAAGATTGCAGCTGCCTATTGACATTTTTCATCTTAATTTTTGGTTTCTGTTTTAGTTTATACTTTTTAATAAGAAATAGACTATAAAAATTACCCCATATAAAATTATATATATATAAGTATTTATACACATTTGGGTATTTACATATGTATGCAATTATATTTATATATAAACATATACTTATATATGCATGCATAAAATTATGTGTACATATTTATACATGTGTATGTAATATTACACATGTATATATACATAGATATAATTTTATATAAAATTTTGTGGTTTATATTTTATTAAAACAAAAATAATTTGTAACGTATGGCCACAAAAATATGCCAGTGTGAACATGCTTTACTACAGTGGGACCTTGTCACTCTCCCATCAAAACTGAGATGACCTTATGACACTCTTGCAGCAAGTGAAGTCAATGGAATTGATGTTGTCTTACAAGGCCAGGTAGAAAGCATCATGCAGCTTCCACTTGGTTATCTGGGAACGCACTATCTTGAAATTCATCCCCCTTATGGCATAAGTGGAGATCATATGTAGGTATTCTAGTTGATGACCTCAGAGGAGCCCAATTATCAAAGCACTCTAGCCATGGTACTAACTATGAGGATGAAATCACTAGATGATTCAGTCCTCTGGGCCTTTTTGTCATCCCCAGCATTCAAGTCTTCCCAGCTGAGCCTCCAGACATCGCGGAGTAGAGACAAGCTATCCTCCTGTGCACTAGAATTCCTGACTCAAAGAATATATAACAAAATAGTTGTCCATTTTATTCCGTGAAATTTAAAGTGGTTTGTTTCACAGCAATAATAATAGTCTCTATGTGTGTGCATATATATACAAACACAATTCTTCTTATTTCTAAGCTGAATATGGTCATATATATGTATAACACCATCCAGCTTAAAAATGGAAATATTACTCATAACTTTCAAGCTCTTGTCCCAATTTTATTCTTGTCACATTTATTCTCTTTCATCTCTATCAAGGGGAATCACTATTTCAAATTGTTTTTATTATTTGTTTTTATTATAGATGGTAAATCAGTTATATGTGAACATACAAAAATATGTAAATTTCTAAATATTATAATAATTTTTTCAAGTTTTTGAAATTTATATGTGGCATTATAGTTTCCTACCCAATACATCAAGACTTACTAAGTATATATGTTTGTAACTATGGTTAATTTTCACTGCTCCATGATATCATTATATGATTATATTCCAAACTATTTAATCATTCTGGCTGTGGATATTTGGATATCCTTAGGTCTTTACTATTGAAAACATTGCTATGCATACTTTTATGTATGTCACACATGTAACAGATTTACTAAAAATAGAAAAATTTGATCAAATAATAGTATCTCCATACTGAGAAAATAATGCCAAATTGTATTAACAAGAAATTGCAATAATTTACACTTCCAGTAGCAGTATGAGTACCCTTGTTGTTTTTGGTAGTCTTATCTTTTTATTCACTTTAAAAAAAATCAATTTGTATGTTTTTATTCACTTCAAAGAGATATTTTATTTTCTCTATATGATAATTCTAAAATATGAAATTCTTAACTATATAAATCAGAAGTAGGCTAACTTTCTGTTCAGGGATATACAGAAAATATTTTAGACCATGGGCTACACAATCTCTTTTATTAATCAGTTTTGCCATTATAGAGTAAAAGTAGCCACAGACAATTCATAAAGGAATGAAAATGGCTGAGCTCTAATAAAGCTTTATTTATAAAAACAAGCAGCCAACCAAATTTAGCTATGAGTTGGTAGTTTGCTAGCCACTGGCCTAAATCATGTGAGGTTTATGTTCTGCTTTTTAACTTTTACTCTTATTCACAGTGACTTCTCTCTGTGTCTGTGTTAATTTTAATAAATTTAGTAAATTCATTGTTTTGACTGAATTTAATCCTTAGGAGTCTTAGCAACCACCACTTTTCTTCCAGAGAATATTTGCTTCCACTGGGCACGAGAGGGTGCCACCAACCTAGAAGCATTTAATTTAATGTCTGCTCTGAATTTCCCAGACTGTTTAGATAGAATAAATTAAGAGCCAAGATCAGCTTGGGAACAAATCCTTGTTAAACATTCTATAGGAGAATATTTTTATTAGTTGTTTTTCCGTTCATAACTGTGACAGAGATTGATAGATTTCCTGTGGACTTCGCTGGCAGACAACTTTTTTTTCAACCCATATTTCACAGAAGCTCTTGGCCCTTCAAAAGTTCCAGCTAAATGTGTAGATAGATCTCAGATTCTAGCTGCCAGTTCAGCACATTCCCAAAACCTACTCTTCTAATTTCCTCATGATTTAAAATTTCCAAATTTCCTAAAATCCCAAGGCAGATCTGGCATTCACACTTGTTTTCTGGCTTTGACTCATATACTTGTTTATTATGCCTTAAGGCATCTTTAAAAATTCTTGGTATTTTTCATCTTCTCATTTACTCTTCTACTTTCCTTATCATTGTGGGTTTATAATTAAATATATATATATATAATTTTAGGGCATAGTAATTAAACTATAGTTATCATTTTAGTTAAATTTAGAGAAAGTTTGCAGTAAAGCATGATTGTTTAATTTGCCACACTTACGTATAAAAACCTATTTCATTTAATCAAAGCTACTTCGGATAATAACTACCATTCACTGAACCTCTACTACTGTTATGAAGCTTTACAGATATGATTAAACAATAATCCTATGGCATAGGCATTATTTTTCTGTGGTAGCCCCTCGTGTTGTTCAAAATATTCACATTCTCCTCTCCTCTGGGCACATGGTGGGTTAGCATCCTCCCACACCCTTTGAAGTTTGTCATGGCAATGTGACTTTTTCTTTTTCCATGGTTCCATAAAAGCACCTCTCATGATGGAAGCCCCATAAACCCAGATCCTCAAGTGACTACAACATTCAGAGCCCATCAACCCAGGGCGAACATGTATCATAAGCAAGAAATAAACATAAGTAAAGCCCTTGAGGTTTTAAGACTATGTGTTACAGCAACATAATTTGGTCTATCAAGAATTAGTGTCCACTAACATGAGAGGAAACATTAATTATTATTTATATAACATGGCTAGTGCTGGATGGGACTGTAATTTAAATCTAAATTTATTTGATCGAAGCTACTTATCATTTCTGCTTTACCGTGCTGCCTTGCAAGATGAGCAGTATCTCAGCCTTCTGAATGTCCGAAGTCCATAGATACATTTGGAGCCAAGAGATACACAGTGGCATAGCCCAGAATTCTGGAGCCATCTTTTATAAATGAGTATTTGTACCACATGATATTTTATTTTTGAGGATAATTAGATGCTAATTGCTGTTATCTGTTTCTCCTCTGAATTACGATGGCAGAGCAGAATTTCTCTGGTAGCAATTCTTCATCAGATGTCATGAGAACTAAGCAAAGAAAAGTGTTTCAGTAACTTAACCTCAGCATGACTCTGAATAATTCAGGGAAGGTTTCTGGTGATTAATTAGACTTTTAAAAATTGGAATCCTGCCCCATTGCACAAGCAAAATAACTTCCGTGATTGGTTTAATATTCCTCTTTTTATTTGTTCTTTGATGCTGCTGCTCATGGACACAGCTCTGGTCATCACCGTGAAGCACATGTATTCATTATCGACAGCACCATGATAGATGCTGGTGCTGCCCTCAGTTAGTTTACAATTAAAGGGTGGCAAGAAAGCAATTATTGGGCCTCCATGTGCCGTTTCATGGTCAAATTTCAACCCTGCATCCAAACTGAAGTTCAGCTCTCATTTGAATGCTGGGCCATCTCATGGCAAGCAATATTTCTTTTCACTCCAATCCAAACTGTCTACAAAACCATCTGTTTCTATAACAGAGTCCAAGCCAGCTTTATGGACATATTTTAAAAATCTGTTTATTCCTGTGCATAAGACCTATCTTATGTCCACATTTCTACTAGGCTTCACAAATTTCCAATTTCGCAGTTTTTCTCCTACAGACTGTTTTATGCAAACCTGTATGTATTCACAATACTTGGATTTTTACTAAAGAAAAAGCTCAAAATAGCCCTTTTCTTTCTAGTTTCCACAAAGTGTAACAGAATGCAAAGTTAAGAGCCTCTCTTTGACTTCCTTCAAGCCCTGAGCAGCTTATTTTCATACAAGTTTTAAAATTGTAGAAATTGTAACACAGACACTTGTTTCCAAGATCATACCTGGCAGAAGAAACTCTCTGTCTCGATTTTCTTTCCCATTATTCAAGATTCTAGTTTTACTCAGAATTTCTAACTCCTGCTTTCAGTAGGTCTCCCTTTCCTCCCACCCTCAAGTACCCTTCGTTTGTACTGGAAAGTCACATTTTACATCTGGGAGGACAATCATGACAGTCCTCTTTTCCACATGCGTCCTAAGTGGCTCAAATTGCTTCCATGTGAGTGTCCAAAACAAGAATCTCTCTGGCCCAGACACACTTCAGACCTCAGTTCCAGGGCTGTTTTCAAGCTTCAGGTCTCTTGGTGGCAGCCCAAAGTGACCTTGCTTCTCACTGTCAGCATTGGTGCAAACGCCAGGGGCTTACCTTTTCCCTGAAAGGGTTTGTACAATTTTCCATGTTGTGTGAATTAAACAGCTTCTCAGTGTCAGATTAGTAAATCTATTTAGCATAAACCTGAAATGCTTCTCTCTCATACTATTTTGTTGTTCTGGAACAAGACAGACTGTTATTGAATTATTCTTGGCTTGAGAGGCAGGGCCAGCTACATAATTTGTGGAACCCAATGAAAGACAAAAATGTGGAGCCTCTTGTTTAAAAAAAAAATAACAAATTCAAAACAACAGATAGCAGGGCATTATGTTAAGAGCGGGACGCTTGTGACTGCACAGACTGCAGACTCATGAAGCAGGCTCTGTTGAGGATAGTACTACTTTGACATGGTGCTGTTAAGAATAATGTTTCAGGTATTAGTTACCTTCTTGAGGATATTTCTGAGTCCTAATATGATAATTTGCACTCAGAATCTTTCCTAAAACTTCAAATAGGTGAATCCAGTGTTGTTCTTATTGCAAATAGGATACTTAGTAGCCTATCATTACTGTCCCAGAATCCCCAAGGGCATGTGGAAATTTGGACCCATTTTTGGAGCTTGAACACCAGCCACACAAAAGTTTCCTAAAACAGAGCAAGACTCAGTTTCAATTCTACATTGAATTCTAAAGTGAGGATTGTGTCTACTGGTTCTTACTGTGTTAACACAAAAAAGTGATGACCCAAATAAAGGTCTCTCTGAACACCACCTAATGCCTATTGCCACCATTTTGTGGGCTCACAAATACTAGCAGAAAGCGGAACAATTATATCTACGCAAAGCGTTTTCAAAAGTTGTTTCATATAAAGGCAATGATGCTTGGGGGAATATTTTCTTATATTTTTGTATACAACATATCTTGGAACATGACTGAGAAAAACCATTTAGCCACAGCAATATGGCTGATTGCTTATTAGTATTTTTATAGAAATACAAAATTTTTCTCTAAATTCATTGTTTAGGTAAGCTAAAAAGAAGTGACAGAGAATAAGCAAGATCCCTTTTAGAAAAATTATCAGAACAAAAATGTCTGATGTAATGGTGAATGCCAACATCACCTGTCCGATTCACCCATTCTGTCTCATTATTCTATACAAAAAATAGTCTCTCTCATTTCATAAATGCCATAGAGCTTATTCTGTGTTCATGATTCTGTGCTAATGGGTGATGTATTTTTAAGTAACTCTTCTTTTTTTTCAGATAAATCTCAACTCTTAGAGCTCTATAGTTGGGAGACAGCAGATAAATCATCTTTCCACAGGCATTCCTAAAACACCTAACTACCAAGGTGTTTTTAGCAAATGTGAGGTAATACATATAAGATATGTCAAATAGCATATTACCAATAAGAATAGAATGGCTTCATTTTCTTATATCTTTACATGTGAAAACTATCTGATGACAAAGAAACCCACTCTCCTCCTTGTAGCCTTTTCTTCCTGGATTTTGAAATCCTAAACATAAAGGAAAGAAATTTCACATCCTTGATCCTTAGGCTGCCTGTCCTCTAATTATGGGTCTCCTCCCTTTTTCTTTACCAGCTATGTTCTCAGTGGGAATAGTAAACAGAGATTAATAGATAAACAGCCAACAGAGATTGGTGTAACTAAGAAATAAGTTTTTAAAAAGAGTGAGGGAGGCATTAGGAAAAAAATCTTCCAAATTGCTAATATCAGAATTTTATAACTGGTGCTAATTTTTTAGAGATGCACTTTATTCCATTTTTTTTTTTTTTGGCCGTATACCATAAATACTTTTATATATCGAGTTAGAACCATCATATCAGGGCTAGACTCTTGTGTTTCCCTTGATGAGTATAGATATGCTCTATACTTTTTTAACTTTTATTTTTATCATAAAACATTTTCAATAATTTATTCATTGTTGAGTATCTGTTAGATACGAAGACGAACTTAACAGCATTCTTATCATCAGAGATTTTAATAGCGAGAAGAGAAAAATAATCTATAATTAATGTACAAAATGTTAAGTATTATGATTAAGGTGAGAATTTAAAAATCTATTATTTTCTAGTCTCAAACTATAAATAACTAACCACAGAACCAGCGTTAATCTCACCCTATCGGTGGGAGCCTCCTTTTAAAACCCATGCATGGGAACATCAGCTATTCCCTGAACTTGGTTACTTCTGAAAGTCAGCTAACTCCTCAGCAGCAAGCATCTAACCTTAACCAAGTTCGACTCTTTGCTTTGTTCAGAGTCTGTGTCCCAGGGGGACAGGCTTCCCTTCCTTAGGAAGTAGTGAATTCAGCTTTCCTTTCAGATAAATGTTGAGGGGAGAGAGCGAGAGAGAGAGGCAGAGACAGAGACAGAGACAGAGACAGAAACAAGAAGAGAGGGAGGGAGGAAGGGCGGGCAGGCACACATTTGTGGCGGGGGTCTTTGTTCTCAATAGAGATATGCAAAGTTATGTGAATACTCTGGAAAATAGGGCACTAAGAAGGGACTTCAAACTCCACATTGGGGTCACAGAGAGAGTGGCTAGGCAGAAGGGAAACAATTGGTCAAATCATTCTTCAAAGACAGGAAAACCTTGAGCTGAAGCCTGAAGATAGAAATCAGCTAATAAGTTATTGATGGGTTTCTCAGATAGAAAGAACAAATGAGGAAAGTTAGGGAGGCATTTAATTTTCTGGTATATTTGAGAAATACCTAATGCTCAATGGTTCAAAAGACTGCAGGTGGATATGTAATTGGAGATAACACAGGTAATACGTGCAGGTGCAAAGCTCTGCATGGTACACTGGTAGGATGCTAAGTCAGTCAAAGATTTAACCTGAGGAGTAGTAAAATTAGTCTGATATTTAGAAAAAAAATAATCCTATAGAGTTAAAGAGACTGAAGTGCAGAGACTCTAGGTGTGGAGGGACTTATAATTGCTGAAATGAATTTTGGATATCCTCCAGGAAAACCTCTTTATTTTCAGGATAATAAAAATAAGGCCTAGTAGATTATTTTTAAGAGGCTCATCCAAAAATCATAGAACTAGGTCTGCAACTCCAAATTCTGTTTAAAATCAAAACAAGCTATACAGTCATATTCTTTTTCTTATGACCAAATCCTCCCTCAGGAAAGAATCTCTATGCACAGGTAGAAAGTTAACTCTGTACCTGGGGACACATTGTTAGTTCTTTTTCTTAACTGGGATGGATCCAGCACTGAGCTAAAATAACAACTGTCTGGATGACAAGTGATGTGCCAGTTGTAAGATATTTGCAAACTTGGCTTAGTGCCATATTGCTAATGGAGACTAAATTTCAACATATGTCTAAAATGTATTTCATTATGTTTGAAGAAAACTTAGCATTTAATCCATTTTTTTCATTTCACAGGTTAAAGCCAAAAATGTTAAGATGTTGGCCCAGGGTCACACAGCCAAAAAGCAGAAAAGGAGATATTGAAATTCATGTGTACCTGTAGCTGAGTCCAATTATTCCAAGTTCCCCGAAAGTCTGAACTGCAAAAGAAATGAAAAATTATTGTCTTTAGCTGAGGTTTGTTGATTGTTTTCTCCTCCTAACTGTAATTTTGAAACATACCTCTTCTTTCTTGCTTGCTTTTAATTTAAGGAATCTTTACAATGAAATACATGTATGTGCTTTGACAATTGCACATATCTATCCACACATAAAACCAGACCAAAAAAAATATTTTTATCACTCTAGGACATTTCCTTGTGCCTCTTTCCAGTCAGTCTCACCCTCCAGGCAACCGCTGTCTGATTTCTATCATTATAAAGTAATTTGCCTACTATTGAAATTTTACAAAGAGAATAATGGTATGTGTCTCTTTGTGTGTCTAGTTTCTTTGGTTTAATGTTTTTGAAATTCATTCTGTTGCATGTATCAGTAGTTAATTATTTTATTGCTAATTGTATCCATTTGTATGACCACTCAACAATTTGTTTATCCATTCAACTATTAATGGACATTTGGATTATTTCCAGTTTTTTTTAATTTTTTTATTTTTATGACTAAAGCTGCTATGAACATTCTTATACAGTCTTTTTTCTGGATATATGTCTTCAGTGTTCTTAGGTAAATACCTAAAAGAGGAATTGTTGTATCACAGTATAAAATAATCTTTATATGAGAATTTGTCAAAATAATTTTCCCAAATGACCATATGATCTTACACTCACATAAGCAATACATGAGAGTTTTAGTCTCACCACACTCTTGCCAATATTCATGTTGTCAATCTTTTTAATTTTAGCCATCCCAGTATGTGTGTAGTGGTATCTCATTGTGGGTTTATTTTTGCATTTCAGTAATGACCAGTAATATAATGTGCTCATTGGCCATTTAAGTATCTTCTTTTCTTAAATGTCTCTAGAAGTCTTTTGCCCATTTTCATATGGAGTTGTTTTACTTTTTAATTTATAGATAAATATCCTAGGTATAAGTTCTTCGTCAAAAATATTTATTGTTAAAATTTTCTTTCAGGTTGTGGCTAGCCAGTTTCCTGTTTTTGCAACAGTGGCTTAAGGTGAACCAGTGTTTTTAAATTTGATAAACTGAAATTTATTATTTCTTTTTAGTTAGTGTTTAGTGTGTTTTCTTTAAGAAATCTTTTTCTACCCCAAGATTACAAATGTATTTTCTAATATTTCCTTTAGAGGCTTTATAACTTTTTCTGTTTTAACTTCATCAGAAAATTCTGAATGTTTTCCAAAGTGGCTCTGCCATTTTACCATCCAATCACCAGTGTTCATAATCAATGTGTATATTAACTTTTGTGGGTAGTATAAGGAATAAGTGAAGGCTCGTTTTTCCCATGAATATGTAATTCGTCTAGCATGATTTTTTAAAAAAACACTTTTATTAAATTGGCTGGCACTTTTGTCAAATAACTATTTACCATATACATCTGCATCTATTTGGGGGCTCTCTATTCTGTTCCATTGATATACTTGTCTTTATGCTAATATCTTACTGTGTTGATTACAATACCTTACTGTAGTTTTATACAATATTTCAAGATCAGGTAATGTCAGTCCTTCTATCTTTGTTTTTTCTTCTTCAACAATGTTTTCACTTTTCTAGATCCTTTGCTTTTTGCAAATAAATTTTAGAATCAGTTTGTCAATTTTTATGAAGAAGTCTTAGAATTCTGATTGGGTTCACATGGACTATATTCATCAATCTGGAAGGAGTTGACATTTTTCCAGTATTGAGTTTTTCAATCTACGCACAATTCATTTCCACTTACATAAGGCTTTAATTTCTTTTAGCAATTGTTTAATTTATAGTTGATATGTTTCTATATATTTTATTAAATTTATTCTGAATTATTTTATGCTGTTTGATGTAATTATAAATAAAATTGTGTTTTGAAATTTATTTTCCAAGTGTTTGTTGCTCATATATAGAAAAACAATTATTATATATTGATCTTGTATCATGCAACCATGTTAAATTCACTTACTAGTTATAGTATTTGTTGAATATTCCCTAAAATGTTCAAGATAAAAAGTTATATCATCTACAAATAAAAAAGTTCTAATTTTTCCTTTAATTTTATGGCTTCTATTTTTTAATCTTGTCTTATTGCATTAGCTGGGATTTCTAGTACAATGTTGAATAAAAGTGATGAGATTCAACATTATTGTCTTGTTTTCCACCTTACGGGGAAAGAGTTCAATATTTCACCATTAAGGATGATTTTGGCTGTAGTTATTAGTAGACATCCTTTTACAAACTGAGAAGGTTCCTTTCTGTTTGTAGTTTCCTGAGAATTATTTATCATGAATAAAAGCTAAATAAAATTAACTGTTTCTTCACTTTGATATTCTCATGTATATTTTTTCCTTTGTTATATGAAGGACATAAATTATATTGCTTGATTTTTTTTATTGTTAAACCAAATGACTTCCTGCAATAAATCCTACTTGTCCATTTATTTATGTCTACATTTTACAAGTCAATATTTTTGTAAAGATCTTTTGTGTCTACATTGATAAGGGGTGCTGTTTTGTAATTTTTTAAAATAATTTTTAACGCCTTTTTCATGTTTTCTTACCAGAGTTATTCTGGATTTATAAAAGAAGTTGGGATTTGTTTCTTTTCTGAAAGAGTTTTGTATAAAATTGGTACAATTCCTTCCTTGAAACTTTGATATAGCTTATAACTATCTGGTCTATTTTCTTTGTGATAAGAATTTTGATTATGAATTAATTTTTAAAATTATATTTCAGATTTTCAAATTTCTTCAATTTTGGTAAACTGTGTTTTTCTAGGAATTGTATATTTCATTCAGATTTTTGAACTTATTTTGCAGAAAGTTGTTTATAATATTTCTCACTTTATCCTTTCAATATCTGTAGGGTCTATGGTAAAATTTCTTCTCTCTTACATTTCCTTTTATATATTTTTTCTCTAATTCTTTTGTGCTGAATCCTATTGACAGTTAATTCAACTTTCTTAAACTTTTTAAAGTATCACATTTTTCTATTATTCTACATTCTATCCAATACTTGATTTGTTAGTCTTTTTGATCTTAACTATGCTACTGAATGATAACTAATTATATTAAACGTCTTTTTATATCTTCTTTTGCAGTCCACATATCTTTTTTAGTGAAATGTTCAGATCTTTTGTCTTTTAAAAATTGAGTTATTATTAGTTTGTAAGTGTTCTTTATATATTTTAGACAGAGGGACTCTCATTCTTTCTGATCAAAAAATTAAGAATCACAATCACATATACATTAGCTGTTGGAGCCATTTTTCCTGACAGAGAATCAGATAAACAGAAAAAAAAAAAAAGCCAATAGATGAAAAGTTCTTCGGAAGTACATATAAACACCCTATTCTAGCCATTCATGAGACTACATACTTCTGGATTGTTCAGTGAAACAAAGTGTCCTCTTTTGCTTAACCTAGTATTAATTAGATTTCTATCTCATAAAACCTAAAGTCCTAATGTAACAGCTTTACTTACATCTCTGTACACATGGAAGAAAGATTTATAGCAGCCTAAATAGTACCCCAATCCAAGGGATCCACAGGAAGCAATTTGAGTATCCAAATCTCAATTATAAAACTCTAGGAGAAAGAATCTGGTTTATTGGATAAAGTGACTATAGGCAGATAGGTATCTCATATGGCTTACTACTTACGCAGTATGAGTTGTGGAAAAACATATTGAGAAAAGATGTGTGAAGTTTATACAATATGGATTGAGGAGATAAGAAAAAAATTGTCACCTCTTTACACCAGACAATGACTAATATGATTTTATAGCAAGGTAATCTCAATTGTATAAAAGAAACAATGTAATGTGAGGGAAATGAAGAATAAGAACTTGAGTAAATGACTATAGACTGACCTTTAGAAGAAGCTACATTAAGAAAATAATCATGATAATGAAGGCATGATTGAACGAATTCAGTAAGCATTCTGTCTTTAAAGTTGGAGTTTGCTAGAATGATTGAACTTAATATTTGACTAAGCATTTTAGCACTGTGTGTCTTTGCCCTTAGGAATCTTTCATTAGCTTTGGGCACTTAATATCAGTTGTTAGTTCCCTGGTGAGAGGAATCTTCCCTTCAGGCACTGGCATCTGAAAATTTCTCCTTCACCCAGGGAAGCAAATTATACCTGCCATTCCTTATCTGTACACACCAGGGAGGTTGCTTAAAGCTAGGGGAGAAAGCCAGTGAGCATTGCCAAGCTTGAAGATTCAAACTACATTCCATGTTCCAGCCTGCTGTGGCCCTATTCCTAGATTCTTAGTCCAAATTTCACCCCTTATCATCTCAGTGCTCAACCTGAACTCTCCCAGCCTCAATGTTTTGGTGATGCTTCAACTCATACCTGTTTCACCTTTTGGATGTCAGCCTCTGCTCCGTACTTGGTCTACATACACTTTGACCTTCATGATTCATGTGCCAGTGCATTTGCTCATTCTAAACTTTGATGATACCCTAGTATTTGATAACATGCCCTAACTCTGAGTCTAGCTCTATCAAGATTCGTGGCAGCCACATGTCCTTTTCATGAAAAAGGAGCTCTTGGCAGAATATGATTACCCTTAAAACTGACCTGCTTATCTTAAATTAGTGTTTTAAATATGGATTACAAATTTTCAGGCCATGAGTTGTCAAACAGTGCTAATCAATCAAAGAAGCCCACTGTTCTTATATCAAAACAAGGAGATATTAATCAAGTGCCTATGTGTGTTAGAAGAAAATCAGGGTTGCTCAGGCACAAGAAAAAAAAAAAAAAAAATTGAGAATCTACCAGGTGCCAAGGCTGTAAAAATATGGAAGCCCTCAAAGAAACTTAAAAACCATAATAGCTGACATTTACTCAGTACTTACTATATACCATGTATTTGGGGAGTATTTTAATCATATTAATTTATATTATCCTGTCAATAATCATATGTGGTATTTATTATTATTATTATTATTATTATTATTACTATCTTATACTTAAAGATACTGAAGAACAAAAAGTTTTGTGATTTGTCTGAGATTATGCAGTAAAAAGTGGCCAAATCAGAATTTTGACTCTAATCCAATGCCAGATACTATTTTTCATTCTAGTGGAGAAGAGAGCTATCATAAGTAAAATAATATAGAAAATAATATCCAAGCATTGACACATTATTAAGTAAATACCACACGGTACAATTAATTACTTGAGTGGAGAAAGGAGGAAGGTTGGAGTCAGCTTCATAGGGGAAGGATAAGAAAAAATTGAATAAGAGGAGGAAGGCAGTGTAATTCTAGGTAGAGGGAACAGATTGGACAAGATTAGGGACAAGATTAGATAAAACAGTGATGAGTTTTCTCATTCTGCAGAGAAATCTGCATTGAATCTTTGGATCTCTAGATATGGCTTTCCAATGAAAATCTCTCATATCAGCCAGGGAAGAAAAATTTTTATGCAGATGAATTACCATGCATCTTCTCTTTCCTCAGGCTTATCACAGGGTAATGGGGAAGGGCCTGGCATAAGAAAAGTAGTCAGCAAGAAAACAACGAATATCAGGATACAAGGACTACTTTATATGTGAGATTCTGGTACTGGAATAATTTGATCATTTCAAATCTAAATAACTTTCAATACAGCAAAATGGTATCAGATAACTAATTTCATTTTATTAATTTTTTTTTTCAGGATCCTTTGCCAATAAGACAGGAAATTCCACACACTATATGCTGCAAGCCTTAAAACTGCTCCAATGCCTCAGCTGCCTCTGTTAAACTTAAGATTCTCAAATCTTTTCTCCATCTTGTTTTTCAATTTCTATGACCTTATGGCTTTTTCAGACTCTCCCTCCATCATCGTCTAATTTTTTAGGCCATTCATGTGCAAAGCCATTCAGAGAAAGGCCGTGCTATCCATTTCTGGGAAATGGCCTATCCTGGCTCCATTTCTCTAAATGGCCTATTTTAGTAAATTACTATCTGGGTTCTCTGAGATGATGACTGCGTCAGCCATCCTACTCCATTGGCCCAGTTCTGGGTCTTGGCCCTGTGCGGCCATAAGCCACCTACATTGTAGTGCTGGCTGATCTGTGAAACTGGTGATTCTTTTGTCTTTCATTTGAGCTGCAGCATGCAGTAGTTACTTTGTGAATCTTTGACTCACAAAATCATCTCCTTTTTTTGCTCTGAAATTGCTCTTGCAACAAATTCTTAGCTGCGGAATATTTTAGAGCTCACCATTTATCTTTCATTAAGGTCTGGTTTAGTGTTTTGCCATTTCTGGGTTTGAAAGCACAATTCATTTTATGGTTATCTTTTGTTAATACAGCAAAATCGAAGTACTATATATAAATTTCATAGCCTCTTACCCACAGAGTAGTTATAAACTCCTCAAAGAAGAATTGTCAGAATACAAAGAGTTCAAAATCAAGAAAAATGATAAACTCCAATAAAAATAAATTACTGTCCAACTTACAGCAAATTTATACATAAGGACCAATTTATATATATATTCAGAACATATAACATATTGTATTTATTTTATGTTTCCCTATTCTTGATCATCTCTTTATTTTTAAGCATATTTTAAATTATATTTTAAATTTAATTTTATCTAAATTTCCTTTTCAGTGATAAGTTTTCTACATATATTTCATCTTATTAATACTCATAAAACTTTCAAGAAAAGGTGATATTATAAGCAATGAGATCCTTTTGCCACATATTCTTTACGTGGGACACAAGTAGAATTTTACTCCTCAAACAGGTTTATATTTGGGCTTTCTCTCATTGAAGTCTTTCATAGTGTTCTTTGGCTTAATATGAACATTTCAGTTCTTTCTGATTTTCAAATTAGCCAATTTACTAGAAGCTGAGAAGCTATTAATAATTGTGCCCTAAAATTTTTGCAACAATACAAAACGCTCTCTTGTGCCATTTTTCCTTCCCTGAAAAATGATGCAGATGAAGTAACTGAGGCTAATTAATCCATGATCACACAGCTAATATAGGACAGAACTAGAGCCATGTGCTCTAACTCTTTCACCTCTAGTCTAAGTCCTTCCTCATTGAGAATGGAGGAAATGATGTATTTTAAGGTTCAAGAGGCAGATGTTGGAATAAGAAAGAGAAAAACTTATAGAAGTTTAATATAGGACTATTACTGCCTTCTATATCTTTAAAATCTATTTTACATGATTCTTAAGGTTTCCTTAGATTTTTCACTTATTGCATAAGGACCTTGACTTTTGTTATATACTGATATGGAATCCAAAATTTTGGTACAAGCAACAGATAAATGCAATAATTTGGCTACATGGACATGAAAATTTTAGCTTCACAAAGACAAAAAGGAAATATTGCACCAAATTTAAAGATTGTGCCCATTATTTCAAAAAGGTTCATCTTAGTACTAAGTTTTGCTTGTCCTTTGAATTTTATTTATTCTCCTTTCTCTACCAATCCCAATTCCCCTCCCCTTTCTAATTAGTCTTAATGAAAAATGAAAATGAAAGTGAGTGAGTAACCAATTACATTGGTATTCTGTAAATAATTTCTTTAATGTAAGTCTCTGGCTGTACCTCAGCCTGAGCTCCTAAGATTTATATTTTTGATATTAAAGGACTTTAGGACCCAGAACTGAGAATACAGTGGCTTTGTTTGAAGATGACAAAATGAAACTCATGACCACCTATCAGTTCTACTCACAACCATTAAAAAATTACATATATATTTTGAAATAATTATAGATTCACAGTAGTTTGCAAAAAATGCCAACATCCCAAAGAACCAGAGTTATATTATCAAAACCAAGAAATTGACACTGACACAATTCAAAAAGCAGATTCAGATTTCACTAAATATATATATACATATATTTCTGTCTGTGTGTATACAATTCTACACAATTTTGTCACATGCGTAGTCTTGTATAATCACCACAATCAATACACTCAACTGTATATCATTATTATAAGACTTTCTTGTATTACTCTGTATAGCCACAACATTATCCTTTCCTTTTCCTAGCCTCTGACAACCACTAACTTGTTCTGCATATTTATAATTATGTTATTTCATAAATATTACATGCATGTAATCATGTAGCTACATATCCTTTTAAGATTGATCTTTTCACTCAGCATAATTTCTTAGAGGTTCATCTAAGTTTTTAAGTGTATAAATGGTTCATTTTTTTTTAATTACTGAGTAGTATTCCACAGTATGAATGTACCACAGTGTGTTTAACCATTCACCCTATGAAGGACATCTAGATAGTTTCTAGTTTGGGGCTATTATGAATAAAGCTGCTAAGAACATTCATATAAATTTTTACACAAAAGTAACTCTTCACTTAACTGGGAATAAATAAATGCCTAAGTGTGCCATTGCTGAGTTATATGATAAATTCATTTTTAGTTTTAGAAGAAACTATTTTCCAGACTGGCTGTACATTTAAATCGGCTGATTTCACATTCAAATCAGCAGTGGATGGGTGATCCAATTTTTCTACATCCTTGCCAGTATTTGTTGTCACTTTTTTCATTTTAGCTATTCTGATTGATGTGTAGTGATGATATCTCCTTGTGGTTTTATTTTCATCTCTCTATCAGCTAAAGATGTTGAACGTCTTTTCATGTGTTTATTTGCCTCTGTATAGTAGTGAAATGTCTGTGCATATTTTTGCCCATGTTTTAATTGGATTAATTGTTTTATAACATTGAGTTTTGAGCATTCTTTATATATTCTATATTCAAGATCTGTGTCAGATACATGATTTGAAAATATTTTCCCTCGGTCTAAGTTTTTTTCTCTTATCCTTTTAACAGTATTTTCAAAAAGTAAAATTTTAAAATTTACATGAGGTTCCAGTTCAGCATTTTTTACTCTTATTGTGTTTTGGGTGTCAAATATGAGAATTCTTTGTTTAGTCCTAGGTCCCCAAAAGATTTCCCTATGTTCTTAATGTACTTAAGTTTTACATTTAAGTCCATGATCTATTTTGATTAATTTGTATATGAGAGATAAGATCTAGGTGGAGATTCATTTTTTGTCAATGAACGTCCAATGGCTCCAATACTATTGTCTTGTGCTCCTTTGTCAGAAATGAAGCGGACATCTTTGTGTGGGTCTATTTCTGCATTCTCTATTCTGTTCCATTGGTCTATATGTCTATTTCTCCTCCAATGCTGCACTGTTGTGACTCTGCACTTCTAATCCTTAACATTGGGAAGAGTGGTTATTCTACTTTTTTCTTTTTTTTCTAAGTTCTTGTAGCTATTCCAGGGACTTCATCGTTCCATATAAGTTTTAGAATAAACTTGTCTACAAAGAAAAAAATTGTATTGAACCTAGAGATTAATTTAGGGAAAACTGACATCTTTACTATATTGAGTCTTCCAATCCAAAAATATGGTATGTCTCTCAACGATTTAAGGTCTGTTTTAATTGCTTTCATCAGCATTTTATAATTTTTATATATAAATTCTGTACAGTGTTAGATTTATATCTAAGTATTTTTTGTCCTTTAGAGAAATCGTAAGTGGTATTATTGTATTTTAAATATTGATTTCCATTTGCTCATTATCAGTATACATAGAAGCAACTGATTTTTATGTGTTGCAAGTTTCTTAAGAGTAAGTACAATACTTTATACACATTTATATCCCTACTATCTCAGCGAACAGTTTTTGACATATAACAGGTATTCAAAAATGTCTATGGAGTAAATTTTTGAAGAAACTTTTTATGGCATTCATCCATTTAAAGCCAATGAATTCTGTTTTTGTTTTTTCTCTCTGATACTCTTTTTGGCCCCTCTGATTTATAAAGAACCTAAGAATGTTATAAATAAATGTTTAAGGAGTCTTTTTAAATTCTTAAATCTCTCTAAATCTGTCATTGCAGATTCCTTGTTACTTTCTTAATTTCTATGTTCAAGCTTGATCTTATATTATTTGCCCTCTGGAACATCTTCTACTGTCCCAAATTCCCCAGTGTTTCAATCATGTATCACAAAACTTTTATTTCCCTATATCTTCTCTTTTTTTTTTTCTGTACAACCCTATCATCTTTTGAAAGTTGCCCAAATTCCACACTTATTTTCTCCATCCCCATTGTGTACTATATTCACATATTTCATTGCTTAAAGAATTTTGATGGGTGATAGTCATCTTGTTACATAATACATCTTCCTCAGTTCATACAACATGCTGCCTGAACCAGATGCTCTTCTTAACCATTTCTTTCCATACTGCCAAATGCACCTTATTAAGTATGTGTATAACACACAAGGGTCTTTGAGTTTGTCCTCTGTTACTTGCTCTAACACATTCTGTCATGTATCAAGTGTGATTTCTTATCCAGAATGAGTTTTTCTATTTTGGATGACCAAGGATATTCTTTTTAGTCCAGAGCTCACAGATTCCCCCACTTCAGATATATTTTCCTGAACTTCCTGATAAAATTAATCACTCTTACACTTGAAGTTCCACATAATTCCTCTAGGCTTCTATTACCTCATTTGTCACATTCTCACTTATTTACTTACATGTCTTTTGCCTTTGGTAGGAGACAGCCCTTGTGTCTTATTCATTTCTAGATTCCCAATACTCAACAGAGGTCAATGCAATTTTTTTAATTAAATTGAATAATCTCTTCAAATATTACCTTTATAAGTAATATATTTTGGAAGCTTATTGAGAAGAGTTTGCAAATTGTATACTTTTATGCACCCTTTCCCTGAGCACATGCTTTGCATGTAGATGGTATTTAAAAAACAAAAACAAAAACAAAACTTAAAAAAATTAAAGTTGTAGTAATACACAAAAAGAGGAAGTTATGATTAAATTTATAAATGCACATATTTTATTAGAATTAGGTGCAAACAGAAAATATCAGGGCACCTGACTCAGGATACAACTAGTGCTGGGAGCATTATTGTGCCTGAAAAGCCTTGGGGTCTCATTCATGTTAGAAAATTTCATTTGAGATGATTTCAGGAGCGGATTTATCTCCCTTATAGATTGATTCCATAAGAACTAGATAAACTAGATAAAATGGGTAACTTATTTCCCTTCCAATAAAGTTTTCAATGTTGTTTTTCTTATTCCAAAAGTAATACATATTTTAGAAAAATTAAAAAAAAATCATCACAAAAAAATGTAAAAAGCAAGCAAAGCGTATTTCCACTAATGAAGAGACAGCTGCTACCAGCACCTTAGTTTATAGACTTCTTTTCTTTGGCGGGGGGGGGGTGTTGTGTATATTCTGCCACAGCAAATGCTGCCATTTATTGAACACTTTTACCATACTGAGCTCTCTATATATTTAGCCCAGATGTCAACTCAGCTTTTTACATCTCTTAAAGTCTTTGTTGGATTTAACTGAACTCCATTCTAAGGCCTAGGACAATACTAAACCCTCTTCTTCATTTTTATAAATTTTAGAGAAATTGGTCCTGTGCCCTTCAAAGCTGTCTCGGTTTTCATCTTACATCAATTCAATTCCACAATTTAAAAATGATCCATTTGCAATTCCCTCTTAGATGTTTCTGTTTGTCGTAAGCCCTGCTTCAACCACGGACCACCAAGCTTTCCTTCTTCCGGCCTCTCACCAACCAATGATCTCATCTTCTTTCCACTTATTTTTATATTACTCGCCTTCCAAAGTCTTTTCTAGAGATATTCACAGTTCTCTTCTCTCCTTAAGCCTATCACCTAAAAATGATCTTTTGTTAATTAAACCTGACCCCTGGGTTTTATCCTTTACTACAAATGTATTGATAGATTTTTTTTTCTAAATAAGGAGAGTAATTAACCAAATAAATCTAGGGGGGAATAATTTTTCTACATCCTTATATAAGCATAATATTGTTTAATTCTCACAATGACAGATGATGAAGTTACAATTAGTCCTATTTTATAAGTAAACCAAATGAAGCATCAAGAAGATAAGCAAGCTATAACAGAGTTTTATAATTTCTTTTAATTGCCTACATTCCCACTGATACATCAGATTCCTAATAGTAGAAATGATGTCCTGTTCACATTTTAATCTGTAGTGTCTAATCAATGCCTGGAATATAGTAGGTAGGCAATATTTTTTAAATAAACAGAATTACATGAATGAATAAGTAATATTTTCTTATACCACAATTCTCATTTTAGTTTATATAACAACTGCTTTTGACACTGTTGATGGCTGCCTCCTCCACAAGGCACATCTTCTACTAGATTCCCAGAACACTTCCTTCCTTGGTCACCAATGACTCTTTTTTGTCACTCAGGGTAAAAGCTAAAATCCCTCCTAATTGGTCCCCCATTTTTCTGTCTGATTCATTTCCTATTGCTCTTCCAATTGCTCACTCCACTGCAGCCTCTCTGCTGTTCATCAAATGTATTAGGCACACTTCTACCTTGGGCTTTATGCTCTAGTTCTTTTATCTGCTTACATCTTCCTCTTTATCTCTCTCAACTCTTTCAAGTCTGCTCAAATATCACCATCTAAATGAGATCTATCTTGACTACCTTATTTAGTAATGCAACCTATTCCCCACTCTCCTTTTTTTCTCTATACCATTCATAACATTTTAATATTCTTTGCAATTTATTCATTATGCTTATTATTTGTTGAATATCTCCTTCCATTAAAATGTAAACTCCTGAAAGTAGTGGTCTTTGCATGTTTATGTTCTCATACACAGAACATGAGAAGAATTCAACAAATATTTGTTAAGTGAATTAATTGATAGGCTGCAACAGGCAGAGCACAGATTCGAAACAGAGTAGGCTGCTTCCAAGCCAATGTTCTCAGCTGTCATGCTCTTATACCAAGTCTATAGGTCCTAAAAGATCATTTGTTAAAATGTCTCAATTTATCTGCCAGTAAGAAAACCTCTACAAAATTCTTTATCATCAACTGACTACTAACAGTTGTAGAGCATGGCATTTTCATATTTAAATGTAAAAATTATTTTCAAGTTTGTTTTCTGTGATACAGTATATAGGTGCTGCGTCTTTTCTATCAGTCCCATATTTACAGTGTCTCCCAAAGGCAGCACATATGGCCAAACCAGGCTCCCTCTCTTGGTATGAAGAGATGGGTGATGCTCCTGGAAATAGAATTTCAATGAAATGCAAACGCTCAACCTAATGTTCTTGGCTTCAAGCAGGAGTCCATTGATTTTGCTTTTTAAAACCTCTCTCTGGAGTTTGAAAGATAATACGTGAGCAATCCTTTCCATCTTGGCATGAAGAACACTCTCCATTTAAAATTATTTGACAATCAGTTAAGTGGAATCTGTGGCCTTTTATACCAGTTCCTCAAATCCCTTGTCTGTACTTCAAACTCAACATGAGAAAAATGGAATTCATTACCTCTCACCATTCAAATCACCTACTCGTCCTCCTCTGATTTCTTCATTTCTTAGAATGACATCACCAGTTTTACAAGCAACAACTGCCTCAAAAGCTTAAGTCACTTTTAACTTTTCTTATCCTCATCATCCCATCAGCTGTCACATCCAATAGAGTCAACTCCAGCAAAGCATCTTGCATGCATTTTCTTCCTGTCATTTTTTTTCTACTTCCACTGAAATTAATCATTGCCTATCATTTAGATGCTGGCAAACTCTCCTGCCTGAACTCCCAACATTACATCTGTCCTACGCACTCAGCCAAATGATTCTTACTAAAGTCAAGCTTTAGTTATG